>CM053785.1:796356575-796999075 GCA_028749045.1 Cupressus sempervirens
CAGAAAAACCATGCATGTACATACAATATATAATGCTAAGCTAAATAGATAATGGCAGGAAGTGGTGTATTGTGTAGATCTTGACTAAGTAGGTGACTCAACTCCCTTCCTTAACCACATAAAAAATTCCATACAATAAGAAAACACGCACACCATACACGTGCAAGTATGGGGTAAGTATCCATAATAAAACACATAAGATAATAAACCATCCATTTAATCATCAATAATAACTGAAAACAATATAATGTTCATCATGTATGCATGAAATGTAAAGTCTAAATGATCTCATCATATAACCACTAAATCCATAACATAATGTCTGTTAGTGTCAAAACAATACCACTAATTCATCACATAAAACTAGTCCATCATAGTCTGATAATAATAGCAATAATATGTCCAAAAAATATGTGAACGAGGGGAGGCACTACAGATGTTCAAAATAAGTAGCAATAATTTGAGAATAACAATCACAAAAGTTGATTTAGCAATGTCATCAACCAAATTCAAAATTTGAAAGGTTGCAAGGTGGTTATTCTAGATTGTGCAAGGATAGTAATTGAGCAATGCTTTTTCTCAATTAGATTGTGTAATAGTTTAATTTTCATGAATATATTAGATTGCATTCAATAATCAAACATTGTGATAAGAATATTAATTATTTTTTCATGAATTGAAGTATAACAACATTCTTTATATACCTATTAATACAAAATTTTGCACCCTTCCTTATGATATGACCCTTAAACAACCTCCTATTAAATAGAAATAATCTCAAAAGTGTGAGACTTTGTAATTAGAGATTGAATCTCTAAAGAAGGCCAACTTCCTTACTATAAGGATGCACCTAACTAATTCTTGAGAGGAAAGAGAGAAAGAGTGCATTAAAATCAAACTATCTATTTTAATCTAGAGGAGGTGATACACCAAATAGTGTTTTGATCTACTTCTTCCTGATAATTGCACTAAAATCCAATAGACACCACAAGATATACCACGATCTATATTCCTTCAATCTTAATACCATAGAAAAATCAAGAAGATAACATAACAATACAAGGAATGCAACAAGTCCACTTGAAAGATTAGTTAACTAGAATGAAAAAAGATTATATGGCATTGCAAATGTCCAAAATACATCCATGAAAATGAGGTATAACTAGATGGAATATAAACATTAGGTATAGCTAGATGGCATCAATTCAACTAGATAAGAATGGATATGATAGCAGTGATTTCTATTGAATAAGAGGCAATAACATTTATAGAGAATATCTATAGAAGAGCAGAAAAAAAAGAGATCCTTTGGACCACAAAAAAACTTGCATTTGTAGGTTTCTGTAGGAATAAGCTACATACAACCTTGAGTTTAAACTCATGCAACCATGAGATTGAACAACAAATTAGAGTAATAACTGAGAGTCAAAAGAAAATACAATCATGAAGTTCAACTTCCCATAAGAAATGATAGAAAGAACAAGGAAAAGAGTACACTTAGCCACAAGAGATCAAATAAAAGAAGAATCAATCATGATATGCATTTAAGAAGTAGGGAGTGCAATGACATTGAGAGCGTCAAGAAATGGTTGTAGAAAAACAATTCATTTCTCCTTAATCCTTCCAACTATTGTACATCATACTAGATCAGCCATATTAACAAGTCAACTAAATTCAACCATTCCATCTAATATGTGGCCTTGAGCCCTTGAAACATTTCACCACCTCACTCAACATTCTAACAATCTTGTTGACCTACACTTATGTCTATTCATGACTTCATAACCTATATTTTCCATTAACTGCTTGGTTGTGTGAAACTGTGATGTCCTCATCTTTTTCCTTATCATTGCTTCATAGCCCTTTATCACTTTAGCCCCTTGACTATGGTGACCCTATGATTAACATGAAACTAACCTACTCACACCATCATCATAGTTTGGATATAAAAACCCTCTAACCACATGATGATGTGAAGCCATCCATATTACTTATGTCACCTCTTCACAACCATCTAACATTAATCCTTCCTTAATTGTATGGTATTGCAAACATAGCCTTAGATGAGATCCTTCACACTTTACAACTTGATAGCTTGAACTTTCACTATATCTCAGACTCCTATGATGATGCAATCACTATTTCTTCTAACTATTAAATGCTCCTTGCAGCCTCATAACCTTAAAAGCTTTAACTATATTACCATCTATGATGTTGTGGTAATCATTTGACTCTAACACTTTCTTTTTCCCACAACCTCATGACCCTAAAACTTGACCTTAGTACTAACCTTAGTTTGATGCAAAAAAAAATTCCACAACTTCACCATTCTAAACTTGGGTAATATCTAACTCCATGTGATGAAGAGACAAAAGGTTTTTGTTGCTTCATAGTCTAAAAAATTGATTAGCCATAACCTCATGTGACACTATGACTACACTAAACTTAACTACATGATCAATATTTGCACCATCATGACCTTGACCTTGATTTCCTTTAACTATGCATGATAGAGTGATAACTAGATCAACTAGAAATTTTGACACTTGGATCATCAAAACTTGGAACTTTGAAGTTTTTTGAAGGAGTGATATTGATTGAATTGATATGCATTTATAAATGGTACATTCCTTCAAAATTGAAAAATATTTAACTATTGCATACCCTTGTGACAATGCAATGAAGAAGTATTCATGTGCCTAGCCCCTCCATGACACATGTCAAAAGATTTTATTCCCACTTTGGCTAAATGTTGAACAACTTTAGAAAGCAAGGCTATGCCAGTTGTTGATCTAACAAGATCTAATGGTCACAATATGTCTTAAGTTCCCTTGTCATAGTCAACATCCTTGACCAATTAGATATCACCAATCTATCAAAATATTTTGACACATTCTTATTGTGGCCCACAAACTAAATCTAGTCCCACTTTGTCCATGTAGTAGTCTATCACTTCCCCACATTATTTAAACTTTAGACACTTTCAAAATGTAAGGATGTGATAAGCATTGATCTTCTTTTGATTTGATGATCAAGAACTTGCATGATCTTTTCTACTTAAACCAAGGAGAAGGAGGCCCACAAGAATATGTTCACAAGGTCATATACCCACTTTTTTTAAACCTTGCACAACTTCAGAATGTGGAGAAATGCCAATTGTTGATCTTCTTTTGACCTAACAATGTCCATTATTCATGGGCCCCTTAGTTATTTCATAAGCCAAAATTGGCTACAATGTTGTGACTAACTACCTCCTCTACTTCACAACTTAAACATGAATGTTAGTTGAAATAACTACAAAGTCCCAAAACTTCAATATTGACTATTTCACACCTTCACAAACCATTTGACAGTTAAGCCATAACTAGAGCAACTGAGTAATGTAGTTTTTTCCTGATCACAACTTGAAATATCATAAGACCAATATACCATGTAATATGAGGAAAATGGTTAAGACTTAGGGAGATAAAGAGAAAGTCATTTTTTATGTATCCTTAATATCTTGCATGACAATCATGAATAATTTGATGCACATGGAAATATGATTGTCACCCTAGTTCTTTTGAAGGTGGAAACATTTGAGAAAGTAGTGGGAGAGGAAAAATAATCAACATTTTTGGTGACTCAAAGGGAATTCTTTCTTGATAAGCACAGACCAGTAGCCTTAAGAAATCCATTGGGCTAGAGTCACAAAAATGTGTCCTATCATTCCATCTATAACTTTAAAAAAATTTCTTCTATGACTGCAAAATTTCAAAACTTCACGATCTCACTAGAATAGCCTGTGCTTGTGCACTTATTGAAAACTAGAAAATTACTCTATTATGTACAGAAAGCCTTAACCTTCTTTATAAGAAAGGTTTAAGGTAAATCCCATTAACTAGAATTTTTACAATATCACCATCAAGACTAGATAACTAAAAAGCATTAGCCTCCTTAAAATAGTGATAAAATAAGGACCACTCAACATAGCATCAAACTTGGAGTGTCTAACTAGTTTAGCTCTATTTGCATCCCATTTGAGAACAAGATCTCCCTCCGTGAAAATCATAGCTATAACCTTCTTTTCAAAGCTTCTTTTTACCTATTGTTGATGTGCCTCAAGTATATGCATAGCTTGTTACCTTTTTTCTTCTAATTCAACTAGTTTTGTCAATGTGATTATCATGGCATCACTTTCAGCTACTTCCAATTGATGAGTCATCTCAAGAGAATGGAACTCAAGTGAAATAAGAATCCTTGCTTCTCATCCATATACTAACATAAAAGGTAATTTCCCAATTTCTCTCTTGGGTGTGATTCTATTAGCCCAAAGGGTAGTCTTTGATTTAGCATGCCAACACCTCTGATTATCTTCAATTGTTCTCCTCATTATTCTAATGAGGTTCTTGTTGGAGGATTTAGCCAGAACATTCCCTTAGGAATAATAGTTTTATGAAGTTGTCAAATATATTCCATATTTGAGAGTACAGTAGCATATATGAGTCCGAAAAAAAGACTTGGCATTATCTAAAATGATATTTGAAGGAACACCAAACCTAGTAACAATTCCATCAAGGAATTCTACCACTAAAGCTTCTATTACATCTCTCAAAGATACTTCTTCTATCCATCTTGTAAAGTGATTTGTGGATGTGAAAATCCACTTGTGACCAAAGATGGAAGGAATATTTATTGGACCAATGAAATCAAAACACAACTAAGAAAAGGGTTGGTCTACTTGAATATGATGAAGAGGAAGGGCAATCAATATTTGTTTTCTTGAAAATAATTTATATTTCTCACATTTCCTCACCCACTTATGATACTCATTAATTAAGGTTGGCCAATAATAAATAGCCCTCATTAGCTTCATTATTGTAATCTTAGCTAAGAAATGTCTGCCAGCAGGGCCATCATGAAACTCCTTTAATAATTTGTTCATCTGATCAACTTTGATACACTTGAATAGGACTCCATTAGAATCCTTTCTAAACAATATTCCATCCACCAAGACATAAGGGATGGAATATTATCTAAATTATCTCCTCTTATCTCTTTCTAGGCCCTAGGGATATCTTCCTTCTATCAAGAAGGTAGTCATGTCATGCAACCAATCATTTTGATTTTCATTCTTTACTGGTTGCTCACCTTGTATTAAGAGTGCAACATCCTCATGTGTCTCAAAAGATGAGGCCATTTGTTCACACAATCCCTTACCTCTCACAAGCTTGGTGATCTTAATATCAATGTCATACTTCATGACCTTGCTAATCCATCCAAATCTCTTTTCATTGATATCCTTGTTCAAAAGGAATGCCTTCACACTTATATGTGAAACCAAGAGCTAGACCTTGTTATGAGCTAGGAGATTTCTAAACTTTTTGAGGGTCATTACAATAGAAAGGACCTACTTCTCTATATAGCTATGTGTTCCCTCATAATCTTTAATCCATTCACTAAAGAAATCAATGGGCTTCTCCAAATTCCCTTCATTTAACTATGTTAGAATAGTCTATATACTTGACTCTCCTCCAAGAGAGTAAAGGATGAAATCTTTGTCAAACCTAGGATTGGCAAGAGTGGGATTTGATGCAATTGATTTTTTGATATCCTTGAAATAGGCATTTCCCTCCTTTTTCCAAGTGAACATCATATTCTTCTTCAATACAGTTGTGAGAGGTTTCACCATGGAAGAAAGATCATAGATAAACCTTCTCAAAAAGTTGATCCTACCAAGAAAATTATGTAATCCTTTTTTGTGACTAGGAAGTGGGAGAGAGAGAATTGTGTCTATGCTCTTTGGGTCTATTTCTAGTCCATATCTTGATACAATGTTTCCTTGGAGCTTTCCTTGATCAATGGTGAACACACACTTTTTTCGGTTTAGAGACATCATACTCCCTGCATCTAATGAATACTTACCTCAAATGATCAAAGTGATCTATTGCATATTTTGAAAAGATAGTAATATGATAAAGATATACCAGTGCAAATTTTTCTAGTACACCCTTGAAAGCCATCTCCATTTCTTTTTGAAATGTAGCACCTATATTGGTTAGTCCAAATGGTATTTTACAATAAGCATATGTACCCTATTTGGTAGTGAAGGTTATCTTATATTGGTATGACTCTTGGAATAACACTTGCTTATAACCTAAAAAACCATCTAAAAAAGAAAATATTTTTGCACCACTAACCTTGGACAAGATCTATTCCATAGAAGGAAGGGGATGGTGATCTTTAAGAGAAGCCTTATTGAGGTCCCTAAAATCTACACATACTCTAATTTCTCCATTCTTGTTCCTAACAGAAACACGATTAGCTACCCATGAGGAGTGCTTAAAAGGGAAAAATATGTTAGCCTCTATGAGCTTCGACAATTCTTTTCTCATTAATGGTTCAATCTTAGGGTTAACTAAACTTTTCTTTTGTCTAATAGACATTTCATCATGGTTTAAATCTATGGTATGTTGGAATAAGCTAGGGAAAAAAGTCTTCATATGTCCAAGTAATAACATCACTAAATTCTTGAAATTAATGAAAACTTCTTATTTAGTCTCAGTGCATACCTTTCCCAAGTTAAGAGTATTTCCATCAACAATGGTGATAGTTGTGTAGTCATCTCTCCTTGTAATCAAGTTTGAACCTTTGCTTATTTCTTGATCATTAGAGTTCAATATACCTTCTAAAGTGAATAGACCTTTAGGCAATTTATTGGAATTAAGATTCACAATCTAAACCCCATACTAACTATTAGAGTAATTAGTTATTTTCACTTATTAATTAAACCATTTTGATTTAATTAATTAAGTTGCCTATTACTCTAGTTTTCTTAAGCTATCTTGTAGGTGCATATAATTAATATTTTATTAATTATAATGTGGAACCCTATCTTTTTTAGGCTTTAGGTTACCCTTTTCAGGTTTCGATCTCCTTTATAAGGATTGATCTCTTTGTATTTTAATTACAAAGATCTGTTGAATAATATTTTCTTTGTCTGAGTTTTTCAGATCAAACCCTTGCCTCTTCTTGTCTTTTTTTTCTCCGTGACAGATTTTCTACATGTAGGTTTTCTTGGGCTTCGTGGATTTGTTGTGCACTTTTGCTCAAATCCTATATGGTGTCAGAGTTAGATCTATTGTAGCTTGTTCAATGTTTCAAGAAAAAAGGGAGAACAAGGGTTTGGTAGATCAGATCTGGCATTTTTTCAAGTTTTTTTGAGAAAACAAGGAGGTCACCAATTTTTGGAGCAGTTTGAGGCCGAACAGACATCACAGATGGATTTAGAAGGCATCAAAACCCCCATTTTGATCTAAAATTTGTTTGATTTGGACAATGTTGATCTGGGAGGCAAATTTTTTTGTCATACAGGGTCGTACGGCCTTTGCATGTAGATCAAGGCAAAAAATAACAAAAATCACAAAAAAAAAATTGGCATTTTTTGCCATGGCGGTTTAAAAAATCCTGCCAGCGATGACAATGACCACTAGCGGTTAATGATAACTGCCTGCAGTAAACTGCTGGGAGTCCGCTAACCACAGTAGCTCACAGTGATCACCACCGGCGGTGCTTCCCACCAGCTCCATGGCCACTAGCGGCTCTACTACCTCCTTTGCTCTGCCTCAGCTAGCTAGGGTGGCGCATTTTTTAAAGTTTTTTATTTTTAAATTTTTTTTTTATTAAAAAAAAAAATTCAAGCATTTTCAAAGGCCCTGTCGACTTTTCTTCCATAACTTGAGCATACGGATGTATTTTTTCGATCCAAAAAATGCATCAAAAAGTTGGTTCCAAGACAGAGATGATGGTATAGGTGTTTTTTGGTTTTGATGCAATTTGGTTGCCTGTTTTGGCAGTCAAAGTTGGATGTTCTATTTTGTACTCTGGGAGGCATATCTTGAGCATCTGATCTCTGATTTTGGACTTCTTTATATCACTGTAAAGCTCTTTCTACACTCTTTTTAGTGATTCTAGTTTTTGCATGCTAGTGGATATCCTAGTTATTTTAGGTCTAGGGATCGATTTTGTTGCTTCAGATACTTTGTTTTGGGCTCTACCTTCTGTTGTTTCAGCCTCATGTTTTTGTTGATCATTGATGATATCATTTTTAAGAATCTTTTTGCAAATGCACTAAGATAAAGTGCCACTCTTGCTTTTCGAGTTCATGTACATTGTTTTGAGACAATTGTACTCACACTATTTTATAAAGTGCCATGGGGGGGATAGTTGTTTGCTATTTTAGGTATTCTCCCTTTGTCAAGTGAGTGTCCCTTCCATGACATTAGCCCCATGCAGTGTCTGTGACACATGCCTTTATAGGTTTTTGTACCTCTTAGACTCTCTCACTATTCTTTTTTCTTTCTGTAGAGGTTTTTTGGCCCATCTTTTTAGTTGCCTGTCACCTCACCCCGTATGCATTAAGGGGGGGTTATATTGTTGTTCTATGCTTCCTTAGTTTGATGGTTCGTTAGTGCAAGCTATGTATTTAGCACCTGATCCTACATACTAGGTGATTACAGTGGCTAGCTACCTATGCATTTTAGTGAGATGGATCATCTACCATATAGACATGCTCAGTTCGTGCCTTCTATTTCTATGGAAGTTCTATAGATCAGCATTTTGACAGAGTTTTACAGCTCTTCATGCTCGAATGATTCTCTTCTGATCTCTTTGTTCCTATCTTTTGGAACATTCTTTGCTATCTCTTTTTGGAGAGGGGTTTTTCCCTCTAGGTTTTCTCCTTTGTCTCCAGTTTATAGAGATTTCCGTGTATTGGGTACCTGATCAGGCCTTGTTGTCAGGACCCAATTTTCCTGCTTTCATAGCTATGCTAGGTTAGCTTACCTCTTGAGCTTCACTTAAGGGGGGGGGGGGGGGTGTTAGAGTAATTAGTTGTTTTCACTTATTAATTAAATCATTTTGATTTAATTAATTAAGTTTCCTATTACTCTAGTTTTCTTAAGCTATCTTGTAGGTGCATATAATTAATATTTTATTAATTATAATGTGCAACCCAAGATTTTTTAGGCTTTAGGTTACCCTTTTTGGGTTTCGATCTCCTTTATAAGGATTGATCTCTTTGTATTTTAATTATGAAGATCTATTGAATAATATTTTCTTCGTCTAAGTTTTTCAGATCAAACCCTTGCCTCTTCTTGTCTTTTTCTTATCTGTGACAGGTTTTCTACATGCAAGTTTTCTTGGGATTTGTGGATTTTTTGTGTGCTTTTTCTCAAATCGTACACTAACTTTTTAGCTTAGACTGATTTTTAGTAGAGAAATCTGCTTCATATTATAGGAAAATAACAATTTGTAAATCATAATCAAGTACTTGCCAATTTGTGCAATTATCTAGGACAACAGGCCTTACAAGAAATCTAATCTATTGTTCCTTTTCATCAACAACATGTTCTAGTATGTCATAATGAGCATTAATTACTACAACCCTAGTGACATGTTTATTTTTACTCCTAGGGATACTCTCAATGTTGAATGCTTGGAAACCTTCAAGTAGATCCCAAATGTTGTGTTTGTATGACTTGAGAAGGTTGTTCTTTGTGACATTTTGATTTTTTATCTGATTACAACCAACTAACTATCTCCAAATAATTTTAAGATCTTAATGCCTCTTCTTTGTGCAAGTTGGAGACCTTGGATCAAAGCTTTATACTTGGCCATGTTATTAGTGCAGCTAAATTAAAGCCTATATGAAAAGTAATATTTTTCTGAATCAAGTGAAACAAGCATTACACAAGTGCCTGCACCATTTTTGTTCCTAGATCCATCAAAGAACATATCCCACAATCCATTTCTATCTTCCTAATTCTCTTTTATAAGATTGGGAATAGGAGCACCCTATTCAAATATATAATATGTTCCAAGAATTGTTTCTTTAGCTTCATGTATTGGATTAGGTTGGAAAGCTTTACACCACTCATCTAAAAGATAATCAGGAACCCTTGTTAATAGTTTAGCATGCTCATGAGTTATTCATTCTTCATCCTCCTTTTCTTAGGTTATGCAATTCATATTTATGGGGCTAGGAGTATAAGTCTCTATATGATTAAGGTCCAATGGTTCATACTTTATGGAAACCTTTGTTCCATATCTTGTTAGAAATAGGGATTACTGGGGCGGGGGGGTTGAATTAGTAATCTAAAAACTTTAGTCACCAAATGGATATTATTTCTTACTTTAAACCATACATAAACAATTAACAAAGAAATGTTGAATAGTAAAAGTAACCATTCAGAAAGATAACTCATAACACCATATTTTTTAACTAGGGAAACCCTAGCCAAGGAAATACCCTGGTGGGGGTAATACCCACTAGATAATATACTAATATATAAGTTCCTTGTTAGAAGATGAACCCTGTTAGGAGTCAATGAGAAAATTTAGAATAAGGAATCCTTATTAGGAGAATTTAAATCCCTATTAGCAGATTCTAACCATGTTAGGAGTTGTAGTATAGTAGATGCAAGAGAAGCCCACTACCCAAACATGCACTTCCAATTATAAGAAGAGCTCACTACTTAAACAAGTAATTAGACTTCTAGAATACAAGTACTATAACTTCTTCCTCAATCGATCTTTGATCATTAGCTCAATCTTGGGTGACAAAATAGCTTATACAAAATTTTGCATATATCACTTTCACAAAAGTTTGCATCCAACTACTTAACATAAATATTACAAGATAGCACACTTTAAATCTCAAGATGTCCTTTGCATAAATACCATGCCTTCACACAAATTTCTTCTAGGTTTTCTAAGACCCAATCCACTTTTCCAACTTGGAGTAAACATCAAGGATGTCAACCCTAATTGGACAAGTAATTATTTTGTAAACAAAATAATCATTTCCTTCAAATCCATTGTCTTGTTTCACTTACAACATAAATATCTTTATTTCATATAGTTCGTACTATCTTTTGAGGTTATTCATGTCATTTTCAACATGTATACAATCTCCAACTAACTTTTCTAGTCATAATATGGCATCAACAATAAGTTATAAACAAAACAATACACTATTGTATACCAAATTCATACTTAGATAATATTTTGATTACGAAAAGCTAAGTATCTTTATTTTTGAGGTTTCCTATAAGCATGTGAATCATGTGTTTCCATAAATTAAAAAAATTACATATCTTTATTAGCCAATTGTCATCAATCTCCTCATTTGGCATTGATGACAACAAAATAGGAAAAATTGGCTAGGTATCAAAACCTAAAATAAACACATTCACATTACATCTATTACAATTTGTCCATCTTTACATACTATCCCCCTTACAATATGATTTACAATATAATTTTGTCCTCTTTTCCTAATTTTCAATTTTTCATTATATCTCTCCCCTTTGACATCAATGACAAAGATCAAAATGTCAAAAATTGTTAAAAAATTGTCCATTTACTGTCAAAATTATTGTCCTTCTATCTTAAGCTGATAGGATCTTCATGCAATCATCAAAATTTTCCTTAAGACTATCCATAATTTTATTCCATGTCTCCTTGGTGAATTCAACAAAGGCTAGTATTGCACATAGGGCATATGATGCAATCTTAACTCCATTAAGGTCTGAATACAAAAAGTTAGAATAAGTGTCCTTGGCCTTGACACATTCCTCCAACTATTTCTCAACAAAAGATACTTTCAAAGAAATAGAATCTCTAAAATCTGATATTCTCTTCAAAATCTATTCCTTTCAAAGTTCCAGTTTCCTGATATCATTGTGAATACTAGCCACTTGTCCTTCAAAATCACCAATCGTACAAGATGGATGTTGTATCTGGATGGATAGAGCCTCTAGCTCACTCATCTTTCCTCCAATCTGGTTGTTAATTTCTTTAAAGATTTTATATGATAGATTACACTTAATATATAGTATATTCCCATCCTTTTAACACTTCCTAAGTTCCTTGATACAAGTATCAAGACTTATCAAGTCATTCTTAATATTTTGGTAAGTGGTGCTAAATAGGTTAGCATCATGTGAAATTTGTGCCTTTGCTTTTGCAATAATTAAAAAATTAGTAAATTCTTCATCAAATGACTTTAGCACTATCTATGACCTCTATTCTAGATCTACTTCTATGTTTTGTACTATCAAAGTACTATGTAGTCTGCCAGTAACCTCCATCAAGGTTTTCTGTAGGCTCTTCACTGATATATTCTTTAGAATAAGTTTTGATAAGGATGAGATCAAATCAGTTTGATCATCATCATCATTTTCTAAGCTAGAAAATGAAAGAAAAGTAGATGAACTTGAAAGTTCAATGTCATCTTCCCTTTCCTTCTTGGCTTCCTCTTTGACTCTCCTCTCTTCTTCTTCCAATCTATTCTTCATATCTTCCTTTGTTTTCTTTCTTATTTCTTCTTTTGCTATTATTTTCTTTTTTCCTCTTCCTTTCTTTTCTTCTCATCCTCAAGAAATATCTATTTGGCTTCCTCTACTTTCTTCTTTTCTTCTTCAAGTAATCTCTTCTCCTCTTCAATTTTCCTTAGTTTTTCTTCAATATCCTTAGTATTAGGTTCAATAAGTTTAGAACCTTCAAATGGATTAGTGCCATCAATGTTAATGCTAACATAGGTTTGATCTATCTACATAGTGTTACCACTCGCTAATACTTCTGAGGTTCTAGGTGTTGATGGAGATGTTGCCTTAGATTCTATCAACAACTTACTTATTGTTGTTGTAGTCTCACTTCTTAATTTATGTTTCTCACCTACCATAAATAGAAATGGTCTCACTTTATTCCTTAAGTAAGGTGCTAGATTATTCAATAATCTCTTAATCTCTTCTTCATCATTAGTCTTACAAATTGTTCTTAGAATAGACTTCTAAGGTTCTAAATCTTCTTCTCTTCTTGGTGCCTTCTTCTCAATAAGTCTATCATAGACTTTCTAGTTTACTATGCCCTCAATATCCTTCAATTTTAGATTATTTTCTATAATATATCTCATAGTAAAGATATCAATATGATCTTTTTCAAAGTTATTATAAAAATTTTAAAACTTGTTCATCTAAACAAAGTTGCCCTCAATAGAAATAGCTGAGTTTATCTTCTCTTGCTTTGGCTTCTAAGGTTTTTGAACTTTTCCTAATGATTACTTTGACGTTGTCACCTTCTTTACTTTAGTAACATCTTTTTCTTCTTCTTCATCACTAGACTTGACAATTGTCAACAATGTCTTTTGTGTTTTTCCTAGTCTAGTGGCTTGTTGCTTGACCCTTTTAGTATTTATGGTCACTGCTTCCACTAATCTCTTAGATTTTCTCTTCCATTTACTTGGTTGCACATTTGACACTGTTGCATATGGAATGTTTTATTTCAAAGATGTATCTACAATAGATATTGACAAAAGTTACACATTTAGTATTTTTTGCTTCATGGTTTTCCTAACTACCTTAGACTCACTCTTGGTCATACTAGCCTTTGATAAAGCTTTTTTCATAATAGTTTCTGTCTTCCTGTAAGAAGCTTTTTCCAAGGATTCCTAATGAGCTAACTAGGTAATCTCATCATATGTTCTAAATATATATTCTACTTTATCCTTCTCTAATTTCAACAACAAATCAATATTTCCAACTACAATATCATCACTCAATTCATAAACTAAGGGATCAAGAAATGTTTCTCAAGGTTCTACTACTTGTATATAAGTAAAATTTGTATCAACCATAGCAAAAATGACATCTTTAAATCTATCTACAACTGTAGGTGCAATTCTGAATCTTTGTCTCATTTCAATCTGAAATGTCTTCATTATCAGGTTTCCACTATCTAGTATCTTATCTGTAGATGTCTTCTACATACTTTTGTGATCTTCTCCATTGTACATCTATCACTACTCATTATCTCTATGACTGATAAATATGGAAATCTTTTAAGCACATGAAAGAATATGTGATTGATTAGTGATTGAAATATAAACACGCTACTCTTAGTCCTATAGATCATTTCAAGGTTCTCAAGTAGTTGCATTCTCAAAATTTCACTAAGGTTTACTTGTTCCTTCTCAATATATATCTTATATGCTACATAGATGAATCTAGCTTACATTTCATCAAATTTTGAGCTTACACATACAAAGGAGGCAATAATTCTACTCAAAAATCTTACATCATCTTGATTAATGGTGTTGATCATCATAGCCTTTCCATTGTACACTACTTTAGTATAACTTTCAACTTTCTTCTTAACCATTTTCTCACCTATAAGTACACTGCCTTGTTTACTATGACCAATTACCTCATAAATAAGGTTAGCTAAGATATTAATTACACTATCTTGCATCCATAATTTCCTATCATGAATTCTAATTAAAATCACTTGTGTCCACTCCTCTGTGTCCAATTCATAGTAGAAATGATATTTGAATAGGTCTAATTTCTTTAATTTTTCACATCTAGCTTTCACAAGTCATATCATGATTGAAGACTAATTCCATATCCTTGTTCATGTATTCACTCCCATTAGATTCAAACTTACTAGTAAGTTAACTTCCTACATCTTCCAAATATATTGCATTGTTTGAGGTAATGGATAATGTTGAGTTAGGTTTTCCTTCAACGAGTTTCACAGAAACAACCTTTAACTTAGGTCTATCCTCATTCTTAACTACTAACATGTCCATGTTTCTATCAAATATGAGCTTTTATTGAATAAATGTGAAAAAAAATGATAAAAATACCTTGTTCCAAAAATAAGGTTTTCTTCAAAATTTCCTTAACAAGTTGCTTCTAAGTGTTTTTTGCTTTAGATATATTCACAATGAAGTGAACATCAATTTCGTACTCCATTTATTCTAGCAACTTGAACTTATATTAATTGCATACTTTGCAAGCATGAAAAATATATTAATTACATTCTATAATCAAATAAGTACTCAAGAGCATCTATCCAATCTTCAAGTGCCACTAGAGGTTTATTATAGCCTCCTTTCACCATGATAATGCTCCACAAGACTTTGCTTCATGAAATTCTCTATAGAAATATAGTTTTCATCTTTTTCTATAGAATTAACTTTTTCTGTAATACCAGTAACTCTTAATTCCTTTATAACTTGTTTAGATAAGATCCAAATTACAAGCAAGATTAGGTACCGTCTAAACCTATCTTGATACACCTTTTCCCAACTTTTCAACATCTAATTCGATCTCTGAATGAAGTTTTCACATTCTAGTGTTGTGAACAAGCTTAATTCAACATAATTGAATCAAACTCAATAATTGACTTTGATCTTCCTATGTCACAATCATCTAACTTATCTTTCGAGATGTCCAATCCTTTTATAAATGACTCATTGAGTTCTTAAAATTTATTAACTAAATTCCTTTGTTCCTCATTATCTTTGTTAGTTTTAGAGTTCTTGTCATGGTTCCTTCTATCATTTTTGATGTTTCTTGTATCATTCCTTCTATTTCCAAAGTTTCTTCCATTGTTCATTCTGTGATACTTCTTTGTATTCCTAGAGTTGTTGCATAACTAACATACTTGTGTTCTTCTAGGATTCTATTGATCATCAGGTGCATGATAGTTCAAAGCTATGTTTTCAAAGTTGTAACACTTATAACACACAATCTATCTTCTATCTTCATAAGGTCTTCCTTCTCTCAACATCCTTTCATTTTATCTTCTTGTATCTATAGGTTTAGTATTTCTAGACTTTCTACTATTTCTTCTATCATTGCCATACTTAGGTTTCTTACCATCAATTTCTTTGTGACCAATACCATGACAATTATGACAATAAAAATCCTTAACATGATCAAACGGCTTATTTGTACAATCTCTTTTCATATGACCTATTTCATTACATGAAAAACACTTACCTCTAAATTCATACTTAGTTTCTTTAGGAGATCCCACTTGCTTTGGTTCATCCAATATTTCAACTTCCTTGTCTTGTCTAAATTCCTTAGGTTTGTTAGAAGATTGACTAGATTCAATCTTATCATCAAATTTACCTTTTTCATTCAGATCTAATCTAATATTAGGTTTCTTTTAGACATGTTAAATAGATACCCAAGATCAGTCTTATCATAAGTAGGTCTCTGTATTGACATTGAATCATCAAGATTTTCTCTACTAGAATAGTGTTTCTCAAGTTATTTCTTGCACTAATTTAATTCACCTTTTATAATATTATTTTATTTATGAAGTTCTTTATGATCTTCTTTCAATGTTTCAAATTTAGATGTCTTGTTTGCCAGACTTACTCTAAGATCTACATTCTCAAATTTCAAATCAAACTCAATTTTGCTAGGATCATTTCTCAAATTCAACTTTAGATTCACAATCTTCAATTCATGCTTCAATATATTGTACTCTATCTTTAGTTTCAAATAATCATCATCATCAGTTTTAGATTCAGTAGATTTAGGCTTGGATTTGAGATGTTCAATCTTTTCCTTCAATTTTCCAATGTATACTTTGGAGTCTTCATATCTATCTTTCAACTTATCTCTTTCTTCAATATGAAGATCAATTTTTTCAAGAGCCTCTTCAAGGTTCTTCATAAATTGTTCCATATCCATAGGGATCTTACTAAAGGTGTTAGGACTCTTCAAAGAAACTAGGCACTGATACCAATTATTCGAAATAGGGATTACTAAGGGAGGGGTGAATGAGTAATCTACAAACTTTAGTCACCAAATGGATAATATTTCTTACTTTAATCCATACATTAAAAAGTAATAAAATAATGATGTTGAATAGTAATAGTAACCATGCACAAAGATAACTAATAATACCATATTTTGTTAAATAGGAAAACCTTGGCCAAGGGAAAACCCTAGTGGGGATGATACCCACTAGATAATATATTAATATATAAGTTCCTTTTTAGAAGATGGATCTTGTTAGGAGTTAATAAGAAAATTTGGTATAAGGAGTCCCTATTAGGGACTTTGAATCCTTGTTAGGAGATTCTAACCTTGTTAGGAGTTGGGCCAACCTTGTTAGGAGTTGTGGCAACCTTGTTAGGAGTTGTATTACAATAGATACAAGATGAGCCCACTACCCAAACATGCACTTCCAATTACAAGAAGAGCTCACTACCCAAAAAAGTAATCAAACTTTTGGAATATAAGTATTTTAACTTCTACCATGATTGATCTCTAATCCTCAGCTCAATCTTAGACCACAAAATAGCTTATACAAAAATTTTCATATATTGTTGTCACAAAAGTTCACATCCAATTGCTTAACATAACAATTAAAAGATAGCACACTTTAATTCCCAAGGTGTCCTTTGCATAAATACCATGCCTTCACACAATTTTTTTCTAGGTTAGCTAAGACCCCAATCCACTTTTCTAACTTAGAGTAAAAATCTAGGATGTAAAACCTAATTAGACAAGTAATTATTTTGTAAACAAAATAATCCTTTCCTTCAATTCCATTGTCTTGTTTCACTTACAACATTAATATATTCATTCTGTACAGTTTGTATTGACTTCTAATGTTATACACATCATCATCAACATGTATAGAATCTCCAACTAACTTTGCTAGTCCTAATATGACATCAGCAACAAGTTATAAACAAAAAAATACATTGTTGTATATAAAATTCATACTTAGACAATTCTTTGATTACCAAAAGGAAAGTATCATTATTTCTGAGGTTTCCTATAAGCATTCACATCATGTGTTTCCATAAATGACAAGAATTACATATCTTTATTAGGTAGTTGTCAACATATCTTGTCCTAAAGAACATGTAGGACCAATTAGATGCAATATAACCACTAATTTGTGTAGTAATATCCCTAGATAGACAGATATCAATATGTGGAAGGAACTTAGAAACTAATATGTCTTGTGTGATAGTAGAACTAGGACATGCATGTATTGTCATCTTCAAATTTTTAAACACTCCTAATATTTTAATGGAAATACCATCCAACTAAAGAACCCCCTTAGCCATTGGTTCACACTAAATACCAAGGCTATCATCCATGCACTTTAGCATAACTAATATACCAGCTCTAAAGTCTATCTTGCAATTGTGAACTAACTTATCTTCTATAATCAAAGAGAGATAAAAAGGAGAAGGATTATTCTTCTTATTTGTTTCTTCTTCCCTTATAGGTTACACAAAGCTTTCTGATCCTTCCATGGTGGCTGGCCTATCCTATACCTTAACAATTTTTAATTCTTGCTGCAACAATTTCAACTGAGATGGCATTGCAAGAACATCCCACATAGGCACACTGTTATTAGTCTTCTTCATTTGATCTACAATGTTGAGAGGATTGTATGCTGACTTGGTTGAAACCTTTGTGACCACAAGTTCTAGTATATGAATGGAGGTAACATGTGGCTCTTTGATCTTTCTATTGTTCTATTGTACATTTGCACTTGTGGCTTGTGGGATAATCTTTGGAGTTGTAGCTTGACTTTCCAAAGAGGATGGATTTTTCTCTATGACTCTAATTTTAGTTCTAGTGTTCTTAGCTATCCCATCATCACTACCATGATTTACATGGTAGTAATAGGCTAATAATTCATGAAAGTAAAGTTAACTTACTATTGGGATTAAAAACCAACAATGGGCTGGTTAGCATCATATTGATGCCCTATTTTTTTCTCTTATGTAGTCAAGGATTGAGAAGGTTCCACTCTATGGTAGACACATTTCTCATATGCAAAGTTATAGACTAAACAATATTCTTGTTCTTAAGCCAAGTTGTTTTGAGAAACAACCATCCATATTAGATTTGCACTTGCATTTGCAAGGGTTAACTTACCCACAAGTCTATTTTTATTAAATGGAGCTTGATCATAGTTTGGCTATCTATTGAATGGAAGATTTTGATAGTTTTTCTAAAAGTATCAGCTACCTTAATCTCATTTTCTCTTTATAGTCACTAATTCATTATTCATTTTTTGCATCACTACTTTTGTATCCTGAAATCTTTTATCTATACCAAAGTTATGATCCTTGATTTTATCCATATTTTGCATCATAGCCTACATCATAGTATTAATTTTATCTATCCCATTTGAAGATGTGGAATTTTTAGGGGAAACAACAAGAGGTTGGCCTATCATTCTAGTTGGGATGGGGTCCATTACAGGTTAGTGCATAGGTATGTTAGAAAACATTGCCATTGGGGGCCTTGGATCTAGTTTTCCTCCTTGGATTAGAGTGTTCTTTTCCTTATAGAATTTTGTAAGCATCTAGAAAAGTGTCTCCTCTCATGGTTTGGAATGTGGTAGCAATATCAGAATTAAAGGTTTTGAGGTAATGGAAGAAAGCATTACGAAGAGTAGGCTTCACTACAATAGGGATTCTATCCCAAGGTTTTTGCAATCTATAATTGAAATATATCATGAACTCATGACGTGCCCTTTTGATTTTGGTTACTTATTCTAAGAGTGATAAGTGACCACTCTTATCTTTTAAATGTTTACATAATCTCTCCCCTAGCTCATCCTAGTCATTGATAAAATTATGTGGTAATCCCCTATGCTATTGTAAGACTTTTCCTTTTAGAGATGAAGATAAAAATATAACAATAATATCATCTTCTATAATACCATTTATATTACAGATATTTTAAATCTCTTGAATGTTTTCTATTGGCAAAATTGAAGTTTCACCAGTAAAATCTGGTAGACTTTTAAGAGTAGCAACTAGGATATCATGTTTTTGGGCTAGAATAAGAGGAATACCACCATTAAAGGTAGAAAAAAACTTGATTTCTAGGGAGGTACATGTGAAATAATGATCTATTCAAATGGAAAGATGATAACCTAAGTTGTGATCTATCAATAGGAGGAGTAGAAAGAGATCTAGCAGGTGTATGTGCTATTCCGGCACTCTTAATTGGTGATAGAGAGAGTCTATTTCTTTTTCTTCTAAGATTTGAAAATGAAAGTACAATATATTCAACAGTACCTCTAGAAGATGCCCTTGTGTGAGCCTTGGGCATGAATCACAACAATTTTGGTCTAGAAACCAAGATGTAGAGATGGAGTCACCAAGTGCTTGAATGAAAGCCTGTTGAAGGATGAAATACTAAGAGCAACACTATCTCCTCAATATTAATCTGAAGATCTTTTCTTGACACTAGTGAATAAGTAGACTTAAGAAGTGCTGCAATGCATGTCCCATCGGGTGTACCGAAAATTGTTGACATAATAGTTTGCACCCTTTCTTAAGGCATGACCCTTAAATGACCTCGTGTAACATAGAAATAATCTCAAAAGTGTGGGACTTTTCAATCAAAGATCGAATCTTCTGAGAAGGTCAACTTCCTTACTATCATGATGCACCTAACCAATTCTTGTGAGGAAAAGGGAGAAAGAAGTGCATGAAAATCAAACTACCTATTCTAATCTAGTGGGGATGATACACCAAATAGTATTTTGATCTACTTCTATCTAATAACTCCACTAAAACCCAATAGACACCACAAGATATACCACTATCTATATTCCTTCAATCTTAATACCATAGAAAAAGTCAAGAAGATAACGTAATCATACAAGAAATGCAATAGGTCTACTTGATAGATTAGTTGACTAGAATGAACAAGATCATATGGTATTACAATTGTCCATTATACTTCCAAAAAAATGAGGTTTAACTAGATGACACAAATTCAACTAGCTAAGAATGGATATGATAGTAGTGATTTCTATTGAGTAAGAGGAATGAACATTCATAGAGAATATCTGCAAAAGACCAAAAAAAGATAAATCCTTTGGACTACAAAAAAAACTTGCCTTTATGCGGTGCAAGCATAACCTAGATACAAAACTCACACAACCATGAGATTGGACTAAAAATGGGAGAAATAACTAAGAATTAGAAGAAATCTAATCAAGAAGTGAAACTTCCCATAGGAAATGATGAAAAGAACAAGGGAAGGAGTGCACTCAGTCGTAAGAGACAAAATCAAAAGAAGAATTGATCATGATATGCATTTAAGAAGTATGGAGTGCAATGGCATTGAGGAAATCAAAAAATGGTTGTAGATGAACAAATAATTTCTCCTTAATCCTTCCAATTGTTGTACATCATACTAGATCAACCATATCAACAAGTCATCTGAATTCAACCATTCCATTTCCCATGTGGCCTTGAGCCCTTGAAACATTTTTCCATCTCACTCAATATTCTAACTATCTTGTTGACCTACACTTATGTCTATTTGTGATTTTGCAACCTATATTTTCCACTAACTTCTTAGCTATTCAAAACCATGATATCCTCATCCTTTTCTTTATCATTTCTTTGTAGCCCTTTATTACTTTAGCCCCTTGACCATGGGTGCCCTATGATCAACATGAAATTGACCTGCTCAAACCATCGTCATGGTTTGGATCTAACAACCCTCTAAGCATGTGATTATGTGAAGCCATCCATATTACTTTTGTCACCTCTTCATAACCATCTAACATAAATCCTTCCTTAATTGTGTGATGTTGTGAACATGATGTTAGATGAGACCTTTCACACTTCACATCTTTGTAGCTTGAACTGTCACTACAACTCAGACTCCTATGACGATGTGATTACTATTTTTTCTAACTATTAAATGCTCCTTGCAGCTTGATGACCTGAAAAGCCTTAACCATATTACCATCCATGATGTTGCAATATTGTTTGACTCTAACACTTTCTTTTGTTTGTAGCCTTGCAACCCTTACTCCTAATGACAGTACTAACATTACAATGATGCAAAAAAACATTCTAAAAACTCACCACTCTAACCCTAGGTAATATTTAACTCTATGTAAAAAATAAATAAAAGGCTTTTGCTACTTCTTACTCCAAACTATGGGTTAGCCATAACCGCATGTGATACTATGACTACCCTAAACTTAACTACATGACCAACACTTACACCATCATGACCTTGACCTTGGATTTCCTTTAACTATGCATGATAGAGTAATAAATACATTGATTGGAATTGTTGATTGTTGCATCATCAAAACTTGGGACTTTGAAGTTTTTCAAAGGAGTGATATTGATTGAACTAAGATGCATTTATAAATGGTACATTTCTTTGAAACCAAATAAAATTTAAACTACACCATACCCTTGTGATGATTTAATGACACACATAAAAATATTATATTCCCTCTTTAGCTAAACTTCATGTAACTTCAAAAAGAAAGAATACACCCATCATCAATCTAATAAGATCTAACAACTGTAATATGTCTTAAGTTCCATTGGCATAGTCAACATCCTCAACCAATTAGATATTGTCAATCTATCAAATTATTGTGACACATTCCTCTTGCATCCCACAAATTGAATCCAGTCCCACTTTTTTTATGTAGCAGCTTGTCACTTCCCCACTTTTTTAAAACTTTAAACACTTTCAAATTGTGAGGATGTGATAAGAGTTGATCTTATTTTGATTTTATGATTAGGAACTTTCATGATCTTCATTACTTAAACCAAGGAGAAGGGGGGCCTATAGAAATAGGTGTCACAAGGTCATATACTTGCTTTGTTTAAACCTACACAATTTTAGAATGTGGGGAAATGCCATTCATCAATCTTCTTTTAATATGACAATGCCCATTGATCGTGGGGCCCTTAGTTATTTCATAAGCCATAACTGGTTGTAATGTTGTGACTAACTTCCTTTGTTGCTTTGGAACCTAAACACAGATGTTAGGCCAAATTGTTATGAAGCCATGTAACTATACTCTTGACTATTTCACACCTTCACAACCCATTTGACTATTAAGCCAGAACAGGAACAATCAAGAAATGTGGTTTTCATATGATCACAACTTGAAATATCATAAGACCATACCATACAGTATGAAGAAAATGGTTAAGACTTAGGGATATAAAGAGAAAGTCAAAAAATTATGTATCCCTAATATCTTGCATCGCAATAATGAATAATTTGATGTACACAAAAACATGACGATCACTCTAGTTCTTTTGAAGGTGGAAATATCTAAGAAAATAGGTGGAGAGGAAAAATGGTCAATAATACCGAAGAAGAAGATTTTTTATTGGATCCAATGGATATATTAGTGTAGTTTTCCCCATTGAGAGTATAGGAAGAATCACATTCAAGAAATGAGGATTATGTTATGCAAAAGAAATAGTCTTATAATGGTGGATGGAGAATCATACCCTTTATTATGGGTAATAAACTAGATTATAACTTTTCCTAATTTGTTTTTCTTTTTATTGTATTTAGATTGAAAAGATGTAAAATGAATTTCAAAACCCAAATTAGATCTTTTTTTTCCTCAACACACAACCTAAGAATTTATAATTAAAGAGTGGTCATTGTAGTGTTGTTATTTAGTAGGAAATGAGAGTTGTGCAAACCTTGCAATGACTTGAAAATTGACCAGCAAAAAAACATGAAATATCATAAAATATTAAAATGAAAAGTTGAACTTGGCATTTGGAAATAGTAACTAAAATATAAATTGTACCTGCTTTCTCCATTAAGCATTGCATGTCATATAGAAAACATAGTGTGAGTCCATTCTAAAGGGACTAGTGTTTCCCACTATCAAAAAAATGAAACATAGGTTCAAGTACATGATGTATTGTAGTGGACTCCTTTATTAATTTGGCCATGTTTTGAAGACAAATCTTTGACCATACTTTAGCATCCTCTGCTTCCTCCCTATAATATTATTCAACATATCACCACACTCAAAATAAATAATGAGAATAATTCATGAATCAATGTATACTTTATAATGATCTAATATCATTTGTTTCCACTATTCAAATTCTTCTTCATGTCTCCCAATTTACAACAAAAGTTATCAAATGCAATCAAACATGATTGTAGATAAATAGAAACAATAGAATTCCTTAGAGAGAAATAATTTGAGGCAATCTCATGGAAAACCATTCTTTTGAATACTTCATACACTACAACTAAATTTCATAAATAAATGATTTTGACTATGGTAATATTTTTCATTGCCTAAAACCAAGAGATGTTGAGCTTCACTTGGTTTCAAGAATATTTTAATATTCTCTACTAATCAGGGCCAACCACATGAAGTTGGAAGCTCATTTGGCCCCAACCCCCTTCTCGCTCTAACATCTACACTCCTCATTAACATCTAAAATTCATTCATTCTATTAATAAAATGTAACATTCATGAATTATCACATGATAACATTCATTAACACAATAGTTTCATTAGAACACTCACATTAACATTGAAACATAAGATTCATTAGAACATTCACATGAAAATTCAATAGAACACAAATAAAACATCTATAATAAACACCAGTCAATATTAAATAAGTTACATAAGTTCACATGAATCAGTTCTTTTTGTTTTTTTGTCCTTCCCTATATTTTTGGACATGCATATCCATGTCATCATCGATATTTCTTCTCACCCACAGTTGTGCACTCAATGACCTTTGCAAATGTTGGTCTTCTACAATGACAAATAAAAGTTTAATTTTTTTTTTAAATAATACTTTAAATATTTTAAATAACATTGTATCACTCTTTACCTTTTTCAACCACATTATCTTGCCTATGACATGCACTCTCTATCCTTTGCAAAGGTTGGTCCTTTGCAATAACAAATAAAAGGGTTAATTTTTTTTTAAAAAAAAGAGAATTTAAAGATTTTAAAAAATATTGTAGTACTCTTTACCTTGTCCAACCATATCATCTTTCCCATCATCTTGGACCTCAACATGCTCATTAGGGACAACCTCTACATCCCCTACAACTGTAATATAAGATGTTTTCTTAATACTAACACATGTTATAGTTAAATTTGTATTACTAAACCAAATTCAATTTAAAATGTTTACTTGTATTAATAATTTAGAAATTAAAAATTAAATAGAAAATATTTACTTGTATATACATTGATATTATTCTTCATCCATCTCATCATTAGGATAATCATTGTCATCAACATTGTCACCACCACTATCCTAGTCTTCATCATCATTTTCATCATCACCATCATCACCATCATCATCACCATCATCATCATCATCATCATCATCAATTTAAGCATCATCATCATGATTAGTAGAAACATCATTTGCATTAGGGCCATCATTGATTAACTCTCAATCATGATCCACTTCTTCCTCTTCCTTGGTATCTTCTTCTTCCACCACATTATACTTTATTGGCATTCCCCTTGGATTGTGTCTAGCAAAAAATGACAAACCTAATTTATGTGGAACCTCTAAGTAAAATACCTACTCACATTGGCTTGGAAGAACATAGGGCTCCTCCCCAACTGACTCAAATGACCTTGTATTAATAATTAGAAATCCATTCTCATGCTCAATAATAGTTCTATTAGGATCATTTTGATTAATTCGTAGTCTATACCATTTGATGATAAAGAGAACTAATTTGAAGGAATTAAAATCACAACCAAGTATATCAACCAAAATTCCATAGTATCAATTTTGAGACTGTCAAGGATGTATGTCATTTCTAGATGAAATATTGGTCAACTAGAACACTATACTTATCCTAGAATCACAAGTTCTCTTCATGTCATCTAAATATTTGATGAAAATTTTATGACTATTGTAGAACATAGTCTTGTGGTGTTTCACCTACAATAATGTCAAACATGTATAAATTATTCCATCATGATTTCAAAAACATGAATTTGATTATAAAACTTATAAGTACTTGGATATCTCTTAAACCATATGCTAAATCTATTTCCTTTTGTGTAGCATTGGGATCTCCCTTAAAATGAGTTTGTTTAACCAATGAAGACATGGATTCCCATTTTAATCCATGAATAGAATGTTGACATTATTCAATACATACCATCATCTAATGTTGATTGTTTGCAATAAACAAATGTATTTCATCCCTCTTTAGTAGATGTACAAAAGTAAATAGATGACTTAGAATAGGTTTATTTTGAAGATTAAGAATTAATTAACTACAATACCATCTCATAATTTATTACCTTTCACTTTTCTAAATCCACCTTTCTCCACCAAGTACTTCCCCTCAAAAATTTTAATGGATTTGAGATCTCAAATGTAATCTATATAGGTCTTTGTTACAAGACTAGGAAGATATTGAGTAACATACACCATCATCTAGTATGTCATAAAACCCTCAAGATGTGTGCTTTATCAAACCAAACCCTTCAAAAATTTCAACTATCTCTCAACCATCCACATTGCCCTAGATTATACAGGTCCAAGCAATTCAATCTCCTCAACTTGGTGTATGAGGTAGTGTTCTTGTGCAGTGAAAAAAGTTGAAGTAAACACTTTTTCATTTTACACATTAGTAGAGGAATTATTTTCCTCCAATAGTTTATATCTTCTTTATTCTTTTCTTTATATGAGAACCACCTACAAGGGATTCAAGACAAAAACACAAAAAAATACAAGATTTCTTTGTCATGCCTTTCATCCAATGTTTTCCATGATGTATCTATTACATTCTTTCCAATATGCATGGTATCAAACAAATGTGCAATTTGTAATTGCTTATAGTAGGGTAGCCTACTAAATTCTTTGGGATAACATTTTAGTCCCTTTGGAAGGTGGTTAGTACTAATGTCTTAGCAACCTTGAACTCTATTATATTCCAACTACCATAGGTGAGGTGTCATTCTTCATGGATTTGATGTAGTCTCTTCTCTCTCATTAAAAAGATATTTTTAGTCACTTCAGTAGTTATGTTTTTTTGTAGAGGAAATTCCTATTCTCATCAAACAACTACTTTCTTAAACTTTTGGAATGATGATATTTCATCTTTGGAACACACATTAGACATGTAAATTTTCCCTTTATTTAAAGACCTACAAGATAACAACATAATTGGATTTTAGAATTAGTATTATCATGTACAACTAGATTTCAGTATAACATACCATAGAAATGTGTGAACCTTGGGGCATCACAACTTGTCCACACAAGCATTCCATGAAATTGAAATTGTTTTTGTCCAATTGGTCTAGAGATATCATACATAGTTAAACCATTCCATAATACCAATAACTCGTTGATAAAAGGTGTAATATATACATTCATATCTTTTACTTGGTACTCACCTAGTTGAATGAATAACCTTAGATAATTATTATGGTCATTGCACTCCAAGACTTACAATTACATCTAGGTAACAATAAAATAGTAGAATACCTAGAATAATAATTTCCAATATAATGTGCTCCTTTATTGATATCCATGGAGGAAAGTTATTGTTGATAACAAAAACAAGCCAAACTGAGTAAATGGGTCCCATCTGTCCATATGGATTAACACTATTAGTTGCTAGAGAAAGCCTAAGATTTTAGGGTTCTTTGTTAAAGTGTGGAAATTTTTCCTCTATATCCTTAAATAATAAACCATCCATGAGCATTCAAATAATGTCATCTCAACTTCTATTGCATGCATGGTAATCCATAAATTGTGCCAAGATAATGCACCTAAACAATTGTTTAAGATGTATAATAATGGGTATATAAAAAAGAACCTTACAAGGCACCTTTTCTTGTCACTTGATCATCTCGATATCTACTTGTATGGAATTCAAGGAAAATATAGCATGTTTGTGTCCTTTATGATAAATTGCATGATCTTGAGGAAAAGCATCTATTGATTGATGCTCCATTCCAATATGTTTCAGTATGGCACGTAATTCCCAATAAAAGCAAGGGAGAACATTTGATGCTAGTAACAAATAGTCACCTATCAATCTACAAAAAAAAATATTAGTCATTAGTATAAAAAATATTAATGGTACATATATTATCTTTTATAGACTACAATGATGTATATCACAGACCTTAGCATACATGACATTTGTTGGGAATATAAGAGGAGTAACTAAGAGGGGAGGGGTGAATCAGTTACTACAAAAATAAATCCTAGATCCCTTAGATGCCAGTAAAAAATGCAAATAGATAAATAAATATTGTTGAAGCTCGATAAACACATAGAATTTTGTAACTCGGTAATAACTAGATTAGTTTAGTAATAGATTAACATATAAACTTTTAGATGTTATATGTGATTATCATTACCTTAACTTAGTTGCAAACACATAAAAAAAATATCATGAACACATTTGACACTAGGATTTAATGTGGAAACCCAATTTGGGGAAAAACCACCAATAGCAACTAGTTACTGATTTTCACTCTTCTAAAGTGAGCCCTATTAGGAGGCAACCCTATTAAAGGTTACAGAACACACTATTAGGTGTGACCATGTTAAAAGATTTAATAACCCTCTTAGGAGTGTCCTGGTTAGAGTTCTTCATAAAAATTCAATGGAATCACCAACTTGTTAGAGGATTTGCAAATAGTTGTTAAGACAACTCTATTAGGAGATTTAGGTCATTACTACAATGGTTAGAGAGTAACAATGAGATGACCTAATTTGACTACAACTAATTTTTTGATTTCAAATCTATGTTCTAGCTCATACTTGATCCTTCTTGATTGAATATGGCTTTGTTACACCACAAGGATATTTTTCTTATCCTTCAAGTTTGCTTCCTCTACTCATCGATAGATCTTCAATTACATCATCACAATTCACACACACTTGAAATCACAACTTGACCTTATACTTATACCTTTGACTTTGTCAAGTCGGATCAAATACAACTTACAATAATCATTATTCATCACCTTAGTTAGTTGGAATCAATAGATAAGTCAATTAAGCTTAGTACAACAAAAAAAAAAAATCCTTTGTTAGCCAACCGTACTTGGTAGAAACTAACTCTGAAATGATTTCCTTTATTAATCAATAGAAGATTGGTTAACAATGAAAACTTACAAAAATCCTTCAGCAATTGAGTGAGCTCTGTTAGCACTGGTTCCATCCAAATTTCCTTCATTACCCAAGTGAGCTCGACTTTTCCTTTGATGCTCAAGTGAAATTTATAGACACTACCTTCTGAACTAGAAAAACACAAGAACGCTCAGTAGACACTGAGAACTATCTTTACTGCTTAAGTGAGCTAGACATATACTAACTAATAATGATTATGAAATTTGTGTAACATCAAAGAAAATAAACAATTAGTAAATTGTATCCAACAATCTCCCTCTGTGGCATTGATGGCAACACAACATGTCATAGCATAATGAAATTTTGGATTTTTGATTTGAGAACTCCCTCTCTTAGTATGAGCTCTTCCTTTCACTAAATTTTGTCTACAATAGCTATTACCAAGTTCATTCATAACATCCTCCCTCTTTTAGCATACTTCTTCTTTGGAAGACTTCTCCCTCTCCAGTTTCTAACTTTATTCTGTTTTCAAAATTTTCTCAGAGACATGCTAGTAAACGTCTCCCTCTTTGACAACACATGCTAAAGACAATAACTCTATAGATACCAATGTACCTTAAATATTGATTCATCTAAATTATGCATTTACTAATTTTGCACCAACTGATTGATCTTCAATAGGTTCTGATTGATGCATTCACTAAACTTTATTTAGTGAATTTCAAATAGGGGAATGACCCCTAGCTTACCTCTTAGATATAGAAATGCATCCTTAGGTAAGGGTTTGATGAATGTGTCAACAATATATTCATTTTTATTCACATATTCCAATCTAACTTCTTTATCTTGCACCAACTCTCCTAAGAAGTGATATTTAATAGCAATATGCTTTGTTTTGGAATGCATTACTAGATACTTTGATTTGTTGATTGCACTAGTGTTATCACAATAAATGAAAATTGGATCTTTGATCTCTACCTTCATTCCTTCCAATAGTTTTTTGAATCAAAAAATCTTAGAGAAATTGACTATTGTTGCTACATATTTTGCCTATGTTGTGGATTGAGATGTACAATTTTTCTTCTTGCTTTTCTAAGATACTACTCTTTTGCCAAGAAAGAATGCTCCACCACTAGTGCTTTTTCTATCATGAAAAATTACTGCCCAATCAACATCAGTAAATACTTTCAAGTCCAAATTGCCTCCAATTTGTACCATAAACCATAGTCTTCAGTACATTTTAGAGACCTCATGATTGTCTTGATTTCCATCATGTGATTTTCCTTAGAATTTGCTAAGAATCTTGCCACTATTCCAACTACTAGAGTATATCAGGCCTTTTCTGTACTACATACTATAATTTGCAAATCATTTATCTATAAGTGGTGTTATCCACTTCTTTGGAGTCATCATTTTTAGAAATCTTATGTCTAGTAGACATAGGTGTTCTAATTGGTCTTGAGCCTTCCATTCCAAATTTCTTCAGTATCTCCTTGATATACTTAGATTGAGTGATGTAGATACCATTCTTGTTTTGTTATATTTTCAATGCAACAAAGAATTTTATTTCACCAAACATGGACATCTCAAATTATTTACTCATTTCTTCTAAGAATGCTTTGCATAAATCATCATTTCTTGTAAATAGAGTATTATCAACAAATATTTTTCCTAACACAATCTTCTTATCTAGTCCTTCCTTGATATATAGACTACTATTATCATTAGTTCTTTGAAAACCAATTTATACCAAGTAATTATGGAGTCTTCCATACCAAGCTCTAGGAGCTTGCTTAAGACCATATAATACTTTATGTAGTTTGCAAACCATGTCTCCTTCATTAGGATCTACAAAACCTTCTAGTTTCTCAATGTAAACTTCTTCATCAAGAATTCCATTCAAGAATGCACATTTAACATCCATTTAATATACTTTAAATCCTCTGTGTGTTGCATATTCTAGTAAAGTTCTAACACCTTCAAGTGTTACTATAGGAGCAAAAGTCTCACCATAGTCAATACATTCTTCTTTAGAATAACCTTTTCATAGCAATCTTGCTTTGTTTCTTGATACCTTTCCATCTTCATTCATCTTATTTCTAAAAACCCATTTTGTACCAATTACATTTTTATCTTTGAGTCTAGGAACAAGAGTCCAAGTTTTGTTCTTTTCTATCTGTTCTATCTCTTCATTCATTGTTTTAATAAAAATTTCATTTTTTGAAGCATCTTTAACACTTCCAAGTTCAAATTCAACAAGTAAACATGTACCTTTTAATTTTCTTCTTGTCATTGTTCTATCTGATTTATCTCTAATGATCTAATTAGGTGCATGATGTCTTTTCATATATCTTGCTTACACTAGCTCCTTGGTCTTTGAATGAGTTCCATCATCTTCTTCTTGAATTTTAGTCTCAAGCTCAGGTCCTTCTATCTATGACTCAGGTCCATCAGGCTTAGTTTGAACTAGCTCAGTAGCCTTTGATTATGACTTGGGTCCTTGCAGCTTGGGTTGCACTACTTGCAACTTGATAACTGTTGGAGTTTCTAGGAACTCAGGAGTTGAATCCTCTTTTCTCTAAGATAGATTTTTTAGAGTATTAGGTTCATAGTAAATAAATCTTCTATAGACTTTAGGATTCTTGTTGCTTTCTTCTTTACTCTTTTCTACATATTCATCAATTCTGACATGTGTACTTTCTATAATTTTGTGAGTAGATAAATTCAAACATCTATATACTTTACTTCTATAGGAGTATCCTAGAAATATGCCTTCATCACCTTTTACATCAAATTTTCTTTTTCTAGATTCTTTCAATATGTAACATCTGCTTCCAAATACTTTCAACTAACTTACATTAGGTTTGTAGCCATACCATAGCTGATAAGGCATCTTGTTTGAATCATTCTTCAACTAAACTCTATTCAAGGTATGAACTACAATGCTAATAGCTTCCTTCTAGTATTTGAGAGTAACATTCTTTTCAATCATTAAGGTTCTTGCACAATCCATCATAGATCTATTTCTTCTTTCTACTATACCATTCTACTATAGTGTACTAGGGGCAAATACTTGTCTTTTGATTCCTCTTTCAATGTATAAATTGTTGAATTCATGGGAGATGAATTCACCACCTTTGTTTGACTTTATGCATTTCAACTTCTTTTTAGTTTATTTTTCTACTCTTGCCAGATATCACTCAAATTTTTGAAAGGCTTCTAATTTTCCTTTTAGGTACATTACTGTCATCATTCTAGAGTAGTCATCCAAAAAGAGAATGAAAAATTTTCCTCCACTATAACTCTCTATTCCAATAGGTCCACATAAGTTTGTATGAACAATTTCCAAGATTTCTTTTGATTGATAGTCTTTTCTTTTGAAGCTTGTCTTTCCCATCTTACCAATTTGGAAGTTCTTACATAGACCCATGTCAAGCTTCTTCAAATAGGGAATACCTCTTACTCTTTTATGTTTGCTTATCTTAACTAGATTATTAAAATTCACATGACATAGCCTTTTTTACCATTACTAGCTTTCCTCTACTTGAGCAATAAAATATGAACAATCATTGAGATCAAGATAAAATAGATTACCTTTTGTTTTCTTGCCAGAACCAACCAAATTTCTTTTCCCATCTAGCAATTTGGCCTATCCATTTATGAATTCTACCTTGAATCCAATGTTATTCAATTATGCCACACTTAGCAGATTATGCTTTAGTCCTTTAATCCAATAAGCATTATCACAAAAAAATTCTTTAGTCAACAAGATACATCCTTTTCCTTTTATGTTACAAGGTTCATTATTTTCAAATCTTACACTACTTCCATCATAATATTCCATATGATCAAAATTTGTTTTTTCACCAGTCATATGATGTGAGAAACCACTATCAATAATCCATATATCATTTTTTCTAACATGAGAGATAAGTTCCATCTTATCTCTTTCATCATTAGATTCATTTTTCATAGTTATATATACCATTTTATCTTCACTGTTATCAAAATCTTTAGCTATGAAACAATATTTCTTACCTTTCTCCTTGAGGCTCTTGTAGTTCTTGGAGTCCTTCTTGACTTTATGCTTATTTATTTTCTTCTCATCCTTAATTTCCTTGTTTGGAACCCTAGTAGCAATGTGACCAATTTCTTCATAGGAAAAGTAGGTCAGAGGAACTTTTCCTTTGTACTTCCCTCTTCCTTTGGAATACTTCCTTGCAAACAGGGCTGCAACAACTTCAATATCATTGTCTAAAATTTATTTTGATGATCCATCTTCTTCACTTCCTAATCAATTGGATTTTGATTTTTCTCCCTTTTCTTTGAGTGAAAGCTTAGCTTTAAATAAAAATTCAATATTTTTTGAAGTAGGAACATAGTTATCATAATTTTATAGCTCAAAAGTTGTTAATCTTCCAACTGGGGCATCCAAGCCTAGTTTATTATTTGGATCACATCTCATTTCTTGAATAGAAGATACTCTAATTAAATAAATGGGAAGAAGAGTTTTGAACACTTTACTTACAACAATTTCCTCCTTGATGTCTCCTCTAGATGCTTTGATTGCACTTACACTAGACTTGATCCTTTCCACATATTTTTCAATCTTTTCATCTTCTCTCATTTTCATTTGATCAAGTTGTCCTCTAAGGCTTTCTAATTTTGTTCTTCTTACATTATCATCTCCTCCATAGATATATTTTAGTTTGTTCCACATTGTAAAAGCAATTTTGCAATCTTTTATCTCATCAAATTTAGCATAACTAAGAGCAGATGCAATATCAATCATCATGATATTATTATTCTTCTTTTCAATAATGTCTTCAACTAAAAATGTTCCAATGGGAGTCTTATATTCAGCATAAAGATACTTGTAACCTAAATCATTGATGGTAGCTAGATGTAATCTCATAATTCCTTGCCATGCTACAAAATTGTCTCTATTTAGCTTGGGAATCTCTCTTTTGTAAGACATCTTGATCTTTCGCTTAGGTCCTTTTCTACAAGCACCAAAAGCTCTGATACCAATTGTTGGAAATATAAGAGGAGTAACTAAGAGGGGAGGGGTGAATCAGATACTACAAAAATAAATCCTAGATCCCTTAGATGTTAGTAAAAAATGCAAACAAATAACTGAATATTGTTGAAGCTCGATAAACACACAGAATGTTGTAACTCGGTAATAACTAGATTAGCTCGATAATAGATTAACATATAAAATTTTAGATGTTATCTATGATTATCATTACTTTAACTTAGTTTCAAACACATAAAGAAAATAGCATGAACACATTTGACACCAAGATTTAATGTGGAAATCCAATTTGAGAAAAACCACCAATAGCAACTAGTTATGAATTTTCACTCTTTTGAAGTGAGCCTTGTTAGGAGCCAACCCTATTAAAGGTTATAGAACACACTATTAGGTGTGACCCTATTAAAGGATTTAATCAACCTATTAGGATTAGCCTATTTAGAGGTCTTGAGAACAATTCAATGGAATTTCCACCTTATTAGAGGATTTGCAAATAGCTATTAAGCCAACTCTATTAGGAGATTTAGATCACGACTACAATTGTTAGAGAGTAACAATGAGATGACCTAATTTGACTCTAACTAATTTGATGATTTCATATCTCTATTCTGGCTTCTCCTTGATCCTTTCTAATTGAATATGTATTTGTTGTACCATAAGGATATTCTACTTATCCTTCAAATTTTCTTCCTTTGCTCATCAATAGATCTTAAATTACATCATCACAATTTGCACACTCTCTTTTTTGCACTTTTCACACACACTTGAAATCACAACTTGACCTTATACTGATACCTTCCACTTTGTCAAGTTAGCTCAAATACAACTTACAATAATCAATATTTATCACCTTAGTTAGTTGGAATCAATAGATAAGTCAATTAAGCTTAGTACAAAAAAATAAGAAAATCCTTTCTTGGTTGACCCTAATTGGTAGAAACTAACTCTGAAATGATTTCATTTGTTAACCAACAGAAGCTTGGTCAACACTACAAACTTACAAAAATTCTTTGGCAACTAAGTGAGTTTGGTTAGCACTGGTTCCATCTAAATTTCCTTTGTTATCCAAGTGAGCTTGGTTAACACTTGCTTTATACAACTTTTCCTTTCACACCTAAGTGAATTTGGTCGACACTACCTTATGAACTAGGCAAACACAAGAATGCTTGGTAGACACTAAGAACTATTTTCACTGCCTGAGTGAGGTTGGTATATACTAATTGATAATGATTATGACATTTTTGTAACATCAAAGACAACACACAACTAATAAATTGTATACAAAAAATATTTTTATGTTGTATAAACCATTCATAACCTTCAAATTCACCAACAACAATACAACATAGAGAAGAGTTGATTGGGATCTTTCGTAAAGGGTCATGTTTTCCTTCTCAAGTAGACGTGTATCATGGAGGGCCTCAATTTTATCTTCCTCCTCCTCATCATCATCATCAGTGCTAGCACCAACACCAATACCAAGTGTGTCATGAATCAATGCATTCATACCATCATCTTCAAATGTGTTTTATGGTGCATGTTTTCCATCTTCCATGGGATCATGATCTTCTCCTTTAATACTCACACCTCCAAAGTCCTTCATGTTCCTTTGAGATTTTTTGGTCCATATCATGTACTACCCTAGAGAGATCCCCATTTGTGGTTTATATGTATATCCATTGTGAAAACAATATAACAAACAACTTATCAATTGATGATAATCAAAACCCCTTCAGTGTGATCATTCTCCCTACAATTTTTTTTAGTTGTTTTGATTTTAATTCTTCTTGTCTTTAAGCTATTATAAAACTTGCAAGGACAATAACATGTGTCATCACCAACTATTTGAAAGTTAGATAACAATCTAGTGATTGTCTCCCTATTTTGATCAAACTCCCTTGTATTATCTGACACGATCCTTCTTCATGGGAATAACATATTCATTTACCCTTATTGAGTTGGTTGTACTTAATGTTTATATATGCACATATAGTTTTGAAAGAAATATTTGGTGTAATTAATCTGTATATCAGCAAAAATGTTGGACATGTTATACTTAATATTTATATATGTACATATGGTTTTGAAAGAAACATTTGGTGTAATTAATGTGTATATCTGCAAAAATATTGGACATGTTGCACTTAATGTTTCTGCACATATGGTTTTAAAAGAAACATTTTGTGTAATTAATGTGTATATTTGCAAAAATATTGGACTTTTTGTCCTTAATGTTTATATCTGCACATATAATTTTGAAAGAAAAAAATAGTGTAATTAATGTGTATATCTGCAAAAATATTGGACATGTTGTAGTTAATGTCTATATCTGCACATATGGTTTTGAAATAAACATTTGGTGTAATTAATTTGTATATCTGAAAAAATATTGGACAATTTGTACTTAATTTTTATATCTACACATAAAACAAATGGTATAATTAATGTGTATATTCGCAAAAATATTGGACATGTTGTACTTAATTTTTATATCCACACGTATGGTTTTGAAAGAAAACAATTAGTGTATTTATGCCTCTTCATTTTAATTTTTTTCAAGGGAATTTGAAATTTCCCTTTACTGATTTTGTATGATATTTAAAACCTCTAATCAGATCTTTAAGATCAAACAACCGATATTTCAAAGATCTACCAATTTCTCAATAAACCCCAAATCGGGTATGCTGGAAATAGTGCCAAAAACTTCATAGCTTCACATATTATTAATAAATCTGAAAGTGAAAATTTTTATAGAAGTTTCATCAAAATAACAGCCTACAAAATAAAATTTCTAGATCTATATAACATTTACACAATAGCTCCCAAATGGAGGGCAAAAACAATGCTCATTGAGCTCTCGAAGACAACACAAAATAGCTGAAAACATCATAAAAGAACTGATAATCTATCATAGAAGTATACTCATGACCAAATAAATATATTAAGATCTATTTTAAAATCTAAATGTCTGATATACAACAGCAACCCAAACTGATATGAAATACTCAATCGAAAACACCAAACTCTTACAAAAAACACACCCGAAAACTCACAAATATGCACTGTTCAACACAATGGAAAACTCTGTATGAGCATGCACATAGAATGGCTTCAAACTCCAATCCTTAGACTTATTGTAAACCTAAAAAATCCCATTCTTGGGTCTCCTTCTCCATAGGTTTGGCAGCCTCTGAAGAACAACAAAGAAATGAGCAAAAATCAAGTTCTGGAATGAGCCCAGAATGCCTCCAAACCCCTTAAAAGAGGGTATAACCCTAACTCATGTCCAAGAGGGGTTAATAAAACATATTTTAATGATAATTTTTATTTATTAGTCCATGGGTTTCCAAATATTAGCACCTTTTGTGAAAACTTCACCTTTTTGGGCCTGCCTGCCTTAGCAAAGATTATTATTTTTAATTGTTTGAAAAGGGGACATGACAAGTCCTCCCCTTCCAAATATTGCTTGTCCTCAAGCAATGGATGAAAAATAAAACAATCAATCCACCTGGATCCCAAATGTATTCATGAACTATACTATTGTCAATTAACACAGGCTCCTGCAATATCCTCTGCAATATAACCAAGAGGAATCCATAATCAAACTGATAATTACTGCTCAACCAAACTCCAAAGTCACAACTTCCATAGTTAGAAACCCATGAGACACAAACTCTTAGAACATCAAAACCAAAGTAAAGTGGACAAATCAAACTACTAATATAGTAAATACCATCAACGCATCCCACTGGCTTATACGGAATGTACAATCCAACTCTGCAACAATGGTGAACGCTCCCGAATGAAACTATACCAAGTATGGAGAATCCACACACTGTAAACTCCTGTAGTCAACACAACTCTGTAGATCACCAACCACTGTCTCATAACCATAACTCTTATGCACCCTTGATGGTGAAAAGCCATCACAAGATAAACAGCAAGAAATGGAACCCAAACCAAATTTTCCTACCATCAACTCCTCAACATAAGGATCAAATGCTAACTGATGTACATACCTTGCAATATAATGTTGATAAAAAAAACCAACCTCAGTCAACAACTCACCATGAACAAGTGATACAACCCACAGTGACTGATCACTAGCTAAGTCAGGAGATGTCATAGCCAAAGGAGTAAAATCAATAACAACACCTATTGAAGCATCACTCCAAAACTCCTGATCTAAGTCATGTATTATCAAGCTGTCAACTGTAGAACCTATCACCATGTTGTGCCCATCACAACTCTCATCCCGAGGCATCAAACTATCCCATAACTGATGATAAGCACTAGGAACCAAAGTACATCTCTGTATCATCATCTCATCAACATGGTCATCAAAGGTAAATTGATGAGCATACCTCATAGTGTAATGCCGATAGAATCTTCCAATCTCAGTCAGTGGCTCAGACTGCAATCCAGATGCAGCTAACTGCAATCGATCACTAACCAAGTTGGAACTAACTACTAACTCTGAAGACATTACCAAGGGAGTAGTATTACTAGCAGGAACCATGCCAACTGTCGGCTCACCAACATCACACATGGTCTTTGATACAACATCTCTAATTTTCATGCCATTAGTACTAGAGGTCACCACCATGTCAGGCATACCACAACAATCTACTGTAGCACCCAACTCAACTGAACCTAACTTTAGTGGGGATGAACCTGATATGCCAATGTTAGTATCAAGGATGGATGCATCCCCATCTCCACTATCTTTGACAATCTCAACCATGGAAATCCTCAGATCACCAGACACCACAGCTTGTGACTGTACAGAATCTGGTAAAGACTGTAGTTGCTCTAACTCCATGGTCACCTTAGCCAAATGGAACTATGACTCCTTGAAAGCCAACTGTGTACTCTCAAGAATCTCAAAAGTCACCTCGAGTTGCTGAGTAAGCTCACTTACCTCATCTTCCTTTTCCAATAATGCATCGTATGATGTACTCCCCCACTTCATAAGATAATCTTCGTTGGCTACCAACTGCATATAATCTTGTCTCAGAATTCGGGTAGCCTCCCATAAAGAGTGGAACTCTATCAAGGAAAGATAACTACCTCCCTTCTCATCACTAGTAGGAGAACCCCATCCATAAACTACTAACAATTGATGAACAACATCGAAATGTTCGCAAGCAACACCAATGTCTCGCTCACTAACTCTCAACTGACTAGACACATGATGGCACTGGCTAGACTGTATCCTAGAAACGTCCTCTGATGCACTGTCTAAAGGAGTATCCTCAAAGTTACTATTCTCTAGAGTATTACCATCCATATCCTGTGAATCAACTCCAAAGCTCATATCAACATATGGAGAATCAAAAACTGTAGCACTGTTGTCCAACTCCTTTGTACCAAAAAAAATTGCCAAGGAAACTAAGTCTTCAAAACTGCCCACTACATCCTCCTGGATGTCATCAATGCCAATATGATCCTAGGACTTATGTATACACACTGCCAAATATGAAAGATCATCAACACATTCTAGAAAGTATGGTCGACTGGATATATGAAAAAAGCCCAACACCAGTGTATAAAAACTAATACCAACATCGAATAAGCTACTAGCACAAGAAAAGACAACACAGTACAATCTACTAATCAAATCCATGATAGCACCCAAACAAAAACTACTACCAAAAAGTGTTAAAGATCTCCAATCAACTGAATCCCAAATGCCAATATAACAATCTCGAGTCCATATCTGTAAAATAGAATTAGCTGGTAACTTAAGAAAATTCCTCACCTAAGTAATATGACCAATACCAACTCCACATACCTATCATGATGAGATAATGAAGTCACAATACTGTCCACTTTTAGCTGGCTAGAGAAATCATGTGAAGTACTACCAGCCTCAACCTCATGTGACGAAGCATCTAACTGTGCCTGGTATTCTTTCTTAGCAAAGTCATGAATTCTCAATGTCTTCTCATCTCTACTGGGTATCTCACCATCATGCACAACAGCATCCTCATAATCATCACCTGAACCCACTATGCTGTAGTCACTGCTTGTTGTAACTATATCATCTTGAATACCTATGAAATCACCCTTTGACAACCTGTATACAATTGTTTCAATTTGAGTATCAAGTTGACCATTATTATCAATCTGTGTAATATCCTTTCTCACTACCTCCTGTGGTGGAGTAGAATCTAAGACCTTTGTCTGGCTATAAGCTAGTTTCCCAAACTCCTTATGCAAGTTCTTGGTAATTGTGTCATCTTCCCTGTGAGAAAATTTTGCAAATAGAAATCTAGTCAACTTATCCACCTTAGCTGGGTCGAACAACATGTCATTCATCATACGGTGGTGCTCAACCAACTGCTCATACATGTCATGGATTATTTTTCTAAGTTTATCTTGAATGTCTAAATAACCATCCTTTCTACTATTCTGACTTTGGATATCAATTGTCCAAGATCATGTCCTCTGAGACTCTGTACTATACCTATCCATTCTAGATAAAGTAGTGTGTAACCCTAATAGGTTATAACTTCTTCAAACACCAAGAGTCTTTACTTTAGTTGTTTGACATTTTTTCAAACACTTTGCAAGAAAGGGGTCGTATGACTGATATAATTTTTTAGATTGCTTGGATGTCTTGGAAGAATTTATTTTCCATCTCATCTAGATCAGCCATACTTTTTCCTTCCTTGGATTTTTTAACTTTTACTTTCAACTGGAGGTTTGATCAAAATTTCTTTATTCTTTTCTCACTGCAAATATCCTTTTTCTCTTTCACTTAGTTGCATGCAACCATAAATTTTAACATGCAGCTGATTAGAAGCAACATGCAACCACAAAATTCACCAAGAACTAACATGAAAATTATTAGAAGTAGCATGCAACCATAGATTTTGACATGCAGCTGATTAGAAGCAACATGCAACCATAAATTATGACATGCAAGATTTGGGTAGTTGTCAAAACTGACATGCAAACTTCTACAAACCCTTAGGCTAGCAAGATCATAGCTCTGATACCACTAAAATGTCCCTTTACTGATTTTTTATGATATTTCAAACTTCTAATTATATTTTTAAGATCAAACAACCAATATTTCAAAGATCTACCAATTTCTCAATAAACCCCAAATCGGGTATGCTGGAAATAGTGCCAAAAACTTCACAGCTTCACATATTATTAATAAACCTAAAAGTGGACATTTTTATAGAATTTTTAGTATAATAACAGCCTAAAAAATGACATTTCTAGATCTATATAACATTTACACAACAGCTCCCAAATGGAGGGTAAAAATAATGCTCATCGAGCTCCCGAAGACAACACAAAATAGCTGAAAACACCACAAAAGCATTGATAATCTATCATAGAAGTATAATCATTACCAAATACATATATTCAGATCTATTTTAACATCTAAATATCTTATATAAAGTAGCAACCCAAACTGATATGAAATACTCAACTAAAAACACCAAACTCTTACAAAAAACACACCCGAAAACTCACAAATCTGCACTGTTCAGCACAAAGGCAAACTCTGTATGAGCATGCACATGGAATGGTTTCAAAATCCCATCCTTATCCTTCTTGGAAACCTACAAACTCCCATTCTTGGGTCTCCTTCTCCACAGGTTTGGCAGCCTCTGAAGAACAACAAAGAAATGAGCAAAAATCAAGTTCTGGAATGAGCCCATAATGCCTCCAAACCCCTTAAAAGAGGGCATAACCCTAACTCACGTCCAAGAGAGGTTAATAAAACATATTTTAATGATAATTTTTATTTATTAGTCCATGGGTTTCCAAATATTAGCCCTTTTTGCCGAAACTTCACCTTTTTGGGCCTGCCTACCTTAGCAAAGATTATTATTTTTAATTATTTGAAAAGGGGACATGATAGAATTCTGTCAATGGTAATAAAAAACAAGAATTAATTTTATAAGAGTTTATAATTTTTCAACAAAAATAATGTTTTGCAAGAAAATGCACCTAAAGAACTGCTATCTCAAAAGCAAGAGCATGGTGTTGATAGTAGATCTACCTTGCTAACTCCTAATGGTTTGGGCTATTATTATTTGTCCCCATCATATTCACTTTGATAGCCATGTTAGGGAGGTGATATCACTTAGTCAATCCCCATGACTTTGAAGTTCTTAATCATGATCTTAGGTGCTCAAATTCATGTCCAAGACATGTGTGCCTTAGGGCCGTATTTGATCATCATTTGAAAGGGCCTCAATGTCAACAAAAAAAATGTCTCTTAATATGTTTAGAGGATTAGAGATAATTTCATTGTGGTAGAGACTTATGTAAGGGAATTGACCTCATGATTATGGTAGTTACATAGAATTAGAATTTGGTTCTTTAAATTCTTTCACTCAACTATTCAATGATGTTATTCTTCAACATCCTTGGATTCCATTGTTGGGCTAGTGTATGGAGCCTCTATATCCAACCATTCATTATAAGCTTGGGAATGCACTTCATGCCTGGCAAGAGAGTGATGCATCTGCATATGCAATTTTATCACCTTGAAAAATTGTATTTCATCCTATTAGTTGGGAACAATTGATTGTTCAAATTATTTTTAATTGAAAATTTATTTCTTCATTTTCAACTAACCTAAATACTTGCTTCTACCAGCCATATTGTTTCTTTATTGTTATATATTGTAGAATAAGTTTTCAATTTCTTTCTCCACATTTTTATGATGCATAGAATAGCCCATATCATCTTAGGATAGCATTAAGGAAATTTGTTGAAAATATATGAATAAAAAACTCAAAAATGAGTTCAATTAAATAAATAATTTGTCTGTTTGATGATATTTAGTGAAATATTAAACTAGTTAATCATCATATACTTGCAATGATCAAAGTATGCACATAGTAAGATCTCGGTATATAAAATTTCAGCAAAAAATAGAGGGATCAAAATTCAAATAGGGAGTCATATAGTATCTAGCTATAATTATGATTTAAAAATAATATCAAAGACAACCTTGTTTTCAATGTAATATCATTCTGTGTATTTTTTTTCTAGACCAAGATCAATAATAGGACAATGAGAAAGATAATATCATACTATTAATTTTAAATATTACATTAGTTTTATATGTATCTCATTCAACTTGGAAGACTTACTTGGAAAACCTATGTCTTGCATAAAGTTTTGAAAAAGGAAGGGTCCCAATAAGCCATATCCAAATTTATAATGATATACAACAACTCTTAAGATATATCCATGTGTAAGAACTTAAAAAAAAGGAGTTGAACAAAGAGAGTACCCATGCTTACAAACCATTACCTTCAAACCACATTTCAATATGAAACCACCCATAACTAAAATTAGAACTAGAGACTTGGGATCCTCATAGGGAGACTCAAATGCATGCATGGTTACATCCTTGGCTTCCATTATTGGGCTAGCATATGGAGCCTTCATATCCAACCATTTGTTATAAATTGGGGAATGCATTTCATGCTTGGCATGTAAGTGATGCATCTGCATATGCAATTTTATCACCTTCAAAAACTATATTTGATCCTCCTAGCTAGGAACAACTTATTGTTCATTTTATTGTACCTAATCTAATGACAGCTCTATGAGAATTTGTATTCAACCCAGCGAATCAACAACTAGACCAATTTAATCTAAAAATATATGCTATGATGTGTTTTTGTAAAATTTCTTGCAAACTTTGCATGTTTTTCATGGTCTACATTATTTTTGTACATGATCTTTAGATAAGTCACTTAGCATGAGTTAAGTGATTCTGATTGTTTTATTATTTGGATTATGGAATATGTATGTAGTTGGATCATTTTTGGTAAAGTTGATTATTCATTTTATTGTACCTAATCTAATTATATTTCTACAAGAATTTGTAATCAACCTAGCTAATTAGCAACTAGACCAATTTAAATGGGTTATGGCTTGTTTCTTTCTTAAAATATCCGCTATGATATTCTTTTCTAAAATTCGTTGCAAACTCTATCTATTTGTCATGGTCTACATTTTTTTTGTGTAGGATCTTAAGGTAAGTCACTTAGCACAGGTTGAGTGAAATTTATTGTTTTATTATTTGGATTCTATAATATGCATGTAGCTAGAAATTTTTTGGTAAAGATGATTATTTGTTTTATTGTACCTAATTTGATGACTATTCTACAAGAATTTTTAATCAACCTAGCTAATCAGCAACTAGATCAATTTAACTGGGTTACGACTTGTTTCTTCCTTAAAATATCTACTATGATATGTTTTTGTAAAATTTATTGCAAACTCTATCCATTTGTCATGGTCTACATTATTTTTGTGCAAGATCTTGAATTAAGTCACTTAGCATGGGTTGAGTGAGTTTTTTTGTTGTATTATTTAGATTTTGGAATATGTATGCAACTGGATCATTTTTGGTAAAGCTGATTGTTCATTTTATTATACCTAATCTAATGATTGTTCTATAGGAATTTGTAATCAACCTAGCTAACTAGCAACTAGACCAATTTAACTCAGTTATGGCTTGTTTCTTTCTAAAAATATCTACTATGATATGTTTTTGTAAAAAAATTGTGAATGTTGCCCATTTTTGTGGTCTGCATTATTGTTTTGCAGGATCTTGAGGTAAGTCACTTAGCACTGGTTGAGTGAGTTATATTGCTTTATTATTTAGATTCTGGAATGTGTATGCAAGTGGATGATTTTTGGTAAATCCGATTGTTAATTTTATTGTACCTAATTTGATGATAATTCTATAGGAATTTTTAATCAACCCATCTAATCAACAACTAGACCAATTTATTTAGGTTATGGCTTGTTTCTTTTTTAAAGTATCTACTATGATATGTTTTTGTAAAATTTCTTAGGAACTCTACCCATTTTTCATGGTTTGCATTATTTTTGTGTAGGATCTTGAGGTAAGTCACTTAGCATGGGTTGAGTGAGTTTTATTGTTTTATTATTTGAGTTCTAGAATATGTATGCATCTAGATCATTTTTGGTAAAGCTAATTGTTCATTTTATTGTACCTAATATGATGAAAGTTCCACAGGAATTTGTAATCAACCTAGCTAATCAACAACTAGACCAATTTAACTAGTTTGTGGCTTGTTTCTTTCCAAAAATATCTACTATGACATTTTTATGTAAAATTTCTTGTGAACTCTACCCATTTTTTGTGGTCTGCATTATTTCTGTGTAGAATGTTGAGGTATGTCACCTACCATAGCTTGAGTGTCTTATTGTTTTATTATTTGAATTTTTAAATATGTATGCAACTAGACCATTTTTTTGTTATGAGATAATATGTAGTAAAAACCCTAAAATAGACCTCTCTGGCTATATAAATAGATACATGATATAAATGTTTACAAGGAAAAGAAAAAACATTTACATATGTATCTCTTCTCACCCTTGAAGAAAATTTTAGAGCAAGGGCGCATAGATCACAAGGGCATGACACAAAAATGAAATTTTAGAGTGAGGGCATGACATAACAATGAAAACATAGAGCAAAGGCACAAGAACAAAATGTAGAGATCACAAGGGCATGACAACCAAATGCACCAATCACATGGGTACAACAACATTCACATCTCTCTACCCTCATTCGGAGCTCTGCATCTCTTTCTCTTGCAACTCTCCACAATCAAAAAAATGGAAAATGATTTATGTCATGTTTTATTTTTAATGCTTATGAGGTGTCACAATTGTGAATCAAATATCAGTATTGCAATGGTGTTAGGGATAATTGCAAAAAAAATGAAAATCACCACAAATTACACCATTGTCACAAATTGCCATATTATTTGACCCCAAATGTTGTATTGACAAGATACTCATGCACAATAACACCAGATATGTTAACTAGGGAGAACCTTGATCAAAGAGAAAACCCTAGTGGAGATGGTACCCACAAGATGATGTACTAATATAATAGTTTTTTGTTAGAGGATAGACCCTGTTAGGAGTCTATAAATACATTCAATACATATTAGTCCATGTTAGGAGACTTTGAATCCTTGTTGGGAAATTTGAAACCTATTAGGATTTGTTCCAAACATGTTAAGAGTTGTAGAAGATAGATGAACCCACTATCTAAGAAGCTTTAGAGAAATATCAATGAACCCACTGTCCAAATGATCTTTGTATTATTCCTTGCAAAATAATAGATTTAAAATATACTTCCTTCCTCTTTCTCTATCATGTCAACTCGACTTCTCTTCCTTTAGATCTTGTAAATAGATCACAAAAATCACATCCAATAATCCCTTAGATCATTTACACACATTCAAAAAGCACTTTGCTTCTTTTCACACTTTGTACTTCATAAAATGATCACAACACCATGCATACCCTAATCTCATTCCGTACATTACAAGAAAGGAAACATCTCTCCTTTATACCATATCTTTAAAATAATTCCTTGAGTTGGCTTTGAGGATTTTCTAATTAATTATAATAAGATAATTAATTAATTCACAATAGTAATAGCATTGTTGTCTCATATTCTATATAATACTAGGGCTTGCACACTTGATGATGTCACCATCAGACTGTCTTCTATCACTAGTTGACCGCACATCTATTTATTACATTTCAGATGAAAGATATCATATAAACATCAAAAAAAAAATTCCACACACTCTATCTCTATACTACACTTAGTAACTCAATAATGTCTTCTAGACATCTTTGACTTAGACTCTACACATTTAACCTTAGCATTAGGACAACATACATAAAATTTCCTTAGCCACGCATCACCAGAAAATCAAAATTTTGTTCATATAACTAAGATCTATGTTTGTTACTCTAGCAACCTTCACATACTTATTGATATGTTGAAGTCAATGATAAACACAGTCATGAATGCAACATGTCAATACTTTGTAATGCTTAGGATACTCTCCCATTGTAGTATCATCAAAATTCATGCTAACATCAAATTCTTATAGGAGTGTTTCAAGGCTGGGAACCACGTCAACATCCTTTGCATATTTTAGAGGTAATGTCATTATGGAAGAGGCTTCTACAAGGGAATAAGCCACATGATTATGGCATTTACACAGAAGTATAACTTGCTTCTTCAACTCCTTACACTCAACTCTTAATTGAAGTTATTCTTCCAACAGTGAGAATAGCTACTACACATTCCTAGGCTCTAAGGCACCCTAAACCTATGCTACATTTTTTGGAGATATGGGATAAGTTACTACCATCTTTAGTACTTTTTATATTCTAGATCATATAGTGATGCCCAAAGTAACAATAGCAATAGATACTTAGGATCCTCACATGGAGAGTGTGTCAATATATGCATGATTAGTCCTTAGCTTCTATTGTTGAGACAGTGTATGGATCCTTTATATCCAACCATTCATTATAAATTGGGGAATGCACTTCATTCCTACCATGTAAGTGATGTATCTTCATATGCAATTTTATAACTTTGGAAAAATGTATTTGATCTTGCTAGCTGGAAATGGCTAATTTTTCATTTTATTATACCAAATCTAATGACAGTTCTATAGGAATTTATAATCAAGCCAACTAATTAGCAAGTAGACCCATTTAACTAGGTTATGACTAGTTTCTTTCTAAAAATCTCTGCTATGATATATTTTTGTAAAATTTCTTATGAACTCTACCCATTTTTCTTTGTCTACATTATTTTTTTGCACAAGATCTTGAGGTAAGTCACTTAGCATGGTTGAGTGAGTTTTATTGTTTTATTATTCAGATTCAAGAATATGTATGCAATTGGATCAATTTTCCTAGTGTGCTAAAATGTAATAAGAACCTTAAAAAATATCTCTAAGATATACATGTTTAGAAGGGAATTTAAAGAGATACCTTTTTATAAGGAAAAGAAAAGAATATGTGCATAACCCTTGAAGAAAATTATAGAGCAAGGGCATGAAGATCAAAAGGGCATGACATGGAAAGAAAATCATAGAGCAAGGACATGACAATGAAATTGTAAAGCAAGGGCATGACAACAAAATATAGAGATCATAAGGGCATGGCAGCATTCAAAGCTCTCGACCCTCTTTTGTGCATAACTCTCCACAATCAAAAAAAATGGGGAATGATTTATGTCATGCTTTATTTATATTTATTTATACTCACAGGAGTGCCACAATTATAATGAAAATGTTAGTATTGTGATAATGTCAGGGGAAATTACAAAAAAATGTGAAAATAACCACAAATTATATCTCCATCATAAATTTCTGTCACAATTTAACCCCAAATGTTGTAGTGTGATGCCAAATTTGTTGAATTTCCACTGTCAATCATCAATTTGAAGTATTTTCCTTCCATCTTACATCTAATCTTGAAAAGACTTCTTAGGATAGCTTCCTCATCAATTCCCTTGTTAAACAAACTTCTTCTCATCCTCATATTTTCTCTAGCCTCAGGTCTACTTGGTGAACCCTCAAGATCTCCTTGAATTATAGTATTTAGATTATATTGTTCATTCTCATGAGAGTATCTAAACTCAAAGGATATATTCTCTTCTTTTATACATCTAAAACAATTTCCACAAAAACCATCTCTAGAATAAGAATTACCTCTTCCTTGGTATGAACTAGAACCTCCTGTTGACATTCTAGTCATGTTTGTTATTAGTAACATAAACTTATTCAAATTGTAAGTTCATGGCAAGCATATTTTATAGTTAATAGTGTTAACCAAGCATTTTAGTTGTTACTAAGTTCTACAATTTCTATCGAGTCCTTTGGACAAATTTTAGTTTGTACCAAGCAATTACTACTATGGTGATGATTAGTAGTGTAAACCAAGCATATTAGTGTATGCTAAGTTTACTAGTGCAAATCAAGTTGTGTAATTCTTACCAAGTTTGTAGTTGATGTGATGCAAGTCTAGTCTTAACCAAGTGGCTCAACTTATACTGAGATCGAATGGCTGAGCTATGTAGTGTGAATCAAGTGATTTAGTTTATATGTCAAGTTTCATAGTATTCACTGATTCACTAGTGCATACTAAGTTCAAGGCTACTTGGAGCTGATGAGTATGGACTGATCTTATATGTCTACCAAGTGCATGAAAATTTCAAGCATTGATAGGGGATGTCGAGTATCAAAACCTCACTGAGTTATTCTTCAGACACTAGGTTTCTACACTTTGGTTGACTTCATAATATTTGTGTAAACTTGTATTGTTGCCAACTTTGTAATTATGTAATTGGATTGGTATATATGTAATGTATTATATCAAATCCAAATGATCAAAGAAAAGTAATGAAATCATTAGAGAAGAGTAGAGAGAAAATTACAAAGGCTACAACAATATAAGGAGTGGCAAAGATTTATCTATCACAGCAAGGTGATTTGTACACTTAGAGGAATCTAATTCAGCAAACTAAGTTGCAAATTAAAATTAGCTACTGCTTCATCCTAACAGGTGGATTAGTCAAATCCTTTAACAAGGTAGACCTAAAAGCCTTATGTTAATCTCTTTACTGAGTGCATACTTCATTATATGTTTGTAAATCATTTTGCAAGGTGGAGTAGTAGTCCTTAGTGCTCCTAACTAGGGAAATCATTAGAAGTGATCATTATAAGCCTTAACAAGCCAACTTTATAGTGTAGTACTAAATCTTGTGGGTATCATCCCCACCTCAATTTTACTTTCTATTTGGAAGGTTTCTAGGTCACCAAATCTTGTGTGTTAAAGTGTTGTATATGCTTTCATGTTTTTAGTTTCTCATGCATGTAGTTAGATTAGAGTTTACATAAATGATTAATTGCTAATCAAGGATAAAAATTTATAAGTTACATATTCACCCCTTCCCTCTTAGTAACTTAGTCCATCATAATAGTTCTTAGAGAAAAGTTTAATAGCTTGAGCAAAGGTCAAAGCCAATGGAGGTATTCAAAGTTGAAAAGGATATTGACAATGAGAAGCTAGATTTGGAATTGGCTATTGGAAAAATCAAGAAATAAAAAGAGAAACTCTCTCAATCCATAAAAATAAAAATAAAAATAGAAAAAAAAAACCTTGCAATTTGGATGAATGATCCAATGTACATTGAAGAAAGAACTGAAGAAATCTGTTCAAACAATTCAAATGAAGCTAGTGAAGCAATCAAAGAACTATTGGAAAAGAATAGTACTCTTTAAGAAGAAGTAAGAAAACTAAGAAGAGAGCAAGAAATTTAGTTAGTAAGATTTTTTGAAGTCATGGAAGAGAAAATAAGATAAGAGAAGAGATAGAAGGAAAGCAAAATGAAATTCAACACCTATCCCTTTAGCTAGAAGACTTTATTGATCAACTCACCAATGCAAATGAAGAAATCATGAATCTAAGATCAAAGAATGAGAAATTGCATAATGATCTAAACAATGAAAGGAAAACCAATGAAAGAATGATAAAATCTCAAGTAGACATGAATTAGTTGAATGAGAAAATTCACTACAAATAAAAAGGGAAAGCAAGAATTGGATAACAAAAGAAGGTGAATCATCCAAGCAAAAAGCTCAAAGGAATAAAAAACCTACTTGTGGTCACTATTGTAAGATAGGTCACACAACAAACAAATGTTGGAGCAATAGGAAAGAAAAATTCAATGGAAAATGCTACAATTGTAATCAGCATGGTCATAAAGCTAATGAATGCAAAGAAAAACTAAGATCTAAAGGAAAATGATTGAATCTAGTAGAAAAAATTGTAAAAGCTATATTTTTTTGGGACTATAACACTTGGTGCAACTGTCATTATTGTGGAGAATTTGGACACATTGGAATGAACTATGTAAAGCAATATCACATGAGGAAAAGAGATAGTATGAAAAGATGCTTCATTTGTACAAAACTTGGTCATCTTGCCAAGAATTGTATGAATATTGGAAGAAGTGAAGATGAAAAGAAGGAAAACACTGATAACATCAAAAAGAAAATGAGATAACAATGGGTTATAAAGTCTACCAAGAATGCAAGTTTGAGCAATGATTGTTGGTGTAAATAAGTATTTACTATTTACACTTACTTAAGTTTACTTAGATTAATGCATTATTTTAATATTTATTTATTAGTTACCTAGGAGTATGTGCACTCTTTTGATTTGTCATGTTGACAACATAGGGGTTTGCACCTCTTTTATGCACATGTTGTCTACAACATAGGAGATAGCACACTAATTAAGCACATGGTGTCTACAACATTCTTATTCTTATCCACTCATCTAGAATGTTCGATAAGGCTTGTGCTTGGTTGTCAATGGTTATCTTATCTCTTGGTTGTTTTAGAGATATTCTAGGTGCTTCTTGAGAGGGCTTTATATATAGGCACTCCTAGTGTGTATGTATATGCTTATGCTTTTGAATGGTAAGCATTCATATTGATCATACTCTTTGGTCTACTATGTGCTTGTGGTTGTGCTCCTTGATCTTGGGTGAATCTTTCCTTAAGGAAAATTATTAAATGGTATCAAAGCTATACCAAATTCTTACATGGTATCAGAGCTCTTGGAGAATTCATCTTAACAAAGCCATTCAAGACCATCATCTTGCTTCATCATGTAGCTTGACTCTAGAGTATCATAGAAATTAGGAGTGTCTAGAGCTAGATTTGACCTCACCATTGCATCTAGAATGTTGATTTGGTGAAAATCAGCTATAAACTTGGTTATCTTTGGCCAAAGTCGATTGTGAGGCCATTTTTTTTTGCAAATCGGCACCGAGAGATCCAATTTGAAATTTTGGTATGATCATTTTAGATCTATACTTTTTTCATCTGCATCTCTGTTATTTTTTGGAATTTTTTTGGCCATCGAACCATAGGAGAGATTTTTTGCAAGTGAAGATTGGTGCTTTTTGGTACAAAATAGATATTTGCATCACATTCAAAAGGTCAAAAACCCCCCAAATTGACTTTTGTTTCACCAAAATCAGGCATCTGAGGTGAAATTGAGAGCCCTTTGATTTTTGGAGATGTGATCGTGATTCAGGAAAAATAATAGTAGCAGTGATTTTCAAACAATGATATCTCTCTCATACGGACTCCTTTTTGTGAGCAATGTTTTTTTGTTTTGGGGTAGAATTTTGTGATCTACACATTGTTGTAGGTGGTTTGAGATCTTTATTCCTAAATTTTTCTACAACTCCAAAATCCCATTTTTTGCCACTTCAAATACTTAGTATAGGCTCATTTGGACACATAATCAAGTTCTATTTTTTTTTGAAAGTGCAATTTTTTTTGTCTACTTTCTAGATCTGCAATTAGATTATAGGTTCTGTGGTCAGAAATACTACTTTCAAAAATTGGCCCTAAATTGACAAGTGGCTATCAACTACCCAAGTCATACATTAAGGGGGGTTATTTGATTTTTTGGAGGTTACATTGATTAGTCCATCATGGAAGAGGTAGATTTGATTTATTTGACCCTAGACAACTATCAGGAATGGAGTCAAATTGTTATCCCATATCTTAATTAGCATAATGCACTGCCATATGCGAGAGGAATTTTATACACTGATGACACATGTCAAATCCTTTGTTGAGCTCCCTTTCTCCATATGGATGATGACATTATGGATTTACTTGATGACTTGAAGTCAAATGATTTATATGATATTTGGATCCATTTTTGGGAGACCTATGGAGATCCTAACATTCCTCCATTCCTAGAAGATCTTTTACCTCTAGTTGTAGCTAACTCCTCTTTAGATGAAATCAAACCTCTAGCTCCTATTGCTCCTACTAATCCTATTCTATCCATAGATGCTTCAAATTTAGTGTACTAGGACCTTTCATGTCTTCCTACTTTACCTTCATGCGATAACTTCCTTCTAGACATTGCAGAGCTATTCATGGAGTCTCACATTGAAGATGTGGGAGACATCATCAATGATATTCATCTCCTCTTTGAGGCAAATTTTGCATCTATTGCTATAGTGAATGATTCATTTACTTTAGCATAGCAGGGTACACTATGTCTTCTGGTTCTAGCCTTAAGTGCTGACTTCTTGATAGATATTGTAGGTTTGTTCATAGAGTCACACACAGTGGATTTGGAGGACTTCTTTGATGATCTACTACTTCACTTTATTGAGGATAATCCTTCTCCAATTGTTGTGAGGGCCTACTTTGACCCTTATGTCCATTCTCTACATGATCAATCTTCGTAGGTTGATGTGATTGTGGATACTTATGTACAACATCTATAGGAGGTCTCTTTTTCATTTGAGAAAATTGCTGGTTTCCTAAAATAGGTTCTCAATCACTCCTTGCTTGATCTTCACTTCTTCTCAATAGTTTTGGAGGAAGTAATCATCGACATCAACACAGGGATAGTTGAACAAGTTTCAAACACACCCTTCATCATAGAGATACCTTATCCATACAAGGGATGTATCTCATAGGTACCATTGCATTTGTTTCTTCCAAAGGGGAGAAACATCATCTAATGGTTATGGATCAACTTCTTCATCAGAGCATTTCTAACTAATCGGCATGCTATTTTAGGCGGGGACTACCTCATCTCCTCCTTTTTGGGGGGGGACTTTTTCCTCTTAGGGGGTTTTGTCCTTCTCCTTCTTCTCATTTGTATATACTTGATGTATGCCATAATGGAGAGGTCTTGATTACTCCATCTATCCATGCATCCTCTTTTCATCTCTCCTTTTGGGAGAGGGTTTTCGCCATGAGGTTTTTCCTCTTTCCCCACTTTATGAGAGATTTGCATCTTTATTTTGTACATGGTTACCTAAAATGCCTCATAGTCAGGACCCATCATGCATTTCATCCTAGAATTTGTAAGCTTAAGGGCATTCCCCAAAGCTACACTTAAGGGGGGCATTCGTGTAATTAAGTATTTACTATTTAAACTTACTTAAGTTTATGTAGGTTAATGCATTATTTTAATATTTATTTATTAGTCACCTAGGAGTATGTGCACTCTTGTGAGTTGTTGTGTTGAAAACATAGGGGTTTGCATCTCTTTTATGCAAATGTTTTCTACAACATAGGAGATAGTAAGCACATGGTGTCTACAACCTTCTTATTCTTATCCACTCATCTAGAACATTGGATAAGGCTTGTGCTTAGTTGCCAATGCTTATCTTATCTCTTGGTTGTTTCTAGATATATTCTAGGTGCTTCCTGAGAGGACTTTATATATAGGCACTCCTAGTGTGTATGTATATGCTTCTACATGCTTTTGAATAGTAAGCATTCATATCAATCATGCTCTTTGGTCTATTGTGTGTTTTGTGGTTGTGCTCCTTAATATTGGGTCAATCTTTCCCTAATGAAAATTCTTACAATGATGATCAAGTCACTTAAGAATTGGGCAACTCCACCATTTCCACTTGATTTATCAAAGAAGAACTAGAACTTGGCTACTAAAGAAGACATCTATATCAGTTCTATTTGATAGGACAATAGATCCATATCAACATTCAAGATGAAAAGGATCACCGAGTGAGAGGTACTAGTTACTATCAAGTTGCCTCCCTTACCAAGCGAGGACAAGTTGTAGACTCTATTGAGCAAGGTCAGGAGTAACTAAAGTTTTGTATGGCTATCGAGTCACAAAAGACTTCACTAAGAATTCATTTCTAGTGAATTGGATGAGAGTATATCAATTTTATCTAACATTCATACCAAGAATTCATGGTAAAATTTCATAAAAATGGTGAAATAAAAGTCATTTCTCACTGTGAATTTTTGAGAGCTATTTAAGTAGAGTGATTTTTGAGCATTCAAGGGATTTGATAAAATTGTTGAAAGACTTTCATACCCTACTGAGAAAAGATGGCAACTACCAGTAGCAAGGCAAAAATACGTTCAGACATGTTGGTTTGAGGTGTGGAATGGAAAGCACCATATTTCAAGCTTACTCATACTATTGCAGAAACCCTAGATCCAAGTGGAGTGCAATCTCAAATCCCTCCAAAGGTACTCTTAATCAATGAAATCCATTCTTATTTCAAATGTGCAACTCAAGATATTGGTACTTTGGAAATCGATGAAACTCTAGAGAAACTATGTGTTAATGGCGTATGAAATGTGAACACCAACATCTGGAAGCTAAAGATTTAACACATATCCCACATATGCCATGAGATTTTTTAAGTTAAGTGGATAAGATGCATCCTTAGTCATGTTCATAATGGTTAGTTATTGTTGGAGCAACCAATTTTGATTACAAAGAAGGTAATCCATAGAATCATTGGTCTCCCCATGTTAACAAATGACCAAAACCCTAAGTTAGGTTGAATTGGAACATAAAATCCTAGCTGAGTGCAATGGAAGGGGAATGAGAATAAGTAGTGTGAGTGACATGGAAATAAAGTTTGGAATTCATATCAGCATACAAAAGATATATAGCTCTAGCAGGTTGAACAGTGTGTCATGTGAAGCTGTGGACTTGGCTTACAAGTTAGTCAAGAATAACCTTTCTCTTGACCTTGCTAAGTTACTATTGAAAAATTTCAACAAAAACATGGAGAGAATTAGGAATTCAAAGAAAAATCCATATAATCTTGGTTCACTCTTGACATGTTTATTTTTCTATGTTCAAAAATTCTTCCCATCAAAAGGTATTGTTGTTTGGAGAACAGATGTGCCATTCCTTTATTGGATTAATGAATATATTGTTGAAATGGGAGAGAAATATACAAGTATTATGGACAACTATTTTGATTCATTTAAGGAGAAAATGAATTTTAAAAAATTGGATTCCAAAGAAATTAGTTGAGGATTATAAAGATGATGTTTGTTTTATGGTAGATAGTGAAAAGATATATATTCAGGTAATTAGGCCAAGAATTGCATGCGTAAAACCTCTTGGATAGGAGGTAAATATTGATGAAATAAAAGAAATAATTAAGGCATTAATAAATGAACTAATCGATCCCAAGGTTTCTTACTTTGCTACCTGTGATGAGGCAAAAGCCAAGATAGAATCGAAGATCAATCTTCCTCCGATAGTTAACAAGGGTAAAACGTGTTAGTTAAAAGAATAGTCTTGACAATTGAGTGTCAACACACTTAACCATTTTTCACTATACATGTCAAGTACACAATGTATGTCAAGCCATAATTTCAATAGGTGTTGAGCCACAGTTGGTGTTGAGCAAGTCTAAATGTAGTATGTGCCAAGTAATTTAGGAAATGATTCATGTGTCAAGTAATTTAAAAATGTTTAGATGCCGAGCAATACAGAACATACATGTGCAAAGCAATATAATTTTTAATAGGTGCTAAGAAAACTAGGAAAGTAATAGGTGCTGATCAAGTTAGAAAATAATAGATGTTGAGCAATCTAGAAATTAATTCATGCCGAGCATCAATAATGTAATGAGTGCTGAGTAACTCAGGATCAGCATAAGAGTTTGTGTTTTCACAAACTAAGATGTAAACCATTTTTGGAGAAAACTTAGAGAGATTTCAAAGAAGAAAAAGGATAAGGATGAATCATTTACATTCCCTATGAATTCTTCATGCAAACAATCAAAGAAATGGAGAAGGCATGCAACCAATGAGAAAAATCCAAGGTATGAGAAAGAATTTGAGATTTAATATGGATCATAGATCCATACCTAACCCTAAGTCTTCACATTCTTCAAAAGGATGTCAAATGCACCATTGCATGTGTGACTGATAATAGTGTATAGGAAGATTATAGTGAAATTTCAGTGTGAAGAAGGAAAGACTTAGAGGAACATAGCAACAATTTAATATCCAGTTGGTCAAAATAGCACAAGAGATAAGGAACACATATAGAGATTAGATCAAGCAAGGATAAGAATGAGAAGAGTAGATCTAGTACCTAAATCCAAAAATTTGAGATTGTATTCAATTAGGTCAAATGTTCTAATAATCTCTCACAATTGTATTAGAGGTTGAAATCCTATATTGATAGGTTAGCTTAATAGCTAGGTAGAAGAACCTTCGGAGAAGGTGATTGAAAATCCTATGTATTACGTGGATTTAGCAACCTATTGTAAATCCTTTAATAGGGTGGCACTTCATGTAAGTGTTTGTAAATACTTTAACTAGGTCACTATTGACATAGTGTAAAGCCTTTCATAGGGTAGACCATCAGAAGTAGTTGAACATTGATTGTTGTAGTAATTTTTGTGGGTGTCATCCCCACCCCAGTTTTACCTTCTTATTCCTAGAGGGTTTTTGGGTTACCAAATCTTTGTGTTATGTGTCGATGCATGCTTTCATTTCATGTTTGTTTATATGATTACATGCATATACATTACTTTTAGTTATGTGTTAAAAAGGGTTCAAAAGGATAAAAATTGGTTACTTCTAATTCACCCACCCCCCCCTGCCTTCTCAGAAGTACTCTTCCCATTTGAATATTCCAACAAGAAGAGGATTGAAAAACTAAAAACTAGTTCTACTCTTCTATTAATTGAAGGAAAATGTGAGGATAAAGAAGTAGACAATGAAGAAAAGTTAGAGGAAGAGGATCCATTGAAGAAGAAAGGTAAGGTAATCATTACCAAACCTTCCAAGATAGCCACTGTTGTGTTCACCAGGAGATCCTCCAGAAAGAAAGAATATAAAGAAGTAGGAGACATATTTTTCAAGAGGCCTCCACCCACAATTGAGGAGAGAATAAAAGAGTAGGAATCAATTTTTTTCATCAAAAACTTCAAAACATTGAAATATGAGACCAAGACTACTGAGGAGTAGAAACAGATTGAAGATATATTGATTTCCAAAATGGGTAAGTGGAAATACTCACCTAACTAGATTACTAAATAGATTTCCAATGCTTTAATGGAAAAAATTAAGCCAATATGGGAGCATACCATGCAAACTATGAAAGATATAGATGAGAAAAAACTGAGGCAGCTTATGCCAAATTTGAATGATAAGGAGGTGAAAGAATCTTTGAAGAAAAATGAAGAAAAGTTAACTTTAAGATTCAATAGTTGTCTAATTTTGTTGAAAGAAATTGAGCATGTTGTGAATAATGATGCAAATACATGGAAGAATATCCTCTTCAAAAAGTGAGTGATTTTGTTGTAACTGTAAGTGATAAAGATGATGAAGTGACTCATTTTGATAATGTAGATGATGAAGAGGAATAGGAGTAGAAGGCTACCAAGGAAGATGCACAAGATGTTGAGGAGACTAACCCATTTAAGATTGTTGTAGTGGTCATAACCTCACTTCCTCATTCTCCAAGAAAAAAATTGATAACATCAAGCCTAGAGACAACCTCAGAAAGATTGATTATGACAAGCACTACAAGTATAATCACTCAATCAATCTCTACAGTAATCCAGCTTAGTACTTTACAAATAGTAGTTCCTAGCACTTCATCTACTAAGAAGAAAGTTCTACCTTCTACATCAATTTTGTCTACATTAGGTGCTCCTACTACTAGTATTTCAACAATGAGTGTGGTATCCATTTTTGTAGTGAGTCCTATCATTTCATCAATTATTTCCATTCCTAGTACACAAGCAATAAGTGCAAGGATAGTTGAGACCAAGCCTTAACAAAGAACAAAATTTTTGGTAAAGGAAAAGAAAAGGAAGAGGATATCAATCTTGATGAGGAGATTATCATTCCAAAATGAGACATCTCAAATCTAAATCCTATTTAGATGAAAATTTTTGGTGAACTACTTCAAAAGAAAGCTAAGCAACAAAGGCTAAGAGAGGAAAGAAACAAAGAATTTAAAATCATTAACGATGCTAAGAAAATTCTACTAGAGGCTCTAAGTATAGAGGTTGATACTTCTCAACCAATTTTTTATTAGTTGGTAAAGGCAGTCTAGAAATATAATGAAGATTTGGATGGACAAGACAAATTATTGTAGAAAGCTGAGAAAAAGTTTAAGAATAAAGTTTTAGAACTTATTGCTTAACAAATTTTCATTCATCAAGTGGAATTCTCTACTATTTTAGGCTCTCTAGAGACCTCTTGCATTAATATATCTTTACTTTTTGGTAAGTTAGATAAGAGACAAATTTTCAAAAAGTGATGAAAATCTAAAGGAAAGTGCACAATAATCATAGCTTGACTTGAGTTCTAACTTTCCTCACTTCAATAAGATTAGATTTCTAATAGATATGTCGATAGAAATACTCAGAGAAGAGGCAAGAATCAGATCAACTTTGATAAATATTCAGAATATGACTTTCCCTAACATGGATGCATTGTAGAAACACATACCACGCTCAAAATGCTCATCCATGACAATAATTTCTCTATTACAGATCACATGATTGAATTGTCAGTAGAAGTTTAGGTTGCATTGCACACATGTAGGGTCTTGCAAGAGAATTGGGACAAGACTTTGACACTTAGTTTGAAGGTACACTCAAATTTCTTGTCAAATTTTGGCATTACAATGTAAATACATATAGCATAAATCTTTCACATTAATGTCGAAGAGGGAGAGAAGATATAAGAAGATATATAAGGGGGAGAAGATTAGACAAGATGTAAAAAGAGAAAGGAGGAGTAAATTGATAGAAAATTGTAGATTGTAAAAAAAATGTATATTGAATGTATAGTATATTATATATTATGTATCGGGGAGCATTACCATGTACAAAAATGTATCCTTTACAAAACCAATATTATAAAAATCTCAAAAAAATTATACTCTATTGAGTTGGACACATAAGGTGATGGATAAAGATGTTTTTGAACATTCTTGAATTTAGTTTTGACAGGTAAGCGTTTTTGTCGCTAATGCCAAAGGGGGATATTGTTGACATTCTAGTCATGTTTATTATTAGTGACATACATTTATTTAGATTACAAGTTCATACCAAGCATATTGTATAGTTAATAGTGTTAACCAAGCATTTTAGCTATTACCAAGTTCTATAGTTACTACCAAGTCCTTTGGATAGATTTTAGTTTGCAGTGTATAGTTACCACTATGATGATGATCAGTAGTGTAAATTGAGCATCTCAGTGTATGTTGAATTTACTAGTGCAAATTGAGTCATGTGGTGCTTACCAAGTTTGTAGTTGATGTGATGTGAGTCTAGTGTTAACCAAGCTACTCAGTGTTAACCAAGTGACTTAGTTTATACCAAGCTTGAAGTGATAGCATCGACTGAGCTATGTAGTGTGAATCAAGTGGTTTAGTTTATATGTCAAGTTTCACAGTACTCACCAAGTCACCAATGTAGATCAAGTTCAAAACTACTTGGAAGTGATCAATATGGTCCAAGCTTATACATCTATCAAGTGCATGATGATGATAAGCATTGATAGTGGATTCTGAGTATCAAAACCTCACCTAGTCATCCTTCAAAACTCGAGTTTCTACACTTTGGCCAACTTTTTAATATTTATGTAAACTTTTATTATAGCTAACTTTGTAATTCTATAATTGGATTGGCATATATGTACTCTATTGTATCACATCCAAACAAATAAATAAAAGTAATGTAATCATTAGAGAAGAGCAGAAGAGCAAATTAAAAAGGCTAAAATAGTATAAGGAGCAACAAAGATTTATCTATCACAACAAGGTGATTCGTACACTTAGAGGAATCTCATTTAGCAAACCAAGTTGTAGATCAGATATCAGCTACTACTTCATCCTAAAAGGTGGATCAGTCAAATCCTTTAACAAGGTAGACCTAACACTCTTATGTAAATCTCTTTACCAAGTGCATACTTCATAGTATTTGTGTAAATCCTTTTGCAAGGTGGACCTAGCAATCCTTATTTCTCCTAATAGGGTAGATCATCAAAAGTGATCATTGTAAGCCTTAATAGACCAACTTTATATTTTAGTACTAAATCTTGTGGGTATCATCCCCACCCCAGTTTTACTTTCTATTTGGAAGGTTTTTAGGTCACCAAATCTTGTGTGTTAAAGTCTTGTATATGCTTTCATGTTTTTAGTTTTTCATGCATGTAGTTAGATCAAAATTCACATAAAGGATTAATTTCTAATCAAGGATAAATTTTTATAAGTTACTAATTCACCCCTCTTGTCATAATATTTCCAACACCTCCTCAGTAAGAATTACCACTGTTCCATTTTGTATTTCTTTTGTCATCACTTTTCCACTAATATTTACCCTTATCTTTCACGAAATTATTAGATTTTCTAACTTCTCCATAAGATCTACATCTACCTCTCTGGAATCTTTGACCTCTACCTCTTTATCTTTGTTCATGCTTCTTTTTCAAGATCTCCTTAGCTTTCAAGGCATATTGATATACTTCTTCTACGCATTCCAATTTCACAAAATGTATCTCATCTTAAATTCTAGATCTTAATCCATTTAGATTCCTTGCAACTTTCTCAACCTCATCATCCACATGTCCAAATCTAATGTCAAATCTATATAATTCCTTAGTATACTCCTTCATAGTCATGTCCTTTTGTCTCTAATTTTGCATCTTTCTCAACAAGCTAACTTGGCAATCAACAGGAAGGAACTTCTTCTTCACGTTTCTCACCATTTTTAGCAAAGTCCTAATCTTCTCCTTTCCTCTCCTTTGTCTATCAATTTGCAAATGCTCCCACCATAGTAATGCAATTTTCATCTTCTTATTATTAGGAGTGTTTTCAAACTCAAAGATATTCTTCATATCAGAGATCCAATCCAACACAACATTGGTTTCCAATTTTCCATCATATGGAACAACTTTTATAGTAGGCTTTGAATGTGTGCTAGATAACACTCTCAACAATCTTTTCTCATTTTGATCTTCCTTGGGTTTTGGATTAGGATTTGGTGGCATTACTTCATCACCACTCACATTATCAAGATGTGCTCCTCTACTCTAGGTTGTCTCCACAACATCTAATTTGGCTACAATTTGTCTCAACATCTTCATAATAGTAGTGTCAACATTTCCTCTACCTCAAACCATCGTTACTAATAGGTTCCTACAAGATTGTAACCCTTTGCAAGTTATAGTTTAAATCTATAGATATGCCACCCTACAACCAAATTCAACTTTGAGTTCTACATGATCCAATCTCCACAAGGAATCACTTAGCTTTGATACCACCTGATGCAAGGAGGGATATGAATAGTGAGGGCCAAGGGAACACCTAACTATCCAAAAACCTTGTTGAGTAAACAAAATGGAAGCAAACATATAGAGAAAAACACCAAGGGGAGAGAGAACAAAGAAATTTTATTGATTCATCAAGTTATGATTAGACATGCCCACCTATGAGGCCTTCTAAGTTATGGTTAGATAAAAATACAACTTGAAGATCTATGATGCAACTTAAAATTCACTTTTCTAGAAACATCTCTAAACCCTCTACATTATTTTCTAAACTAAACCAAATACCTCTACTTATACATAAAACATCTCATAGAAGATTCTAGATTATTACATAATAAGGAGGTCCATCTTAAAATTGTCAGCACTCATCCCAAGACAATATCCTATCATTGAATTTGTGATCCAAATTAGAGATAAAATTTAGCTCAAACTAAGAACCAATCACAAACAAACTTGGTCAAAGAAGGAATCAAGTATTAGAAAATATCAGGTTCACTTAGCACATGAAGAAACACTTAGTTAACACTACTGGTTAATAATGAACTTAGTTAACAGTATTGGTTAACACTAACTCAATTAATACAACTCGATCCAAACTATTGGGTAGTGCACCTAGTTAACACTGTTGGTTAACAAAATTTGGTTAATATTGTTATAACGTGGTTAAAACTACCAAAATGAACAAAAGAATAGGATAACAAGGCAACCCAAGATGCTCCTGCATCAATTATACCAAATTCTTTGTTTTGTCACCCTTGTTGCTTGATACTTTGCTAGATATCTTTAATTATCTTTTTTGAAGTGTAGGTTAACATCTAGGATATCATCCTATCATTTTCAATTAATTACTCTAGTAAGCCAAAATAACTCCTTAACCAAAATGCCTTTTTTCTTCCTTTAACATTGTTCTTTCTAGTTGACCTATACCTAGAAAATTTATAATAACTCCTTCCATAGATAGCCAAACTAAATCTCTTTTACTCATGTTTCACATACATCATGTCCTTCCTTCCTATAAGTGTGTATGAGCCAAAGTTTCTCTAGTGAACTAGGCTAAATAAAATTGATTGATTGTACATTGTTTTGTTGATATGTACTTAGACAATTTTTTGAATAGATATGCTTAAAAATTATCCTTTCTTTGTACATTCTCAAAATATCATATATATTTCCATAAATTATAACCCTAACATATCTCCTTATCCAAATTTCCGACAATCTCGCCCTTTAGCATTAATGGTAACATAGGGGAAAAAATTAGCTAAGTGTCCAAAATTACAAAATTTCAAAATTTATGATATACTTCACATGGCCATTAAATTTTTGAAATTTAAATCATTTTTGTATCCATTTACCATTTTTTACATATATTATCCCCCTTAGTTCACCTCCCTTTACATTGCTATATATTATGCATGTTATCTTTTATATTTTTTCATACTAACATTGTCTCCCCCTTTGACATCAATGGCAAAGGTGAGTCTAAAATATATAATCTCAAAATTTGTTGTTCTTCCTTGATTTCTTCATTATGCTAAATGGGTGGAAAGAAGTGCAATATAATTTGCAAAATTCTTCTTTGGACTAGTGAACTCTTTGTCCCAATTATCCTTGACTACATTAGTTATGCTTGGAAGAGTACAAAGTCCATAGGATGTCATCTATGTTGCATCTAGGTTTAGATAAGAGAATTTTTCATATGGTTCCTTTTCTTCTAAACAAATATCTAATTGTCTTTCGGAAATATAAATCTTTAATGTCAAGTTCTCTCTTAGCGGTGAGAATATTTTTAGGATTGTCTCTTTATTTAGCTCAAAAACATCAACTCACCATTAATCTGACTAATTTCCTATTCAATTTCAAGGATATTTGCATTGGGGTCCTTCATCTCATCCAGAACATTCTCCAACTCATGTTTTTTATCTCTAATTTTTTTTGGAGATATCTTGGGAGTATTTGTGTGCAAGTGCACATTTTGCATATAGATCCTTTCCTTCTTTGGAATAGTTCATCATTTCATTAATGGATATATCTAGTACTGAGAGAACATTTCTAATGTTTCTACACACTATATTGAACAAATTTTCATCATGAATTACCTTTTCTCTTATGCTTGTTAACTCCTAAGTGTAGAGAAATGAGTCTCAAAGGATTCCATAATCTTTTCTATTCTCTCCTCAATATTATGTTCACTTTACTGTACTAGAGAAGGTAGTGTACTTTGTATCTTTTTAATAGACTTTGAGCATTCTAGCTCATGTTACTAGATTTTTCAGAAATATTTCCAATAGAGAAAGTTGACAACTAAATTTACTTTTGTATAGCTATAATTTCACCAAATATATATGTTACATCTTACAGAAATCCTAAGAAAACATCTTCAAGCAGTGACTTTAAGGTACTTACATATGTAGTCTATGCTACCTTAGGAGGCATTTTCCAAATAGTGATCTATCTTTCTCGATTCATTTCATCCTCCTTCTAATTTTATTTTTTTGTTCTTGATTGAATTGAAGCTTGATATGGATGCATATCCATCTAATTGTGTTTGTTTATCCTTTTCTCTATTTTATTCTTCATTATCTATCTAAGTTAAAGAAATCTTAAATATTGTGGCCTCATACACAATATTCTACCAATGTTCCTAGTACTCAAAATCTACACTCATAGAAGTGAGTGCTAGTGATATCACTTTCAATGATTCCTAGCTATGTACAATGGTTTGGTTCTGCACACTCTATAGTTTATCATTAACACCATCTTCTAAAGTAGAGTATTCTATTTTTGGAAATCTAATAGGGAAGGAAAGATACTGAGAGGGGCGTGAATCAAGATCTATAAAACTTCTCATGCTTCAAACATGAAACATATTTGATATCACCACTTAAAATCACATTTTAACATTTATATATATAACCATTCACATCAATATTATATCAGATTTACCTTCTAACTATATGAATGAAAACTCATAAACACATAACACATTAACACATAGATTAGGTAATGTAGAAACACTCCAAGATAAAGGTAAAATTTTGATGGGGATGACACCTATAAAATCTTCACTAAAATAGAAATAAAGTTGTTCCTATTAAGGCTACAATTATTTGATCACTTCTCATGATCTACCATGTAAGGAATCTGCACTATTGAAGGCTAAAAGAAATTCTAGATTCTATCTTAGTTAAAGGATTTTACATCATAATTTAGTTTATATTTTGTAAGGAGATTTATAAAATACTATTAAAGCTATGTTGTTAAGATATATAAACCCTAAAAAACCTATTAGAATCTTTAGCACTTGATTCTTTGGTTATCACTTCAATGTTTGATAACAAATCTCCTCTATGAAATATAATATCATATTATTGTGATTGATCATCTCTTCTTCTTCAAACTCTTCATTGAAGTGTTTGATCTCTATTGAATTAACACTCAGATTCACCTCCAAAACCTTGCATGCAAGTAAGCTCTTCATTCATACATACTCACACACACAAACTAGGTCATAGACCCTCATTAAATAGAAGTTTGGGTGAACCTTCTAGATCCCAATCAATGATCTAGATTCATTTCTTTTTCTACTTAGTCTTTGCATTTTTTTGATTGGTGGATTTCCTCACATAGTGAATAATGGTCTCTATTTAGATCTATAATCACCTACTTGATCACCTCCTCAATATTCAAAACATGCTTCCATCTCAATAAAAATGGTTTACATAAGATTTAGTGTATTTCTAAATAAATATGTGAAATTGTGTTACTTAGAACTAACACTGATGCAAGAGCATCCTAGGTGTAAAATAAATCTTACATTAACCAAAAATATTTCAATTTAATTCATTGAATAAGGGTTGTCTAAATGTAGAGAAATATTGCTACTTAGTAAGTTAGTCATATGAGCTCAGAATGTCCTAATTTTAGAGGTGGGTTCTTATCTTGTATACATCAGCCTATCAATTGAGGCTCAATATCATATCATGTATATTCAAGGATTTATTTTGGTATACAAACTATAGGCTCACCATTCAATGCCCAAATGTGCCCAGGTGAGGCCCAAAAACTCAACAGATGGGTTCTTGCATGGATCCAAGCTTGTAGATCAGAAGCTAAGGATTCCAAAAAGTGGTTATAATGTTAGAAATAGATAATACTAAGAGCGGGGGTGAATTAGTATTCTACAATCACTTTCCCACAGCTTGATATTATTAGTCACTTTATAACATGCATTGAAAGTAAACCAATAATGTTGAATAATAAATAAATCCTTACACAAAGAGAACTTATAACACCATATTGTGTTAACTAGGGAAACTTTGGTTAGGGGAAAACCCTAGTAGGGATGGTACCCACAAAATGATCCACTAAGCAAAAGAATTTTGTTAAGGATATTGACCCTATTAGGAGTCTACGAAGTATAGGTAGTGTATCGGTCCTTGTTAGAGGACTAGGTCTTGTTAAAAGCCTCTACCTTGTTAAGAGTTGCTTCGACCCTATTAAGAGTTGGTAATAAAATTTTGAATGTATGAGAGATGACCCCACTACCCAAACACATAATTATACAATGTAGTTCCTGATGAGACTTGAAATTGCATTCCTATTTTGAGTACCATTCCAAATTTTTGAGTCATTCTGAGCCCTATAAGCACATTTTCATGCTTATATACTTGGATATTATTTTAAGGCCTAGGAGGTGTTTAATGTTTCTAAAACCTTGCATTCAGTATTTCTATGCATCCTATAATGATAAACTGACATTCCAAGTCATTTTGTGAAGTTTTGTTTTGAGCAGTGTTCAGTTTTACATTTTTGCCTAATTGGCAAACAATGGCGGAAGACCTAGTTTGCATTTGAATATCTTATGCCTGGTAATTTTTTATGGCATTTTGGTTTGTAATTTTTTATTATGCATATTAGAGAACTTGTGTTTCAATTTTCAAGTCATTTTGATATGTTTTGACTAGGTTTTGAATCCCTCAAATTCGATTACTTATCTTTGTCATGCTAATGCAAATTGCCCTAAATTCTAGGAGGCCCTATTTGACCAATTATAACTTTGACCTAGTTGACCATACTAAGAAATTTCCCTTTTTATTGTATCATAAAGGTCACACACTTGCTATGTTCCATATTTGGGCATATGATGGATCCATCTGATTAGTTTTTAAATGAGATTCCAAATGTAATTTATAACTTTTGACTAGTGTCAAGAAGTACAGATTGATCGGTGCCCCTATTTTAGGTTTCATAACTCTAAATATGTGAATGATGAGTTTAAATGGTTTCTACCATTGCACTTTAATTCAAAAAAATTTCATGTATGCCAATTTTCATTTCTTTATGAATCCATTTGCATACTTTCCCAGGTCCATTTCATTTGTGAAAACCACTTTTCTATTGATGTCCCTTGTTCTACAATTTTGAATACCCCACTTCATGTGCTTACCAAATACATCTTGTTATTTATCATGAGCCCAAATCATAGATCTATATTCTCCTCATGGAAATGAACTAATTCCCCAATTTTCATTTGCCCAATTTTCAAAGCTAAAATGAAACAGACTTTCCAATTTTCTAACATGTTTATTTGCAGACAATTTTAACTAAGCAACTTTGACAGTCAATTTTTTTGACCCCAAGTTTATCATGAGACAAAATCTGACAGGTGTAAGAATGCAAAATAAGGTATCAACATGTCAATTTTTAGAGCCTAATTATTTGTTTCATTCAATTTTTTAAGCCAACCTATAGGCCTTCCTATCAGCATATCATAGTTTGCAGATAAGTGATAAACTCAGTTTTAAATGGTGATTCAAGGTTCAAATTTGAAGTTAGTATCATCAGATCATTTTGGGATGTCTATTGTTTGAAAATAATTTTTTTTTAGCTAAACCCACTTTGGGGCCTGACTAAATTTAGTAGACCATTGAAGGGGATGAAATATTCTTGGTCAAAGGGATAGCATTTTAATATGCACTTATCATCATTTGATATCAATTAAGTATATGGTGTTACACACAAGGAAAACAATATGGGATGAGTTTTCATCATCTTTAGAATATTATGGTAATTTGGATCATATGGTAATACCAACAATGGAAATTAGGAGTGTGATTTCATTCTTCTATCACCTTCTATGTTGTTTTCGAGGTCTTTGTTTTCAATAGGTGAGTGGTATCAACATCTTCACATCATACATGGACCTTTTTATTTTTATAGTCTCATTATATAAACCTTAGGGATTTCCATGAAGATAATTTTTAGAATGAATGAGATACCAAGTATTAGCACAACTAGAATGGAGGCTAGTGGCACTAGCAATAATATTTACATTGAATGGGTATCTAATCATTGGTACACTTGATGGTGCAAATATGAAATCAAAGAAGAGATAGGAGAATATAAATTTTCCTATTTGGTGCTAAATCCTACAATGTGCCAAAGCCATGATGAAAAGAGAGAGGCCTATTTTTTTCTTGACACTTATTTTGAGGAGGCAAAAAACTTTGTGAAAATCCACACTTTTAATGATTATTGCCTTGAGGGTTTTGACTTTCTAAGCTACATGGAAGCTCAACCTTGAGTTAGCAATACATATGAGGATAAAAAAAAATGAAAAAAGAATACATATGTTTAGTAGGATGGGGAAAATTTTTAACTTATCTCTAAGTTTGTATGCTTCACCAAGTTGGGTATAGAATCCTCTCGAACCCCAAGATCTTGTGTCACAGAATGATCTAACATGTACAAGTCATCAGAGGCAGACTAGATTTTGGGTGAGAGTTGCGAACTACTTGTGAGTAAGCACAAGTATGCAATACATACTATAGTGTAGTAAATCATGGTAACCAAACTAACAATAATTGTTGATGCTTATGGGTCCTCGCAAGGAGATTGAGCCTTGTGAACATGGCAGAGAAGTGGAGGTGCCATTTCAACCAAGTTACACCATATTTAGAATGGGGAGTCAATTTGGTAAATGAATTAAGGGTCAATGCCACTTAATGATGGATGATTTGACTATGACAATAGTTGAAATAGTGGTAGGAGCAAGAATGTGAAACAATCTAGCTTGGGGATGCCCACCATTCATCCATCATTTGGAAGAGTGAAGTGCTAGCATTTTCAATTAATGAAAACTAATGTGTTGATCCTCATGAAGAACCTTGCTTCACCTGTACTAGTAAACACCAATGCCACCATTTCCAATGTTGATAGAACCCCATTTTGAGCTTACTCTCCTCCATCCAATAAGTGTGCTAACATTGAAAGTTGACTATTGAGTGTGGGGTGTAGGAAGTCATTAATCATTAGGGAATAAGAGCACAACAATAGTATTCCATTAATGATGCAATTTGGTTTGTTCCCTGTCCATGTGATAGTTTTTGAAATAAGCCTGATGCCTACATCTTTGCATCTCCTCTATTCTTCTAAAAATGGTTTGTCTTAGGGGAGCGTATATCCCACATTGCTCATATGGGGGTGTATGTTATTTTTAAAAAAATGGAATCACACAATATGTAAGTTTCTAAAAGGATACATCACTTTAGAAGTGAAAACATGTATGGAGGGGCCCGTTGTGGCCAAATTGGTAGCAAAGTCAGCAAATTTTTTACCAAGGAAGCACAAAGGGAGAATGTGGTGATATGACAACTCTAGGAGATCATCATAAGTTTGGGATTTAAAATTGGGAGAGTTGCGATATTATGATTTGTGTAAGATCATAAGGTAGATTGAGGCAATCTTTAATGTTATGAGGATCATATGGTTGGAAGAGGATGAAAATGTAGATATCTGGCCCAATCATAGGATTGCAAGTTTATAAGTTTTTGGAGGTAAAAAAAAAATGGATAATATGTTACATCAAAGGCCATTTTCATAGGATCATAAAGTTGGGAGATTGTAAAGCTAAAATAAGAGGCATACGATGTTAAGATAATATGCTTTCATCATGAGATTGTGAGGGAGAAATGGAAGACTTAAGATCTTACGATTGAAGTATGTGGGGCCTACCCTAGTGAAGTGAAGAATGAAAATTCAACAAGTGGCATAAGATATAAAATTAAAATCAATTGAAATATTTGACCCATATCTCAAATCTCCAATCCAAGCACTCAAGTTTTAAAGTTGAAATTTTGATTCAAATATGATATATTATATAGTTAATACTATATAGTTTAATTTTTCAATTTTAAGTTTCATGTTCATGGCACAGGCCTAGGTTTTTCAAATGCAACTCAAGGGCCTCTTTTCTACCCAAAATATGTAGTGTGATATACCGACAAAACCAAGAGAAGATGTACTCTTCATTTCCAAGGTCAAACTTTATACATGTATTCACTAGAAGAAGTTACATAAAGTTTTATATTTTGGGGCATCCTTAGTGTAAATATAGATTGGATGTTTTATGACTAAATAATATCAGATTTGGATGATCTTTGGATTATATTTGATTCGTTGACCACTTTAAAGGAATAATTGAATGTTAAATGGGCACTTGCAAGAGATAAGGTTTTGTCAGAAGGTAGTTGGATTTTCATCCCATTAGATTGGCATTCCTTCAAGTGAGAGCTCTTGTGATTACTTTGAGGGCATATATTAGATATCTTTGCAACTGCATTAATGAGATTTGACTTGCTAAAAGAGTAAGAAGATCAGTTTCTTCTTTTCTATTTATTCTTCTTCTTTTTTTATTGAATGAGTTCTAGTTTTGGACATTCTTTCATTTTTTGTGTGAACACTTTGTTGGTTCTAACCTAATTGAAATTTCCTCCACAACTATGATTCCATATTTTCTTAGTATTTCATCTATTATCAACAACAACATTGTAGTTTCTTGAAGCATTTTAATATGTTGTCATCCTTTGTGTATTTCTTGAGTTTTGGCATATAGATGATGTATTGATTTCAAGGATTTTAATACAAAGTTTTTATTGGAAATTTCAATCTAAATTTTATCTCCTTTTTTGTGGGTTTATAGTTTTCTATTGACTATGCCTAAAGTGCATATTGTTCATTTGTAGCTTGTGTTGAAGTTGTATTCCACTGCGTGTCTTTCTATTGGCTCAAGGACCTGAGTAATTTACTTGATATTGCATCGATAGAACTATAAGGGTCATAGGAGGATTTGATAAGTATCAACTTCATTTGAAGATTGATGTTTATTTGCAAGGTAGATAGATAGATTAGATCTCTAGATATATGAGTATATTTCAGGTATTCATGTTTGTGTTTCTAACTTATTGAATACCCAAAGGATAAGGGATTGGTTAGTTTAGAGGTTACATTTTTTTGTTGCTACATACCTAGGTTATGATATTCAATCATCAATCAAATATAAATTTACCATTTTATGTATTGAAGAACTAAAAGTATTGGTCATTACTTATTGTTTTTACCTCTATGTAGTTATAGTTTGCTATTGTGATCAGGAAGTTTATCAGAAAATCATAGAAGAAAATTGACCATTTTATCTATAGGGGATAGTCTTGAAGATAAGAATATCAAGTTAATAAGATTAATCCATAAGGTTTTCCTATCTTGGCCCTACATAGCCTAAAGTTAAGTGAGTCCTAATGACTCTGTTAATGTTGGCCCAAAACTAAGTTTTAGCCCTACTGAATATAGGATTTAGTTGATCCTTAGGATTTTCCTTATCTTATACTTCCTGGTATTAGGTTTAAACCCACTTAATATGTTCCTTACCCAAAAAGAACTCCAATAGTTCCTTTATACAAAATAGAGATAGATATAAAAACATCTTACTATTTTACTTCACATTCCTTCCGATCATACATCAGACTTCCCATCATATAAGGTTTTCATATCATACATACATTCCTTGTATAATTTTGCATATCACTTTCATTTCATTGTCCCATCCATACAACTTCATAAATTATGATTCCTTACTTTTACATTTACTTTTACAAAAATATTGTTGAATCAGCTTTGATGCTTCAAAACATTTAGTTATATATAAAATTAGCCCATGTTATCTTAGGGTTAAAATCTAGGATGTTGTCACTAAATAGTTAAGTAATTATTTTGTAAACAAAATAATTCTTTAACCATTTATTTCTCTATTTTTGTTGTGCTATGTTCTTCTCTGATCAATATCCTTACTAGTGTTTGACCTATTACTTGTTTCATATTACCTGTACTAATCTGTTCACTTAGATACATCATTAGGACTATCTATTCTACCTATCCTTAACTATGCACATGCCAATTTTCATTGTAGGCTTTGCAATATCAAAAACTAACTTTTTATTAATATTAAAATTGTCTAACACTTAGACAATTACTATCTCTAATTGAAGGGTCTTCAACTATAGATTCTTCCATCTCATCTTGAGATATATGTTGTTATAAATGAAAACCATTTACTTCTCATACTTAGCCATATTTCCAACAATCTCCCCCTTTGGCATTGATGACAACATATGGAAACATTGTCTAAGTCCTAAAATATTACACAAAAACTTTCTCAATATTGGCCTTCACAAAATCTCAATACTACAAAATTTGTGGATCATTACATATATAACAATATTTTCCTTATATCCCTAATAATAATACTCCCCCTTAGTATATAGTTGTTACTTTCTTATACATTTATTCTAAATAATTTTCCTATAAAATTCTCCCCCTTTGACATCAATGAAAAGGGAGTCAAAACTTATCTTACATGTCAAAATTCAATTCTTTACCTCCTTTCTAGGCTAATAGGCAAGAAATAACATCTCCAAAACTAATTTGTCAAAATATTCATGCTCTTTGCCAATGAATTTTTTACACCTTCATAGATGGTGAGGAGAACACATAATCCATAAGATGCAATCTCGACTGCATCTAAGTCTGAGTAAATGAAGTTTTTAAAAGATATCTTGGTTGATAGACATTTTTTCAATTGACACTCAATGGTACTCAACTTTGCAAATAGGTGTTCTCTCAAAAGTGAGAACCTCTATGTGACCCTTGTATTTTTGTTTTCTTATCAACTTATCTCATCAAAAGTCTTACTAAATCGGGCCTCAATTCTATCAAACTTTACACTAGGTTGAATTATCCAATCTGTTAGTGCCTTAACTTCTTTACACTTTTTATTAGGCTCCTCATCAATGTCTTCTGAAAAAATGAAAGACATTTCACATTTGTATACAAGGAAATATCTTCAAGTTTGGACTTTCTCAATGCCTTGATATAAGCCTCAAGATTTGTCAAATCATTCTTGATGTTCTGATAGATAGTGTCAAACATCTATGTTTATGCTTAGCTTGAGCTTGTGTTGCTGCTACTTTTGAAAAACTTTTGAATTTAGCATCAAATGATTGAATCACATCTTTGACCCTATCTTTAGGATTTGGATCAAGGAACTTTATAGTCAAGGTTCCTTGTAACTTTTTAGTTACCTCAATGAGAGTTTTATGCAAAGTCTTTGCTTTCCTATTTTTACTGATGATCTTTCTAGGTGATGATATCAATTTTGATTCATCATCATCATCAGAGCTTGAAGAGATGCTAAGGTGAAAGAAGTTCTTGGCATACTTACTTCTACCTTCTTTCTTTGTTCCTCTTCTCTTAACTTCTTCTCATCTTCTATCTTCTTTTATTCTTCCTTCTTTCTCTTTTCTTCCTCTTTTTTACTCTTCTTCTCTTACTATTCTCTTCTTATTTTCTTCTTCTTCCTTCCTCTTCTTCTCTTCATCTTTTCTCCTCTTGTTTCCCTCCTCTTGTTTTCTTTCTCTTCTTCTCTTCATCTTTTCTCTTTTTATTTTCTTCCTCTTCTTTATGCTTCTTTTCTACCTTTTCCTTCCTCCTCTTTTCTTCCTCTTCTTTTCTCTTCTTTCCTTCCTCTTATTTTCTCTTTTTCTCTCCCTCTTCCTTACACTTATTCTCTTCTTCTTTTCTCTAATTTTATTCTTCATCCTTCTTTTTCTTTTCTTCTTCTTCACTCTTTCTTCTTTCCTCTTCATCATCAGAGCTAGAGATATTGCCAACAATTTTTGGCCCAAGATATTTGAAATGATATTTTGTGAGGTTTTTTGTTACTGGTGTTACACCAACTTGCATGATGTCAGCTTCAATTTTGATCTGTAGCATTGTTTCTACTGATTCAAATATGTTATCATCTTCATAGTTGCTTTTTTTGTCTCTTCATTCACTTTCTAGTAATGTCCTCCCATTATTAGTATGGATCACTTCTTATTTCTAAGATAAGGTTCCAAACCTTTCAATAGAATTGCCATGTGTACGTCATTATCAATGTGACACATTTTGCTAGGAAGATTATGTTTTATGTTTCTATCTTCTTCAGTAACTCTCTTCCTTTTGTTTATCAATCTATTATTGATATCCTTAGGAATATCATCCTTTACATCTTAAAACTACTTATTAGAAAAAATAAATTCTAATCACAATATTGTCTAACTACAAGCTATCTATACCAATGTACAAATGATAACACTTGTTTAATTGGATAAAACTATCATATTTAATTATTGTGTTGTTTACCTTGTCAAATTTAGGCCTCCAAGCCTTCCTTATTGACTGTGCACTTTTAGGTTCCTTCTCATAGATCTCCTGAGCCTTTGTTTGACTTCACATCTTCTTTCTTGGTAGGTACAAGTGATTTCTTTCCGTCTCTTTTCTAGACCTGAGGCCATAGTCTTCATTATTTTCTTTCTTGGAGAGTTAGGGGATTCTTGTTTCACCTCAACAAACCTCACTAACTTCCTCTTAATCTCAATAATTTCTACCTCTTTCTCCTTAGAATCCTTGGAGAGTGGAATAGTAGGAGTAATGGGTACTTGTTGTAAAAGTGTTGTGTACATGGCAATAGGGGTTGAGGTAAGAGATGTGGACACTATCATAGTTTTATTAGTTCAGTTGATGCCAAGGGTGGAACATACAACATCCCTTACTGATCTATTTTTTGTATACCATTGAGAGTATGTCTCACTATGATTTCATCCTCAATTGTCATCCCAACTTGTTTAAGTTTCTTTTTCATTACTGTCTCTAGCTTCTTCTTTGCAGATTTCTCTAGCCAAGTTTGACTTGTTGATTGTATCAGCTCCTAGATGGCCCTCCAAAAGTTCATCTTTCTTTTTCCTTTTTATCTCCTCTTAAATATTTATTTTGCAAGCAAACATGAATTTATCATTTTCAATCATGTGAACTTATGATTTTTATGTATATACTTCATGTTTTCATATGCATACATGCATACATACATACATACATACATATATACATACATACATACATACATACATACATACATACATATATATATACATATATAATGACACGAAGTATAAATATGGATACTTTAAAGACATGATATTTTCTTGAATTCATGAACAAGAATGGTATAATGTAATAGCCATTCATGCTGATAAATATTTCTCTTCCTATGCTATGTTTTGGGTAGCTTGCCTCCTGTAGCCATAAAACTATTGGAAATATAAGAGGAGAAACTAAGAGGGGAGGGGTGAATCAGTTACAACAAAAATAAATTATAGATCCCTTAGATTTTAGTACAAAACCAAACTCTATTAAAACTAAAAATATTGTTGTAACTCAGTTAGCATTGAATCAATCAATAAACAATAAGAATTATTGTAACTCAAAAAGTACTAAAATATCAACTATAACTTGGTAAATATAGACCATACAAAAATTAGGATATTAAGTGTGATTAACATTAATTAACTTAGTTGCATTCACATAAAATTAATAGCATGGACACAAGTTACATTAAGATTTAACGTGGAAATCCAATTTGGGAGAAATTACCAATTACAACTAGTTACTATTTTTCACTCTTCTGAAGTAAGCCCTATTGTTAGGTGTGACCCTATTAGAGGATTTAATCACCTAGTAGGAGTGGCCTTGTTAGAGGTCTTTAGACACTTCAATCTAGAAATGCCACATTGTTAGAGAATTTACAAGTAGTTGTTAGGATAACTCTATTAAGAGATTTAATTCACTGCTACAATGATTAGAAAGAAATAATGATATGACCTGATTATTGATGCAACTATATTTCTAATTTTAGATCACAATTCTAGCTCAAATACTTGATCTTTCCTAATCAGATTAATCTTTGCAACCCAACAAGGATATTTTTCTTACCCTTTCAATTAGCTTCCTCTAAGCATCATCTTATCTTCCATGCATTCTCACACTTCTTCAATCCTCAACTTGACCTTATACTTATATCATATACATTAGAAAGTCAGCTTGAATACGACTTACACTAATAATTCTTCATCTCTTTAGTCAGTTAGAACCAATAAACAAATCCATTAAACTCGATATTCCAAAATAAGAAAATCCTTTATTAGCCAACCTAGCTTGGTAAAGATGAACTTTAAAATGATTTTCCTATGTTAACCAAGTGAACTCAGTTAACACTGAAACTTTGTAAACTTCCTATCATAACCAAGTGAGCTTACTTAACACTAGTTCCATGCCAACTTAAGTGATCTTGGTTAACATTGGACTTCTGTGAACTTCTCTTTGGTGCCTTAGTGAACTTTATAGACACTATTTCTGGACTTGGTAAACACTAGAATGCTTAGTAGACACAAGAAATTGTCTTCATTACTCGAGTGAGCTTGGCATACACTAACTGGTAAAGATATGACATTTTGTGTAACATCAAAGATAGTATAGAATTGATGAATTTTTTTCAACAATCTCCCTCTTTAGCATTGATGGAAGTACAACATGTCATAATGCAATGAGATTTTAGAGAAAAATAAATTAAGGATAACATCCTTATTTTCCTTTTGATTCTCATCCATGAGAACTCTCTCTATTAGTGTGAACTCCCTCTAACATCAGTCTCTTCCTCTAATTTCAATTTATCCCTCTATCATCAAACTTTCTAAGTTTATTCTTCATCAAACTCTTCCATTTTAATATCTTCAAACATTTAGAAAAGATTCTCTGATATAGAAAACTCTCCCTTTACAAAATTTTTGTGATACAACAGCAAACTCTCCATATTTGAAATCTTATGGCAAAGACAATATTTAGTAAATTTTAATGTACCTAATGTAATAATTCATATGCAATCTTCCTTTTCATTATTTCATCAAGTTAACTAATCTTCAAGATTGATGCACCAATAAATGTTATTTAGTGAGCTTCAGATAGGGGAATAACCCCTAGCTTACCTCTTAGATACAAAAATGCATCCTTAGGTAATGGCTTAATGAATTTGTCTAAAATTTATTCTTTAGTATTCACATATTTCAATCTCACCTCTTTTTCTTGCACCAGTTCTCTCTAAAAATGATATTTTATTGCAATGTGTTTGGTCTTGGTATACATCACAGGCTTCTTGGATATATTAATTGTATTGGTGTTATCATAGAAGATAACCACTGGATCCTTGATCTTTACCTTCATACTTACCAATAATTGTTTGAACCAAACAATATTTGAACAATTGATAGCTACTGAACATATTTTGCCTTCATTGTAGATTTAGAGATACCAAGAAAGAATGCTTCACCATTGGCAATTTTCCTATCGTCAATATTTCCTACCCAATTTGCATTAGTGAAGGCTTTCAAATATAAGTTTTTTCCTTTCTTATACCATAATCTATAATCTTTAGTATCTTTATATACCTCATGATTCTCTTTATTGCCACCATATTATATTCTTTAGGATTAGTTGAAAATATTGCCACCATACCAACTATAAGAGAAATATCAAGCCTAGTATGTACTACATACCAGAGTTTTCCAATCATAGATCTATATGTGGCCTAATGTACCTCCTTGGAATCATCATTTTTGGAAAGCTTACGTCTAGTACACATAGGTGTTCCAACTAGTCTTGAATCCTCCATTCCAAACTTCTTCAGTATCTCTTTGATATACTTAGATTGAGTAATGTAGATACCATCTTTCTTTTTTTGAATTTGCAAGCCAACAAAAAAAATGATTTCTCTAAACATTGACATTGTGATGCCCTACCAAGGGATCCAAAAGAACTAACCTAAAGTTTTACTAAGTCTGGTAGCATTTTTTTTTGTGCAATGACACTTTTCGCTTACATAGTAGGTTTCCTATGTGTCTGTGTGTGCCTTTGGGTCTAGATGTCTATCTATGTTGGAACCTTTGAGTTAGTATACTTTTAGGATTCCTAAAATTATAGAGTATATGTGTTATGTGATTTTATATTCTATTTGGGACTTGAGACTATCTCCTTAGCACGGTGGGAGTGGGCCATTTAGGTTCCACTCGGTCAGGTGGTAGTGCTTTTCCACTCTTACCATTGAGATCCATCTGTAGTCAACATGACTAGAGCAGTTATTATCTACATTTACTTTCATTCCTTCTATGTATCATTTGATGGATGGATATACTTTACGATGGATGGTTATATTTCATGATGGATCTTATATATTTTATGATGGATGGATGTATCAAGTATGGTGGATGGTTTCTTTTATTTGCATTGTACTTATATCATGGATCCAAGGAGGATGATTTATTTTCATTTCTATATATGTATATTCTTTTAAGTCTTTCATACCTTGTGACATGTACAGTGGATGAATGAGAATTCCAAATTAATTTTCCAAGAGGCATTTGGAACAAATGTATATTAATTAGACGTTGGAATTTTTATTATTCTGTTATATGGATGTGGTATTTGATGGACTTAGTATTAGATTACATTTAAATGTGATTCAACGTCATGGGATCCTTAAGGAATGTAACCCGTTATGTATTTTTTTTTTTTTACTTCTATGTATGTTATTGCTTCCACTACCGTGTGTTTGATGTGAATGGTTTATCTTTCATGTTTAAAAAAAAAATGCTACCAAACTTAGTAAAACTTTAGGTTATTTCTTTTGGATCCCTTGGTGGGGTATTATAGACATCTTAAATTCCTTACTCATTTCCTCCTAAAAATATTTACACAAATCATTATTTCTAGTCAAAAATTTATCATCCATAAAGATTTTTGCAAACACAATCTTATTGTCTGGTCTATCTTTGATTTATAGAATGTTGTTATCATTTTTCCTTTGAAAATTAATCTTCAACAAAACATTATGAATTCTTTCATACCAAGCTTTGGGAGCTTGTTTGAGACAATATAATTCTTTGTTCAATTTACAAACCATATCCTTTTTGCTAGGATCTACAAAACCTTTAGCTTGCTCTATGTAGACTTCTTCTAGAATTCCATTTGAGAATGTTGATTCCACATCCATTTGATACACTTTGAATCCTTTATGTATAGTACAAACAAGTGAAGTCCTAACATCTTCTAATTACCTTCTTCTTGAGAATAACCTTTGTTAGGATTAAACTCAAATAGAAATAATAGTTACATGCAAATATAACCAATACTATAAAATAGTAGATCACATAAAAGAGAACACAAGACAAAAAGATTTAATGTTGTTCACCCAATCCTTAGGCTATGTCCACCAACAACAAGTCTAATGTTGTTATTATCTAGTGATTACAACTTGATTACAATCCATAATCCGTTACAGCTTAATACCATCATAAGAAGCTTCAATATCACCATTCATCATGAAAAACCTAACCCTAAGCCTTTTTGTGCAATCTTTTTCCACTTAAAAAATTAGGGCTAGAATAATAGAAAAATAGTAGCCAATGCCTTTTACAATATAAGGAAATTTTTGGCTTCTAGGGTGTTGCCCTTGAAAACCCCTATGGGGGTGTTGCCCCTTGACCCCACCCTGTACTACAATAGGGAGTGTACCTCCCTATAGGGGTATTACCCCTTGAATCCATCTTGGGGGTGCTACCACCAAACCCCCATAGAAATAATCTGGAGGGAAATCACATTGAATAAACCTCTAAGTCTAATTAGGCTCGACATCACAACAACGTTTGCATACTAACCTTGCTTTGTTTCTTGAAACTTCTGCATCTTCATTCAGCTTATTTCTGAATATCCACTTTGTGTCAATTATATTCTTATCTTTGGATCTAGGAACAAGAGTCCAAGTATTATTCCTTTCTATTTGTTCTATTTCTTCATTCATTGCTTCAATCCAACTTTCATTATCCAAAGCATCTTTAATAGTTCTAGGTTCAAATTCTTGTCATTGTACCCTCTAAATTGTCTCCAATGATTTTCTTAGGTGGATGGTGTCTTCTAATATATCTTGTAAGTATAGGTACTTTGGATTTAAAGCTTGTTTCACTTGCCTCACCATGATCTTCTACATCATGCTTAGGTCCCATTGTCTTAGACTTGAGTCCTTTAAACTCAAACTCAGGTTGCATTGGCTACAACTCATATGCTTTTGGAGATTTTGGGGACTTGGGAGGTGAAGTCTATTGACTTCCTATTGGATTAGGCAATCTATTAGGTTCAAAGTAAACAAACTTTATGTAGTCTTTAGGTTCTTTTTCTACTCTCTTCTTCACTCTTTTATGTAAACTCATCAATTGTTACATGTGCACTTTTTATGATCTTATGAGTAGCTGGATTCAAACATTTGTATGCTTTACTTCTACTGGAGTATCCTAGGAATATGCCTTCATCACTTTTAACATCAAAATTTCCTTTCCTAGTCTCCTTCAAGATATAACATTTGCTACCAAATACTTTTAAGTAACTTACATTAGGTTTATAGCCATACCATTGTTAATAAGGAATCTGATTTGAATCTTTCTTCAGTTGTATTGTGTTTAAGGTATGAACTATTGTATTGATTTCTTCCTTCTAGTATTTGACTACAAATTTATTTTCTATCATTAGGGTTCTTGCAAAATCCATGATAGATCTATTTTTTCTTTCTATTATACCATTTTTTTGAGGTGTACTAGGTGTAGATACTTTCCTTTTGATTCCTTTTTTAGTGAAAAATTCATTGAATTCATTAGAGATGAATTCTCCTCCTCTATCTAACCTTAAATTCTTTAGTTTATTTCCAATGTCTTTCTCAACTCTTATTTGATACCACTTGAACTATTGAAAATCTTTAGACTTATCTTTTAGATACATTACTGTCACCATCCTAGAATAATCATCAACAAATAAATTGAAATAGTTACTCCACTGTAGCTCTTTATGCCAATAGGTCTACAAAGGTCAATATGAACTAGCTCCAAGACTTCTGTAGAATGATAGTTCTTTCTTTTAAAACTTAGCTTTCCCATCTTACCAATTTGACAATTCTTCTAAATGCCCATGTTAGGTTTCTTCATACTAGAAATACCTCTCATTCTCTTGTTTTTGTTTATCTTGATTAGGTTATCAAATTTCACATGAAACAATCTTTTTTTCCATAACCAAATTTATTCTACTTGACCAATGAAATGTGAACTTTCATTTAGATCTAGGTAGAATAAGTTACCTTTTGTTTGATTACTAGACCCAACTAGATTTCTTTTTCCATCTAGCATCTTGGTCTTCCTATTCATGAATTCTACCTTAAATCTAATGTTATTCAATTGTGCCACACTTAGTAGATTATGCTTTAGTCATTCAAATTGGTAATAATTATCACATTTGAGTTCATTGGTTAGTGATATATAACCTTTTCCTTCTATATAGCAAGTTTCATTATTTCTAAATCTAACACTCCCACCATCATAGTGTTCCATATATTCAAACTTTGTTATCACCAGTCATATGACGAGAATAATCACTATCAATAATACATGTATCATTTTTACTAACATGAGAAATGAGTGCCATATTATTATCTTCATCATCTAATTCATATTTTATAGCAATAAAAACCATTTCATCATCATCACTAGTATCAAAATCTTTAGCCATGAAACAAGACTTCTTACCTTTAACCTTGTAGTTCTTGTAGTTTTTGAAATGCTTCTTTCCCTTGTACTTTTTTCTTTTCTTTTCTTTTTTTCTTTCTTTGTTTGGACACCTTGTATCAATGTGACCAACTTCTTTGTAAGAAAAATATATTAAAGAAATTTTACCTTTGTACTTTCCTTTTCCTTTGGGATATTTCTTTGCAAGTAGGGATTCAATGACTTCAAGATCACTGTCAAAACTATCTTATTCTTCGCTTTCAAATTTTTTACCTTTAGATTTTTCACCTTTCTTTTTTAGTGATATCTTAGCTTCAAATTTAGACTCAATGCTTCTAGAGTTAGGAACATAGTTCTCATAGTTATCCAATTCAAAATTTGTCAGCCTTCCCACTAGTGCATCCAAAGATATATCATTCTTGGGATCACATCTCATTTATTGAATAGCTTATACTCTAATTGCATGGATAGGAATAAGAGTTATGAGTACCTTTCTGACCCTATGACATCATAAATTTTTCCTCCATAGGTCTAATTGGACTGACACTAGCTTTAATTCTTTCACTATCTTTTGCAATATGTTCATCCACTCTCATCTTCATATGATCAAATTAACCTCTTAAGCTTTATGCCTTGGATCTCCTCACATTACCATAACCTCCATAGATATCTTTCAACTTGATCCACATCTCATAAGTAGTAGCACAACCTTTGACCTCATCAAATTTAGCATAATTAAGACTACATGCAATGTCAATCATCATAATGTTATGATTCTTCTTTTTAGCAATCTCCTCCATAGTTAAAGTTCTAGTAGGAGCTTTAAAATTAGTATTCAAATATTTCAAACCTAAGTCACTAATGGTTTCTAGATGTAGCTATATAAGTTCCTACCATGCTATGAAGTTATCTTTGTTCAACTTCATAATCTCTCTCCTATAAGACATCTTGATCTTTAGCTTAGGTCCTTGAAACCTTCTCTGCAAGCACCAAAATCTCTAATACCAATTGTTGGAAATATTAGAGAAGTAACTAAGAGGGGAGGGGTGAATCAATTACCAAAAAAATAAATCCTAGATCCCTTTGATGTCATTACAAAACCAAACTCTTCTGAAACTAAAAATACTAATGTAACTCAGTTAGCACTGAATCACTTGGTAAATATAAATCATGTAGAACATAAGATATTAAGTGTGATTAAACTTAAATAACTTAGTTACATAAACATAAAATAAATAGCATGAGCATAAGTGACACCAAGATTTAACGTAGAAACCCAATTTGGAAAAAATAACCAATTGCAACTAGTTACTATTTTTCACTCTTTTGAAGTGAGTCCTATTAGGAGGCAACCCTGTTAAAAGTTACAAAAAAAAATATTAGGTGTGACCCTACTAGAGGATTTAATCACCTTGTTAGGAGTGGCCTTGTTAGAGGTATTTAGACACTTCAATCTAAAAATGCCACCTTGTTAGAGGGTTTACAAATAGTTGTTAGGCTAACTCTATTAAGAGATTTGATTCATTTCTACAATGGTTAGAAAGTAACAATGATATGACCTGATTGCTTATGCAACTATATTGCTAATTTCATATCACAATTTTTTCTCAAATACTTGATCCTTCCTAATCAGATTAATCATTGCAACCCAACAAGGATATTCTTCTTATCCTTACAATTTAATTCCTTTAAGCATCTTCTTGTCTTCCACACATTCTCACACTTCAATCCTAAATTTCACCTTATACTAATATCATATACATTGTCAAGTCAACTTGAATAAAACTTACAACAATAATTCTCCATCTCTTCAATCATCTAGAACCAACAAATCAATCCATTAGCTGACCTAGCTTGGTAGACACTAACTCTAAAATAATTTTCTTGTGTTAACCAAGTGAACTCAGTTAATACTACAACTTTGTAAACTTCCCTTAGTAACTAAATGACCTCGGTTAACACTAGTTCCATGCTGACTTTCCTTTGCTAACGAAGTGAGCTTGGTTAACACTAGAGTTCTATGAACTTCTCTTTGGTGCTAGGTGAACTTGATAGACACTATCTTTTAAACTTGGTAAACACTAGAATGCTTGGTAGACATAGGAAATTATCTTCATCGCCTGAGTGAGCTCAACATACACTAATGGGTAAAGATATAACATTTTTTTAACATCAAAGACAGTATACAATTTATTAATTATTTTCAACAAGAAACTCCAAGAGTGTAAATTGAAACTTTACACCTTTTTCTTAATATTGATGATAAGAATATATGTATATGGAAGGTTGTGTGCACATTGATTACTTTTTAGGTTTTTACTATGGGCATTCAAGAACCAACATTACAACACTAGAATAGTCAAAGCCAAATGTGGATTGCAAAACCTTTGCAATCGGGGAAAATCAATATCTATTACATGAAGTGTGTGGATGTAGTTCCCTCAACATGCTATATTCCTAGAGGATTTATTCATGTTTAATGTTATTTCTATTCTACATAATGGGTCTATAATTGATCTTGATTTTTGGAGTGATCTTAGATTTAGGAGGTAGTTGTCATTTTTCCTTCAAATAAATGATTATTGTAACTTTTTTTTAAAGGAAGTCATAAAAATGGAATGAGTTTATTTTCATAGTAGAACTATTTTGATATTATTTTTCAATCAAGTGTAATCTTTCTCCATGAATGAATAGAATGCATAGTTCAATTTTATATCTTTTATCTTGATTGTATTTTCTTTTCACTCATCTAAGGGGTGTCACTTGGTGAGTGAATTGTTCTGTTAGAGTAGAGTTCATTTTCTTATTCATTTCTAAGTAATATAGAACTATTTTGCTCCTATAGTGACTGCTAATAGAATTGGTAGATCATTCTTGCAGCATAGAGTAATTCCTACTTATGATTACATGCTTTATTAAAATAATTTCATTTACTAGTTTTAGTTTATTTTTCTTAAAAGCTCAAGCACTTGAATTCCATAGGGTTAGTATTAAGATTGGGAGAGTTTAAATCATATACTTTTTGAATACCATTTCAATTTTACATCCCTGGTTGATAATTAAATGAGACTAAATAATTTTCTTAGAAACCAATCAAGGTGTGCAATCTTGAATAGGTAGTCCATTTCTATATCTTGCTTATACCATTATTTGGCCAGGAATTTTTTGCACCTTTGTCAAGGATGGTGTAAATTTAAACTTATCATAGTAGTTGCATTTCTAGTTCTAATAATCTAGAGCTTAGTCTTAAGTAGGCATTTTATGCATAGAAGGAGAGACCTTCTTGGGAGTTTTCTTCATCGTAATATTTAGGAAGAACTATTAGATATTTTTAATCCTAAGCCTAAAGAACCTCACAATGAGAATGAAGAAGAATCCTTTAAAAATCTATTTTTCGATGCTAAAAAATGAATACCCTCATCCCCTAAAGAATCATTGCATTTGAATGACTTTTGTGTTGAACCTGAATGCCAAGACAACCCAATTTCCTTTGTTATTTATCAACCACCACCACTAGGCCCTCCTCCAAGAATGGCTTAGCCTCAGCCTTACCCTACATTTCCTTTTCCTATTCCCACTTAGTAAGGTAACCAAAATTTGAGAAACATACCTTCTGTTGAGCTTCCCAAATTCTATGACCTAATTACAGAAGATAAAACCTTCCTCTTTGAGTTTGACATCCCTTGTAGGAGTTAAGACTATATAATTGATGGCCACAAGCTAAAATTGTTTCCTTACACTCTAAAGGAAGCTACAGGTAGATGATTCATGGATTGGGTGCCAACATTGTAGTAGATTGGCTTGCAATGAGAAATCTATTTCTTTCAAATTATAAAGAATAATTTAGGGGTCAAGATTTGAAAGGGGATGGCATTTTCAAAATGTCCCAAAAGGAGGATGAAACCTTGGAGGATTATTGTTATCTATTTTTCCCTCCTACCAAAATCCATATTTTATATTTGGAAAAATATCTAATGGTCATTCAAATATTTGAAAATTCAAACATTAGGGCATGCAAAAGTAATATCTTTAAAATGTTGGGTTATACCTTTTTTCCTAAGTAGTTGCATGATTTAATATTTTATGGGCCAACATCTTCTTATCCATTACATTAAAAAGAATCCATGGTTATTGCTTTGTCATTGACAAAAAATATATATCTTTTAATTCATGTGCCAAAGTAACAACATGCCATGTAGCATCATGGGCCTCTTTCTCTTTTTGGTTAGAAAAATCATCCTCAAGTTTCCTTTCATTGTTAGCTTGAAGATGATCTATAGTCATCATTATGTTACTATGTAGAGATGTGAGGGAGTTATTTTATGTGACATAATGAGAGCTTGACACATGGAATTCTTGAGGTCACTTCTCATGTGGGCTACAAAGTGGAGTGCTGTCAAAACTTGTCAAACTAGCATGGGTATGTTAGAGTGTTGTGGCAAGATGGAAAGTTTTTATTAGTCAATGGTGGTGAGTTGTCAAGTAGGCCAAGTTCTTCCTTGACTTCATCACTTAATTTCATGAGTTATTTAGCTAACCTGAGTTAAGGTTCTAAAGATGCAACTTCCTTTTCTTTGCATGATTGCTCCAAGTTGGGGTAACCATGTGTTTGGCATTATGATCATGTGATGGTCAATTTTAGGTCACAATGGTGCAATAAATAGTAGATCCCTAGTGTTTCAATGATTTAGTTTGCACTATCATATTTTTAGGATCTATGTCCAGTGTATGATCATGAGGAGTTAAGGAGAAACCATAGTTAGAGTTGTGATCAAGTGATTTCCTTTACTTTTCTTAGTTGCAAGGTTAAGAGGCTGACTTCAAGTTAAGACAAAGATTTCAAGAATACAATTAGGAATCACAATTTTGACAAGGTTGCTACAATTAGAAGATGTTAGAGATAAATTGCAAAGAAATGATTGGAAATTAAGTGTTGATATTCATAGTTTCAAATGGATAAAGAATTTACAAAGTAATAAGGTGATGAATCTATGATATAATAAGGTGGTCAAACCCATGAAGACTTTGCAAAGTGATAGAAGGAAATAAAACTATTGGACCACGTGGTAGATTATTTGAGTTTCTTCATCAACTTGCTAATTTTTTAGGGTTTTGATACATTGAAAGGGTTTGAAAAGGGGAAATAATGGAAAAATCCAATCTTGGATTGATAACAACCACTTTGTGGTTCTCCCCATGTGTTGTTATGGCTAAGGCTTTCTATCTCACCGTCTGCAGTTCATATTTCTCCATTCTATATTAATGGCTATCACTTTTGTCCCTTCCAAGATTGAATATGCATATGAGGGTAAGATTCTACATATGGAAACACACTTGAGAAAATCCTTCTATATCAGAATTGATGTCTCTTTGCAACTTTTTAATAGTGGTTTAATTCTCGGCTTGCAATAGAAGTTATCTTAGTTATGCCTAGGCTATAAAGGAAAATTTCGTAATATTTGTAAGGGTTGATCTCTCTCTGGTTCTCTAGTATTTATTTCTCATACATACTACTATAATTTCTTGTGCCTCTAAACCATTGTAAGTCTCTATTGTATCTCTTTTAACCATTAACACACTGTGCAAGACTTCTTTGTCTCTAGTTAATATTCTTGTCTATATTCGGCAACTATATGATTGCATCTATTTTTGAATTTGAATGATATTGAGTGAAGTTTATTCCTATAGAACTCTTATGCTATCTGATCTATGTGTGGTTGTTAGATATCTATATTATTTGAGATTATAATTAGTTAACTATGCATTTATGGGTAGAGATAAGATCAAAAGCTCTATTTTGGTGCATCATCTCCTTTGGTTAGAATAGGTAGATTTTCTTTCTTATATCTTCTCCATTTTCCTCTCTAATTTTAATTAGGTGTATCTTGATAGCAAAGGAAGTTAGCCTTCTCTAGAGACTCAACCTCATAGTTCAAGTCCCATAGCTTGGAGGTTGTTTCCATGTTTAAAAAGGTTGTCCTTAAGTAAAAACTTTGGACAAGGGTGCAAAATTTTGTGACAATAGTTTTTGGCATGCCTGGTGGCGCAATCATATTAGAAGTCCCATAGCTTGGAGGTTGTTTCCATGTTTCAAAAGGTTGTCCTTAAGTAAAAACTTTGGACAAGGGTGCAAACTTTTGGGACAATAGTTTTTGGCATGCCTAGTGTCAAAGAAATATTTCATGATCATGCTAAAGAGATAGTACTTCCTTTGGTGTTCAAGCCTTGAAGAGGCTTATTCTTAGAGTACTTGGAAACTCAAAATTCAAATAAATATACTTCTAGACCTAGTTGTTTTGATTCATGCCCAAAGCTCATACAAGGGCATCTTCTAGAGGTAATTTTTTGTATTTAGAGCTTTCATTTTCAAATCCTAGAAAAAAGAAGTCTAGATTGTCTCTATCACTAGTTAGGAGTACTGAGGATATACATACATATGTTAGATCCATCTCTATCCCTCTTGCTAATAGATCCCAACCTAGAAATCCATATTCTCATATCAATAGGCCACTTATTTATATGGCTAGAACTCACACTTTTGTCACCTTTAATGGTGTAAGTCCTCTCTTATTGGCTCAAAGACATGACATACTAATATCAACATTAAAGAATATCCCTAATTTTACAGGTGAGACCTTGAACTTTTCTATTGAGCATATTCAAGAAGTATCTAATGTTAGTAATATTCATGGCATCATTGAAGATGATGTATTAGTTAGGCTTCTAGCCTCATCCTTGAAAGGAAAAGTGTTGCAATGGTATAGAGGTTTGCCTCATAACTTATAACAGATTGAGATGGGTTAGGAGATTCCCTATGCAAGTATTTTAAGGATAAAAGTGATCATTTATCACTCCTAGAATAGTTGACTACCATAAAGAGATCCCCTCATTAATGTATGATCGATTACAATTATATATTCAAAAAAATATGGGATAGAATACCTACCATAGTAAAGCCTACCCCTAGTAATTCTTTCTTACATTACCTTAGAGCCATTAATAATTATATTGCCACTACAATCCAAACCATAGGAAGGGATACTCTAGTAGATGCCTATGAAATTGCCATCAGGAAAGAGAATATATTGATACAAGGAAGAAAGTTAGCTCCAAGGTCTCCTATGCCCTTCTTCCCTGATATCCCAAATCACCAACCAATAGTAGCCCCTATTCTCACACCTTCTACATCACAACCACTTTCTATGACCTGAGTAGCCTTCACATATTCAAGTGAGTTTGGAGAGTTGAAGGACATGATGCAAGCCCTCATGTTGAGTGATCAAAAATTACAAGATCAAGGTTCTAATATTGGCAAGAAGTTGCAAGACCAAGAAAAAAAGCTGGAGGAAAATTTCCCAGTGGTCCAGAAGATGGGTAACAAGGTGGTGACTATAGAAAGGCATCAAGATCAAAATTTTAAGTCCCCCTAGCCTTATTTTAAAAACCCTACTTATAATAGGCCCATCAACAATATACCTACAACAAATCCAAACCCAAATCCAGTGAGGGCATTAGTTCCTCAAAATAATCTTGCTTAGGATTAGGACTTTTGTCCCTCCTACAATTATTCATATAATCATTGTATGTGCCAAAAGGCATAAGCATACCTAGCATTGACCACACAAGATTCATATGCTAGACAACAATATGATGACCCTCAATCTACTAATGTTTTCCATTTGCAGGGACAAAGTGAATTTTCTTTCATGAATCATCGAGTTTAGGAACATTGTAATGTAAACCAAGATTCTATTTCTCACAACACTAGGAGAAAGAGAAAATCTTTTGAATATTCTACTCCTCCTCCTCCTAGTTAGGCTTCAACATCAAATGCAATACCTCATGTACAAGAAAAAGATGATCAATCTAATGTCCCTCAGCAACAAAGGTAGAATGTGAATAATAGAAGAGATGTGAATGATTCTCAGGGTATTCCATCTCAACCTCTTATACATGTAGCTTCCAAGGTTTCTACAAAGGCACCTAATGCACCATTCAGTGTGGTATATTAGATGAAGAAGACAAATGTGAATATTTCCATGTGGGATATTTTTCCTACTATACCTATGAAAAAGAGGTTGTTGTAGCAAGAATTGGAGAGCATTGAATCCATAGATCAACCACCTAACATGGAGGGTGCCAAAAGTCTTATACAACCATCAAAGGAAGGAGAAATGAGTAAAAATATTAGATATCCTCCATTTTATGTTTCTCTAATTATAGGGGATAAACTTGTCTACAAATACATGATAGATTTTGGGGCTAGTATTTTAGTGATGCCTAAAAGTTTTGTTGATGTCCTAGGAATGAAATATGAGCCCACTATTAGGGATGTATTGAAGTTGGATGGTAGAATTGTCAAGCTAGTAGGGATCCTTAGGAATGTTGAAATGGCCCTATATGCATGCCTTTGTTGTACTATTACATAAGATATATTAGTTGCTGAGATCAAGCCACATTTTTTCATTTATTTCTCAAGAGATTTCACTACCCAAAATGGTGGCTACATATCTTTTGATTGGTCATACATGTTTTTTTAGAACAAGATATGGAACCAAGGCTTCAATCAGAGTAGACCCTCTAGCCTCCACCATATTGAGCCGTACACACCAAATCTCATCAATATGAATTGCACTATCTTAGAGATAGATGAAAATAATATAGTAAATGAGCCTACTACTTCCTTAGTAGAGACACCTAATTTTCTCTTAGATGAATGGGCTAATACATATTAGTTTTATCTTATATCAAAATCCATAGAGATAGGCCTCAATACATATTTTATATTAGAAAATGATACTCTTGTCCCCAACCTTAAGAAGACCAAAGAAGATACAAGTAGAATATGGAATATGTTTTTTGATGGATCAAGGAATAAAAATGGATCATATGCTAGTGTAATGTTGATTTCTCTTGCACTAGAAAGGTACTACTTCTCCTTTAGGCTCCAATTTAGTTGTACTAATAATTTTGCTAAGCATTAATCCTTAATTCAAGGTCTCCTACTTTCTCAAAGAAGAGGAATTCAAACCTTAAATGTCTATGGAAATAGTAACTTGGTTGTTGATCGGGTGAGAAATCAACATATTACTAAGAATGGTCTACTCAAGTCATATAAACATGAAGTGTAGGATTTTCTTGAAGGTTTCAATGCATTTAATATTCAAAGCATCCATAGAAAGGAGAATAGACATACTGATAGACTCGCAATAGTGGGTGTGTCTTATGATGTGTCAAGGAGCCTTGAAGATGAGAAGAAATAATAGATTAGAGTGGTGGTTAGTCTTGATATCCTTGATAATGATGTCAATCGGAAAGTGTTTGAATCTAATGCCCAAATTGTAAGCTTCTTGTAAAATGAAGTAGAGTTCTCAAAGAGAAATCAGTCAAAAATACATGACTAGTATGGGGATCAAATCATCAATCTTAGTTCCAATAAGTTGTTTAAGGGTCTAACTACCTTAGAAAGTGTCTTCAATCCTTATGACTAAGTATGATATGGAGGCATGAACCTTTCTACAAGGAAATATTGTCATATACCAGTTGTAGGTGTTGATGGAAAGACCCTTAACATGAGAAAGGTATGTACCAAAGTAGAACAAGAGAATTTTATTCATCTATGTCAAGAATTTAATGATATATTAGCTTGTACATATGATGATCTAAATATTTTTGACCCAAGCCTAATTTTTAAAAGAAAATTCCAAACCAATAATAAAAAACCAAAGGCTAGTGAATCTTTGGATCAAACCATTAATGAGGAAGGATCTATCCAAATTCATTGAAGCCAATATTATTTTCCCAATCAAACATTCTTCATGGGTAGCCAACCTTGTCCCTGTTAGAAAGAAAAGTGGAGAAATTAGATTGTATGTAAACTTAAGGGATCTTAACCAAGCCTCCCATAAGGATCATCATCCCCTTCCTTCCATGGAGAAAATCTTGTCTAGGGTCAATGGTTCAAAAACATTCTCCTTCCTAGATGAGTTCTTAGGCTACAATCAAGTGTTGGTCAAAGAAGATAATAGATATAAGATTGCAGCTACCAAAAAATGGGGCACCTATGCTTATAGAAAAATGCCTTTTTGGCTAACAAATAAAAGTGTCACTTTCCAAAAGGAAATGGAGATGTCCTTTAAGAATATGATTAAAAAATTTGTATTGGTCTATCTTGATGATATTACTATATATTCTAAGAATGTGATAGATCACTTTGGCCATCTCAGACAAGTATTCCTAAAATGTAGAGAGTATGGGGTGTCAAAAAATCTAAGAAAATATGTCTTTTCCACTAACTAAGGGAAGTTGTTAGGACATATTATATCTAGGGATGGTTTGAATATTGATCCTGAAAGAACTAAGGTTGTTCTTGCTCTCTCCCTTAGTAGCCACAAGAAAGGGCTACAAAGTTTTCTTGGTGGAATAAATTTTGTGAAGATATTTAGTCCTAATTTAGCTACCATGTCAAAGCTTCTTACAGCTATGTTGAAGAAGAACATGATCTTTTCATAGACCAAGGAAGGGAAATAAATTTTTGAAGAGATAAAAGTAGCCATAGCCTCAAACCCTATTCTCATAAATCCAAATTTTGAGAAAGATTTCATCCTTTATATCTTAGGAGGGGAGTCAAGTATTTTTTCTATTTTGACTCAAATGAATAATAAGTATGAATAGCATCCCATTGACTTCTTTAGTGAAGGGCTTAAAGGATATGAAGATAACTATAGTTATGTGGAGAAGTAGGCCCTTGTAGTCATAAGATCTTTGAAGAAGTTAAAACATCTTCTATCCCACAATAGGATTAATTTGTTTCTACCTCATTCAAGTGTCAAAGACTTTCTTTTGAGCAAAGACATCAATGAGAATCCAAAGAGCTGGATGAATGACACAATGACCTTGTCATTCAATGCATATCTTCAAGGATTAGATAGAGCTAAAAGAAGATAGTATAGATTGTGATCAATTCATTATGCCATAGTTGATGGTATCCTTTTCAAGAGCAATTTTAATGGAGCCTTATTGATATGTATTGACATAGATCAAGTTGAAAGAGTGATCAAAGAGCTTCATGATGGTCCTAATGGTGGCCACTTTTTAGCAAGGACAACTATAATGAAGATCATGAGAGCTAGTTACTACTAGCCATCCTTGTTTCATGATTATCATAGGTATGTGAGAAAGTGTGAAAAATGTGCTTTTTTTTCCAATAAGTAGAGACTTTTAGCTCTTCCTCTCCATCCTATTCAATTTTATAACCATTTTCTCAATGGGGATTGTATTTTATAGGTTCCATCAATCCTCCTTCCAACTCTAGTCATATATGGATCTTAGCTACTACATATCACTTCAGTAGATGGATAGAGACAATAGCATTGAAGAATTCTATAGAATCTTTAGTTGTTGAATTCCTTGATGGAATTATGACTAGGCTTGGTGCCCCTTCAACCATTATTTTAGATAATAAAAAATCTTTTATAGGATCTCAAATTTGTGCATGTACAATTGATCAAAATATATACTTGAGCACATCCTCAAATTACTATCCTTGGGATAATGGATTGGTTGAGTCATCTAATAAGAACTTGATCAAGATCATGAAAAGGACTATAGAGGATAACCAAAGGTGTTGGCATAAAAAGTTGAAGACAACACTATGGGATGATAGAATAAAACCTAAGAAGGAAAATGGAAATTCACCTTTTATGTTGGTATATAGTAGGGGAGCGAGGCTCCCAATTTCATTAGAATTACCATCTCTAGAGTTATCCCATAAATTGGAACTAATTGATAATGATGCTATGTTTGTAAGGATACTAGAGTTGATGGAGCTAGAAGAGAAATGAAATCAAGCCATATAGACCTTGGAAACACATCAACAGTAAGTCAAAAAAAGTTTTGATAGGAAGGCTAATGTCAAAATTTTTAGATAGGGTGACCTTCTACTCAAGTGGGATATAAATAGGGAAAAACTAGGGAGGCACTCAAAATTTGATGCATTATGGAGTGGTCCCTATTTTATTATCAATTGCAAGTAGGCCAATGCTTTTTAGTTAAGTAGGCCTAATGGTGAGATTTTTCCTATTCTAGTCAATGGAGTAAATCTTAAACCATGATTTTGATGAGGGTTAAAGTTTTCATATACATAATAGGTTATTATTCTTTCCAATTGTTCCTTTTTTTTAAAGAAGTGCATGAGCACATGTGTTTTGCAGAGGTTACAAAAGTTTTTTCTTCCTATTTCACAGTTCAAGAGAGTAGTTCTGACATTCAATGAGCATGTTTTTTTCTGTGATTTTAGGGTTTTTTTGGGAAGATCTTCATGATTTATATGACTCTACTTTCCAATGGACACATATGCTACTGGTCTATGCATAGCTAGCTTACATCCCCCCTGAGTTGCCAAAATTGTTAGCTATTTTTTCCTCCCACTAAAATTCATATTTCATATCTGGAAAAATGTCTAACAATCATTCAAATATTTCAAAATTCAAACATTAGGGCATGTAAAAGTAACATCTTTAAAAACTTTGGTTATACATTTTTCCCTAAGTAGTTGTACAATTTAATATTTTACAAACCTGCATTTTCTTATCCTTCAAATCAAAAAGAATCCATAGTTATCACTTTTTCGTTATCAAAAAATACACATTTTTTATTTCATGCGGCAAGAAACAACATGCCATGTAGTAATATGGGCCCCTTTCTCTTTTTGGCTAGTGCAATAATTAGCAAGTTTCCATTCACCATCAGATCAAAGATGATCTATGGTTGTCATTGTGTTACTATGTATATATGCAAGGGAGTTATTTTATGTGACATAGTGAGAGCTTGACACATGGAATTACTAAGGTCACTTCTCTTGTAGTTCATAAAGTGGAATGGTATTAGAACTTATTAGACTAGCATGGGTATGTCAGAGCACCATGGCAAGATGATGCATTTTGAGTGGTCAATAGTGCTGAGTTGTCAGGTGGGCCAAGTTTTTCTTGCCTTCATCCTTGATCGCATGAGTTATTTAGCTAACTTGAGTTGGGGTTCCAAATATGTGACTTCATTTTCTTCATATGGTCACTTTGAGTTGGTGTAATGATCTGTTTGGCACTATAATCATGTGATGGTCAATTTTAAGTTGTGATGGTGTGAGAAAGTGCAAATCCCTAGTGTTTCAATGACTCATTTTGCACCATCAAATTTTAAGGCACAATTGTGAGGAGTTAAGGAGAAACTATAGTTAGAGTTGTGATCAAGTGATTTCCTTTGCTTTTATTGGTCACAAGGTTAAGAGGCTAACTTCAAGTTAAGGAAGCAATGGCATGAATACAATTAAGGATCACGGTCTTCACAAGGTCTCCATGGTTAGAAGATGTCAAAGTTAAGCTATGAAGCAACAACTTATGGTTAAGTGTTGATGTTCACAGTTTGGTATGGATAAATAGTTTGTGATGACAAAGATGTGATATAATAAGGTGGTCAAACCCATAAAGACTTTGTAGAATGGTAGAAGGAAATAAAACTACTGGGCAATGTGGTGGAATATTTGAGTTTCTTCCTCAACTTGCTGATTTTTTTGGGTATTGATGGGTTAAAAGGGTTTTAAAAGGGGAAATAATGGAAAAATCAAATCTTGGATCAATAAAAATCACTTTGTGGTTCTCCCCATGCGCATTTGTGGCTAAGGCTTTCTATCTAACCATCTAGTGGTTCATATTTCTCCATTCTATATTGATGGCTACCACATATATCCCTTTCAAGATTGAATATGTGTATGAGGATCACATTTCTACATATAGGTGCACACCTGAGAAAATCCTTCTATATTAGTGTTGATGTCTCTCTACAACTTGTTAATAGTGGTTGATTTCATGGCTTCCAATAGAATTTTTCTTAGTTAGGCATAAGCTCTAAAGGTAGATTTTTAAATCTTTGTAAGGGTTGATCTTTATCTAATTCTTTTGTATTGCATCCCCATACATACTACTATAATTTCTTATGCCTCTAAACCATTGTAATTCTTTAGTGTGTCTCTATTGGCCATTAAATCACTATGCATGGCTTATTTTCTTCTAGTTAGTGTTCTTGTCTATATTTTGTAGCTATATGATTGTATCTATTTTGGCATTTGAATGATATTGAGTGAAGTTTCATCCTATAGCATTCTTGTGTTGTCTGATCTACATGTGGTTGTTAGATTAAGGAAGGTTTGAATTTGTATTCTTTGACATTATAACTAGCTAATTGTGTATTTATATGAGTAGAGATAAGATCAAACAATCTATCTTGGTGAATTTCCTCCTTAGGTTAGAATAGGTAGATTTTTCTTCTGGTGTCTTCTTCTTCCTTTTTCTCTCTAAGTATAGTTAGGTGCATCCTTATAGAAAAGGAAGTCAACATTCTCTTGACACTCAACCTAATAGTTAAAGTCCCATAAATTGGAGGTTATTTCCATGTTTCACAAGGTTGTCCTTAGGTAAAAACTTTGGACAAGGGTGAAAACTTTTGTGATGACAATTACGTCTCAAGATTCATATTCAGCTTGCAATGTAATACATAGCACAAGTTGAATTAGGAATCACAAATGCATCTTTTTCTAAAAGTTGTGATAGATGGAAGTATTAAATCTCTAGACCTTATGGAAGGAGGAGATATTACTTAGATAAACTAGGACAACATAAAGAAAATATGTTTGAATTATTCAAAAGCTACTATGAAGAAAGGTAGGGGACTTAGAGACCTACCACATAAGTCTAGTGGTGGTTAAAGAGTATCTAAGATGGAGCTATCTAATCTTATCCAATCTTTCATCTAACTTCAAGAAAGATATCATCGATGATGTTGCTACTTAGTTGGATAGTTTGCAAGCTAGAAGAAAGAAGAAGGAGGTAGATGCTATGTTGGCCAAATTCTCCTCTCATTGTAGAGGAAAGAAGATAAATTGTAGGTGCAAGATAGTTGCATCTGTGGACACTAATCCAATGCCCACAAAGTTGAAAGCCATAGATGATGAGAATGGAGAAGTTTTTTATATTTCTCAAAGGCATCCATGGGCTCAAAGACAAGGTATACCTGAAGACCCCTTGAATACTTTTCATTATAATAATAATAGTAGTCAATGGTCAAATCATAATCCTCAAAATTATGCCCCCCAAGGATAGAATTGGAACTATAACTAGTTTAATCAATAGTCACATTATAACCAAGCCTACCATAAATAGCCTCCATTTAACCCCTTCCAATAGAAATTTAACTCCTATTAGTAGCCACAGTAGAATAACCAATGGAAACCATAGGTTAGTTGGCAGAAACAACCTCAGTAAGGACCTAACCAACCTAGTTAATAGTAAATTCTCATGCCTCCACCTCAATAGAAAGCTCTCATGCCTCCACCTCCTATAGCCAATAACAACCCTCAAAATCCTAATAACAAGAAGAAATTTTATTCTCTATAAGTAAATGATATCCATCTTAGATTAGGAACTACATTGCTTGCACCTAAAGAGCCTATAAATTGAAGTTTTTGATATTGAGGACATACCTATGAACCAAACTATTATTGTTCCACCTATTCCTCAATCTACACTACTATTTACAACTCCCCCTTATCCACAAATATTGGCTCAATCAACTCCACCCAAAGAAAATCCTATAGCAGGGGATCTAATAGATCAACTCAAGCAAATGAAAGTGCAAATTCCCTTGTTGGATGTAATTAAAGATGTTCCAATTTATTACAAATCTATAAAAGAAGCTTGTATTAATCAGTTTGGGAAGAAGAAAAAATATCCTGACACTATCCATGTTTTGGGATAGCTTTCTAATCTCATGTTAAGAAAAGTCTTAATGCCTAAGTACTCTGATCTAATGAGTTCAATAGTCACTATTCATATGAATGGAATCCAAATATAAAATATTCTAATTGACCTAGGGGCATTAATCAATTTCATGACTAAGGAATTTTTGTTGAGGTTTGGCATTATTGGTTTGCGAGATACACCTACAATACTACAATTAGCATATAGTTCCATTGTTAAGCCAATTAACATGCTTGAAGATGTTGTTGTAATACTGGATTCATTAGATTACCCCTCATACTTCATAATCATGTCAACCAAAGCCACTCTAGGAGGATATCCATTAATCCTAGGATGACTTTGGTTATCCATATTTGATGCTTGAATTGCATGTATCATAGGAAAAATGACCATATCATATGGGATAAATATCAAGGAGAAAACTTTATATTCTCTAGTAAAATCTCAAGTAGAACTTGACCAAGTTGTTTGGCTAGATTTAGGTGATGTTTCCCTTGAACCAAACTTAGTGTTACTTGTGGTCATTGAAAGAAATTTTTTTTTGATGTCACAAGAAGAAGATGATACACTAATAGCAATCCTCACCAACAAATATGGTTCTGGGGAATCTTCTTGTAATATCCCTAATTGTTTCCTTCAAAAAATTTTACCCAAGTGGGCCTCACTTCAGTCTCCTACGACATTTGATTATCTCCACACCTTGTTGCATCATGAAATAAAGTCACCATCATTTGAAAAAAAAATTGATGTTGGATAAGGTCAAAAGAGTTAAAATTTCCTTAGAAAAATAATTGAATGTTAATAAAAATCTCACCACATCTCAGATGTCCATTCTTCTCAAATGTTTGCAAGAAAGTTAGCAAGCCTTTGCATGGGACTAGACTGATATGAAGGGGTTGGACCCTAAACTTTTCACCCATATAATCTATATAAGCCTTGATTGCAAGCTAGTAAGACAAGCCCAAAGGAGAACTAATCCTACCTTGAGAGATATAGTGAAGACAGAGTTGTAGAAGCTCCTTAGTGCAGGTTTCATTTTCCCTATTTCAGATAGCCAATAGGTTTCACCTCTAAAAATTGTCCCAAAGAAAGGAGGGAATAGTGAATTTGTGTGGACTATAGGGAGCTTAATAAATCCACTAAAAAGGATAACTTTCCACTTGTTGTGATGTGGAGCCTAAACAGACTCAGAAGTTTATTTAGTGCAATTTTCCTCTAGATTATTTCTACGAGGATTTGGGAGCTTTGTAAGTGGAAAAATTCTTGTATGAAAAGGCTTAGGATTATGGATTTTCATAATGTGTGATGCAAAAAATGGGTCCTTTTGGTGATATTGAGCTATAAGGGATTATGGATTGTAATCAAGTTCTAATCATTGGATAATAATAATATTGGACTTGCTATTGGTGGACATAGCCCAAGAATTGGGTGAACCATGTTAAATATTGGTGTCTTGTGTTCTCTTTTTTGTGATCTAATATTTTTAGGTATTGGTTACATTTGAATGTAATTATTATTTCTATCTAAGGTCAGTCCTAACAAGTGGTATCAGAGCCAGATTGTCATCAATTTTTTTTGGTGATCCTCTACAGGAAAGTCTCATGGTTGAGAGGGAGCAATGGTAAATTAAGGTAAGGTAAGGTTGACAAGTTTAATGGGAAAAAAATTTAGTTATGGAAGACAAAAATGGAAGCGTATCTTTATCAGAGGGATTTATGGAAGTTTTTGGAAGGAAAAATCAAGAATCAGGGATCTATGACAAATGATGACTAGGATATTTTGGACAGAAAGGTACTTGGCAGCATTCAATTATTCTTGGCACCATCGATGGCATTTAATATTACAAAAGAAAAGACAACAAAAGATATGATGCAAACCCTAGTGAAACTATATGAAAAGCCCTCCACTTCAAACAAGGTATTTCTCATGAGGAATTTATTTAATATGAAAATGATAGAAGGTGGATATATTGCAGATCACTAGTCAATTATCTTTTGTGGGTATCAATTTTGATGAAGAAATTAGGGCTCTCTTGATTTTGTGTTTTTTTCCTGAAATTTAGAATGGCTTGGTAATGGCTATGAGTAATTATGTTTCTAGATCTAGTACCCTAAAATATGATGATATGATCGGTGTTATTTTGAGTGAAAAAACTCATAGCCAAACCTCAAGTGGATCTGCATTAGGAAGTTCTTTGAATGCAAAAAGTAGAGGCGGAATGACTGAGAGAGGAAATTATTCTAGAAATTCTAAGAAATCAAGAGGAAAGTCAAAGGCAAAGATATTTGAATCCATAGGATTGAGAGATTGCTAATACTATGGGAAATGAGGGCATAAGAAGAAAGATTGTTGGACTTGAAAAAATAATGAAGGAGATAAACCAAAATAGAACAAGGAGGAAAATGTGGTAAGTAACAAATCCATAGTAGATGCTTTGCTTCTATCTTTAGAAAATGTTAATGATTCATGGGTTTTAGATTCTGATGCTTCATTTCATGCTACACCTCATAGAGATTATTTCATTGATTAAGTCCAAGGGAATTTTGGGCTTGTTTATTTGGGGGATAATGAACCCTATTAGATTGTTGGAAAGGGAAAAGTTAAGGTTAAGTTGCTAAATGGGAATCATTGGCTATTACATGAGATAAGTCATGTTCCAAGGTTGAGTAGGAATTTAATTGTAGCAAGACAACTTGGTGATGAGGGCTGTGTAGTTACTTTTAATGACAAAAATTGGAAGGTTTCAAAAGGTTCCCTTGTAGTAAAAAAAGGTGTGAAAGTAGAAACCTTATATCTTTGTATATGTCATATTGTTCCTTCTACTTTGATTGTTTCAGAGAAAAATGAATCTTCAGGAATAGTTGTTGTAGATTCTGATATAGTGTTGTGGCACAATAGACTTGGGCACATGAGTGAGAAAGGTATGAAATTACTTCATTCAACAAAAGTTTTAACAGGTCTAAAATGTGTTAATATGAATTTCTATGAAATTTTTGTGTATGAAAAATAAAAGAGAGTGAGTTTTGTGAAGAATATGAAGGAAAATAAAAGTGAGAAATTAGAGCTTGTGCATATAGATGTATGGGGACCAGCTCAAGTATCTTCCCTTGGTGGCTCTCATTATTATGTTACATTTATTGATGATGCAACTAGAAAAGTATGAGTTTATTTTCTTAGACAAAAATATGATGTATTTAAAACTTTTAAGAAATGGAAATGCTTGGTTGAAAATGAGACTAGAAAGAAATTAAAATATCTCAGATCTTATAATGGTGGTGAGTATTGCAATTATGAATTTGAACATTATTTCTCTGCTAATGGTATTCATAGATAGAAAACTATTCCAATAACTCCACAAGAAAATGGAGTGATGAATGCATGAATGGGACTATAATGGAGTTTGCAAGAAGCATGAGGTTGCATGCAAGGTTTCCCTTAAACATGTGGGAGGAGGTTGTTAATATTGTTGTATATTTGATTAATAGAGGTCCCTCTACTCCTTTGGGTTGTGTTATTCTAGAGGAACCATGGACTGGTAAGAAAGTGAGTTATTCTTTTCTCAAAACCTTTGATTGTGAAGCATTTTCTCATAAAAATTCTTAAAATAGAACCAAGCTCAAAGCTAAGTCAAAGAAATGTGTATGTGTTGGGTATGGCATTACTGAATTTGGTTATAGGCTTTGAGATTTTGAAAATCATAAAATTAAAAGAAGCAGGGATGTCATATTCAATCAGAAAGTGTTGGTACATAGATCAACCATAGCAACATGAGAAGAAAGAAAATGATTATGTAGTGTTGGATGATACTCCAAAAGTTGATATTCCAAAAATTCCTCATGATCTACAACAACTACAACAACAAATGCCACACATCCTAGTGAATGTTAGATAGTCAACAAGGATGAGGAGACCTCCAGAAATATTTTCTCCTTCCTTGTATTTTATTTTACTTACTAATGTTGGTGAACTTGAATGTTATGATGAAGTTGTGCAAGTAAATACAAAGATTCACTAGGAGTCTACAATGAAAGAAGAGATCGACTCTTTGTTGAAAAATAAGACATGGAATTTATGCAAGTTGCTTGTAAGTAAAAAGGTTTTACAAAATAAGTGGGTTTACAAGCTGAAAGAAGAGGTTGGAGATAAGAGAAGATTTAAATCTAGGTTAGTTGTAAAAGGATTTTCATAGAAAAAGGCATCAATTTTGAGGAGATATTTTCTCTTGTTGTTAAAATGACTTATATTCGCATTGTTTTAAGTATTATGGCTAATAAATATTTGCATCTAGAGTAGATTGATGTTAAAATGACCATATTTCATGGTGATTTGGATGAAGAGATATATATGACATAGCCACAGGGATTTGAGGTCAAAGGTAAGAAGAACTTAGTGTACAAATTGAATAAAAGTTTATATGGATTGAAGCAAGCACCTCAAAAATGGTATCTAAAATTTGATAGGTTTATGCATAAGCATGGATACAATAGGTATCATTGAGATCATTGTGTTTATTTTAAGAGGTTGGATGACAACAACTACATTATTTTATGTTTATATGTTGATGATATACTTGTACTTGGGTCTAACATGGAATTAAGGGGTTGAAATGCTAGTTAACACATGCATTTGCTATGAAGGATTTGGGGGAAGCAAAAAAAATCCTTGGTATGAATATTTGTAGAGATAAGAAGAATAGGAAATTGAATTTATCTTAGGCTAATTATATTGAGAAGGTGTTGCAACATTTCTCTATGGAGAATGTTAAAGTTGTCAGCACACCTTTACCTGATCATTTGAAGTTGACTAAGGAGATGTGTCCCAAGACACAAGAAGATGAGGAAAAGATTTCTAAGGTACCTTGTGCTTTAGCTACAAGAAGCTTGATGTATGTTATTTTATGTACTAGGCTAGATATTGCACATGCAGTTGGAGTTGTTAGTAGGTATATGAGTCATCTAGGGCTTGAGCATTGGAATACAATAAAATGTTTTTTCATATATTTGAGAGGAACATCCAGTAAGTGTTTACACTTTGGAGGCTCTACTACTAATTTACAAGGCTATGTTGACTCAAATTTGATAGGGGATATTGATACTAGGTGGAGTATTACAGGTTATGTATTTACTATTGGTGGAGTAGCTATGAGCTAGGTTTCTAGGTTGCAGAAGGTTAATGCTTTATCCACTATAGAGGTAGAGTATGTTGTTGCTATAGAGGTAGCTAAGGAGATGATATGGCTTCAATTCTTCTTGGAAGAATTGGGACACCCTTAGAATGATAATTATTTGTTTATAGATAGTCAAAGTTTCATTCATCTTACAAATAATTTTTCTCTACATTCAAAGACAAAACACATATAGTTGTCGTACTATTTCATTCAGTTAGTTTTGGATGATGGATAGATAAAGCAAAAGAAGATACATACAAATGATAATCTAGTAGATATGTTTAGAAAGGTAGTGATAAGGGAGAAGTTGAATTTCTTTTCAGCTTTAGTTGGTCTTCTTGACTAAACAAAATAAAAGAATAGCAGAGTCTTGTGTGGTTTGATATATTCTAGTGGGAGCTATAGGTTTAGAAATGGTATGATTAGTCTTCAATTGCAAGGTTGTTATTGTGGAGTCTAATTAGTCTCTAAGTGAGATATTGTTTTGATGTGGAGCTAATCAAACTTAGAGGTTTATTCAACATAGTTTCCCTCTAGATTATTTCTATGGTGGTTTGGGGGAAGTGTCCCCCAAGATGGGGTCAAGGGGTAGTGCCCTATGTGTGCTCCCTATTGCAGTACAAGGTGGGATCGAGGGGCAACACCCTCATAGGGGTTTTGGGGGGTAGTGCCCCTAAAGCCAAAAATGACCTTATATTGTAAAAGGAATCAATGACTATTTTTATCTAATTTGGTCCCTAATTTTGTATGCAAAAAAAATATTTTATAAAAAGGCTTAGGGTTAGGGATTCTCATAATGTGTTATGTGAAAATTGGTTCTTGTAGTGGTATTGAGCTATAAGGGATTATAGATTGTAATTAGCTTGCAGTTACTAGATAATAATAATATTGGACTTGTTGTTGGTGGATGTAGCCCAAGGATTTGGTGAACCACATTAAATCCTTGTGTCATATGTTCTCTTTTTTGTAATCTACTATTTTTTGATATTAGTTATATTTGCATGTAACTATTATTTCTATCTGAGGTTAATCCTAACACCACTACCGTTCATTGACCAAGTTCTTGATAATCTTGCCGCTAAAAATTATTTTTAATTTCTAGATGGATTTAGTGAATATAACCATATCCAAATATTACCAAAAGATCAAGATAAGACAATGTTCACCAATCCATGAGGAGCATTTTCTTACTTAGTCTTACCATTTGGATTGTGCAATGCACCTACTACTTTCTAGCAAGAAGTGCTTAGTATTTTGTCTAAAATTATTGTTGACTATGTTGAAATATACATGGATGACTTCACTACTCATGGAACCACATTTGAGGAGGAACAAGCTAACTTGGAGAAGGTTCTTAAGAGATATCATGAATATAACCTCTCCCTTAATAGTGAGAAGTGTTACATGATGATAGAAGAAGGAGTTTTCTTGGGACACTACCTGTCATCATTTGGAATCCAAGTAGACACTACAAAAAATTGTAGTCATCAACACACTCCCCACATCGGTCAAGAAAAAAGATGTCAAGAGTTTCCTTGGTCATGCTAGTTATTACAGAAGATTCTTAAGGATTCTAGTCAACTAGTCACACCTTCGTATAACTTGCTAAAGAAGGAGGTTGAATTTGCATAGATAGTAGATTGTAAAGCAACATTTTAGTAGCTAAAAGATGTTTTAACAAAAATGCCTATTCTCGGAGGACCTTATTCAAAGTTGTCATTCCACATCCACACTAATACATCTATGTTATTGGAGTAGTCTTAGGATAGAAGGAAAGTATTGTTGAACATGTTATTTATTATATAAGTAAAACCATGCAAGGTTTTGATCTAAATTATACTATTACTGAAAAGAGTTGTTAGCAGTCATGTATGCATTAAACTAATTTAGGCACAACATCACAAGTTATGAAGTATTTTTTTACACTGCTCATTCTACCATTAAATACTTCATAAAAAACTTGTCATTAGTGGTAGATTAGCATGTTGGTTACTCTGTATGCATGAATTTTATGCGAATATAATTGAAAAACTAGGCAAAGCTAATAAGGTGGAAAAAAATTTATCTAGATTATAAGTGTTAGATGATCTTGCAGCAGTTGATGCTAACTTCCCAGTGATTTTTTTCATGGTGAATCTTTGCCAATTGGCTATTCCATCTCTTTGGGAAATCATAATTTGGAAAATAAAACCTAAATATGGGGTAAACCACATCATTGAGATATTAAATAATTTGGGTCCAAATCCTAGGCTAATCACTCATTATTTTACACATAATTGGTCCCAAATCCCAATCCAATCACCAATGTAATCTACAATTAGAACACAATTATTTTAAAATTTTTGCTAGCTTTTCCATAATGTTTTCTTATTGGACAATGTTATTTTTCCCTTAAAATAAAATATTACTTTCCCTTAGGTTCAACATTGCCTACCATTTTACTAATCTATATCTCCAACTACCCCCATTTAGCTAATGATATTATGTTTTGGTCTTTGGGACACGTGTCCTAATTTCAAGAAGATTTAGACTTTACAGTATGTGATCTAAAATTAGACCCAAAATAGAGATAAAGTCATTGATCTATATGACATCGACAGTCCAAATTAATTCCTTTCACCATGAAAATGATAACCTTAAAAGTGATGATGACCAAGTTAGTAATAAAAAGGACACATTATTAATTTAATCTTAATGGATTGGCATACTACAAGTACACTATATAGTGTACACTTGGCATGTGGGCCATGGACCACTTATTAATCTATAAATTCACCAAAAAATCAAATAAGCTCTCTTTGGAAACCAACATATTAGTCAACTATATTAATATTTTTGTGTTAAAGGAAATAATTAATTCACCTCTTACATTATGAAGATGTTTATGACCAACAAAAAAATTGTCTACATTTATTTGCATGCCAAAAAAAATTTGCCATAGTTATTATTAAATTTTGATATGGAAAGAAAACTTTTGCCCATAGAAAATAATTTATTCCCTTGCCTCGAATGAAAAAATTGCCCTCAATTAGAAATTTGTGCTACATATTTAATGTTGAATTCACCAACATTTTACATTTTTTTCTTGGGAGGGGTTTCTTAAAGTTATCCCTACCACTTCCCTAATGAGCACTTTTTTCTATTGATTATTTCAATCCATGACATGTAGACATATCTAACTACCTTGATGTGGGAAGAACACTACCTCACTTCTTATCTAAGAAATGTTGACTTCTGGTTGAGAATATTTTTAACTTCTCATGGATATTAGGATTAATGTTCTATACTAGTCCAAACTAGGTCACTTGAAGATGTGTTTGAGAGGATGAGACTTATGACATTTTATGGGCATGTCATGATGGGCTATGTGGAGGCCATTTTGAAGCAAAGAGGATAGCCTATAAAATTTTGACATCTAGATACTAATGGCCTACTTTTCATATAGATGCATTGAAACATGCCAAGCACTATGATAGATGCCAATGCATGGGAAACTAAACAAAGTCTAATGAAATGCCCTTGTAGCCTCAGATAGTGGTCATACCATTTGACAAGTGGGGTATCAACTTTTTTGGACCCATTGAACCATCTTCTCATGGGAAGTCATATATCCTAATATGTACTGATTATGCCACAAAGTGGATTGAAGATAAAGAAATTAGGCATGTCAGGGATCATAAAGTTGTTGAATTTCTCTATTAATGTATAATCAATAGATTTGGAGTACTATAGGAAATAGTCATGGATTAAGGAGCATAGTTTATGTCAAATCTTATCTCAGAGTTACCAAACAAATACATGGTGCATCATGGTAAATCTTTACCATTTCACCCTTAAGCCAATGATCAGGTTGAGATAACTAACTAGGAGATAGAAAACATTTTAACCAAGATAGATGTTGTTCACAAGAAAGACTGGGCTACCTATCTTCTTGAAGCTATTTGGGTTTACCCCTTTTGAGCTAGTGTATAGAAAATCAGCATCCATGTCTATTGATTTTTAGCATAAGACACTTAGAATAGCCCATGACCTGGACATTGATCTTACCAAAGCCCAAGAAGACTATTTATTACAATTGAATGCATTAGATGAATATGGGAAATTTGCACTCCACAACATTGAAATTATCCAGTAGTAGAGAAAAAAATGGCATGAAAAATTCATCTAAGAAAAGAAAATTTTTGTGGGAGGTTGGGCACTATTGTACAATTCCTGATACCAACACATGCTAGGGAAATTTCAAACCAAATGACTCAGGCCCTATGAAATAATCTCAGTATTTGATAAATGTGTAGTTCAACTTTCAACCATTGATCATGTATGGTTTAAACTACTTGTCAATGGGAATATACTTAAAATATACAATGAACTAGTTAGTCATGAGGAGCCTCTATAGTAGCTCTAGCATAGCAAAGACACATTCATTCTTGAAACCAAAGCATCTGGGTCTCCTACCCAAACCTCTGCCAAATCTTGATTCCATTCAAGATCTCCATAATAAAAATTTCATATTTCATGAAATTATTTCTTCACACTCCACCTCATCTTCTCTCTCAATCATCTTTCCATACCATCCAATCACTCTATTAATATAGATTATATTTTTAGATCACTCTTCTTGTAGAACTTGCCAAGTTCATGCCACATACCCTTGTACACATTTTATTTTATTCATTATTTATTATGAATTCATGTCATTTTAATTTTCTACTCTTCGAATTTCCTATCCTAGTGGGACCCATGCTCTTACTTAGTTGGGGAGAGGGATATTCTATTTTCAAATTTTTCAAATTTGCATGTAAACATTGATTTTCTTTCTTTTTTTATGACATGATTGTCATCATGTGCTTGTTGATCTATACTTCTATAATTGCATCATAATCTCTATAAGGAAATTAGAGATATTAAAAGTTGAAGTTTAACTTTTAATGATATGTTAGCAACATGTTTGGCATGGCAAGCCTTGACATGAGAGAACTATTATGAGGTTTGATGCAATTAAAGATATCATTAAAATTCATGCACTAAAATATTTTAATTCCAAGAAGAAAATAACATTTGGTATGCCATGTTTTCTCTCTACAAGATCTTGTGCCATAACACTATGCATTTTATTGATTTACCATTGTTGTACTCTATGAAAAATACCAAGTTTGTGTAAAAATGTAAACTTTATATTCAAAAATGGGAGGATACCTTCATAGACATGAGCTGGTGGCTCATGAGGTTTTGTTGGGTGACACGTCCAATTGTGAAATGTTCAACAGAAAAGGACAGTTGGACTACTACTTGAGTCTTAAGGGGTTTGACAAAGAGGTTGCTCTACAATTTATAAGCACTTTGAACAATATATTTACAATGGTCAAAGGCTTAAAATTGAATTTATAGAGGATAGTGTGTCTAAAGTAACTAGTTTTCCACAAGAAGGTGCAAAGTGGGTGAAGGATCTCAACTCACATTTGGCTAGGGCTTAGTTTACTTTGTACAATGACCCTCCACTAGACATAGATAAGAAGCAAGGCACTTCCAGAGTATCCTTGCCCTTGGAATTCATTTAGCAAACTACATTCATCATCCAATATTTCACCTATGAAGGGTGCAACAAGTATTTGCATGGCCTAAATTTCAAAATTTTGGATCATCTTTGGCACAAAAATAGACCGCTAAATGTTGCCCAACTTGTTGTTCAATATTGTAAAAAAATAAAACTTCCTTAGTTTCGTCAGGAAAAGACCAGTTTGTTTCACATCATTATTTGATAAAGTGAATTTTAGAGAGAGAATTAAATTTAAAAATGATTGGAACATGGGAAGAATTTTTTTAAATGAATGAGGAAGAACCTAGATTGTTTGACCCTAGAGGCTAGGGTGTTGGGTATAGAGAACTATTAATCTTAGATTGGTTTTGAAAAGGAAATGACAAAACACTTAGTCATTTTTCAATCAAATTATAGTGCAATCTGATTGATCAAAGTAAGCTAAACAATCAGTGTGACTTGAGTGATCAAAGCATGTCAAGCATAAGTTTCCAGATAATACATGGTGAGTAATATACATAGTTAGTGTTGAAAAGATAGTGAGTGTTGAGTCACTCATGATCTAGGTAAGTAGAGTATGTTGACTCATTCAAGAATTGAATTATAGAATTGAAGATACAATGAATGTCAAGCATCAAAGACTTCAATTTCCAAGTGAATAGTTTTGGATATATTTATTTGTAATGGCATAAACTTCTATGTAGAACATTTTTGGACTAACTAAATGGTTTTTTTATGATTCTAAATTATGTATATAGGTGTATACTATGAATCCCTATGTATTATATGCAACCAATCAAATTGAGGGATGTTTTAAGTAGAAAAATGGATCAACCTAAGCCATTGATTCTAACCTAATCTTGGCTAGCTTGTGTCAAATTAAGGAGACAAACCTTAAATAGTTTGTATTGTGTAAAGGAAGAGAAGGAGATGCAAGAGAGATGAATGTTAAATGAAGAGATCATTCATTATGGCTATGGAGGTTGTGACAATGTTATGACTTACATAATTAGTTAGAGAAATATAGAGGAAAGTAGAGAGAGGCAAAAGGAGACATATCTAATCAAAAAGATCAAGGATAGACTAGGAAAAAGAAGATCGAACATCTAGAACCAAAGTGCTAACCAAAGGATCATGGTGCTAAATCATTCTAACAAGTGATGTAGAGAAAATATCCTAACAGAGTAGTCCTAATAGGCTTGTGTAAATATCTTAATTGAGTGCTTATTTTATTGCAAGTTAAATTCCTCTAACAAGGCACACTTTTAGTAGTGTGTTGAAATCCTTTAACTAGGTGAGACCTAATAGTCCTTGTAAGCCTTTAACAGGGAACACCTTTCATAGGGTATATCATAGTTTATGGTCAAACTTATTTTAACTTTCATTGGCTACACTTTATAGTTGCAATAGTAAAGATTTTTGGGTGTCATCCCCACCCTAGTTTTAGCTTCTCATTGGAGGGTTTCTAGGTAACAAACTTATTGTGTTATGTGTTAATTGTTGCATGCTATGGATAAACATGTGTAGTTAGCTATTTCAATTTACATGCTAAATAAAGAGATGGATGTGTGGTGAATTTTTTATGGTAAATTTTTTAAGTATTGATTCATCCCTTGCCTTCTTAGAGTTTATTTTCCTATTGGTATTTCCAAAAATTGGTATTAGAGCCTTGTTCTCTAGAAAGGAAAGCTTTATAGCTTTGAGGAAAGATCTTGAATATGAAAGTCTACAAGTTGGGAAAGACTATTGAGAACTAGAAGATTGAAATCCAACTCGCCCTACACCAACTCATAGAAGAAAGAGATGAACTACAACATTCATTAGGGAGAATGAAAGAGATAGATATTGAGTAAAATGACACTCATTACCAAGAGGAAGACACTATTGAATTATTTGCAAATGAAAAATCAAGTGGGTTCGATGCAGTAGTTGTAGATTTGATGGAAAAGAATGGTGCCCTAACTAAAGAGGTTAGAAATCTTAAAGTAAAATAAAAATTCCAATCAATATTTCTATGTGAGGTGACCAAGCAAAAAAAAAAGTTGAGGAAGACAAGGTCATGATTGAAGATGAAAAAAGAACATCTACCAATAGATTGGAAGAAAATACATTAGAGGTACAAAGGATTGGTAATATGCAACTGGATACAATGAATCAATTAATGATTTCCAATCATGAATTGAATTGTAAGGATATTGACATCACAACCCTGAAGTTACAAAATGAGCAATTGAGAAATGAACTAAGAAAGGAAAATGAATTTTCTGAAAGTTTCAAAAAACCTAGTGAAGTCATCAGATACTTTGAGAGACTAATGAGATCTCCTAAATCTAACAATGATACTATTGGATTGGGATACACCAATCCTAAGGAAGGAGAATCATCTAAAAGTGGTGAACAAAGAAATAAAAAAAGGTAAGAACTATAAACAAACTTGTTATAATTGTGGAAAGTAGGTTCATACAAGAAATTTTTGTAGAAGCAACAATGTAAATTAGAAACCTAATTAGAAAATCAAGGGTTATTTTCATAAGTGCAACAAGTAAGGACATTAGGCACATGAATTTAGGACCAAGACCTTAAGCACATAGAGATTTGAAGGATATTGCGACAATTATCAGAAGTATAGACACAAAGAATATGAGTTTAGATCTATTGCCAAGGGGACATTAAACAAATAGACAAAAGTACAACAAAATAGAAAATCCTACAATTGGCATTAAAATACAAGGTATAGTTGTCACTGTGATCAAGAATATGGACATGCTCCTAATAATTGCATTAGAATGCATTTCAGAGGCAACTCCAATAGATGGTTGAGTGAGACTACATGCTTTAGTTATTTAAAGATTAGTCATATCAGTAGAAGTTGTCTAACTAGATCACTAACACAAAGTAATGGAAACAAAAAGGGCAAAGAAAAGGTCAATGTTGAAAATGTCAAATTGTAGATGAAAAAGACATGGAAGAAGAAGGAAGATTACAACACACCAAGTTCTAATGAGGTCACACCATCCAATGGATCAAGTGATCACATCACCTATAGCTAGGAAATCAAAAAGGTATGTGTGGGACTAATATTTCAATGATATATTTTACAATAGTTACAAGAATCTAAATTCTAAAAATATTATATCTATATGAATTTTGATTAAATTTATTGGTTAGAACCTAGAAGAAATCTATAGTTTTTTTAGTTTTCATGTTGTTTCTAATTGTAAAAGGTTTCACAATTAGTATCGAGCATGAATGGAATTTTAGTTATTGCCAAGTTATAAAGGTATGGTAGTATATATAAAGTTTTTTATCTGAACCAAGCATAGTAGAAATTATGTATAAGCCAAGTGAGTTAGAAAATCTATAATGGCGGAGCTTATAGCTGTGTAAACATTAAGCATAGAATTTTATAGGTTATGTAGTCATTTCTCAACTTATTTGGAATCAAAGAGAGCATGAAGAGCATGAAGGAGAATTTCAATAGGAGATTCTTGCATTTGCAAACCAAATTCAACTGCAACTCAACATATTCATCAAATTGGAAAGGTATTTTACTAGTACAAAGTTTTATTATTTGAATTTTCATGAACCCTGAGTATCAAATATGGAAGCTAGTTCTTTTGTAAGTATTGGAAAGGAAGGGAAGGAAGTATTTAATGTGAAATTAATTAGCAATGATGTAAGATAGCTATTGTCACAAAAGCTTGCACCCTTGCCTAATTTTTTACCTAACGACAACCTTGTAAAATATGGAAATAATATCCAAGTTGTGGGACTTGAACTATGAGATAGTTTCCATGTTTCAAAAGGTTTCCTTTAGGTTAAAAAAATTTAGCCAAGGGCGCAAGCTTTTGTGAAAATTGTATTTGGAATGCTTGATGGGAAAAATATTGAAGTATTCTTAAGTTTACTAGTTCACTAGTGTCAAGAAAAGAACTTCGAATACATGCTAAGAAGATAGTGTTGATCTTAGTTTTTTAGGCCTTCAAAGGCTCATTTTCAAGTACTTGGTGACTCCAACTCTATATTTTGGTTTCTAGACTAAATTTTTTATGATTCATGCCCAAATCTCTTACAAGGGCTTCCTATAGAGATATTTTCAATACATTGAGCTCTCATTATCAAAACCTAGAAGAAAGAGAAGTAGATTATCTCTATTACTAGTTAGGAGTGCAATAGTAACCCATATACCTGCAATATATCTTTCCACTCCTCTTGTTGATGGGTCATAGCCTAGGGTTCCATCCTTTCATCTAAATAGATCAATATTCCATATGACACAACCTAGAGCACATGCATTTTCCACCTTTATGATGTAATTATAATAGGAAAGGTACACTCTGAGAGTTGGGGTGAATCAATGCTTCAAAATTTTACCCATAAAAGCACTTACCATACATCCATCTCATAATTCAAAAATTAAACTAAAATACCATATAAAGCATATACATCTAAAGTATGTTAAACAAGTAAGAATTAACACATGTATGACACAAGACATGATTCCCCAGAAACCCTCTAATGAGAAGATAAAACTAGGGTGGGGATGATAGCCATAAATCTTCACTACTAAAGAAATAAAGTGTATCCAATGAAGGTTACAATGTTTGATCATGAAACATTATCTACCCTATTAAAGATTTTCCCTATTAAAACCTTACAAATAATGTTAGGTCTTACCCTACTAAAGGATTTCAACACCCAGTTAGAAGTATGTATGATTAAAGGAATTTAACTCATAATTAAGTAAGTTCCTTGTTAGAGGATTTCAATATAGCTTCTTAGGACTACTATGTTAAGAGATTTAACTGATTCACTACTTAGAATGTCTAAGCAATGATCCTATGATTAGCACTATATTACTTGATGTAAGATCACCTCTACATTGATGTATAATTGATCCTTTCTAATCAAATTTCTATTTGTTGTCCATTTTCCTTTCCTTTGTTCTCCTTCAACTAATTACGCAATAGAACTCAAATCATAATACCTTCATCACCATGAATGTCTTGTTTACACATGTAAACTCTCCTTCTCTACTCTTCTCTCTCCATGAAATATTTAGGGTTTATCCTCCTTAAGAAGACCTAAGTGACTTAGGATTATGTATGAATCAAGGGTTGTGATTCACCTATGTTGTTGCTTAAGCCTTCCCTTTTTTTGATTGGATGCATGTAACACATAGCGATTCACACTTAAGATTCATCCTTATCAACAAAATATTATAAATAAATCCTTAAGTCAGCTTTAAAATGGTTTACATAGCAGTTTGTGCCAATATTAACAACTATGTCAAAACTATGTTACTTAGCATTTGAAATCCCTAGTGCTTGGCACTAATTGTGACTTCAATGTTGTCACTCAGCATCTAAATGACTCAACATGCACTACTTTCTTAGCACCTAAATCACTCGACACATACTATCTTTTTGGCACTTGAATGACTCAACACATGAGTGACTAAGAACTAACTATTTACTTGGCATGCTCTATATTATATGTTGTGCTCGGTATATGTTACTTGTTTGGAATGAACAAAGTAAATAACTTAAGTGTATAAATACTCACTTGTCAAAACCAATCTAAGATTAACAATCTACCCCTTTGACTTTAGCACGAAAAACACTTGGTCATGCATTAATGATCTTATCCTTACAGATATAACATAGAAATCTATTCAACTTCTATAGAAAATTTCAAAATATCAAAATTTTGTAACACATGACTTATCAGTCATAACCCAAAATGTCGTAACTCCCTGAAGTTCATTGTTAAGTTCAATTCCATACTTTGTATCAAAATCTTTCTCCTATTGAGTATATTTGCATAAACTAATACTCTTTCTATATTTCTATCTAAGCTGATATTGTTCATTTTTTTAGTTTGTTCACTTACTCCCCCTTGGGTTTTACTCCTTCTTTTCTCTACTTGCTCCATCATTACTCTTACTCCCCCTTTTTTAACACTTATGTCAATGGGTTATACACTAATAGTGTATTTGTCCAAAAAATATTTATGGACATCAATTATAATCTTTAGAGTTTCATCCCAATTGTCACAAGATGCCTCTAAAAACTTGATTTGGATGGCCAACTTGACGACAAGGTGGACTAAGCCTTCCATTTTATAAAGATGAGGATCTTTTTGCATAAGAGTTTTAACACAGCCTAATTCTTTATGCAATATCTTCATGTATGGAGTCAATGTTGGCTGGATGTTAATCAATTTAGCCCTAATTATGGATTGACCTTCTTGTAATGATGCTAACTGACTTTGGGATTGCAAGTACCTAAAGTGTTTCTCAATTTGAGCTAGAGACTTGGGAAAACCAGTGCCAGATGACTACATATAGCTCTCCAAACTCAAGATGTGATTCTTTACTTCTTGTGTGAAGAGAGTAGGATTACACAATTTGGTGTACAAAGAGAAAATGTTCTCTAGTACCTTCTTTAAACTATATCTTGGTTGCTAGCTCAACCTATGTTAGTGCAATAGCACTTGATAGCTTCTCATTCACCTTATTTTGAAACTTCATTTTAGACCATTCAAGTAGTTTTACATTTATATCTAGGTCTATGTTAGTAATCCTTTCCACTATATTGGTTAATTGTTCAATGATGGGCTTGTTTTCATGTGGAGTTAGCAGATTGAATGCATCTCATAAAATCTCTTTGATATCAATCAAATCTTTCTTCTACCTATGATCCCTTCTGAGAAGTTCTTTATTTTTATTCTTTTCTAGGGCCTCTTGTAATATACCCATATGCTCGATTGTGATTGTTGCCAAATTAAATTTAAGTAATACAATCTCTTTATCTAGGCTAACAACACCATATGTAGTTACCTCTTTTGTCTTAGATGAGCTAGGATTTGGCCTTGAAATTCGCAATGGTGTAGCATCCATGCTCATCTCTGAAGAGCTTAACTAGGAGGATTAGTAGATTCTAGTAATGTCACTAGTGCTTAAATTACTAGTCTCTTCTTTGTCTTGGATGTCAATCTTAACTCTTTAGTCTTATTCTTTTCTAAATTTGTAGTTCTAGTTGCACCTTGATTTTGTGTTGGAGGTGCACGTGTATCTACCTAACGTATTTTTCCTTGAGTGCCTTCATTCTCTAGCATCTCTACCTTGTCTTCTCCAACTATTTCATCCTTATCTTTTTCAAGTTTTTGCACATCCATTGACACTGGAATGTCTTGCATAAGTGTACTAACAATGAAATGTGTTGTCTCCTTCCTTTGATGTACAACTATAGGTTGTGAAGGTTGTACACTTGTGACTTGAGGAGTGACTAAAGTTGTGTCTAGTATTTTCACTTCCTCCCCTACAATTATTGTATCTATTTTCTAAATTTCATCTACACTCACCAATGAATGGTTGTCACATAGTTTGATTTGGAAAGTGGTCTTAACAAGTATCCTTGTAAAATCATCCTCTATGAGAAGATTGATGTTCCAAGAAATAATATTAGAGACATCCCCAACTTTTAAAATTTCAATATTTTACACTTTTCTCCTATGGAGGACTGGTATTCAACACTTGTGTATCTTGTACACTTTGTTCTATTCATTGCTCTTCTTTAGCTGGTGCCTAGGTGTTAATGTTCATATATGTAACTCACTTAATTGTACCTTGTTCAATGTCATCTTCTTAATCCTCACCTACCTCAATAGGTATTTTTTCAGCTTCCCTAGATGTTGATAGTCCATATGTTGTTTTTTACATTTTCTTAGACTTTTGTACAACATCTTCTATGTTATTTTGTAGTACGTTAAATGCCTTGTATTTTGGCACAAATCTTAAAACATACTTCTTAATGGATTTAGACATGTCAACCTTACTAAGTTCTTGCATAACTTGAGCAAGAGTTGTCTCCCTAATTTGTTTTTGAATTTCTAAACAATAATGCCACTTTTTCTCAACTCTATCACACAAACTTTTGGGTACAAATTTGGCAAGTTCTAAAGGAGTCTTTTTGAATATTGCCATCATGGAAAATACTACCTCTTCAACTTGTTTCTTTTCAATTTTCCCAAGATTTTCAAACTCAATATGGGAGAATCCTGATAAATTGGCATTCTTCGTAATATTCTCACATAGATTGGCTAAATCTGAAGAGGGACTATGACTTACCACTTGAAATTGGTTGTTGTCACCCAATTCAGTCTTCTCTTCATCAGATTCAACTTGAGCAACATACTATTAGGATTAACCTTAGATATAAATAATAGTTACATGAAAAAATAACAAACACCAAGATTTAACATGGTTCACCCAATCCATGGACTATGGCCACCAATAGCAAGTTCAATATTATTGTGATCTAGTGATTACAACCTGATTATGGTCCATAATCCCTTACAGCTCAATATCACTGCAATAATCTACAATATCACCATTCTTCATGAAATCCTTAACCTTAAGCCATTTTCTACAAGCTTTTATTGCTTACAAAATTAAGGCTAGAATAATAGAAAAATAATAGTTGATGCCTTTTACAATATAAGGGATTTTTTGGCTTTGGGGATGCTACTCCCAAAAACCCACATGAGGGCATTGCCCCTCAATCCCACCTTGTACTATTATAGAAAGTGCACATGGTTTGTTTTCCTAGGACCCCATAGGGGTACTACCCCTTTTCCCCATCTTGGGGGCACTTCCCCAAAACCCCCATAGAAACAATATGGATGAAAATCACACACAATAAACCTTTGAGTCTAATTAGGCTCCACATCACAAAAATATCCCACTTGGACACTAATTAGACTCCACAATAATAACCTCCCACTTGGAGACTAATCATAGAACTACTATATCTTTAGCTCCCACTAGAATATATCAAACCACCTTGGACTATGTTGTTCTTTTATTCTATTCATTTGAGAAGACCAACTAAAATCGAAGAGGAATTCAGCTTCTCCCTTGCCACAACCTTTGTAAATATATCTATTGGTTTATCATTTGTATGTATCTTCTCTAGCTTTAACTATCCATCATCCAAAAATGATTGAATGAAATGGTACAGAAACTATATGTGTTTTGTCTTTGAATGCAAAGCTGAATTCTTTGCAAGATGAATGGAACTTTTGCTATATGTAAAAAAATAATTATGCTTTTAAAGATGTCCCAATTCTTCCAAGAAGAACTAAATCTATATCATCTCCTTAGCTCCCTCTATATCAACAACATACTCTACCTCTATAGTGGACCAATCATTAACCTTATGTAACATAGATACCTAGCTCACGGCTGCCCCACAAATAATAAATACATAACCCATAGTACTCCACTTGATATCAATATCCCCTACCAAATCTAAGTCAACATAGCCCTATAAATTAGTAGTAGAACCCCCAAAGTTTAAACACTTGCTAGATGTTCCTCTCAAATATCTAAGAATTGATTTAACTGAATTCCAATTCTCAAGCCCTAGATGACTCATATACCTGCTAACAACTCTCAATGCATGTGCAATATGTGGCCTAGTACATACCATAGCATATATCAAGCTTCATATAGCTTAAGGATAAGGTACCTTAGGCATCTTCTCCTCCTCTTCTTTTTTCTTGGGACACATCTTCTTAGTCAACTTCAAATGACCATGTAAAGGTGTCCTGATAGCTTTAGCATTCTTCATAGAGAAATGTTGCAAAACCTTCTCAACATAATCATCCTAAAATAAATTCAACTTCCTATTCTTCATATCTCTACAAATCTTCATACCAAGGATTTGTTTTTTTTCCACAAATCCTTCATAGCAAATACATGTTCTAACTGGTGTTTTAGCCCCTTAATATGATCCATGTTACACCTAGCTACAAGCATATCATCAACATATAAACATATAATAATGTAGCTATCATCAGCCAACCTCTTAAAATAAACACAATGATCTAAATGACACTTATTATATCCATGCTCATGCATAAAATTATCAAATTTTAGATACCATTGCTGAGGTGCTTTCTTCAAGCCATATAAACTTTTCTTCAATTTGCACACTATGTTCTCCTTACCTTTGACCTTGAATCCCTGTGGTTGAGCCATATATATTTGTTTATCCAAATTACCATGAAGGAAGGTTGTTTTAACATCAAGCTACTCCAAATGCAAATCTTTAGTAGCCACAATTCTTAAAATAGTACAAATAGAAGTCATTTTAACAAAAAGAGAGAATATCTCATCAAAATTGGTGCCTTTTTTCTATACAAGTCCTTTTACAACTAACTTGGCTTTAAATTTTTCCTTACCTCCATCTTCTTCTTTCAACCTATAAATCCACTTATTTTGTAAAGCCTTTTTGCCTACAGGTAACTTACATAAAACCCATGTCTTATTTTTTAGTAAAGACTTCATTTCTTCTTGCATTGCAAACTCCCACTAAATCTTTGTATCCACCTACATAGCTTCATCATAACATTCAGGTTCACCAATGTTAGTAAGTAAAATAGAATACAAGAAAGGAGAAAATATTTCTAGAGGTCTACTCATCCTTGTTGACCATCTAACATTCACTATGGTGTATGGTATTTGTTGTTGTGGTTGTTGCACATCATTAGGAATTGTTGGAACATCAGCTTTTGGAGTATAATCCAGCACTATGTAATCATTTTCTTTCTTCTCATGTTGTTATAATAGATCTTTGTACAACACTTTCTCATTGAATATGACATCATCACTTCTTATACTTTTATTATTTTCAAAATCCTAAAGCCTATAACCAAATTAATTAATTTCATATCCAACAAATATACATTTCTTTGACTTAGCTTCTAGCTTGGTTCTATTTTAAGAATCTATATGAGCAAATGCTTCACAATTAAGGTTCTCAAAAAAAATAACTCACCTTCTTACTAGTCCATGCTTCCTCTAGAATACCACAACCCAAAGGAGTAGAGATACCTCTATTAATCAAATATATAGCAATATTAACATCCTTCACCCACATATTTAAGGGAAACCCTGCATGTAACCTCATGCTTCTTGCACACTCTATGATAGTCCTATTTATGCATTCAACCACTCCATTTTCATGTAAATTCCTTGGAACAGTCTTCTATCTATCAATACCATTAGTGGAGAAATAATCTTCAAACTCATGATTACAATACTCACCACCATTATCAAATCTGAGACATTTTAGTTTTTAACCAGTCTTATTTTCAATGAAGCATTTCCATTTTTTAAAAGTTTGAAATACATCATATTTTTGTCTTAGGAAATAAACCCATACTTTTCTAGTTGCATCATCAATAAATGTAACATAACAATGAGAGCCACCAAGGGAAGATATCTGAGTAGGTCCCCATACATCTATATGCACAAGCTCTAATTTCTCACTTTTCTTTCCCTTCCCATTCATCACAAAACTCACTCTCTTTTATTTTCCATACACACAACTTTCACAGAAATCCATATTAACACATCTCAAACCTGGTAAATCTTTCTTTGAATGAATTAATTTTATACTTTCTCATTCATGTGCCCAAGTCTATTCCATAGCAGTATATCAAAATCTATAGTAGCCATTTGTTCTTCCTACTCAACTACAACAATTGTTCGTAAACATTTATTTTTCTCTAAAACAATCAAAGTAGAAGGAACAATATGACCTATACAAAGATATAAGGTTCCTACTCTCACACCTTTTGCTACTACAAGGGAACCTTTTGAAACCTTTCAATTTTTATCGTTAAAAGTAACTACACAACCTTCATCACCAAGTTGCTTTGCTAAAATAAAATTCCTACTCAACCTTGGAACATGTCTTAAACCTCATGTAGTAGCCAATGATTCCCATTCTGCAACTTAATCTTAACTTTTCCCATTCCAATAATCTGACAAGGTTTATTATCCCCCAAATAAACAAGTCCAAAATCCCCTTGGACATAATCAATAAAATATTCTCTATGAGGTGTAGCATGAAATAGAGCACTAGAATCTACAACCTATGAATCATCAACACTTTCTAAAGACAGAAGCAAAGCATCTTTGTTAGATTTTTTACTTACCATATTTGCCTCCTTGTTCCCTTCTAGTTTATCTCCTTCACAATTCTTTTGAGTCCAACAATCTTTCTTCTTATGCCATGTTTTACCATAGTACCAAAAATCTCTTGGTCCTCTGGATTGAGACCTCTTCCCCTTTGACTTTCCTCTTGATTTCCCATGATTTCTAAAATTATTTCTTCTTTCAGTCATTCTACATCTACTTTATGCATTAAAAGCACTTCCTAATGTAGATCCACCTAAGGTTTTCCTATGAATTTACTCATTCAAAATAACATCAATCACATCATTATATTTTAGGGTATTAGATTCAAAAATAGAATTACTTAGCCATTCTAGCTTTCAAGTGAAGAACACAAAATCAAGAGAGCCCTAATTTCTTCATCAAAATTGATACTCATAGAAGATAATTGACTACTAATAATATTAAACTCATTTAAATGATCTGCAACAAATGCACCTTCTATCATTTTCATATTAAATAAATGCCTCATGAGAAATAATTTATGTGAAGCAGAGGGGTTTTCATACAATTTTGCTAGGGTTTCTATCAACTCTTCTATTGTCTTTGATTTTGTAATATTTAATACCATCGATGGTACTAGGCATAATAAAATTCTTTCAAGTGTCCTTCTGTCCAAAAGATCTTGGTCGTAATTTGTCATAGATCCCTCATTCTTGGTATTTCCTTCCAACAACTTCCATAAATCCTTTTGATAAAGATAGTCCTCCATTTTCATTTTCCATAACTAAAATTTTTACCCATTAAGCTTGTCAACCCTTAGTTTACCCTTGTTTTCCATCACTTCTAGTCAACCATGAAACTCTCACTCATTTGTGAGACCTTCTTATAGAGGATTGCTAAAAAAAATGACAATAGTCTGGCTAAAAAAAATGACAACTATCTGGCTCTGATACCACTTGTTAAGATTAACCATAGATGAAAATAATAGTTACATGCAAATATAAACAATATCAAAAAATAATAGATCATAGAAAAGAGAACACAAGACACCAAGTTTAATGTGGTTCACCCAATCTCTAGGCTACCTCCACCAATAGCAAGTCTAATAGTATTATGATCCAATGATTACAACTTGATTATAATTTGTATTCCTTTATAGCTTAATATCATTGCAAGAAGCTACAATATCACTATTCATTATGAAATCCCTAATCCTATGCCTTTTTATAGAAGATTTTTCCACTTACAAAATTAGGGCTAGAATAATAGAAAAATATTAGCCAACAACTTTTACAATATAAGGGCATTTTTGGCTTCGAGGGCACTATGATAGAGAGTGCACCTAGGGCACTACCCCAATAACCCCATAGAAATAACTAATGTCTCTATGTTGTCCACTTTCCTTTCCTATGTTCTCTTTTAATTGATTCTATAATGAAACTCAAATAATAATACCTTTGTCACCATGAATTTCCTATTTGTGTATGCAAACTCTACTTCTCTACTTTTCTGTCTCCATGAAATATTTAGTGTTTTTCCTCCTTAAGAAGACCTAGGTGACTTACAACTAGGTATGAATAAATGGCTATGATTCACCCATATTGTTGCTTAAACCTTCTCTTTTTCTGATTGGATGCATCTAATACATAGGGATCCACACTTACAATTCATCCTTATCAACAAAATATTGCAAATCAATCCTTAAGTTGACTTTAAAATTGTTTACACAGCAATTTGTGCCAATACAAATGACTATATCAAAACTGTGTTACTCAGCATCTAAAGTCCCTAGTGCTCAATGCTAACTATGACTTCAATATTGTCACTTAGCATCTGAATGGCTTGGTATGTAGTTCTTTCTTGGTACCTAAATCACTTGGCGGCACATGAGTGACTTGAAACTCACTATTTACTTAGCATTCTCTATCTTATATGTTGTGCATAGAATGTGTTACTTGTTTGGAATGAACTAAGTAAATAAATTAAGTGTATAGACATTCACTTGTCAAAACCAATCTGAGATTAACACTTTAATGTGGGATTCATCTCCTATTAGCTCAAGGACATGATATCCTAGTATAATCTCTCAAAAGTATACCTAATTTCACTGGTGAAACTTTCATCTCCCTATAGAACATATTCAGGAGATTTCAAATATTTGTAACATACATGGTATTATTAAAGATGATGTTGTTGTTAGGCTTCTAGATTCATCCTTAAAGGGAAAATCATTACAATGGTATAGGGTTTACCTCATAACTCTATCACTGATTGGGATGGATTAAGAGCAGGACTTTGTAAACAATTTGAAGACAAAAGTGACCACCTATCACTTTTAGAGTATCTAAAAACTATTAAAAAGATGTCCTATGAATGTATGACTGATTTCAAAAGACATGGGATAGAATACCTATTGCAATAAATCCTTCCCCTATTAATGTTTTATTACATTACCTCGAAGCCTTTAATAGTGACATAGCTATCACAATGCAAACTATGGGAGGGGATACTTTTCTAGCTACTTATGAAATTGTCATAAAGATAGAAAATATATTGATATAAGGAGTAAAGTTAGCTCCAAGGCCTCCAATTCTTTTCTTTCCTAATATGTCTAATCACTAACCTACAATAGCCCCTATCCCTACTACTTCTACATGTCAAATTCTTGCTATAGCTCCTTAAGCCTCTACATCTTCTAATGAGTTGGGTGAGTTAATGGCCCTAATGTAGTATATAGATAAGAAGTTTTAGATTCAAAATGAGAGCTAGAGGATAGTTTCTCAATGGTACAAAAGATGGGCAATAAGGTGGTGACCCTAGAAAGGAAGCAAGCTCAAAACAACAAACCACCCCAACTTTGGTACGAAGCCCTTATGTAGAGTAGTCCCCCAAATAAAATCCAAAGTTATGCTCTCTATAATTTGAATAGACCTATTGGTAATACCCATGCTACAAATACAAACCAAAATAGGTCTTTAGTCCCTCAAAATAATCTTGTTCAAGATCTCAACTTTTTCCCTTCCTACATCTATTCATATGGCTACTGTATGTGCTAAAATGCTGAGTCTTACTTAGAATTGACTACACAAGAGAAAGCAATAGTAAAATAATTTAAAGTCATCCAACCTACTAATTCATCTCCTCTATAATAGTAGGGTGTTTGTTCCTTCATGAACCATCATCTAGAGCAACATTGTCATACTAATCATGATGCCATAGTTCACATTACTAGATGTAAAAGAAGAGTTGTTGAAGATGTTACATCTCCTTCATATAATCAGGCTTCCACTTTAGATTTTTGTCCTTATATGCTAGTGATGAATGCACAATCCAAAGTTTCCCTCAACAAAGGAAAAATATGAGCACCAAGAAGTCTACTAAACCTTGGACTTCTCATATTTAGCCACCTATCCATGCAGCTCCCAAGGCTTTAGTCAAAGAATCTAATACTCCTTTCAATGTGGTAGATCAAATGAAAAATACTAATGTTAATACCTCTATATGGGATGTTGTTGTTACTATACCATCATAGAAGAAGTTACTGCAACAAGACCTAGAGACCATACAAGTGAAAGATCAACCATCTAGAGAGGAACATTCAACAAGTCTAGTGCAACTAGTAAAAGAGGTATAAATAAGTAAGAAAATTAGGCCTCCTCCATTTTATGTTTCCTTGATCATTGGAGATAAACTATTCCATAATTGTATGATTGATTCAGGGGCTCATAGTTTGTAATGCCTAAAAGTGTAGCTAATCTTCTTAGCATGAAATATGAACCCATTGTTAGGGATGTGATCTAATTAGATGGAAGCTCTATCAAGAATGTAGAAGTCTTATATAATCTAGATATGACATTGCCTGCATGCCCTAGTTATACTGTAACACAAGATATATCAATAGCTAAGGTCAAACACCATTTTTGAATTTGTCTTTCTAGAGACTTTACTACACAAATAGGTTGATATATTTCATCTAATTGGTGTTACATATTTTTTAGAACAAGCTATGGAAAAAAATCTTCTATAAGAGTAGAGCCTCTAGCCATCAATTAGATAGAGACCTATACTCTGATTCCTATAAACATGAATTGCACTATTTTTGAAGAAGAAGATGGAGACATAGAAAAGGATCCTGCTACTTCCTTAGCAGAAGTGCATGATTATCTCTTGGATGAGTGGGCTACTGCTTATCAATTTTATCCAGTACAAGAAGCCCAAGAGACAAGCCTTGGCAAATATTCTATATCAAAAAGGGGTGCTCATATTCCTAGTCTCATGAAGACACAAGAAGATACTGATAGATTGTGAAGCATGTTCTTTGATGGCTCAAGGAATAAGAATGGTTTAGGGGTTGGTGTCATGCTCATTTCCCCTAACATAAAGAAGTACTATTTACTTATAGGCTCCAATTTAGCTACAAAAATAATGTAGCAGAGCATGAACCTATGATCTAAGGTCTCCAACTTGTACAAAAGAGAGGAATTGGGGCTCCAAAGGTATCTAGGGATAGTGACTTGGTTGTTAATTAAGAAAGGAGCCAAAATATCACAAAGGAAAACCTCCTCAAAGCATAAAAGTACAAAGTATGGGATCTTTTTGAAGGTTTTCAAGAATTCAACAATGAAAGTGTTCCTAGGAACAAGAACAAACATTCTGACAGACTTGCAACAATTGGTGATTCTTATGATGTACCAAATCGTGTTGTAAATTAAAAGGAACAACACATTAGAGTAGTTTTAAGACCTATAATCCCAAACAATAATACCAATTGGCAAGTCTTTGACTCTGATGTGCAGATTGGCAATTTTCTACAAAATGAGGTAGAATCATTAGAGAGGAACCAATCCAAATGCAAGGCTGGTATGGTGATAAAATCATGAACCTCAATTCAAAAAAGTTACCTAAAGGCCTAATCACTTTGGAGAGTATCTTCACTCCTGATAATCAAGCAAGGAGCTTAGGCTCAAACTTGATTACAAAAAAAGATGATCACATACCAATTATTGTTGTTGATGGAAGAACTCTCAACTTGGGAAAGGTATGATTTGAAGTTGAGCAAGAAAATACTTTTCAATTATGTCAAGAGTTTAATGATGTATTTCTATTGTAAGAATTTGGTATAGTTGTGATACCATGTAAGAATTTTCAATAAGGCAAGATTCACCAAAGATCAAGGAGGACAACCACAAACACTTAGTAGACCAAAGAGTATGATCAATATGAGAATATATTATCTCAAGCATGTACATACACACTAGGAGTGACTGTATATAAAGGCCTCTTAGGAAGCACCTACAATATCTCTAGAAACAACCAGGAGATAAGATAAGCATTGACAACTAAGCACAAGCCTTATCCAACATTCTAGATGAGTGGATAAGAATAAGAAGGTTGTAGACACCATGTGCTTAATTAGTGTGCTATCTCCTATTTTGTAGAAAACATGTGCATAAAAGAGGTGTGGACCCCTATGTTTTCATCATGACAACTCACAAAGAGCGTACATACTTCTACATAACTAATAAATAAATAGTAAAATAATGCATTTACCTAAGTAAACTTAAGTAAGTGTAAATAGTAAATACTTATTTACAGCAACATGCATGGACATATGATAATTCAAAGGGTTCTAACTCAAGTTTTTCCAACATACCATAGATTTGAGTGATAATGTCAAACCTATTAGACAAAAATAGAGATCAGTCAATCCTAAGATTGAGTCTATGATGAGAAAAGAGTTATCCAAGTTGATAGAGGCCAATATAATTTTTCCTATTAAGCATTCCTCTTAGGTAGTTAACCTTGTTCCTATTAGGAAGAAGAATAGGGAAATTATATTATGTGTAGATTTTAGCAACCTTAATAGGGATTCTCTTAAGAATACCATCCTCTCCCTTCCATAGAACAAATCTTGTCTAAGGTCAATGGTTTAGAGAGATTTTCTTTCTTAGATGGGTTTTCTAGATATAATCAAGTGTTAGTCAAGGAATCTAATCGATACAAGACTAATTTCACCACTAAATGGGGAACTTATGCCTATAGAAAGATGCCATTTGTACTAACTAATGCATTTGTTACTTTTTAAAAGGCAATGGAGATGGCCTTCAAGAATATTATTGAGAAATTTTTTCTAGTTTACCTTGATGACATAACAATCTACTCCAAGAATGTGGCAAATCATTTTGACCATCTAAGGCAAGTATTAATCAAATGCAGAGAATATGGTATGTCATTGAATCCAAGAAAGTGTGTTTGCCACTAGTCAAGGAAAATTTCTTGGATACTTTGTGTCTAAGGAGGGTTTAACTATTGATCTAGAGAGAACAAAGGCAATTCTTGCTAACCCACTTCCTACTTATAAGAAAGGGTTGTGAAGATTGCTTGCTAGAATAAAATTTGTAAGGAGACTTATCCCCAATCTTGTTACCATGGTAAGCCTCTTATAGCCATGCTTAAGAAGAATATGGTCTTCACCTAGACAAAGGAAGGAAGAGCTAATTTTGAAGAGATTAAGATAGTAATAGCATCAGCTCCTACCCTTATCAACCCCAATTTTAATAAGGATTTTATTCTCTATATCCTAGGGGGTGAATCAAGTATATTAGTTATCTTGACACAACTAAATGATACAAATGAAGAACAACCTATAAGCTTTTTCAGTGAAGATAAGTATAGTTCTGTGGAAAAGAAGGCGCTCCCTATAATAAAAGCTTTAAAGAAATTCAAACATTTTTTTTCCCACAACAAGAAACAACTCATGGCTCCTGATGCAAGTGTGAAGGACTTTATTTTAAATAAGGATGTAAATGAGAAGAGGGTTGGATGGATCACCAAGGTCATGGACTATGATGTTGATATCAAGATTACCATGCTTTTGAGAGGTAAAGAACTGTGTGAATAGATGATTTCATTGTGACAAACAACTGAGGAAGTTGCTCTAATTATATAAAATTTTGAATCAACAGGGGATACTAATATAAGTGATTGGATGCATGACATGAAAACTTTCTTTTTAGGAGGAGGATATTTGCAAGGACTAGATAGAGCTAAAAGAAGGCAATTTAGATTATAGTCTATCTCCTTTGTCCTAATGGATGGGATTCTTTTCAAAAAACACTTCAATGGAGCCTTACTAACATGCATTAGCACTGATCAAGCTAATATGATGATTAAATAATATCATAATGGTTTAAATGGTGGAATTTTCTCAGCTAGAAAAATAGCTATAAAGATCATGAGAGCTAGTTATTATTGTCTAACTCTATTCCATGAGTGTTATAAACATACAAGGAAATGTGAGAAGTGTGCCTTCTTTTTAGGAAAATGGAGATTAAAAAATCTTCCTCTCCATCCTATTCAAGTCAATCAACCATTTTCTCAATGGGGGCTATATTTTATTAGTCTCAATGAGAGCTAGTTATTATTGTCTAACTCTATTCCATGAGTGTTATAAACATACAAGGAAATGTGAGAAGTGTGCCTTCTTTTTAGGAAAATGGAGATTAAAAAATCTTCCTCTCCATCCTATTCAAGTCAATCAACCATTTTCTCAATGGGGGCTATATTTTATTAGTCCAATAAATCCACTTTCCAACTCTAGTCACAAATGGATCTTAACCGCAACAAATTATTTTACAAGGTGGATGGAGGCAATAGCCATGAAGGATGCCATAAAGACTTTAGTGGTAGAATTCCTTAATGGAATTGTAACTAGGTTTGGTGTCCCTTCAATAATAATATTAGACAATGCTAAGTCTTTTGTTGGAACCCATATTTTTTCTTGGCTAGTTGACCATGGTATCTATTTGAGCACCTCCTCAAATTACTACCCCCAAGGAAATGACTTGGTTGAGTCCTGTATTAAGAACCTGATCAAAATCATGAAGAGGACTATTAAGGACAATCAAAGATGTTGGCATTAAAAATTAAATATTTCCCTTTGGGATTATAGAATTATACCTAAGAGAGTAGTAGGAAATTCACCTTTCATGTTGGTATATGGAAGGGAGGCCAAGATTCCTATTTCAATGGAATTCCCCTATCTTGAATTAGCTCATTAGTTGGAGATAATTGAAGATAATTCCATGACATTCAGAATGGTAAAGTTAATGGACCTAGAAGAAAAGAGGCAATAAGCTATGCAAACACTTGAAATTCATTAGCAACATGTCAAAAAGAGCTTTGACAAGAAGGCCTAAGCTAGGGTTTTTAGAGAGGGAGACCTTGTCCTCAAGTGGGATGCAGATAGAGCCAAACTAAGAAGGAACTCCAAATTTGATGCTAGCTAAGTGGACCTTATGTTATCAAAAGTTACAAGTAGTCCAATGCTTTCTAGTTATCTAGGCCTAATGGTGATGTCCTACCAATTTTAGTTAATGGAATTTACCTCAAACCCTATTTCTAGTGAGGGTTAGAGTTTCCTATATATATTAGGCTAGTTTCTAGTTTTTGAATAATTTTCAAGCATAGGTTATCTCCTTGTAAGATAACTAGGTTTTGAAGGTTTGAGGTTGCAGAGGAGGCAGAGTTTTAGAGTTTTTGTGGTTGAAGTTCTCTAGTGTCTTTTTTTTTTCCATAGAACAAATCTCAATTTTATGACTGTATAGTCCAATGGATGCTTTAGGTCACTATTCATATACTTAGTAGGCTAGTATCCCATCTGAGTGACTAGAATTGTTAGTCATATTTTCTCTCCCACTAAAATTTAAGTTTTTCCTATCAAACATGGCCAATGGTCATATATTTTCAAATATTCAAATTTCCTAATGTTATAAAAGATACATTTAAAACTATGGGTTATGTTTCATATCCTAAGTCCTCAAGTGATCATGTGTTATAAAGATCCTAGAGGGCCAACATCTTCTTATCCATATGATCTTCTAGGATCTATAGTCATTGCATTGTCACTATTAAAAGTTGCATGATTATTTTCCATAATGACAATGTGACATGCATCTGGGTGGGGCCTTTTCCCTTTGGGTCATGTATAGTAATTTAAAAAAAAAGGTAGACCATCAATTAGATCTAGATCTATGGCTATCATTTTTTTTCTATGAAAAAATGTACTATCCAAAGTCATAGCGATATAGTGACAACATGCCACATATCCTAGGTGGGCTTTCCTTGTCTATGGCTAGTGGAGTTGTCAGGAGAGGTATAGTTGGCAAGGTTTTATTTGTGCTTGCAAAAGTGGACAAATTTTCTTGAAATACCTTGTTCACCATCAATTTAGAGATGATTGATGGTTTTCTCTTTGTCATTATCAAAAGTTTTATGATGAATATGGATAGAGAGATAGTGATGGTGCAACACATGGATGTGTGGGACCTATTTCAGCTATGGCCCATAAGCAAGGAGGTGTCAAAATGAGTTGGTATAAGGCATTATTTTAATTGGCCAAGGTATTGATAGGGATTGATCCATCTTTAAGATTGTTAGATTAAAACTAAATCAAGTGTTGTCATTATGTTGCTAATGAAATATGCAAGGTCATTATTCATTATGACATAGCAACATGTTGACATGTGTGCTTGCAAGCCTAGGATGAAAAGTTAGCAAAGAATAATAGGTAGGCTTGAAGAGAAAGGTGGTGAACTCATGCCATGTAAATAGTCAATAGGTCAACACAAAGTTAGAAAGCTAGATAGGGTGGCAAAATATTCAAGTAACATTGGGCCACATGGCAGGATTAGGTAGTCAAATCTAGTTAACTTGCTAATTTATCTAATTTGGCACAACAATAACATAAAGAAATAGCTTTTAAATGGAAAATTAAATCTCCTTGATCATTCACAACCACTCTTTGGCATTCCCCATGTCACTTTAATGTAAGGGGCACTTCATCACTACCTGGTTATCTATCTATCCAATCAAAATGATATAGCCATCATTTATATATTCTCAAGGTTTTTTTTGGTGAATAATATGACTTTCTTACATCTAGATGTGTACCATTATTAGATCTTTCCTAGATTCATAGTTATTGTCTCTACAATCTTAAATGCAGTGATTGGGTTTTCCCTTAGGGTAGAAGCTATCTAAGTTTTTGATAAGGTAAACAGGTTTTAAGGGGTCCTAAAACCCATAAGTTTAACAACAAGAAAGGCTGAAAATAAGCCAAAAAATGCCCAGCCAAAATATAAGCCTTACGACTGAAAATAAGCCCAAAGGCCCAGCCCGAAACAACTGCCCACTAAAAAGGCCAGAGAACCAACCAGAAAAATAGAGACCAGACAAAAAGCCAAAGCCAGGAGAAACAAAAACCAAAGGACAGAGACCCAACCTAGCAGACTACTTCTCCATCTCGAGCATGGTCTGGGCAGCTTCGGCGCACTCTTGTTGCTCTTCTGCCTTATGATCCTGGGCGTTCATCAAATCCTGCTCCATAGTGTTGTCCTTGGCTTTATCCACATCCAGCCTATCTTTGTCTCTGTTCTGTTTATCATCTTCCTACATCTGGTTCCTGTCTTTGAGATTTTCCAAGAGAGAGAGGATGTTGTCATTGATCGAAGTGAGGAGGGAGATCATTTGACTTGCCAGGTTGTGATTGTAGTTCTCAATATTTTTTACTCTCCTCTCCATCAGAGTCTCCCAACTATTCCGGTCGCCTTGGCTTTCTGCACCTGTCTTGCTCTTAATTTTTTCCATTTGGGAAACCCTATCTCTAACATCCTCAAGCTCATGGAAAAGCCATTTAATTGATCTAAAGTTGTCGATCATGCTATTGCGGGCATTGTTCAATAGATTCATGCACGTTTCTCTTGCATTATCAGAAATAGCCACCATAGCCGGGTTAATTAGCTCATTGAGTCTAGGCTTCTTGAGGTTGTCCACCAGGAGTTGGGGGTTCATCGCCTCTCTGTAGATTCCCATAGTGGTCGTTCTCACATTGAAGTTCTTCCAAGCCTTCCTTCTGTTATTAACTTGCACTTCCCCCTCAATTTGTCCAGAGTTGTCATTTTCCTCCAAAGGAGGCTGAGGATGTATAGGGGAGAGGGGAATGGGCAGAGAATCCTTTCCCTGAATACTGGAGCGCTCCATGCTCTCTCCCTCCCTCTTCTGTCTTTTTCTCAGTTTCTCCTCATCCAGCTCCTCCTTCGAAACCTTGTCAGAATCATCAGTATCCATTTCCTCCTCCACCTCAGCAGAGCCAGTTTTAGCTGGGGTATGACCTCTAGGGCTCTTTCTGCTGGGTAATTTGATAGAGGGGTAATCCTTCTTATGGCTTTTAGTCTTCTTACCTGAATGCTCAAAAACCTCATCAGAGCTGATGCTCTCGACATCGTCAGAATCTGAGGAAAAACTGGAGCTGCTCTTGTCAACATCCACCCCCTGGATAGGGTTTTTGCTAATGGTTTGAGCATGGAAATGCTCATGAATCAGAAGCAGAAGACCCTCATGCAGGGCCGAGTTGACGGTAGCTTTCTTTTTAAAACTAGAAATGGCCTTGTTCATCAAGTTAAAAAGATAATACGGGAAGGAGATCTTACTACCATGGCGAAAATGATTCAGAATCACAAAATGGTGAGTCCTAACCCTATCAAACCTGGGGTCTAGGGTTATATATTCAATGACAGCGTAGAGAACATACCTCCAGAGCTTCTTTATAGTATCTGTTACAAAAAATGTCTCTTTCTTGCCCAGCTTGTTCAGCTCTTCAGTGTTTTTCACAAAATCCTTGATTGCATTAGAAGACATCTTCTTGTCTCTGAAGAATTTATGCCCCTCCATTGGAATCCCTGTGACTTCAGCAAACACATCCTCAGTAATTTGAAAGTAGACCCCGTTCACCTTAACCTTACCATTATTCCATGAATTCACCATGCTGTTAGTGATCTTAGGATCTGAGCCATGAAGTTTCTCAAAGAAATTAGTAACCCCACCCTTTTCCAGCTCTCTCCAAACTTTGGCCTTGTTCTTCCACTTCTGAACTTCCCCCACCGGCTCCTTTCTGCTCCTCTCACCCATCATGTTTACCTGATCAACTTCCACAATTCTCATGAACTCTGAACTGTGCAAGTTATTTGCATTTGAAAAAATGGTGATGTTTCTTTTATGATACCTGTGAATATACCCCTTTCTAAAAATAATGGTATCATCCTTTCGAACGTGTCAAAATGTTAGAGGAAACCCCTTTTGCTGGTGAAAATCACGATGCCAATAATGGCACTTACCATTTATTAAGCAATCTTTATTATCCATAATTGCATTGGATTTGAGCCGTCCTTCCCAAGATTTTATCTTGGTCGATAAGCAACTTTGCCTCCGCCGGAAAATCTTTTCCGGCATGCCAGGTCAGATTATTGGTGGCGTTAACCCCTTTATTAGCAAACCAATCAGCGATTGGGTTTGCCTCTCTGTAAACATGAGTGACATGGACCTTATCGAACTTTGTGAGAGTGGTGCAAGTCTCAGCAATTATGTTCGCAATCATCCACGAGGGAGGGGAAATACCATTAATGGTATTAATAATGTTTTTGGAGTCCCCCTCAAGCCAGAGTTTAGTAATCCTGGCTTCAAAATCCAACTTGACCACCTTACTCGCAGCTCTTGCTTCAGCCAGATGAATAGTCTGGATTCCCAGCGGGGAAGCAAAGGCAGCTATTCCCTCCCCATAGCTATTTCTTATGATTCCACCGCAACCTGAAGGGCCTGGGTTACCCTTAGAAGCCCCATCAAAGTTGGCTTTTGACCAACCATCTGGGGGGAGAAGCCAGCTAGCATCCTGCCTTTTGAGGTTCCTATTTTTTTCTTTAGCTATCTTTCTGTCCCCTTCTTCTTCTTCTTCCTCCTTCAGCACTTGGAGATTTTCCTTTATATTCTTCGAGACCTTCCTGCCAAGGATTATAGCCGGCTCCTCTCTGTCTCTAAATATTCTATTATTCCTTTCGTTCCAAATTCCCCAGCAAAAATGGGGTAAAATCTAGTCCGAGTGATCCTGCTGACCAGCAATCTTACAAAGACCTTTCCACTGATGGAAAAAATCCATGAGATTATCCGGTTTGCACCAGAGGGTTTCATTATCATGTGTGATGACATTCCACACCTCCCTGGCATAGTCACATAAGATGAAAATGTGATTTCCGGTCTCAGCCTGATTCTTACACAAGGGACATCTACTGGGCATAACATGTCCTCGCTTCATGAGATTGTCATGAGTAAGGATTTTGTTCTGAAGAGCCAGCCAGTAAAAAATGTTGATCTTTGGAGTGAGACCTGGAATCCAAGCCTCCGCCCAAGGGGCCTTCTCTTTTAAGCTCCAAAGGGAATTATAGCCTGAGGCAACAGAGTATCTTCCATTGGGATTATCCCTCCAGACTAACTCATCCCCCAAATTGATAGGAATCATGGAATTGAGCATAAGCATTATAGGAGTCAAGTCCTCAGAGATGAGGGATAGGTCACTCCATTCCTGGCCATTCCAATAATCACAAACTTTGGACCCAATTTGATCAGTAAAAGCTTGCATCCATCTCTCAAAAATAGGGTTATTGATAAGTGGATCTTGGGAAAGCCATCTATCCGACCAGAACTGGATGTCCTTCCCATTTCCCAATTTCCATGATATCCTGGCCTTAGCCAGGTCCCTGGCTTTCATGATCCAATTCCAAATGTTTGATCCTTTTGGGATATCTTCATTAAAAAAGGTGAAAAGAAGAGTGGGTCTTCTAAGGTACTTGTTTACCAGGGTGTCCCTCCATTCACCGGTGCTACTGAAGATCCGCCATATTTGTTTAGCTAGGAGAGCCTTATTGAGGTGGGTGATCTTTCTAATGCCCAGACCTCTGTACCTCTTAGGGAGGAAAACCTTCTCCCAAGCAACAAGAGGGTATCTTTTCTTCCCTTCATTACCATTCCAAAGGAAGTCTCTCTGGATTTTCTCCATTCTTTCAGCTATTTTCCCCAGAATTCCAAAGAGGCTCAGGGTGTAGATTGGCAGATTTTGAAGAGAAGATTTGACTAAGAGGCATTTCCTCGCTTGACTAAGAGAGACCCCTTTCCAACCAGCCATCTTCCTATTGAATCTGTCCAAAATACCATTCCAAAAAGACTCCGGGGGTGAGGATCCCAAAGGGAGACCAAGATAGGTAGAGGGGAAAGAGCCTACCCCACAACCCAGAATCCTGGCAATTTTTCTTTGTCTAACCTCAGAGGTGTTGATGAAAAAGAGCGATCTTTTGTTCCAATTAATCAGCTGACCCGTCCCACTGGAGTAAGTATCAAGAATCTTCTTCAGGGCTCTGGCCTCTTTGATAGAAGCTTCCCCCCCCAAGATAGTATCGTCAACAAATTGCTGATGAGTGAAGGGAACGCAATTAGAGGAGGGAAGGATCCCTTTGATACAAGCCTCATGCTTTCTACAGTCTATAATCCTTCCTAAGCATTCAGCTAAAATGATGAACAAAATGGGTGAAAGGGGGTCTCCTTGTCTGAGGCCTCTGGAAGGTTTGAAAAAATTAGAAGGGACTCCATTAACCAGAACAGCCAAGGAGGAGGTGGACACCAATTGAGAGATAATTTTGCAAACTTTACTATCAAAGCCAAAAGTCGAGAGGACCTTCCCAAGGAGAGACCATTCCACCCTGTCATAAGCTTTAGAAAGATCCAGTTTGAGAAACATACCTTCCCGTTTGGATGCCTCAAGAGAGTGGATGACTTCGTGCACCATCTGGACAGAATCCAAAATTTGTCTCCCTGGAACAAAACCCGATTGATGCTGCGAGATTATCATGGGCAAGATCTTGAGCATTCTTAAAGTGAGAACTTTAGAGATGATCTGGTAGAGTGATTTGCATAGACTAATAGGTCTAAAGTTGTCCAACAAGTCCGCCCCAGGGGATTTAGGAATGAGAACCACAAAAGTCAAGTTTAGCTCCTTGAGAATAGATTTAGCTCCAAAGAATTTCTGGACAGCCTGAACAACCTCTCCCATGATCATCGGCCAGAACCTTTGGAAGAAAAAAGTGGGAAAACCATCCGGGCCTAGAGCCTTGTCAGCAGGCAGAGAAAAGAGAGCCTCTCTAACTTTCGAAGCATTAGGAATAGCACAGAACTGTTTATTATGGATAGGTTGAATGAGATGAGGGATACAGTGTAACAAATCCTCCTGGTCCAAATTGGAAAGCATTGGGTCCTCAGAGAGAAGGCTAGAGAAAAAGGAAACAGCTTCTTCCGAGATGACAGATTCTTCAGTTAACAGCTCCTGCCCCTTTCTGATACCATAGATCCTGTTACTAGCACGGTGCTTGAGGGTGGTTAGGTGAAAAAACTTAGTGTTCCGATCTCCTTCCTTTAGCCAGGTGATCCTCGATCTTTGCCTCCAAAATTTTTCTTCCTTATTAATAATGTTATGAATTTCAGACAGGGTCTTGAGCTCCGAAACCTTGTTGGTCTCAGTGTAACCTTCCTCCTAAATGCAATCTTGGATAATAGTTAGATTATCAAATAACTCTTTCTTTTCATGGAAGATATGACCAAAATCAGACTTGTTCCAAATTTTAATCATCCTCTTCACATTGCTAAGTTTTCTGGTGACTCTGAACATGGCTGAGCCCTCCACCTCTATCCCCCACCATTTCTTGATATTATCTAGGAGGTCAGGGTGAGAGGTCCACATTTTCTCAAACCTGAAAGGATGGTATCTCCTATGTACCAGAGGGGAAACTAAAAGAGAAATGGAAGAGTGGTCCGAACCAATTCTGGGAAGCAGAGATAGTCTGCAGCTGAAGGATTGAAGCCAGTCCGAAGATATAAGAGCTCTATCTAGCCTAACCTGAATGCAATCATGGCCTTTTCTCTTGTTTGACCAGGTAAAGGATCTGCCCTTAAGCTCTACGTCCATAAGGGCCAGATTATTTATGAAGTTAGAAAGATCCTGTTTACTTTCCCAATCTAGGGGCATACCTCCCTTTTTCTCTTTATCTTCTAGTGGTGTGTTAAAGTCTCCCATGATTATACCTTTCTTAATGTCAAAATCTTGCACCATATTACCAACTTTGGTCCAAAAGTTTTTTCTATCTCTCTTATTATTGGGGGCGTAAATATTCACTAAAAACCAGGAATCATTGGTGTGCAAATGTTGAACTCTACAGAAAAGAATGTTATCTTCATCATACTTAGCTACTATATTGAAATACTTATCATTGAAAAGTAACAGCAGTCCTCCAGACACTCCTTCAGAGTTAGAGGCTATGCCCTTCATGATATTGTTGAACTTAATATTTTCCATCCTTTCCTTCTTCATTTTAGTTTCCTGGATTAGAAACACATCAGGCCTTTGGTCCCTTATCATATTTCTAATAACTTCTTGCTTGTGGATTCCATTGAGTCCACGAATATTCCAAGATAAGATCTTCATGATTTAACTACTGAACATGCTTCCTGGATGGTGCGCTGCGTACCATCCTTAATGTTTCTTCTGGCTTCCTCTTTCCTGATTTCATTCTTGTTTTTCCTTCCCACTAGGTTATATTTGTGGCCGAGATCAGCCTTGGCCATGCTTCTAGTAGAAGGGGGAGATACCGGAGAAGGGTCCCTGCTATTCTTCTTCTTTCTACTCCTGACTTCTGTCCAGGGATTCTCTTCTCCCTCTAGTCCTTTGTCCAGCCAAGCATCAATTCTCGCCAAATCTTCCATTGTCGATGCAGACAGCCTCTCTATGATTCTGTTTACTGTTGAAGGGGGGGGGACAACACACCGGGTTAGGGTCCTGGGACATGGGTTCCCCCTCCTTTAGTTCTTCCATGGAGTTCGGGACAAAGGATAGTTTCAAGTCATCCTCCTGAGAATCCAGAGGGGGAAGAGTCATATTTTCACCTGTCTCCTCAAGTTTCTTCTCAGATTCCTTCGCATTGGGGAGAGGTGTTGAATCTTCTTTCACTCCTTTCTCTTCTCCCCCTCCTATGTTTCTAGTCACCCGAGGAGGCCCTGATTCCTCTTGGTGCACATTAGGAGTAGTATTTGTTTTTCCTTCTGCCTCTCCATTTGCCTTGACTTGCGATGCTTTTTTCCTCCATTCTTTTTTGGGATCTAGAGAATATTTTATCCCCCCTTGTGGACGATCCTTTCCCACCGTACTCTTCCCTTTGAAAAGTGGGCATGATCTAGCCTTGTGGCTAGCCTTCTTACAATGGAAACAAGCAAAAGGCACACTTTCATAGTCAATCTTTTGAGATCTGTTTCCCAGACGAGATTGTAGTTCTAAAACTTGAGGCATGTCCTGGCCTTCGATGACTCCTACATAGATTCTTGCATAGTTCAATCTTTTCTTAGCTGCTGTGACAGGGTCAATGGAGAGGAGCTCTCCAAAGGTCCTAGCTATGCCATCAAAGACATCCTCATGCCAATATTCCAAAGGAAGTTTCAGAAGTCTTAACCAAACTGGAACCTGAGATTGGAAATCATTATTCAAATCCAAGTTGGATGTCCATTTTTGCAATATTAGGTTGGATCTGCCCAAAGACTAGTTCCCAGCACATAGTATATGGGAAAAATCTTTCGAGCAAGAGAACTCGAAAGACATGAAGCCTTTGGCCATAGCAGTCACTTCTACATGCCCTTTAAGGTCCCATTTTCTCCTGGTAAATGTCCTCACTACATCAATATTAGGTCTTGGCCCTACAAATTTTCCTACCAGAGTGTTCGCCATGCTTAGGATATTGTGGTCAATAATTTCCCTAGGGATTTCCAGAGCAAAAATACCTTTCTCCTTATCAGATTTGTCAATGACTTTTGGGAAAGACGATTTACCTGATGGTTTTATCTCAAATAGATTCGACCAGCGTCCCCATGCCCCAGATGGCCCACTGCCCACATGGGGGGGAGGGGGAATCTTCTCACCTGGATGGGGCATCATAACCCGTGGGTCCCCATCCTTTGAGGCATCCTCATCTTTCCCCTCCGTTTCCTGCCCTGCGCTTGCTGCATGCCCTCCTGCAGACGTGATCTCCTATCTCCCGCCTTTCTCTAGATTTGAAACAACGTGATTTGAATTGCAATTCCCGCCCGCTCCATCCCTCTCTCTCACCGTGCCCATCCCTCAACCCAATTGTGCTTGCACTATAAATGCAATTTTTGCAACCCTTCTTAGGGTCAAATAGATTTCCTCTAATTCTATAGCAATAGTATTATATAATCTATTACTATAATTTCCTTTTCTTTATGAGTGAATGTAATCCTCTACTTTACCTTATTTTCCCATCAATATTAGTGCAAAATCTTCTTGCCTCTGTTGATGTTTTGTTTTCATTCTAAAATCTACATAGTAGTATCTACTCTTGCCTTTGAATGTTATAGAGTGAAGTTCCTTCCTTGTGGCATTTAATTTGGTTTCTGATCTGTATGCAGCTACTGGATTAAAAAAAAGGTTGAATCAATGTATTTTAAGGTTATATTGATGAATAATGCATTGTTAGGTAGAGATATGATTGAATAAACTACTTTGATGTATCACCTCCTTTAGATTAGATTAGGTAGTTTTCTTTCATGCATTCCTTCTCCCTTTTCCTCTCAAAGAGCAATTAGACGCACCCTGATAGTAAGGAAGTTAGCATTCTCCAAAGACTCAATCTCATAGTTCAAGTCCCATAGGTTGGAGATTGTTTACATATTTCACAAGGTTTCCTTTAGTAAAACTTTAAGCAAGGGTGCAATATTTTGTGAGAACAATAACCACCTTTCTGAGCAATACCTAAAATTACATATAAAGGATATTCATCTGGTGTGTCATGGATGATACCACATGCAAAGTTTAAAGTATAGGAGACATGGAGATAAGGTATTTTTTCAATCAACTTTGCATAAATGGAGTCTTAAGGAAAGAAAATAAAATTGTAGAAAAGAAAGGGTTAACCCCTTCCCTAGATTTCCTTAATGTATTCAAGACTAAATGGATAAAGATTTTGCTCAATAGAGTACATGATGACTTCATATTGTTAGAAAATGGACCAACTACAATCACTCAAAGGATCATCAATCGAGTGATAGGGTATCCTACCCTAGTAAAACCTAAGAGAATCTGAAGTGATTCAAAGGAGGTTATTGAGAAGAACATAGATATAGTATGGAACAAGAGGGGAATGTCTATAGATTCTATCTTAAACCCCCTAATTTTCTTTCCTGTGAGAGTGATAAATCGCAAGTTATTTCAATCTAGTAGGCTAAATAGTGCATCTTGCATGGTAGTAGATTTGGGATACAAAATAGTGAAGAGAGACCACACCTATGACCTTGTTAAGTTGCAATTTTAACTACAATCTGAAAACTTGGAGGCCATAAGGAAAATAAAGAGTGAATCTTACAAATTTGGTTCTTTTCTATTTTGTATATTCCTTTATGTACAAAATACATTTCCTACATTTGGAAAAGTTGCTTCGAAGACTAATAGGTCTATCATAGTGCAGATAGTATAATTCATAGACCAACATGGAGATAACTTTGAGTCAGTGATGACTAGTTATTTTGAGGATTTTAAGGAATCCATGGAACATAGACTAAGGATTCCTATGTCACTAGTGGAGAAACATTACAATGAAGTTTTCTTCTTAGTGGATGTGGATTACACATGTGTAGGTAGCTATTCCTAGGGTCATATGGCTTAAGACCATGCCATATGAGATCAATTTTGATGAGGCATATGCAAATATTAAAACTCTACTAGCACAAGAAATAGATAAAAATTCTACCTCATTTAGAAACTATGAGGAATCCAACTCTAGAATTATAATTGACTTGAAGATAGCTTTTGTTGTAAGAAAGAAGAATAAACTTGTGAAGAAGCCAATGAAGAGATTCGGTGTAGGGGGAGAAGAAGAAGAAAAAGATTGTGAAGATGAAGAGGAAGAACAAGTCCAAGCCTCTTAAGCAATCACTCAAGGACAAGGAGAAGATTAAAAACTAAATGAAGAAGGCGCCAAGAGAGAAGAAGTCAAGGAAGCACCCAAGCCTGCTAAGGAGAAGAAGATAAAGGCTAAGGAGCCTAAAGTGGAGAAACCAAAGAAGAAGCTTGTCAAAATTTCACAATAGAAGCTAGAAATACCTAATACTAGGTCTATCACAAGGGAAACCACTAAGAAAGTCAAGGTTGTTGAGAAACCTAAAGGAAAGAGGATTATTGTCTCGACAGAGCTTAGCCAGCTAGCCAAAAAGACATATGTAAGGAGGAAATACACTCCAGTGGCTAAGTCAAATGAGGAGAAGACAAAATTTGATGACATGAGTCAATTCAAGGTGGTAAGCCATAGTCCTTTCTCTAACTTAGATATTTGTGTGACAATATAAAATCAAATGTAGATTTATCTACCTTTTTACACAGATTTTGATAAGTTAGGAAAGGTTGAACAAAATACTATTGAGGAAGCCATGTGTGTGATGATGGCTACATTAAAATCAATTCCTATTGACATTTCCAACTCCCTACCTGAAATTCTATATGACCAAGTTTAGTAGAAATGGCAATACAGTTTACACATAGAGAGACGGATCAAGGAATCCACTCTAGCCCAAGTAATGCTAAAATTGGATAAGAGAAAGAATACCAAAGATATGGAAAAGCACAAGTCAAAATTTACCCTAAAATATAGAGCTTTCTATATACTAAATAAGTAGATTGAGGATGTGGCAACCAAGAGTACACAAATATGGAAAACAATCTATGGGTCATCCACTCCTACAATAAAAGAAAAAGGTGAGCAAGAATTGCAAAAACCTAAGAAATTTGAGAAAGTGATAATAGAACTAGCATAAGAGGTATTAGTAAAGAATGGTAGTGTGGGAGGTACTAAAAAATTAATTGTAATAAAAGAGGCCATAGCTAAAGAAGAGCAATAAAATGAACAGAATGTACAAGATTTAGAAGTGCCAAATGATAGTCCTCCACATGTAGATCAAGTAAGTCAATGGGACTAAATACAAATTAAGGATGTTCCTAAAAATTCTTCTAAAAAAATCAATCCTTTGACTAGTGATGACTTGAAGAAAATATTGAAGAGCTCCACCATGACAATATAGTTATGCACAAATCTTGTATTGGTAAGAACTGATGAAATTGATAATGTAGACATGGTAGTAGGAGGGGAGAAACAAATTGAAACATCCAATGTGTCCCTTACATCTACAAAGATAGAAGATCAAAGTGCAAGAACTAAACATCTAAGTGTTATTACTAAAACACCAGTTGCATTGTCTCTAGTGCCACCCATTTCAACTAAGAAAGCTTAGTTACAATTGAGAAAGATGGAACATAAACCAAATCAGGTCAAGAATCTAGTCCTACACCTACTCCACAAATTCAAGGTGAAAACAAATAGGAAGTGAGTCAAGTTGATAGAGCTGAAGTATTGAAGGTGACTACTACTCTAAAGGAACAAATTTCTATCTAGACTCTAGTTACCTTACCATTTTCTATGATTCCTACTAGTAGACAAGATCTTCAAAGGCTAAGTACTCATGCCACACCATTGCAAATATCAAGGTCTAGTGGAGAAGCATCAAGGAGCTTAGAAGAAATATATTATGGAGATGTGAGCCTAGATGAGGTGATTAAACTGCCCAAGTTTGATCTTAGCACAATCACCATTCAGAAGATGAGCATTCTATAGGAAGCTCTATATAGGAAGAACAACAAGAGTTGCTAAGAAGGTAGCATAAGCAGAAGTAAGTGCTTCATGACATAAAAGACATACTTCTTGATGCTTTTAGTCTCCTAGCTACAAATAAAGATAAACCAATTATTGAGCAACTCATACATATTGTTGATAAGATTAGTGATGAAGACCTAGATGCAAATACTAAACTATTAGAATGGTTTGAAATAAAATTTCACACTAAGGTACTTGAAAAGATATCTAGTGCCCTTGCACTATGATGGGTTGATTTAGCAACCAAAATGGAGAATGTGAAAAAGGCGTTAGAGAATATCTTTTCTCTATACACTAAGCTTTGTGATGTGAATTTATTCACAGAAGAAGTATAGAGGGCTATTGACTAACTACAAGAAGATCTATAGTCCAAAGGTACAACATTATAGCTATCTCCTGGTCAAAGCTAGACTCATTTTTAGAGACTACTATCTACTCAAGGTAAGTTATCCATGCTACAAGAACAAGATACTAACATTCATGCTACCTTGATCAGCATCCAAGCCATGTTCACCCCCCACATGGAAGATTTACGCAAGGAACTAGCCTATACTAAAACATTGATAAAGAAAGATTACCATCTTTCCACTCATCATGGCCTATTTAACCTTGTTGTCAAGCTACACATCCAATATCAATCTTTAGAGGTAGTGTACAATAATTTGGATGCAACATTAAAAATCATAATAGAAATCCATAAATCATTTTTGGATAAACACACTAACAATGTACCACCAATGACATAAGTGTCAAAAAAGAGGGATAGTGAATATAAGGGGATATAGTGCAACAACATGGTACAACAAATATACTTAGAAGGAGTATTAGATTCAAATATAGAAAGGGAAAATTTACTTGGGGGGTAAGTAATGGAAGAATGAGGTATGAAAATTAGTCATCTATTTTGTAAAATTTTGAAATTTTGGAATTTTGTATGAGAATTGAATCACAAATATATATTTTCTTGGTTATGTTCATAATATGGATTGTATATGCATGACAATGTTTTTTTTCTACTTATGTCAAAGGGGGGATTGTGAATTTAGAATGGTTTTGATAAGGGAGTGATAAAACACTTAGTCATTATTCAGCCAAATTATAGTGCAAGCCAAGTGATTAGAACAAGCCAAGTGATCAAAGCATGTTGAGCATACATTTCTAGAAAATACATTTCAAGAAATATACATAGTCAGTCTCAAGTAGATAGTGAGTGCTAAGTCACTCATCAATTGAGTAAATAGAGTATGTTAGTCATTTAGGAACTAAGTTATAGCATTGAAGATGTAGTGTATGTCAAGAATTAGAGACTTTTATTGCCAAGTGAATGGTTTTGGACATTATTGTTTTTAATGGCACAAACTTCTATGTAAACCATTTTTGGGCTGACTGAATGATTTTTTTTATGATTCTAGAATATGTATACAGATGTATATTATGGATCCCTATGCACTACATGAAACTAATAAAGTTGATGGATGTTCTTAGCAAAAAAATAGATCAACCTAAGTCATTGATTCTAACTTAACCCTAGCCAACTTGTGTTTAATTAAGAAGAAAAACCCTAAAATTTTGTATTCTATGAAGGAAGAGAGGGAGATGAAAGAGAGATGAATACTAAGTGAAAATTACATTCATGATGTCTATGGAAGTTGTGAAAATGTTATGAGTTTTAGGATAAGTTAGAGAAGAACAGAGGAAAGAAGAGAGAGGACAGAGGAGACATATTTGATCAGAGGGATCAAGTACATACTAAGAAGGAGAATATCTAACATATAACAATAGAGTGCTAATTGAAAGATCATGTTTTTGAATCATTCTAACAAGGGATGTAGAGAAAATCTCCTAATAGAATATTCCTAACAAGCTTGTGTAAATCTCTTAACTGAGTGCTTGTTTTATTGCAAGTTAAAGTCCTCTAACAAGGAACACTTTTAGAAGGGTGTTGAAACCCTTTAATAGGGTGAGATCTAATAGTCTTTGTAAGCCTTTAATAGGGTAGACCTTTTATAGGTTAGATCATAGTTTATGGTCAAACTTCTTATAACCTTCATTAGCTACACTTTACAGTTGCAAGAGTAAAGATTTGTGGGTGCCAGCCTTGCCCTAGTTTTAATGTCTCATTGGAGGGTTTCTACATAAAAAAATTATCATGTCATGTGTTATTTCTTTCATGATATGGATGAACATGTGTAGTTAGCTATTTTAGTTTACATACTAAATAAGGAGATGGATGTGTGGTGAATTGTTACCCCCCCACCGCTCCCCAGCCCCCCATCAAAGTTTACTTTCCTATTATTATTTACAACAAGAGAAAACATACACAATAATTTACAAGGTCATCCCAAGGATAAAAAAATGTTCTAAAAGCTTGTCCTTCAAATTCTAGACCACCTAGGAAAATAGTTTCCAAAAATGGTGTCTCCACTTCTAAAAGGAAGAGAAGTAAAAATAATAAAATTTCTAATGTCCCTAAAACCCCACTCTCTGTAAAGACTAGGTCTACCATTAGGGGAGACAAGGGTAAAACTATAGAACTAGAAGAGGGAAGATTAGAGTAGCAACCTGGTAGTAATAATGATAATGTTGATAAAACCTTACATTCACATGGGAAAGAAACTTGAAAGAAACCTCCTAAAGAAGCTATAGAGGAAATGACCACTAGCAAGAGGAAAAAAAGAATCCTCCATGCTCATTCATACCCCTATAAGTAGAAGTGCAAGGGTTTATGAAAGTAATAGGAATGATAAGGCTTTTGTTCAAATTGTTAACCTAGAATCCTCTAAATTTATGGAGAAGTCCTCTTTAGAGGGTGAGTTTCAAAAAAATGTAGCCAGTAACTTTGAATTCAACAATAAAAATACACAAACAAAATTTAACAGTAGTGTTAACTATATACTTATTAAAAGTGATGAGGACTTTGAGGAGTTTGAAGAGTTTGAAGAAAAAATTGTTTTAAAGGACATTTTTTGAGATTTAGAAGACCTCACTTTTGAAGATTGTTGAACTAACCTCCAACATTCCCCTTTGGGATTTGTGGCATGTCTTAACTACCTCTTGTGTTCTATAAATCTAGTGGTTGTATTAAGCATTAAAAATTGAATCTTTTGGTGCAATAGAAACTCTAGCTTGTAACAAGTGCTATCAAAGCTTGGTCACATGTTCAAATCTCCTTGGGTAATGCTAAGTGGGGGATAGTTGGGCTAACATCCAACATTCCCCTTTGGGATTTGTGAGATGCCATAACTACCTCTTATGTTCTATAAATCTAGTGGTTGTATTGAGCATTAATAGGTTGATCTTTTGGTGCAATCACAACTCTAGCTTGTAACAAAGATTACCAAAAATTTAGACAAGAGATTTTTGAGGAAGTTCTAGAAAATATTAATTAGGATAGATTTGTTAGAAACAATAGTCCAACAAAATAACTAAGAGGGGAGTGAGTCAGTTACCCAACAATTAAAACATTTATTTTCTTTAAACAAACTTAACCATTCAACCAAAGTAAAAAACAACTATACAAAGATGCACATAAATAATTACACTAGATATGTTGACTAGGGAAACCCTTTATCAGAGAGAAAACACCTATGGGAATGATGGCACAAGATGATGTACTAATATAAATATTTCTTTTTAGAGGATGGACCCTGATAGGAGTCTGTTACAACATTTAATACTTATGAGTCCCTATTAGGAGATTCTAAATCCCTATTAGAATATTCCAACCTTGTTAGAAATTGTGCTAGCCTTGTTAGTAGATGTAGTACAATGTATGCAAGAAGAGCCCACTACCCAAACATTAAATTTCAACTACAAGAAGAGCTCACTTCCAAAACAAGTAATTTACTATTATGTTCTTCTTTCCTCTATTCTATCAACCAAACCAATCATGGTTAGACCTTGTAAACCAAGTCATGAACCTCAAATCTAAATATCAGACCTCAGATCACTCAACAAAACCTCAACAATGAAATTTCCTTCACTTCTACTCTGTTCTGCTCAACTTCACATTCCAATCTTTTGTTGCTTACAAAATACTTCTTTATGTCATACATGATAAATGAAAATATCCTTCCTTTATACCTATTCCATAAAATAATTCCTTGAGTTTGTTATTAGAATTTCTCAATTAATCATTATAGGACCACATTAACAACACATTACACTTAGTGATAACATTAATATTTTATATTTAAACTTAATATCTTTCTATACACATAATATTATGATGCAAAAATTTATCCACACCATCATCAACATGTCTTCTTCACATCCTGAACCTCAATTCTCAAAATAATAATTTTGCTAAGAGATATAACAAGTTTACTAGAACATGCCTCTATAAACTCTATCTCAAAATACTTCTAGACTTATCATTTCTTCTTCCAACATTAACTGCATATACTAGATGCTTAGAAATATCTCCCATAACCTTGGATAGTTAGAATACTAGTCATTTGTGGTTCACCTCACAATAGGTATATGTTAATCATTCTCTAGGCCATGCTTAGGAATAATGTATTCAATCTAAGGATTATTTTTCCCACTATGAGGTGCATATAATTTTGTCAACCCAGGGACGTATACTTGAAATGGTCAGCAGTATGTGCACTAGGTCTCTTAATGAGTAATTATGCTTATGCTACGAGAAAGTAAAATGCAAGGAAAAGAACCTACGTCGTCACTACAAGAAATTAACACACTTAACTAGAAAAAATATTGGAAATGCAATGAAATATTAACATATATTCCAACTCATTTCATCTACTATAACTTTTCTTATAGATGTTGTAGGAACATTCACAAAGTATGATGCTACAGGAAGGAACTTACGACTTCTACTTGCAATACTAGAAATGCTTGAAAAAAAATCTATACTACTCTAATCTAATCCACCTCCTAAGTGGGCCCCCTTGAATTTCTTCTACTAATCTACTAGCATAGGATAGAAGCCAAAAACTATTTCATTATGTTTCAAAAATTCATTACATGGAATCAATACACAAAATTGTAAAACTAACTCACTACAAAAGTTAATAGTTCCTTGTCATAAAATTTCTCCTTCTAACTAAAAAATTAATACACAATTGGTTTGATCCCTATACATAGGAGATCGACACTTATTCCAAAAATAGAAAAGCAAACAAACTAGCTACAAATCCACAGGTGAGAAAGAAGGAAAAGTGATAGCTCAAGGTAGGAAGAATAAATTCTAAATAGCCGCTTGACATAAATGTAGAGAATGTAGTAAGTCTTCATAGCTCCTCCATTTTTGCAGCCGTATCCTTTGGTATCATTATAATTCTTCTCCACCATGACTAAACCTCAACATTCTTTCTCCTTGAATGCTATTGGTTGTATTCAATGTTCATCTTTGAATTCTTCCAATCATCTTCAACTTCATTGCTAACAAGTTAGTTATTATGCAAAGACATATTTGCAAATAACAATTATCAAATTAAATTCAAATATAAGAAGACACATTTTGCTAATTATATGAAATACTACATTATATATATGATATTAGAAAAAGATGACATACTATCTACCCATAGATTAATCATTGGTTTAGGTAAACATAAGTTCACAAATGTTTTGGTGAAAATGAAATAGAGTATTAAAAAAGTGTTTAAAACTATCATGGAATAGAGGCAATAATTAGCCTCATCATCTACCCCCTGCTAAACTAATGCTTGTCTCAAGCATTGCATTTCCTAGTCAGTTACCTAAATTCCCCAATCTTAGTCCTTGCTTTCTTGCTACTCCTGAAGGTATAGTAGAATCTCTTATTCCTTTCCACACTTCCTTTCTATGATCCTCCTTTAGCTTGTCAAGTATGTCAGCATTAATGTCATATAAAGGCCACCTGAGCATTGGAGATTCCATAATGAGTGGACACAATAATTCTAGTCTAGCTTGCTTCCTTGACTCTAGATACTTTAGAACTCAGTGAAGGGATGCCTCCAAATTGATGGGACTATGTGGCTCTGACCTTTTAAGTGACTTGAACAATCTAGCTCATCTACTTCTAACACAAGTTATAGCTCTCTGGAAGGAAAAATAGGGTAAGTTCTCATAATCAACATAGGCTTTGGTTCTGGTAGAAAATATTCTATCCCTTATTGTTATCCCCATAAGTTAATCTAAACCAATCCCTAAGAACTTTTCTAGTTTACTACTCTCAACTCTTAATGGCAGAGGCTCTATCCTTTCCTCATCCCTATAATTATTTAGTTGCATGTCATAGTTTGCTTCATTAGACATCTAAGACATTAAGGCTCTTAAATATATATCCCCTATATAGAGTAAAGGATTCCATTGGGTTTCTAAAGGGATAATAAAATTATGCACATATAATTCATAGAGCAAATTCTACTGTCAGGATGGCAGAGTTAGGTATAAACCATAGAATTCTTGGGCCAATTTGAATTTTGCATTAATATCCTTAAGAGTTAGCATAAGTTGGAATAAAAGAAATTGTTCTTTTAAAGAGAGAGCATAAACCCATGGTAGTGGTCTACAAGCAAGTGCTTCATCATCCAACTTGAGGGCATGATCCATCCATTTCTTTTTGACTTGCTAATTTCTCCTTTAGATCTATGATTTCTTCACCCTAGGATGTTATGAGTTTCTTCATCTTTTTCCTCTCTTCCTCCCACAAGGCCTTAGCAAACATATGTTGTCCAAACAACTAGAAAAGGAGTCTATGTGGGGTAATGGAACCACTGTCTTCTTCATGGTTTCTTTTTCTCTTCCTATGTTCCTTCCATAAATGTTCTACAAAATTAGTAAACCATGTTGATTTATGGGTAACTAGGGTAGTGTTCGGATGAACTTTCTCAAGAATGGTTTCATCTTTACTACCTGAAGTACCTAATTGACCTACTAAGGTATCATTTAGATTTTCATTGACTTCATCCCTACATTCCTCATTAGGATTTTCAAGAATGTTTGTAGTTTCCAAATGGGGAGGAGAGTGATTAGGAACAATTTTTACAAGGGATTCTTTAGTAGACATCTTGGACAAAGTGGAATCTCTAAAAATTTTCCCTCTTATCCCTCTTATCCTAGGGCTTCTTCTTACGGGGGTTTCTTATTGTATCACAACCTTTTCCTTTTGGTGTCTCTATTGTAGGAGTAGTTGTTGCAATACTTTTCTTAGTTCTCTTTTGCCTCACAACTGTAGGGTTTGGCTCTTCCTTTACTAGAACAAAGATTTCTTCTTGCAATTTTCATTTCCTCTTTGCTCTGCTAGAAGTAGGTTTCTAGGTTTCTTGAATAGATAAAGGTATAGTCTCTTGCACATTTTCTTGGACATTTCCTTGCACATTTTTGGAATTAGCATCTTGGGTATTTTTCTTAGTAGGCTCATTGGTGGGGACTCCATTCTCCTCACTGGGTTATTCATTAAGGGTAGCCTAGCATTACAAAGTTTTGGCTTGGACAAATTTTTCCCATTGCATGGGAGAAACCTCCCTAAGTGACCTTTGTATGAGTAATTTAATTAGGCCATGATGGGTGATGAAATTTTCTTTTCCTTTTTGGGTTTCTTTAGCACTAATACACAACATATTGTATAAGAAATTTGGAACATTTACTGGAAGATTATGCCTTATACAACTAAGCAATTTGAAATGATGTGCATGTAAATATGAGAATCTCCCTTCACATGTAATGTACTTGATAATGTGCATGACCAACTCGTTGTATGGTGGCAGAAGAGACATTCTTTTGCAACATTTCTTAATAATGTCCATCTAAGGATCAGTTGGTATGACAAACTGAGCTCTAGTTGACCTTGCATCATACATACTGGGATAATGTTCTCCAATTGCCAACAACCCAATTACTTCTACAATATGTTCCTCTATAGAAATCACCATTAAAACCCTATATGGAAGCTTCTCCTTCATCAAATGTCCTTGTGAATTCTATGGCTACTTCATCATCAAATGCATTTAAACTCAGGAAATACCCTAACTAGCCACATGCATTAAATCTCTTTGTGGCCTCTACATCTGAGACAAAAATGGTATGTTCCACTAGTTCTAACCTCTAGAACTGTCCACCCATTTCTTCTTAACACTTTCATTGTCTGCACTATTTCCCCCTTATGAATTTAGGCTCCTTTGTTATATTACAAACCCATTTCATATTTCTTTTGATATGTAATTAATGTCATAATGAATCGTTATGAGAAATAATATGGCTTTAATGAAAGTAAATCATGGATGTGTGTGAGAATCATCCAAAAAATCCAAAAATGGGATTTAGATCACTTAAAATTTAAATACAAGTCACATCATAGTGTAACAATAAAATCATTCAAAAATAAGGGGTATGACACCTACACTTGTGTACTTATGGCAATTGAATTCCATCAATGAAGGAAATATAAATATTTGGAAAAATATTTACAAATAAATAGGAATTCCATTGGATATTAGAAACCTTCCCTGCCCCCTACAAAATATGGAAAAGTGTCCACACTTGTTAGACCTAGTATGGGGTATGGAACTAGTATAATGCTATCATCATATAAAGAATGTAGTATTAGATATAATTAATGCAATATTCATACTATAAATGAATAATAATTTGAAAATCTTATACCTATTAACTAATCATCACACATACCCCAAAAGGTGGCAAAAGTTACATCATTAGTGATAGCATCCATCAACAAATTACGATGTTTATTAAAAGCATTATAAAATGATGACGTGGAAGGTGGATGGGTGGAAGGTAAAGAAATGAGACAAGATGGATGGATGGAAGGAAAGAAATGAGATGAGGTGGATAAAGTGAATGGAGAAATTTGGGACTTTATGTGGGCATAAATTTTTTATTATGAGCATGCACAAAGAAATTAGTGTTGAAGAGCGGCAGTCAAAAGGTTAACACCTTTGACTACAGGAAGAGCTACCTGATGTGTATTTGAATTTGGTCGCTAAAACTACTGTAGGAAATCTTCTTTTGTTTGGGGCCATTTATATAATTTAAGGCTATGACCATTGACTACGCTTTTAAAAGGTATTGGATCAATGGTAGTTAATTGGATAGCTCCATTGTTAAAGACATGATTAACTTCATATGGACCCAGCCATCTTGTTTGTAGCTTACCTGGCATATCTTTAAATCTAGAATCATATAGTAGTGCCCAATCACCAATTTGAAATTGTTTATTGATAATGCGAGAGTCATTCCATTGTTTTCTTTATTTCTGTATAATTTTAGTGTGCTCTAAAGCAATTTTTTGCATTTCATCCAAAGAATTAAGATGTAGAAGATGTTCTCTCTATGCTACAAGAAGTTCAATGTCCAACTCCAATGTTGTTCTTAAATTTTTATGTTCAAATTCAATGGGAGCATTGCTACTTTACCATATAGGAGTTCAAATGGTGTGAATCCTATAGTATTCTTCCATGTTGTTCTATAGCCCCAAATAGCTTCCTGTAATCTATTGGTCCAATCTGTACAGTGCAAATAGACTATTTTTGTTAGGATGTTCTCAAGCTTGTGATTTGTGACTTTTGCTTGCCCATTAGCTTGAGGGTGTTAAGGACTGGGTTTTCAGTGCCTGATGTTATATTGTTTCATTAGTGTTGGGATTAGATTAGAGGTGAATTGCACACCTTGGTCAATGGCTAGCTCTTTGGGTACACCATAGTGAGTAAAAATTTCTTCATACAACAATTTTGCAACTTCTTCATCATGAGCATGCTTCATGGCATTGACTTTGACCCATTTCATTAGGTAATTAGTACACACAAGGATATAGGATTTCTCATTGGAAAGAGGATTGATTGGACTAATAAAGTCCATGCCCCATATGTCAAATGGTGTTAATGTCATTTGTGGGTTAAGGAGAATTTCATCTGTTCTTGTTGGTCGGCCCATCCTTTGACACTTATCACACTTTCTTGTATGGTTCAATGCATCTTTGTGAACTATAGGCAAATAGTAACTAGTTGTCAAGATTTTCAAGGCTATTCTTTTTTCTACAAAATGTCATCCACATGGTTCATTATGACATGCATGTAGAATGTCATATATTTCATCTTCTCTTACACATCTTATCATAACTAGATCAAGTCTAGTATAAATCAAGAGATTATTTGTCCAAGAGAAATGAAAACTTTTCTCTACAAGAAACTTCTTTTCCTTGTAAGAAAAATGTGCTAGTATTTTATTGGCTACAATATAGTTAGCAATGTCTACATACCATGGAGTTTGAATAGCAATGTGAAATAAATGCTCATGTAGAAACACATCATCTATTAGAGTAGTATCATTATCATCATGATGGATTCTTGAAAAATAATTAGCTACAACATTGGCTATTCTAGGCTTATCAATTATAGTTATATCAAATTCTTGCAACAACTGTAACCATCTTGCTAACTTGCCTGTTATAGTAGGTTTTTTCATGAGATATTTAATTGTGTCATGATCAGTATGAACAAATATGGGGTAGCCATTGATGTAATGATAGAATTTGTTCAAGGCATAAAATATTGCTAACAATTCTTTTTCAGTCACTATGTAGTTTAACTCTAGTGCATGAAGGCTCTTGCTAATATAATATATTGCATTTTCAAGACTTTGAGATTGTTGCACTAGAATTGCACCTATGGCATAGTCAAATGTATCTTTTATATATATGAAAAGGTAAATTCCAATCAGGTCCTTGTAAAATTGGGGCTATATTGAGAAGTTTCTTAAGCTACAAGAAGGCTTCATTACATTCGGATGTCCAACTAAATTCAACTTCCTTTGTGAGTAATTTATACAAGGGACTAGCTATTTTTCTGAAATCTCTTATGAAATGTCTATAATATCTAACATGACTTAAAAAAGATCTTGCATCTTATGATTTTGTAGGTATGGGCAATTTTTGAATTACCTCTATTTCAGCTGGATCCACTTCTATTCTTCCAACTGATATAAAATGACCAAGTACTACACCTTCCTGCATAAGCATGAGACATTTTTCACTATTAAGTGCCAAATTATGTTCTTGACATTTGACCAAAACCTTTTCAAGATTCATCATTTCTTCCTCCAAGGTGACTCCAAATGTTGTGAAATCATCCATATATATTTCCATACAATCATGTGATATATCAGCATAGATGCTAATAACAGCTTGTTGGAATGTTGCAAGAGCATTACATAAACCAAATGGTAAAACATAGTATCCAAAAGTACCCCATGGGCATGTAAATATGGTTTTATCTTGGTCTTTAGGAGCAATACTAATTTTATTATAGCTACTATACCCATCTAGAAAAGAGAAATACTTCTTTCCAGCTAGAGTGTCTAGAACTTGATCTATAAATGGTAAAGGAAAGTGATCCTTCTTTGTAGCCTTGTTCAATTCTCTGTAATCTATACAAATTATCTATTTTCCTCCCTTTTTTGATACCATGACTAGGGTGACACCCATCAACTATCAGATATAGGATAAATAAAACCAGCATCAAGCAATTTTTGTAATTTAGTTGTAACTATTTCTCTAAGGCTTGGATTTATCCTTCTCTAAGGTTGACGGAGTGGTAAACACCCATCATTGATGTATATCCTATGGGTGCACAATGTAGGACTTAACAATTTCATATCACCATAGTCCCATGCAAAGGCCTTTTCATGCCTTTGAAGCAACTCTATTAACTATTCCATTTGTGTTAGTGTTAATTTGGGATTAACATGAAGATTATGACCTTTAGATAGTTTAATAGTAGTGGTAGACTCTATCATAGTAGTTGTAGAGATTGGAATTGCTTCTAATTCACATGGTAGGAGTTGATGAAGAATATTAGGTTCTTTGAGTAGAGTATAATTCTCACCACATTCCTCATATGTGATTAATTCCAACACAGAACTTTCAAATACATATTTTTCTACCTCACAACTATTAGTAAGAATACTCTAAAGTATTGAATCTTCCCCTTGTAGCTTTAGAAAAGATCTCCTATGTAACATCATCAGATGTACTATACAATTTAATTCTTCTTCCTCATCCCCTAAATCTAAACAAATAAATGTGCTTAAATTTGGTAATGGTTGTGCTGGAGGATATAAATCAATTTTTTTTGTTGCTGGGCCATTAGATATGGTCATATTCACTAATCTACAATTTATATTTTCATCCATTATAGCTAACCATGGTTGACCTAGTATGATAGGGTAACTAGATAGATTAATCTTGGGGAATAGAATCATGAAGTTTGTAGGATACTCTAGAGAGTCTAAAGTTACAATTATGTTTTCTATCATCCCATCAGGGGTGACAGTAGAACTATTTGCAAGTTACAAAATTGTTAGAGTAGCCCTTAATCCTTCTATTTTCAACTTCTTCATAGTGTCTTTGGTCATGACATTTATATAAGCTCCAAGATCTATTAAAGCATTTTAAATAGACTGACCATTGATACTAACATCTACAACTGGACTACTTGGATTAGAATATTTTTTATGTAATCAATTTTCCTAACATAATATTAGCCAATTGTCCCACAACATGGACTGTAGTGGGGTCCTTTTTCTTCCTTCCAAGCTTCTTCAAGCAGGCTTCTCTAATGGATTTTCCATAGATTGGAGCATCTTTAATGGCTTGGAACAAGGGTATTTGGACATGCATATTCTTTAGCTGATCAACAATATCAAAAGGTTGTTCCTCTATTTGTACAGGTTTCTTTTGTATAAGTTTTTCTAGAAAAGGAGGTTCCACCTCTAGTTGAGCTTGGGTTGAAATAGTGATATTGGTTGGGTCAACTGCTTTAGCAACTAGGGATTTTGATGCTACAGGAGTATCTGGTATCTTAGTTATAAGAGGTAGTTTGGGTGGCATCCTTGAGTATGGGGATCAAGTGGTAGAGCGTTGACAGCAAAAGCATATGTAAGACTATACTCACCACAACCTTGGTAATTGATCTTAATTGTGGAAAGAGTGGAGGCTAAAATGGTGTCTAGGTCATAGTAGGTGCCAGAGGAATTGGCCATGGTGTGACCAACTTTGATCCCAAGACAATGATTGGTGTATGAAGCTTCAACCACATTACAATAAGCAAAGGGTTCAAGATCTACATGGATAGTTATCTTATTACCATTATGCAAAAATTTGATGCACTAATGATATGTGGATGGAATGGCCTTCATAGCATGAATCCATGGGCAACCGAGGAGGATGTTGTATGGAAGGTTAAGATCAACTACATGGCAAAGTGTTTCTTGAGTGGCTGGGCCAACTTTGATAGAGAAAAAGATGGTTCCTTTAGTGGTGTGCTCCAAATTATCATATGCCTTGATGCTGATTATTTCATTAATGATATCTACCTCAGTGTATCCTTCCTATTTGATGAACTTTAGACTACATAGATTTAAAGCCAATCCATTATTTATCATGACTCGCTTAACTGCAAAGTTGGAAACCATAATAGCTATGTGAAGTGGAAGGTTATGATCTGGTTCAACTACTAGGATATCATTGGTTTTGAAGGATAAGGCACATGATGCAAAATATGGCCAACCAAGTTCTGAAACTCGATGGCATTTATGTCGAAGGGGACACATGACTTGTGTAGAGTACTGTCAAGGATCTCATGATAAAGTGGGCTTGTTTGTAAGATATCTAGAATGGAGATCTAGGCTGGCATGTTTCCAAGGTGTTCCAAGATGTTATACTGCAGCCCTAATGAGGATGATTTTGATGGACATGCTCTAGATGGAGGTGGTGTTGATGATGCAAAAATAGGTGGGATAGCTATATTGAGTTGAGTCTGACAAGTAGCGACTGCATATTGGGTATCTAGGCCCTTAATGTTAATGACATTAATGGATAGCTCAACCTGTGATATGCAACTAATAAGGCTTCCATAGTCTAAATACACTGAGGTATAGTTCTAAGACTTATCTTAGTTATCTCCTTGTTTGCCTTGAGTATTGTTCAATTTGTTGATAGGAGGGTTTGTAGGTACTTTTTCAAGGTTTGTGTTATGAGGAGGGAAAGCATTTTGATACATCATTAATCCTGCATTAGGTGAAGTTTGTGCCCCCACTATGATTTCCTTTTGGTCAATGAGGTCCTGAAAATAATCCTTGAGCTACATGCATTTAAGGGTAGTGTGTCCTTTGACAAGATGGAATTTATAGTACTCATTATCCTTGTGCTAGGATGCTCTAGACTGATTGGGCTCCAAAGGTTGTATTTGTGGATACTGAAAAAGGTTATCTTTGGCCAATTTTTCAAAGATTGCATCAAGAGGCTCCCCCAATGGGGTGTATGTGTATGGTTGCCTTTGAACACGAGGCTTAGTACTGTTGGGCGTTTGTTTTGCACGAGGTCAACGACAGGAATCCATAGTGTAATTCCTCTCTTGAAAGGAAAATCTTTTTAAGGAACCACTCCAAGGTTTAGCATTTTTCTTTTGATGTACCAAAATCTACTTAGTAGAAGATAAATGTGAATGTTCATGTCATGTCCCCTTTTCAAATAATTAAAAATAATAATCTTTGCTAAGGCAGGCAAGCCCAACAAGGTGAAGTTTCAGAAAAAGGGGATAAACTTTGGAAGCTAATGGACTAATAAATAAAAATTATTAATAAAATATGTTTTATTAACCCCTCTTGGATGTGAGTTAGGGTTATGCCCTCTTTTAAGGGGTTTGGAGGCATTTTGGGCTCATTCCAAAACTTGATTTTTGCGCATTGCTTTGTTGTTCTTCAGAGGTTGCCAAACCTGTGGAGAAGGAGACCCAAGAACAAGAGTTTGTAGGTTTCCAGGAAGGCTAAGGATGGGAGTTTGAATCCATTCCATGTGCATGCTCATGCAGAGTTTGCCTTTGTGTTGAATAGTGCAGATTTGTGGGTTTTCGGGTGTGCTTTTTGTAAGAGTTTGGTGTTTCCAGTTGAGTATTTCATATCAGTTTGGTTTGCTACTATATTTCAGAATTTTAGATGTTAAAATAGAGCTAAATATATGTATTTTTTCATGATTATACTTCTGTGATAGATTATTTGTGTTTTTGTGGTGTTTTCGGGCTATTCTATGTTGTTTTTGGGAGCCCGATGAGCATTGTTTTATCCTCCGTTTGGGAGCTGCTGTGTAAATGTTATATAGATCTAGAAATGTCATTTTGTAGGCTGTTATGCTGCTAAAATTTCTATAAGAATTTCCACTTTCAGATTTATTAATAATATGTGAAGCTGTGAAGTTTTTGGCACTATTTCGGGCATACCCGATTTGGGGGTTTATTGAGAAATTGGTGGATCTTTGAAATATTGATTGTTTGATTTTAAATATCTGATTAGAGGCTTGAAATATCATGTAAATTTAGAAAGGGACATTTCAGTGGTATCAGAGCTATGATCTTTCCAGCCTAAGGGTTTGTAGAAGTTTGCATGTCAGTTTTGACAACTACCCAAATCTTGCATGTCATAATTTATGGTTGCATGTTGCTTCTAATCAGCTGCATGTCAAAAATTATGGTTGCATGCTACTTCTAATCATTTTCATGTTAGTTATTGGTGAATTTGGTGGTTGCATGTTGCTTCTAATCAGTTGCATGTCAAAATCTATGGTTGCATGCTACTTCTAATCATTTGCATGTTAGTTCTTGGTGTTTGAAGAAGTTATAACCTATTGGGGTTACACTCTACTTTATCTAGAATGGACAGGTATAGTATAGAGTCTTAGAGGACATGATCTTGGACAATTGATATCTAGAGTTAGAATAGTAGAAAGGATGGTTATTTAGACATTCGAGATAAACTTAGAAAAATAAGCCATGACATGTCTGAATAGTTGGTTGAGCACCACCGTATGATGAATGACATGTTTTTCAACCCAGCTAAGGTGGATAAGTTGACTGGATTTCTATTTGGCAAATTTTCTCACAGGGTAGCTGACACAATTACCAAGAACTTGCATGAGGAGCTTGAGAAACTAGCTTATAGCTAGGCAGAGGTCTCAGATTCTACTCTACCACAAGAGGTAGTCGGTTTAGATGATGATTATGAGGATGTTGTTGTGCATGATGGTGAGATACCTGGTAGAGATGAGCAGACATTGAGCATTCATGACTTTGCTAAGAAAGAGTACCAGGCACAGTTAGATGCTTTGACACATGATGTTGAGGCTGGTAGTACTTCACACGATTTGTCCAGCCGGCTGAAAGTGAACAAAGACAATATTGTGACTTCATTATCTCATCATGATAGGTATGTGGAGTTAGTTGGTATTGGTCATATTACTTAGGTGAGGAGTTTAGTTGGTATTGGTCATATTACTTAGGTGAGGAGTTTTCTTGAGTTACCAGCTGATTCTAATTTACAGATATGAACTCGAGATTTTTATATTGGCATTTGGGATTCAGTTGATTGGATATCTTTAACACTTTCTGGTAGCAGTGTTTGTTTGGGTGCTATCATGGATTTGATTAGCAAATTGCATGGTGTTGTCTTTTCTTGTGCCAGCAGCTTGTCTAATGCTGGTATTAGTTTTTATACACTAGTGTTGGGCTTTGTTCATATATCCAGTCAACCATACTTGCTGAAATGTGTTGATGATCTTTCATATTTGGAAGTGTATACATATGAGTCCCAAGATCATATTGGCATTGATGACATCCAGGAGGATGTAGTGGGTAGTTTTGAAGACTTAGTTTCCTTGGCAATTTCTTTTGGTACAAAGGAGTTAGACATCAGTGCTATAGTTTTTGATACTCCATATGTTGATATGAGCTTTGGAGTTGATTCACAGGATATGGATGGTAATACTCTAAAGATTAGTAACTTTGACGATACTCCTTTAGACAGTGCATCAGAGGAGCTTTGTAGGAGATAGTCTAGCTAGTGTCATAATGTGTCTAATCAGTTGAGAGTTAGTGAGCAAGACATTGCTATTGCTTGCCAGCATTTTGATGCTGCTCATCAGTTGTTAGTAGTTTATGGATGGGGTTCTCCTACTATTGATGAGTAGGGAGGTAGTTATCTTTCCTTGACAAAGTTCCACTCTTTATGGGAGGTTATCCAAATTCTGAGACAGGATTATATGCAGTTGGTAGCCGATAGAGATTATCTTATGGAGTGGGGCAGTACATCATACGATGTATTTTTGGCCAAGGAAGATGAGGTGAGTGAGCTTACTCAGCAGCTTGAGGTGACTTTTGAGATTCTTGAGAGTACACAGTTGGCTTTCAAGGAGTCACAGTTTCATTTGGCTAAGGTGACCATGGAGTTAGAGCAACTACAGTCTTTACCAAATTCTATACAGTCACAAGCTTGTCTGGTGATCCGAGGATTTCCATGGTCGAGATTGTCAAAGATAGTGGAGATGGGGATGCATCCATCCTCGATACTAACATTGGCATATCAAGTTTGTCCCCACTAGAGTTAGGTTCAGTTGAGTTGGGTGCTGCAATAGATTGTTGTGGTATGCCTAATATGGTGTTGACCTCTAGTACTAATGGTACGAAGACTAGAGATGATGTAACAAAGACCATGTGTGATGTTGGTGAGCCGATAGTTGGCATGGTTTCTTCTAGTAATACTATTCCCTTGGCAATGTCTTTAGAGGTAGTAGTTAGTTCCAACTTGGTCAGTAATCAATTATAGTTAGTTACATCTGGATTGCAATCTAAGCCACTGACTGAGATTGGTGCATTCTATTGACATTACATTGTGAGGTATGCTCATCAATTCACCTTTGATGACAATGTTGATGAGATGATGATACAGAGATGTACTTTGGTTCCTAGTGCTTATCATTAGTTATGGGATAGTTTTATGCCTCAGGATGAGAGTTGTGATGGGCATGACATGGCGATAGGTCCTATAGTTGACAACTTGATAATACATGACTTAGAGCAAGAGTTTTGGAGTGATGCTTCAGTGGGTGTTGTTATTGATTCTACTCCTTTGGTTATGAAATCTCCTGACTTAGCTGGTGATCAGTCACAATGGGTTGTATCACTTGTTCATGGTGAGCTATTGACTGAGGTTGATTTTTTTTATCAACATTATATTGCAGGGTATGTACATCAGTTAGCATTTGATCCTTGTGCTGAGGAGTTGATGGCAGACAAACTTGGTTTGGGTTCCATTTCTTGCTATTTATCTTATGATGGCTTTTCAACATTAGGGGTGCATGGGAGTTATGGTTGTGAGATAGTGGCTAGTGATCTATAGAGTTGTGTTGACTGCAGGAGTTGTACAGTGTGTGGATTCTCCATACTTGGTACAGTTTCATTCGGGAGCATTCACCATTGTTGCAGAGTTGGATTGTACATTACATATAGGCTAGTGGGATGCATTGATGGTATTTACTATGTTGGAAATTTGATTTGTCCACTTTACTTGAGTTTTTATGTTCTAAGAGTTTGTGTCTTGTGGGTTTCTGACTGTGGAAGTTGTGACTTTGGAGTTTGGTTGAGCAGTAATTGTCAGTTTGATTATGGATTCCTCTTGGTTATATTGCAGAGGATATTGCAGGACCCTATGTTAATTGACAATAGTATAGTTCATGACTACATTTGGGATCTAGGTGGATTTATTGGTCTATTATTCAGCCATTTCTTGAGGACAAGCAATATTTGAAAGGGGATGACTTGTCATGTCCCGTTTTCAAATAATTAAAAATAATAATCTTTGCTAAGGTAGGCAGGCCCAAAAAGGTGAAGTTTTGGAAAAAGGGGATAAACTTTGGAAGTTAATGGACTAATAAATGAAAATTATTATTGAAATATGTTTTATTAACCTCTCTTGGACATGAGTTAGGGTTATGCCCTCTTTTAAAGCGTTTGGAGGCATTTTGGGCTCATTCCAGAACTTGATTTTTGCGCATTGCTTTGTTGTTCTTCAGAGGCTGCCAAACCTGTGGAGAAGGAGACCCAAGAATGAGAGTTTGTAGGTTTATAGGAAGGCTAAGGATGGGAGTTTGAAGCCATTCCATGTGCATGCTCATGCAGAGTTTGCCTTTGTGCTGAACAGTGCAAATTTGTGGGTTTTCGAGTGTGTTTTTTGTAAGAGTTTGGTGTTTCCAGTTGAGTATTTCATATCAGTTTGGGTTGCTGCTATATTTCAAAATTTTATATGTTAAAATAGAGCTGAATATATGTATTTTTTCATGATTATACTTCTGTGATAGATTATTAGTGTTTTTGTGGTGTTTTCGGGCTATTCTATGTTATTTTCGGGAGCCTCATGAGCATTATTTTATCCTCCATTTGGGAGCTGTTGTGTAAATGTTATACAGATCTAGAAATGTAATTTTTGTAGGCTTTTATGCTGCTGAAATTTCTATAAGAATGTCCACTTTCAAATTTATTAATAATATGTGAAGCTGTAAAGTTTTTGGCACTATTTCAGGCATACCCGATTTGGGGGTTTATTGAGAAATTGGTGGATCTTTGAAATATTGGTTGTTTGATTTTAAAGATCTGATTAGAGTCTTGAAATATCATGTAAATTCAGAAAGGGACATTTCAGTTCATGAGGAGGCCTTTTCTAGTTCCAAAAACTCTTTTACCTTGGAATCAAGTAAAATCTGTTTGCTGTCTCAAAAGATCACACCAAAAGAACAATATTTTTGTATTTTCTATTTTTCAATGAATGCAACTCTAACAATGTAGCTAGTATGAGGTCCTAATCTAACAGGGGGGGTTAGCAAAGGAAATAATGAAAATGAAAGAAAATAACATGAAATCAAATAACTTGAAATTAAAATTCCTAAATGGACATAAGCTACAGAACACAACACACTGCAAGTTAAACCTTCGAAGAAATCAGTAGGAAACTAATGAAAATAGGAGCAGTGCTTCCTTGAATCCACTGATGCAATCATCGATGAGAATCTTTAACAAATCAAATGATGTTTCACTCTTCATCAAATCGCAAGGCTACGGAAAGTGCACTCATGCGAGATAAAACGTTATGTAGACACAATCGGGTGATCTCTTCTCAAGCTCGTTACGTCAACAGAATTCATATATCTATATGATGCAGAGTATGCAGCAAAAACACCAACTCTTCTTCCAAATTTGATCAGCACCTTAACTTGCTTCCAACCTCCAAACAGAAACTAGGCCTTCTTCCAAGGTTAATGACTGACCCAATGGCTTCTAACATTGGTAGACTCTACCTCAAAGTGGACTCCACTTCACAAGCCCAACCCTCAAACCTAGGGTTCACAAACAACTTGGGACAATCACACCTATTACGGATTCCCTAACACCAAATAGGCTTAAAATAGAAAATATTTCTTATATTTGGTTAGAACTCCATTCCTATGATAGAAATGGTTCTTACTAACTCAAAACAACAAGAAAAACCCCCACTTTGAAGTTTCTCAACACCCAACACTGAAAATTACAAATTGTTACCAGCACTTTTATTAGAACAATTCCTAGTTTCAATGGTCAAACTCCCAAAAAATACAAAGAACCATACAATATTTTCACATCACCAAATACCCTTCAACTACTCCTATGAGATTCCAAAAGATCAATTACCAACTCTACTCCAACATCAAGTTATGCCCGCTTTGTGTCACAGTCCTAAATGGCCAGTTTAGGCTGGGTTACAAGGAAAGCATAAATAAATGGGTTCAAAGACTTGGTTCAACCCCTTGGATCTCTTCTACACCTTTTATTTATCCTTCTACACCCTTCACTTGGGTCAAATCAATCAACTTGGGAGCATGATCCTTCGTTTTCCTTCAAAACTAGACTAGACATAAGACTATGTTCAGCCTAGGGCTTGCTGGTAAAAATAGGTGCCCAACTCCTACAGACCTGAAACTCTTCCATCTTTAAGTCACCTCTCCTAACTTGCATTCCACAAATCAGCATTGAAATCCCACGGTGGGTTTGCAAGTTAGGAGGCCATCTTGTTGAAACCCTCAATGTGCAGCAATTTCAGACCTACCTCTACTAAAACAGGTATAACTTTTAACCCAGAATAGATAAAAACTTCAAACCAATTGAATTAGAATACTGACTTAGTCCTATTTCCAAAAATATAATATTTGTACCACTAAAAATCCGTACAGTCCATACGGAATTGAAAAAAAAGAGAAAATTGCAGAATTTCTGAATTTTATTCACCAAATGTTGTCCACCCGTCCGTACCATGGCCTTCCCCACGTGTGGAGACCTTAAATAAGTTTCTTAAAATAGTTATAACTTCCATTTGGATGGTTGGAAGACCATACAACTTCCTTTTTTAAGTTTGACAACAAATTTGCAAAAATTGCTCTTTAGCAACTTTTTGCATTTTGCAACTTTTTGCACTTTTGCATTTTTTTTACACACCTTCAATTCAAACCTGTCCTAATGACTCAAATCCACCTAAAACATCCTAAAAATAGTAAAATACTCAAGAATTCATAAATAATGACTCCTTGGTTACAAATGGTCACTTGGCTTATAACCACACCAATGTGCCATTGTACCTTACAATTGAGTCTTCATTACAAATATGGACCAAACTTCATTCCTAACAACTCTAACATACTAAACACCTTGAATTCATGCCTAAGAGACTTAGGTGCCCTGCACCATACTCCCTAGGCCAAAAGAAACTCAAGTCTCTTGAGTTGCTAGTGTGGACACGTTGTATCCCATCTTCTTTATAGTTGATTCAGGCAGCCAACTTGCATCTTCAACTGGTCTACTTGTCCATTTGATGAGGTAGTCCATGTACACCTTCCTCCTAGTCCTTTTTCCTTCTCTTTTATCCAAAATAGTTTCTATAGTGACTACCCCTGCCTTGGGAAGAGAGTTCATGATCTCTTTATCTACTGTGGTTGATTCAATGCCACTGGTTTCAGTCTGAGAACCTCTGTAAGGATATAAATCAGAGACATTAAATGTATTGGAGAGCCCTATGTCTGGTGGCAACTCCACCTTATAGGCATTGTGTCCACATTTTTGCAAGATCCTAAAAGGACCTATTTTCCTCATCATTAACTTATTAAAATTACCTTTAGGAAGCCTCTCCTTTTTAAGGTTCACCATAACCAGATCTCCTATTTCAAATTGAAGATCTCTCCTCTTAGTATCTGCTGCTTCCTTATACTTCATTGTCATTTTTCCTAGCCTATCTTTGACCTCTTGATGAATTTCCTTCATCACCTCAGAAAAATCACATGCTTGAGCACTGGTTCTTTCCATAGATTTGACATCTCTGACCTCCATTACCCCTCTAGGATGAGTGCCATAAACAATTTGAAATGGGCTCAATCCAGTTGTCCTATTCATTGAATCATTATAAGCAAACTCTGCTTGTGCTATGACTGAGTCCCAAGATGATCCATGTTCCTTAGTAAGGCATCTTAATAGGTTGCCTAATGATCTATTAACCACCTCTGTTTGGCCATCCGATTGTGGATGGTATGTTGATGAAAATGAGAGGTCTGTACCAAGTTTTCTCCACAAAGTCCTCCAAAAGTGCCCAAGAAACTTAGAATCTCTATCCGAGACTATGGATAATGGTAATCCATGTAGTCTTACTACTTCCTTGAAAAAGATACCTGCAATATAAGAGGCATCATGACTGGTTTTACATGGCAAAAAATGTGCCATCTTGGAAAATCGGTCTACTACAACACAAATACTATCATAGCCTTGCTTGGTCCTTGGCAATCCAAGTACAAAGTCTAAACTTACAGCATCCCAAGGCCTATTTGGTATTGGTAATGGGGTGTACAGTCCTGCATTAGAAGTCTTCCCCTTTGCCTTTTGACAAATCACACAAGTCTCTACAAACTTTCTTACATCAGTAGGCATCCTAGGCCAGTAATAAAATCTTCTTACTAGTTCAAGGGTCTTGTCCAATCCAAAATGACCAGCTAGACCCCCATAGTGCTTCTCCTTTATAATGTTCTCCCTCAAGGATCCTCTAGGGATGCATATCTGACTCCCTTTGAAGAGCAATCCTTCTTGCAGCATGAAATCTGCATAAATGCTATGGTACTGCCCTGTCATATCCCTACAGACTTGATGAACTTCTTTGAAGTCTTTATCACTTTCATACATGTCTTTTATGGAGTGGAATCCCACATTCTCCAACCTTATTTCTTGAATGGTTAAATTCCTTCTACTAAGGGCATCAGCAACCTTATTTTCCTCCCCTTTTTATGCTTAATAGTGAAGGTGTATGATTGAAGGTACTCCATCCATTTCACATGCCTGTGGTTCAACTTTTCCTGTCTATTCAAGAAACTCAATGCATGGTTATCTGTATAGACAATAAACTCCTTGGGCAATAAATGATGTCTCCATTTTCTTAGAGACTGAACCATAGCATACAATTCTAAATCATATGTAGAATATCTTTGTTTTGCTTCATTTAAATTTTCACTAAAGAAGGCTATTGGCTTACCTTCTTGACTTAGGACTCCTCCTATGGCCCTATTACTTGCATCACATTCAATAGTAAATACCTTCTTGAAATCAGGTAGAGCAAGGATGGGTGCCTCTGCAACCCTTTTCTTCAAGTACTCAAAGGACTGATCAGCGTCTCCTGTCCATGAAAATTTACATTTTCTTCCACCCTTGATTGTATCAATCATAGGGGCACACACATTACTGAAACCTCTAATAAACTTTCTATAAAAGCTTGCCAAAACATGAAAGCTCTTTACCTCACTTGCATTCTTTGGTGTAGGCCAGTTGAGGATTGCTTCCACCTTTTCTGGATCCATCTTGAGGTTGCCCTTGGAGATGACAAAACCTAGGAACACCAACTCTTCTTTCATGAAGACACATTTATTCAAATTTATCTTCAATTCCTTCTCCCTGAGTTTCTTCAAAACCAATTCCAAGTGTGTTAGATGTTCCTCTTTAGATTTGCTAAAAATCAATATATCATCAAGATATACAACAACAAAATGATTGATGAAAGGTTCCAAAACTTCATTCATGAGTCTCATGAATGTACTAGGGTCATTAGAAAGGCCAAAGGGCATCACCATCCATTCATAAAGTCCCTCATTAGTTTTGAAGGTAGTTTTCCATTCATCTCCTTCCCTTATTCTGATTTGGTGGTAACCGCTTTTCAAATCAATCTTGGAATAGTACCTTGCCCCTCCTAGGTGATCCATCAAATCCTCCATCCTAGGCATTGGGAACCTATATCTGATGGTTATCTTGTTTATGGCTCTTGAGTCCATACACAACCTCCATGTACCCTCCTTTTTGGGTGCCAACAAAGTAGGGACTGCACAAGGGCTGATGCTCTTTCTTATGAACCCTTTTTCAAGCAACTCCTCAACTTGTCTTGCTAATTCCTTGTTTTGTTCTGGTGTCAACCTATAGGAAAGCTTATTAGGCAATGTAGAACCTAGAATAAAGTCAATACAATGACTTACCTCTCTAAATGGTGGCAAGGTATCAATAGCAGGGTCTGAAATAACTTCCTTGTATCTATCCAAAAGTTGCCTCACTTCCTTGGGTTCCACATTCCTTATTCCTAATCTGCCTTCCTCCTTTTTATCCTCTTGTCTTGGCTTTACTACAATGGCAAAGCATGGGGTGTTCTTCACCTTGAGAGTCTTCAAAAACTTCTTCTCCCCAACCATCATTACACTAGATGCATGTTGGGTCTCCTTTCCATCTTCTAGCAATGGTGTCATAGTGTACTCCTTCCCATTTTTGGTGATGATGTAGACATTGTTCCTCCCATCATGCTTGGAATTGACATCATACTACCATGGCCTACCTAACAAAAAATGACAAGCATCCATATCTACAAAATCACAAACAATTTTGTCCTTGTACTCCCCAATTTGAAATTCAACATTAACTTGTTCATTAACAACAACTTGCTGCTCCTTACTTAACCACGAAACTTTGTAAGGGTTAGGATGAGGTGACCTCTTCAATCCAAGCTTATTTACCATCTCTATTGATGTAATATTATCAGTTGAACCGGAATCAACAATTACCTTACACACTTTACCTTTTACCTTGCACAAGGTCTTAAATAAGGTCTTCCTTTGGGCTGGTTCTTGTTCTGCAATTGTCTTCAGTAGGGTTCTATTGAACATTAAAGATTCCCCTCACTCTGGATCAGCATTCCCTCTTGCTCCTTGGTCACTTTGTGCATCCTCTTCTTGAGCCAAGTGGATTCTTCTATCTCCTTCTTGACTGCTGCTGCCCCCTTTCTCTGGACACCTAGAGGACCTATGCCCTGTTTGATTGTAGGTAAAACACCTTCCAGTGAATACCCCTGGAGTCCTTCCTCCAAGTCTTCCTCTCCCATTAGGTCTCCTACCTCTAAATCCTCCTCTAGGATTGGATTCTCCATCTGATTTTTCTTGACTGCTGCTAGGTTCACCTTGAGATCTATTAGATGAACCTCTACCCCCAAATCTTCCTCCACCTCTGTTATTTCCTCCTCTCCCTCTTCCATGGGAATCACTTCTCCTCTTGAGTTTCTCCTCAATCTTGAGGGCCATTTGGTAACATTGGTGGATGGTCTTAGGATTGAACAAAACTAGTTCATCCTTGATGGAGTACTTGAGCCCATTCAAGTATCTTGCCAACTTTTTCTTTTCACTTTCAGGAACTTGAGCCCTTAGAGTGAGTTTATGAAACTCCTCTGTATATGCTCCTACATCCAAGTCCTTTTGCCTAAGACTTTGCAAATTTTGATGCATTAGGACCTCATAGTCCTCTGGTACAAACTGTTTCTTGATCTCTGATTTCATTCTCTTCCACGTGGCTATGGGTGCCTTCTCTTCCTCTATTCTCTCATTTTGAAGAAAATTCCACCAACTAAGGGCAGATCCTTTCATCTTAGACTTATACACCTTTATCTTTTGGTTTTCTGGCACATTATCACATTCAAAGTGATTTTCAAGTGCTTCAATCCACTCCATGCATTCTTCTGGATTCAACTTACCACTGAACATAGGTAGGTTTGATCTTTGATCCTTTCTTCCTGCCCTTTCTAGGGCCTCCAACATGGCTCTTTGATTTGCAGGAATTTCATCTCTAACCTACCTAGGCTCTCTAACTTCAGTCCTTTCTTCTTCTCCTTCAGAGTCTTCCATGACTCCTCTAGCCATCTTGCCCTTCAATTTTTCCAATTCTCTTTTCATGCTTCTATTTTCTTCCCTTACTACTCTACTTTCTACCATTTGTTCTTTGACCAACTTGGCCAATTCCACATTTGTGATCCTAAGAGGTATCTCCCTCTCTCCTTCCTCATTATCTGACATCTTTCCTCTCTAATCAGGCTCTTAGTGGCTCTGATACCACTCTGATGCAGAGTATGCAGCAAAAGCACCAACTCTTCTTCCAACTTCGATCAGCACCTTAACTTGCTTCCAACCTCCAAACAGCAACTAGGCCTTCTTCCAAGGTTAATGACTGACCCAATGGCTTCTAACATTGGTAGACTCTACCTCAAAGTGGACTCCACTTCACAAGCCCAACCCTCAAACCTAGGGTTCACAAACAACTTGGGACAATCACACCTATTACGGATTCCCTAACACCAAATAGGCTTAAAATAGAAAATATTTCTTAGATTGGGTTAGAACTCCATTCCTATGATAGAAATGGTTCTTACTAACTCAAAACAACAAGAAAAACCCCCACTTTGAAGTTTCTCAACACCCAACACTGAAAATTACAAATTGTTACCAGCACTTTTATTAGAACAATTCCTAGTTTCAATGGTCAAACTCCCAAAAAATACAAAGAACTATACAATATTTTCACATCACCAAACACCCTTCAACTACTCCTATGAGATTCCAAAAGATCAATTACCAACTCTACTCCAGCATCAAGTTATGCCCGCTTTGTGTCACAGTCCTAAATGGCCAGTTTAGGCTGGGTTACAAGGAAAGCATAAATAAATGGGTTCAAAGACTTGGTTCAACCCCTTGGATCTCTTCTACACCTTTTATTTTTCCTTCTACACCCTTCACTTGGGTCAAATCAATCAACTTGGGAGCGTGATCCTTCGTTTTCCTTCAAAACTAGACTAGACATAAGACTATGTTTAGCCTAGGGCTTGCTGGTAAAAATAGGTGCCCAACTCCTACAGCCCTGAAACTCTTCCATCTTTAATTCAGCTCTCCTAACTTGCATTCCGCAAAGCGGCATTGAAATCCCACGGTGGGTTTGCAAGTTAGGAGGCCATCTTGTTGAAACCCTCAATGTGCAGCAATTTCAGACCTACCTCTACTAAAACAGGTATAACTTTTAACCCAGAATAGATAAAAACTTCAAACCAATTGAATTAGAATTCTGACTCAGTCCTCTTTCCAAAAATATAATATTTGTACCACTGAAAATCCGTACAGGCCGTACGGAATTGAAAAAATAGAGAAAATTGAAGAATTTCTGAGTTTTATTCACCAAATGTTGTCCACCCGTCTGTACCATGGCCTTCCCCACGTGTGGAGACCTTAAATAAGTGTCTTCCAACAGTTATAACTTCCATTTGGATGGTTGGAAGACCATACAACTTCCTTTTTTAAGTTTGACAACAAATTTGCAAAAATTGCTCTTTAGCAACTTTTTGCATTTTGCAACTTTTTGCACTTTTGCATTTTTTTTACACACCTTCAATTCAAACCTGTCCTAATGACTCAAATCCACCTAAAACATCCTAAAAATAGTAAAATACTCAAGAATTCATAAATAATGACTCCTTGGTTACAAATGGTCACTTGGCTTATAACCACACCAATGTGCCATTGTACCTTACAATTGAGTCTTCATTACAAATATGGACCAAACTTCATTCCTAACAACTCTAACGTACTAAACACCTTGAATTCATGCCTAAGAGCCTTAGGTGTCCTGCACCACTATAGAAAACACCAGAACTAAAAGATTGCACAACCAGAAATAATGCAATAAACCTTTGGCTCAATCACAATCTCATGAATAAAATCCACAAAACAATGACACATTTATGCAAGAATAACTACACTCCAAATGCTAGCACCAAAAGCATAATTTTATTGCATAATAATGGCAGCCCTTGTTACATTTTACAATGGGTTATTTATAAGAAATCATCTCCTCAATTTATGTTGAGAGTGAGAGATATCTTGATGCAATAAAATGCTTTTAAAACATTAAAACAAACTAAATATATACAAATTGGTAATCTAACTGGTGCTTAGAGGGACTCCATCCATATTTTATTCATTAATTGGATGCATGAGCCCTCTACATGTCGAAAACAATGAAAGTATGAGAGAGAAAGTAGGAGGAATCCATTAGTCAAAGTAGAAGTGCATGTTGACACCAAAAATAGAAGCTTACCCTTCACTTGATGTGTGTTAGAGTTAATTTGCCATCAAAATGCATTTCCAATGCATGGAAAGTGATATTTTTGGAACTGGTAGTCAACTATCAGTGCACCTTTGAATTGCAAAGCTACAAACTTGCAGAGCTACGGAGCTGTAGAGCTGTGTACCTATGGAGCTGCAGAGCTATGGACCTATGGAGCTGTGGACCTGCGGACTTGCGGACCTGTGGAGCTCAATTCACCAAAAAACCAAAGTTCTCAATTTTGAAAACAGTTTCTGGGTTTTTCTCAAATGAGTTTTTAGATCATTTTTTGTTTTACGCTCCATGCCCCCTTTTGATGATTTACACCCTCTTTATAGCCAATTACTTCAATAAACTTGCACTCCCTCTGCTTCTTCAATCGAAAATCTCAAGGCCCCTGCATTGAATCTTGTCCCCAATAGCTGCATAAGATGAGGAACTTGATTTTCTTTATGTGTCCAACCTCTGTATTTTTAACCTTTGTCTTCTCTCCACCTGTCCAATCCTTCTCGGTGAGAAACCAAGTGATCCAGATTATCCAAGATGATCAAATGTTTGTAGCATTTCATATTTTTTCACAAATTTTTTAGGCATTTTTAAATGACCTTTTCGGAAGTTTTTTGCTCAAAATTTCAAGTCAGAACCTTCATCGATCCCTAAAATTGGGTAGTCAAAGGCTCATTGTTTTAGGGATTTGAAATTAGATCTTTAGTTGTTCTTTCCAATGGTGTAAGCAGTTCTAAATTTTGAAGCCTGAGTCAAAAGTTATGACCTCAACAAGTTGAGGACGTGATTTTTACCTTCAAAAGAATTAGTCCGTAGAGTTAACAATGCATAGAAAAGACATACTAGTTACTCAAACAAAATTGGAGGTGAATCCTAAAATCTGGCTAAGTCTGAAATCTTGAAGCCTTGACATTTAGCTAAGTCTAGATTCCTGAAGCCCTAAAATTTGGCTAAGTCAGGATTTCTGAAGCCCTGAAATTTTCTAAAATCTTTACCTTATCTCTGGGAGGTCTGAAACCTATCTCAAAAGATTCGTTGCATATATTAAAATATATCTTAACTATAAGGAATTAAATATACTTTAAACTCCTTTTATGGCTATTCGAACAAAACTAAAGGTGAAAAAATAGCTTGACAAGCACACAAGGCCCTTGGGAGCACGACGGTGCAAACACGCATGAGGCACCTTGATTGTGCATGCATGCACACTTACAAATTGGGCGTGGCATGGTCTTAGCGCAAGGTGCGATGTGCGTGCACACGAGCTGGGGCACGACACGAGTGCGAGGTATGACATGGCATGAGTGTGAGGTATAGTAAAAGTGCGAGGTGCGACATAGTGTGAGCGCAAGGTGTGGGGCAGCGTGAGACAAGGCATAGCATGAGCACAAGCATGAGGTGCGACATGGGGCATGGTGCGGCACGGGCACCGCGAGGCACGACGCGGGCGTGGGTGTGAGGTGTGGCATGAGCGCGAGCATGGGCACGAGGCGCGGCATAGGCACAGCATGATGGTGCAAGGCATAGCGCAGAGCGGTGTGAGCATTAGTGTGAGATGAGGCACGACAGACGTGCATGCATGTGAGTGTGAGGCAAGGTGCGGAATGTGCGCACGAGTGTGAGTGTGAGGTGAGACACGGTGCATGCATGCATGAGCGCAAGGTGAGGTGCAGTACAAGAACAAGCATGAGAGGCATGGCACTCGATGCTTGGCACACACACGCATGAGCACACAAGTGCGAGCGCAGGTGCGCAACGCGCAGGTTACACAAGCACACAGTGCATTTTTAACTCTCTTTTTTTCAAATTTTTTAATTTTTGTGTTTATTGATATTTTTGTGTTTTTCGATTTTTTTTTAATTTTGTTTTAAATTTTTGGACTCAACTTTCAAACAAAAATTCTTCTCCTGACTCGAATTGTGAGTCTGGGAGTCGATAAAAATAGGGGGTCCCCATTCCTAGTGAGGAATGGGCCATGTGTTGTGGAGACCACAATAAGTACCTACCTAAAGTGTGATAGCATTGGTTTGGTTATGATGAGTAGGTATTTGTTGATTTTTCTACATGGGTGGCTAGTGGTACATAGGGGGTTGTTGCTGATAGGGTTGTTGCTAACAAAACATGGTAGGAACATTGGCAGCCACCCCAACAATATGAACTTGTTGAGTGTCAGTGGCACAATCTATCACCATGTTTTTGTTTTTGTTCCAATATTAGGTTTTGTCATTGTTGTGACCTTAGTCTTGGGTGTTTTCCTTGTAAAGTCTAATAACACCATCCTTAATGAGGCCTTGTTCAAGTCCCATTCCCTTTTCCTTAATGTCTTTGTATGTTTACAAATAATTCATAACCATATGATAGTTGAGACTAGGGTCTGCATTGTTTATGAACATTTTGACAAGGTGACATTTGGGAATGGAACATGAGATTCTAGTTGTGAGGATTTGCCAATGTTGTAGGTATTTTGCAATGCTCTCTCCTCCTTTCTATTTAGTATGAACTAGGTCTATGACAAATAATTCAATTTCAACAAGATGGGTGTATTGAGCAACAAAGGCTTCAGAAAGATCAGCAAAAGTTTTAATAGTGCCTTGAGGGATATGAGAGAACCATTCTAAGGTTGGGCCTCCTAAACTTTTAGGAAAGAGTTGCATGAGGAACACATCATTATAGGCTACTTCTTGACAATGCATATAGAATTCCTTAACATGTGTGACTAGATCACTTTTCTCCCTAAATTTGTCAAACTTGGGGACCTCAAAGTGTTTAGGAAATGATGTCCTCATGATGGTTTTTTCAAGCAAGTATGGGCAGTCATTCTCAAACTTAAAATTTTTGAATTCTGTCCCATCTTTGAGGACTTTAAGAGCATTTTTCATCTCTTCTCATTCAACATTTATAGGTGGGGGAGTGAGTTCCCTCAATCTAGGTGCCCCCAATGTAGGATACATGCCAAGATCTAAAGGTTGATATGGAAAGCACTAGTTGCCATATGGCATTTGTCAAAAAATGGGTTGCACAGTTGGTGGGATAGATGTTATGGGTTGTTGGAATGTGGTTTGTGCATACTGTTGCATCTGCTGAGAAGTTTTTTGATGAGGAGGATAAGTATTAGATTTTTTCCCTATGAGATAATTTTGTGTGGAGACCAAGGCATATTATTGGCATGAGGACTATGGTTGAAAGGGTCAAAATGCATGAGCCATGCCTTGGGAATATATACCATGCTCGATATAGATGGGTTGTGCTCCTACTTGAGAGTATGACTGATTTTGAATAGGTGCAAGGTGATTAATTTGTAGTAGAGCATTCACAATAGGGAATTGCAATGGTGGGATGTTTTGGCTATTACCTAAAGATGGCATAGAAAAATAGTTGGTAAGGGGTGGTAGTGAATAGCCAATTGAAGTGATAGATGAAAGTGCCTGACGTGCGGACATGGTTGTAGTGCTAGGGGAAAGGCTATTGGTAGGGCCCTATGTCATAGCAACATTCCAAGGTCCCAAAGGAAATGAGGTTGAAGAACTTTTGCTAGATATAAAGGGGTTGATAGTAATGTTGGGTGGGATGGAAGATGAGTTATTTGATCCCAATGGTGGCATTTGAAAAGTAGATGGACTAGATGTGGTGTGAGGTGGAAGTGAATAGGTATTACTTCTAGATGCAAATGAAGGATTTGGTGGAGTGGAAAAATGAGTGGTGGAAGTAGATGCAAATGGTACACTTGGGGTTGGTTGGGATTTAGTATGCACTAAGGGTTGAGTGAGAATGGGATGGGTGTTTTGTGGAATGGGAACATACACCTATTTTGAGGGTATATTAGGGTTTTCTAGTTCCATTTGAGGTGGTTACCATCCAAAAAAAGGGTGTTTAGGATCTGAGATGTTGATAGGCAGTGGATGCCCAAACTCAAAAGCACCAACATTATCCCTTAGGAAAATTTTCATGATGGTTTCTTTGTTTTGATCTATAATGGCATTCACAATGGTAGCATGGCCAAGTTGGTTCATGAAAGCCTCAATATTTATGGAGGAACCTAGCTCTTCTAAGATTTGTGGTGGTGGATTTGATGGCATCATGGAAACCATGGGGTATGGCTGAGCTCAAGATGTGTTAATACTATGACTAGGATCCATGTCCTTTGTCTATGTGTTCCTACCAAAATAGGTGGTGGGTGGCATGAAAGGATGATTTTTCAATGGATGAAAATGCAAAAAGGGATGATTCTAGGTATATATGATACTCTTAGGAGTCTAGATGATATGGTGCTAAGTGAAGGAGGTTGTGTTTCCCTAAGATATGAGTGTGGAAATGTGATGGGGAGATGAAATGTGTGGTCCTAACCTTTGACCCAAGGTGATGCAGGTTACAAATGACAACCTATTTTTAGAAAATGTTGAGTTTCAAGGATAACTATGATGGTGGGATGGATGATGCTAAATGCTTCTAAATAAGTGAGGAAATGAGAGTTTTTAATAATGCATGTAGAGGATTCTTCTTTGAAAACCTAAAATGGGAGGAGGTGATCCTATTTCTAAATGTTTGTGTGTGTCTGTGAGGTTTCTAAATGAGAGACTAAACCTATAAGTGCATAAGTGTGTGTTGAAAGAAGGAGGACCTAATCAAAATGAGTAACACTAAAATTGTTAAGGCTCTGATTAACACCATGTTGAAGGGTCAAGTTTTGGATTTTGTAGTCTTACTTTGTAATGCTACCTCTACACCATCTTTCTCAATCTAATCTAGTTTGGAAATCCTCAGGTTTGGGGTGTACTTCTTTTGTTCTGCATCTTTTTCCTTGTAAGCTAGTATTTGTGGAAGTTTAGCTTTTTTGAACTTAGTTTTGGAATGGCCTAACATGAGGTATTTCCAAGGGATTCTAATCACAACTATGGGGTTGTAGACGTAGTGACTACACTAAGTATATCTTATGGACCTTGGGTTGGAAGCACAAATTGATTAAGAAATACCTAAGGTTTGCTCAACAATGAAAAAGTTTGAGTGAGCTGGAACAAGCTTGACTTTAGGTTATGTTGCAAATGAACTTGCTAACAAAATTTTGATCAAGGGTAAATTGTGATATTTTCGGTCAAATAGGATAGATAACAAGGATAATTTTGGAAGGAGAAACTTTTGGAGAAATGGTAAAAGGGGTTATTTGCCACTCGGTTTGGTTGGGTATTTCAGTAACAAGTATAGGTAAAACTAAGAAGGAAAAATGTTGTTGCAAATGGACTTGCTAACAACCATTTTTCATATGCAACGATGGGATTTTTGAAAGGCAATATGTGTTATTTTCGGTCAAGTGGGAAGGATAACAAAGGTATTTTTAGAAAGAGAAAAACTTTGGACCAGGGAAAAAGGATTCGTAACTAGGACTTGCTTTAATGATTTAACTTTCTTGGCAAAGAGAAAACTTGGACCAACAAGACAAATAGTTGTTGCAAATGGACTTGCTAACAACTACCTTCTAGGATAACAAAAGTGGAATTTCTTTGATGTGAGTTTCTTTTGTGAACAAATAGTTTCTCAAAGGAAAAAGCAACTTTGAGAAAGACACACAGATGATCTCTTTAGCAAAAGGATTTTTGATAGTAACCATAGAATTGTGTATATTTTACAAATGTTTTTCATGGATCTTGAGCACAAGTAAGACAATTCAAACATACACTTTATCCCTAAGGTCAAATTTTTTATTGTAATATGCTATTCAAATGGTCCACAACTTGATGTCTCCTAATTCTAGTGCAATATTTCCTTCTCATCGAAGAGGTGAGTTGATACAAGATTTGACCGACAAATAATACACATCAAAGAATCTTCAAGGCATGGAAAATAGAGGTTCCCCTTTTGTGAGAACAACAACCCTTGGAGATCAAACCCAAGTGGCCTTATGCCTCTACCAGGGGAGCACAATGGTGAGTAATCTTGAGGGATGTTATTTCCCTTGCACCACAAATGAACATACCATGGGAAAAAGTGAGATAGTTTTGACTAAAAGGGTTGTAAATGGGTTTGTGGAGTCCTTCAAATGGTTTTTACATATGTGATCCACTTAAGAATCTATTCCAAACATGCAAAAATCATGGGAAAGTTTTCCCACCTTAGGCTACCCCTAGAAACACACTACCCAAACTTGAATGATGGAGTTAGAAAGTTTAGCCTTCCCGTCATTTATATATTGGCCAAACTTTTTACCAGTTTGGGCTTCTCACCAAAGGGGAAGCACTTCCTAGAGGTGGATGAACTCACTACAAGCACTCTTATGTTGTTGCAGATGGTCTTGCCAACAACTTCGGTACATGTGCCATGTATTTTAAGGTCTTACTTATCATGAAAAGGGAGAAGTCAAAGATGTGCTAAAATGCACAATCTCAAAACATCCAAGACATGGGATTCATTACTATTTGGACACTTTAATGCTTTATTTTATTATTTGAAAACACATGTGTTTAACATACAAAGATTTGTTCCAATTTCACAATGTTATCAACAAAAATAAATTGAATCAACATAGGGGAAATTGAGTGTGAAAGCTTTAAAGAGGAGGGAATAAGAATGTTTTTGACTTTAAGGCATTCAAGATTTGATGAAGTTTATTTTAAGCCCCAAATTTGAAGTGTTTGCACATAATGTTCATTAACACTCAAAAAAAAATGTTCACCGCAATGGTTAATTTTAATCTTTAATCATTCATTCCATAAAAGACAAAAAGAAACATTTGATGAAGTTTATTTTCAGCCTCAAATTTGAAGTGTTTGCACATAATGTTCATTTAATGATCAAAACAAAATTTTCATCACAATGGTTAAATTTAATTCTTAATCATTCATTCCATAAAAGACAAAAAGCAAGATTTGATGAAGTTTTAAGCTATTTAACAAAATATTATGATGTTGAAACCTGTAGAAAACAAGTCAACATAAAAACTTGCACTAGAAAATGTCAAAAATTTGAACCAAGTACTTATCATAGAAAACCTGTGAGTTTAAGTAGGGATCCCACAGGCGTGGGAATGTGGGTACAAGTCATGGGAATGAGGGTAAAACTAGTGAAAAAAGTGTAAAAAATTAGGTCTCGAGATAAAATATGCAGAGCAATGCCATGATCATGCAATCCCACAAGTGGGAACACGAGCAAAAGTCATCAGAACAAGGGAAAAAGAAGTAGGGATGTGGCTAAAAATCATGAGAACATGGGTAAAATTGGTGAAAAAAATAGAAAATTAGGCCACAGGATAAAATAACACAAAGAAAACTTGCAAGCAAGTGATCTCATAGTGTGAGTTATCAACATTCCCATACATAAATTCTTCAATGGGTTTGAGTGGTCAACGCTAGAAATTGGTTCAATAATTTGACTAGTTGGAGGTCACATTCTAGCAATCCCACAAGTGGTTTGAATGTTCCCACAAAAAAAAGCTTCAATAGGGATGCAAAGAGGATTTTAGGACATGTGTAGAGGCTGGGTGGGGATGACTTGCATACATGCGATCGTGGCTTCACGTTCTCACCGACGTATAGTAGCAATCCTGTAGTTGTAGGGTCGTGTTCCTAGGGTCACGAGATCACAAACAATAGGTTTTCTAAAATGTTCAAAAATAAAAAATGATTAGATGGTTAGGGACACAATTTCCAAAGAGTGACCTACATACTTACACAAAGATCAGCAAACTTCCTACAAAAACCCACAAGCAAACAAGGTCACTTTGGTTAGTTCATCATAAACAACAAAAAAACTAATTAGATTGAACCAAATGCAAGGTCCCACTGGGTGTGCCAAAATGTATCACCTAATTTAATAGTGCAACATGAATATTAACTATTAAATGAAAGCATTAACAATACTAAACAAGCCAACACTTAAGATAGGACTGAAGGTTATCACCACAAAAGGAAACAAACCAAGAATGGTAGGCTCTTAATTGTATAACACATGATACAAAGGATTTGTCCCTAATAAGAGGGGATGTATTCTCACATTGTGCTCAAGCTTCAAAAGGATGGGGGGGTTTACCAAATGTGTGTGTGGATGAGGGTTTCAAACAATGGTGGTATGGAGGGATTTCAGCATTATAATGGTATTTTGGTAGTTTTCAAGCTCTCAAAATAGCATTATAACATTGCATGAATAGTGGATGCTATTTGTGAAATGAGAGGGTTCCATTTATAGGCAAAGGGGTAGAGAGATGGATGGTCAAGATGCAAGGATGATAAGATGGTGAGGGAGGGTCAAGATGCACTCAAAAGAAAGCACATGGATTGTGCTTGTTTAGCATCAAAAGGGAGTGACACTTATAAGAGGGATGGAAGAGTCATCAAGTGAGGTGGAAGAGATATTTTGAGGAGGGGAGATATTTTGAGGATGTGAGAGGTGTGGTTGAGTTTGTTAACTTTGGCTTGGGTTAGCAAGTCTTAACCCTTGCTTAAAGCTGTGCATATGTGTAGGAGGAGGATTAGGATTACCTTAGAATGGTAAGTAAGGTTAGTATGGGTGAATGGGTTAGATTAGGGGTTAGGATAGGATTTAGGAAGGCTTTAGGGGTTTAGATATTTTATTAAATGATGTATTTGATAAAATGGAGATATGGGAGTAAACTAAATAGATTTGAGAATTCATTTAATTTAATAGAGGAATAGGGATTTAATTGATAAATTGATTTTAGATGATCATTTGATTTTATCAATTGGAATATAGTTAATTTAATTAATTAATTAACTAGGAGATGATTATTAATTAATTAAATAGCAAGTATTTAATCAATAATGTCCTAGGAGAAGACTAAATATGACTACCTAGTGATGTAATCAAATTTAGGTGTCTACAGTACCAAGAACATATTCAAGAAGCTTCTAAGATCATTTAGTCATCCTATCTTATGGATAAGACTCCTTTGGGAAAGAAGATTGTTAAAGTTGACATGACCAAAGGATGTATGAAAGAGGATATTGGATACTCAATTATACTTCTACATAGGGCTATCGGTCTGCTAGTAGCCAAACATTTGAACATCTTTATGGTGCATTTTATCAAGACCATCAAGACAACAAAGATGCCACTTGATTGGGCCTCTACTTTGAGTAAAACTTATGTGAAGTTGGAGGTAGTAAATGACAAAAGGAAGTTCTATATGGCATCATATTTGGTGTACTTGTTAGTCGCAAGGGTGACAAACTATCTAGGGTTATACAAGAGGGGTAGCATGCAAGATCCTAATGCATGGCCATGCATCATCTACCCTCAGTTGGTAAAGAAGAAGCTCTCAAATAAAAGCAAAGAGTATAGAATTTTGAATGATTCTTTCATATTCACCATAATCAAATTTATTGAAGGAGATTATGAAAAGAGATTGTTAGATGATGTAATGGCATAGATAATGGTACTTAGAGCATACTATATTTAATTTAAAAAATTTACATATATAAGGGTAGCTGGTAGCATGTGTTAGATTGTGGTGACTGATCAGGAAAGTACTGTACATACTTCATAAATAGTGGGGTTCGGGGCATCGCCACGAAAAAAAATTTTTTTTGGAAGTAGCCGACATGGTAGCTGACATATTATGGCCGACATATGGCCGACATGTTATAACCCTAAAGTGGTTTAATACTTGTATAAAAAGGGCTTAGGGTTGGGTATTTTTCATATGTGGTGATACGAAATTGGTTCTTGCGGCGGTATTGAGCTGTAAGGGATTACGGATTGTAATCAGGTTGTAATCACTGGATTGTAATAAGATCAGACTTGCTGTTTGGTGGATGTAGCCCAGGGATTGGGTGAACCACGTTAAATCTTGGTGCTTTGTGTTCATTTTTGTGTGTTCTATTATTTTTGTTATTGGTTATATTTGCATGTAGTTTTTATTTCTGTCCGTGGTTTATCCTACCAAGTGGTATCAGAGCCTAGTTGTTTTTCAGTTATCCTCTGCAAGAAAGTCTCACGGTTAAGTGGGAGTCTCACGGTTGAGTGGGAGCAATGGCAGATGATGGTAAGCTGAGGGTTGATAGGTTTAATGGACAGAACTTCCAGTTATGGAAGATGCAAATGGAAGACTATTTATATCAAAAGGATTTATGGAAGCCGTTGGAAGGAAAAGCCAAGAATCAGGGAACTATGTTAGAGGCTGAATGGGATCTTTTGGACAGAAAGGCACTCGAAAGCATTCGATTATGCTTGGCACCATCGGTAGCATTTAATATTACAAAAGCAAAGACGACAGAAGATTTGATGAAAACCCTAGTGACACTGTATGAAAAGCCCTCCGCTTCAAATAAGGTATTTCTCATGAAGCGTTTATTTAATATGAAAATGGTAGAAGGTGGATCTATTGCAGATCATTTAAATGAGTTTAATACTATTACTAGTCAATTATCTTCTGTGGGTATCAATTTTGATGAAGAAATTATGGCTCTCTTGATTTTGTGTTCTTTGCCTGAAAGCTGGAATGGCTTGGTAATGGCGGTGAGTAATTCTGTTCCTGGATCAAGTACCCTAAAATATGATGATGTGATCGGTGTTATTTTAAGTGAGGAAACTCGTAGAAAATCCTCAGGTGGATCTACATCAGGAAGTGCTTTAAATGCACAAAGCAGGGGCAGAACGACTGAAAGAGGAAGTAACTCTGGAAATCGTGGGAAATCAAGAGGAAAGTCAAAGGGGAGGAGGTCTCAATTGAGAGGACCAAATGATTGCTGGTACTGTGGGAAACCAGGGCACAAAAAGAAAGATTGTTGGACTCGAAAGAAAAATGAAGGAGATAAATCAGATGGAGACAAAGAGGCAAATGTGGTAAGTAATAAATCTGAAGAGGATGCTTTGCTTTTGTCTTTAGAGAGTGTTGATGATTCATGGGTTTTAGATTCTGGTGCTTCTTTTCATGCTACACCTCACAGAGGTTATTTCATTGATTATGTCCAAGGGGATTTGTGGCTTGTTTATTTGGGGGATAATGAACCCTGTCAGATTGTTGGAAAGGGAAAAATTAAGATTAAGTTGCAGAATGGGAATCATTGGCTACTACATGAGGTAAGACATGTTCCAAAGCTGAGTAGGAATTTAATTTCAGCAGGGCAACTCGGTGATGAGGGTTGTGTAATTACTTTTAATGATAAAAATTGGAAGGTTTCAAAAGGTTCCCTTGTAGTAGCAAAAGGTGTGAAAGTAGGCACCTTATATCTTTGTACAGGTCATATTGTTCCTTCTACTTTGATTGTTTCAGAGAAAAATGAATATTCAGGAACAATTACTGCAGTTGAGCAGGGAGAACAAATAGCTGCTGTAGATTCTGATACAGCGCTGTGGCACAATAGACTTGGGCACATGAGTGAGAAAGGTATGAAAGTACTTCATTCAAGGAAAGTTTTACCAGGTCTAAAATGTGTGAATATGGATTTCTGTGAAAGTTGTGTGTATGGAAAACAAAAGAGAGTGAGTTTTGTAAAGACAGGGAAGGAAAACAAAAAGGAGAAATTAGAGCTTGTGCATACAGATGTATGGGGACCGGCTTAGGTATCTTCCCTTGGTGGCTCTTATTATTATGTTACATTTATTGATGACACAACTAGAAAAGTATGGGTTTACAGGTTGAAAGAAGAGGAAGGAGGTAAGAAAAGATTTAAGGCCAGGTTAGTTGTAAAAGGATTTGCACAGAAAAAGGGAATTGATTTTGATGAGATATTTTCTCCTGTTGTTAAAATGACTTCTATTTGTACTATTTTAAGTCTTGTGGCTACTAAAGATTTGCATTTAGAGCAGATGGATGTTAAAATAGCCTTTCTTCATGGTGATTTGGATGAAGAAATATATATGGCTCAGCCACAGGGTTTTGAGGTCAAAGGTAAGGAGAACTTAGTGTGCAAATTGAAGAAAAGTTTATATGGCCTGAAGCAAGCACCTCGGCAATGGTATCTAAAATTTGACAGTTTTATGCATGAGCATGGGTATAACAGGTTTCATTTAGATTACTGTGTTTATTTTAAGAGGTTGGATGATGATAGCTACATTATTTTATGTCTATATGTTGATGATATGCTTATAGCTAGGTCTAACATGCATCATATTAAGGGGCTAAAATGCCAGTTAGCACATGCATTTGCTATGAAGGATTTGGGGGCAGCAAAACAAATCCTTGGTATGAAGATTTGCAGAGATAGGAAGAACAGAACATTGACGCTATCTCAAGCTGATTATGTTGAGAAGGTGTTGCAACGTTTCTCTATGGAGAATGCTAAAGCTATCAGCACACCTTTACCTGGTCATTTGAAATTGACTAAGGAGATGTGTCCCAAGACACAGGAAGAGGAGGATAAGATGTCCAAGGTACCCTATGCTTCAGCTATAGGAAGTTTGATGTATGCTATGGTATGCACTAGGCCAGATATTGCACATGCAGTGGGAGTCATTAGCAGGTATATGAGTCATCCAGGTTTTGAGCATTGGAATGCTGTCAAGTGGATTCTCAAATATTTGAGAGGAACATCCAATAAGTGTTTACACTTTGGGGGCTCTACTAGTAATTTACAGGGCTATGTTGACTCAGATTTGGCTGGGGATATTGATACCAGGCGGAGTACTACAGGTTATGTCTTTACTGTTAGTGGGGCAGCTGTGAGCTGGGTTTCTAGGCTACAGAAGATTAATGCTCTCTCCACTACAGAGGCAGAGTATGTTGCTGCTATAGAGGCAGCCAAAGAGATGATATGGCTTCAGTTCTTCTTGGAAGAATTGGGACATCCTCAGAAGGATAATTATTTGTTCATTGATAGTCAGAGTGCCATTCATCTTGCTAAGAATTCAGCTCTGCATTCTAAGACCAAACACATACAGTTGTGGTACCATTTCATTTGGTCAGTTTTGGAGGATGGACAGTTAAAGCTGGAGAAGATACATACCAATGAAAATCCAGCAGATATGTTGACAAAGGTTGTCACAAGGGAGAAGTTGAATTCCTCTTCAGCTTCAGTTGGTCTTTTAGACTAAATGTGAATAAAAGAACAGCAGAGTCCAGGGTGGTTTAATCCAGTGGGAGCCCCATGCGGTAGTTGTATTGCTACAGGATCAGTCTCCAAGTGGGAGATTGTTGTTTAGTGTGGAGCCTGATCAGTCCCCAAGTGGGAGATTGTTAGATTGTGGTGACTGATAAGGAAAGTACTGTACATATTATGGCCAACATATGGCCAACATGTTATAACCCTAAAGTGGTTTAATACTTGTATAAAAAGGGCTTAGGGTTGGGTATTTTTCATATGTGGTGATACGAAATTGGTTCTTGCGACGGTATTGAGCTGTAAGGGATTACGGATTGTAATCAGGTTGTAATCACTGGATTGTAATAAGATCGGACTTGCTGTTTGGTGGACGTAGCCCAGGGATTGGGTGAACCACGTTAAATCTTGGTGCCTTGTGTTCATTTTTGTGTGTTCTATTATTTTTGTTATTGGTTATATTTGCATGTAGTTTTTATTTCTGTCCGTGGTTTATCCTACCAGCATGGTCAACCCAAAGAAGCTTCCAAGGTACCCTTGTGATAGACTCATCCTCTTGGAGATTGCTTGACAAATTGAGTCTACATATGATAGAGTCAAAAAACAACATAAACATTGTTGGACATGGCCTCTTACCATAGTACCTTTTTGGGTTCTTCAAAAATAAGATATTTCATCTTTTGCATATGAATGTGATCAATATCCCTTAGAAGAATATAATTTGCCAAGGCCATGTTTTGATAATATTAGGAGAGTACAATATCTAGTAGGCAAGACATTTTAGCATAAAGAAGCCATCAAGGATCATTGGATGAATGCTACAAATGACTACGATATCTGAATAAGGGATTATTGTAGAATGACTTTGTACTTGGTGGAAAAGGCCTTAAAAATAAAGATTCCATTAAAGATATTACAATAAGACTCAAGTGATCTTCCTGATTCTTTGTTCAATGTAGATAAAATTGGGGAATGACCCATAGTGAATGTTGAGGTTGATAGAGAAGAGAATTTTGACATCAACCATAGGGTGAGGCACATCATTAAAATGATGTAGGATTGGATCAAGAAACCATTTGAACTTGATCTAATACTTAAAATAGTAATTTTTCATGTACAAGCCCACCCAGACAAAGTTAGAGGGAAGAAAGACACCATCCCTACCTTTGCAACTCAGTCACCAATAAGACCTGAAATGGTGTACCAACTTGACAAACTGGTTGGATACGATCACCCTCAAGAGAGAAAAGGAAAGGGGAAAGGGAAGAGTAATTCTCCCCAGAGAGTCAAGCCAGAAGAAGGTGAAATATCAGCACCTCCACAGCTAAGAGAAGTAAATGTACAATGGCCAGAGGATACGAGGGTGTCACAAGTTTAGGATGACCTGCAACTACCAACAACTACTACACCTAGAAAAATAGAGATAGAATTTGAGATTCAAGAGGTCTCTCCACCTCGGTAGATGAAACAAGCATCCCCTTCTATGCCTAAGAAATGAAGAAAGATCAAGACTCTAGTCAAGAAGAGACAAAGGGTGATTAGGAGAGTAGTTCCTTTCAGATCCATTCTAGAACCTATTCTGAAGAAGAGGAAGAAGAGGATGATGAGGTGGATGTATTGTTAAAAAGAAGAACTTGGCTAGCAAGAGCCATAAAACAAGATAGAAGGAGAAGTTCTACTGCTACACTACCATCAATCCAAGAAGAACCTCTACAAACAACTACATTAGAGGATGAAATACAGCAATGGATTAATGAGTAGGATGTAGAGGGAATTGATATCTTTAAGATGTCAGATTTTGATTTCATGCCAATAGGTACTAAATTGGTGGGAGACAAGACTAGGGATACATTGACCAATGAGCCCCAACAAGAAGATTGGACTCAAATGCAACCAGAATCACAAATTCTTGGGCTTCCTCCTCCATCCCCATTGCAAGTCATAGGTGTGGATAAAGGCTCTACTACTCCTCTACCACCAAGTATAGAGGAAGAACAAGTTCAAAAGGAATAGGAGGAAGAGCCATAGAAAATAGCAACCAATGAAGTGTTTGGAGAAAGACAAATTACTGATATTCCTCAGCAAGCTTTCCAAGACATAAAGGTAAGAATTGTGCACTCCACTAAAATAGAGACTATAGAAGAAGAGCCTTCATATAGGGAGATAACCCTAGAAAGGAGTTATAAGGGAAAAGGGGTAGCAGGGAAAACTCCTTCATCCTCAAGAGGTAAGCCTTCAATGGAATGGGTCCCAAGGTGGTTGCAAAAAGAAATGATAAGAAATAAAAAGCAACAATTCAATGTTGATGAAGAGGACATGATTGAGTTGATTGAGGTTCTAAGGAAACCTGAGTCCCCATCAAAAGAGGCTAGAGCATTAACATTCATTAACAGTGATCAAAATCAAGATTTGTTTGCATAAGTGGCTATCCCTCCTCCTAATGCAAAAATAGAAGATTTGGGTCCATCAGATTATCAAATTAGAGAGGTTATGCTTGGAAAGCCCACATTAGAAACTCTTAAGTTGATGGTTACATTGGGGATGAAGGAGGTAGTTAGGAGTTTGAAAAAGGAAAGGGAAAAATTAATAACACTTCAAATGTAGAATAAAATCCTAAGAGGATATTTAGCCAAAATTATTGGTCCCTTGGATCCTGAGCACCTCGAGGAGACTCTAAATGTAGTAATTCAAAGTAGAGATAAGGGAGGAGTACAATTGGATCCATTTTTGAATGATTATCAGCAACGGTAGGAAATTTTTGAGGAAAAGGGCATTTTGATCATCCAAGGAAATCTGAAGCTACTTCATGCTATGCAGGAAAATGTGGATAAAATGGTAGCAATTTTCAAACAAGATTTTAGTATTATGGATGAGGTACATGCATGGGGAAAGGATTTATATGTGCTACAAGCCATAAAGGGGTAGAGATATAGAATTCTCATGGATGTATATATTGTGGAAGAGCTTGATTTAATTAATGATTAGATAGAGAAGATAGCAGATAGTAATAAAATAATGGAATCATTACATGCGGAGATCCATTGGCTCAAGGACCAAGCCCGAGAGCAAATTTTGGAGGCAAAGAAACATTAAAGTGATGCATGTCTTGATATTATCGAAGATGATGCATGGGAAAAGCTAATACTAGTTGAGGTAGTAGTGCAAAAATTTAGGAAAAATTTTGATGAAGTTTTTAGCGATGAAGATATGTGATAGTTGTTTAGAATAGAAGAAGCCTTATTAGAGTTGGATACTAAACTCAGGGATTTTGCTGAGATCCGTATAGAGGTAGATAATTACCGACAAAAGGTTAAGGATAAATATAATACCTTGGATTTACCAAACATGGCAAAGATCATTGAGATTATGGAGAAATTCAAAGGCAAGCATCCAGACATAGCTCTGGTATAAATGGTAACAAAACCCAAAAGCCAAAATTTCAATTTTGACACTTGGGAAAATTTTGCAATTTTGGACCTTTGAGATGTAGTGGTGCACTAGTGTGCTAGTGCATTTATTGGCAATAAAGTGTTGGAATAATTTTGAAGAAGTAAGAGGTGCGTAGATGCACTAGTGCACTTCTTCTAAGTTGCACATTTCTAGAGGTGCGTTAATAGTTAATTGCTAGTTCCAAAATTAGAGCTTTCCATGCACTGGAAATGCATTCTGATAGCAATTTAACTCCAACAGATGCCTAGTGAAGGATTATCTTCTATTTTTGACACTTCCAAACACTTCTACTTCGACTGAAGGCTCTCTTCTTATTTTCTCATAATTTCTTAGTTTATGACATGTAAAGGTTCATGCATCCAATTCATGAGTATAAAAATGGATGGAGTCCTACTAAGCACCAGTTAGATTGTTAGTTTGTATATAATTAGTTTGTTTCATTAAATGAAAAATATATTATTGTATGAAGATATCTCTCACTCTCAACACAAATTGAGGAGATGATTTCTTATAAATATAGGAATGTAATATGTAAAATGGGTCGTCATTATTTTGCAATAATATTATGCTTTTGGTGCTCACATTTGGAGTGTAGTGATTCTTGCCTGAATGTGTCATTGTTTTGTGAATGTATTTTCATGGAATTATGATTGAGCCAAATTTTTATTTCATTATTTCTAGTTGTGCGATCTTTTAATTCTGATGTTTTCTATGGTTTTACAAATTTAGCTAATGTATCTAGCTCGAGAAGAAATAATCAAATTGTTCCTACATAACTCTTTGTCTCACATGAGCACACTTTCTATGGCCTTGTGATTTGATGAAAATTGAAACATCTTATGGTTTCTAAATTCCTATCAATGATTGTATCAATAGAATTAAGGAAGCATTGCTCCTACTTTCATTGGTTACCCGTCGATTTCTTTGAAAGCTTAACTTGTAGACATGTTCTATTATGTAGCTTATGTCCATTAGGATTTTACTTTCATATTATTTTCTTTAAAGTACTTTTTATTTGCTTTACTAACCCCTTGTTAATTTAGAAATTCATTTTAGTTGCATCGTTAGGTTGCATTCATTGAAAAATAGAAAAATACAAAAACATAGTTCTTTTACGTGTTTATTTTGAAACATTGAACAGATTCTACATCTCATCCAAAATCATTCAAACTAGCAAAGCCTCCTTGTGAATAAGAACATTTATCTTCAACTGAGTGGATTCTAGTAGGTCACAAGATCACCCAAAACCTTGAATTTGATTCACAAAATTGACTTTTCAAGACAGGAGTTTGAAAGAATTCCTACCATTTAACATCATGCATAATGATAGCTCAACAATGTTTCCAATAGTATCTCAACAATCTCCCCCTTTGTAATTAATGGCAACATAGATGAAAGTCATCTAGTTCTAAGAATAGCAACAAAAGACTATTCATCTTACTTTTCAAATCCTCTTCATCAATCATTCTCCCCCATTAATATACCTCGATGTGTTTTTTGTCAAATTTTCATCAATCATTCTCCCCCATTAATATACCTTGATGTGCTTTTTGTCAAATTGTCATTCTATTTTGTACATCTTTCAAACATGTTGTTCTTCCTCGTGATATTCTAATGATGTTTTCCTCATAATTTTTTTCATGCCGAACTTCTCCCACATAGACATATCAATGTCAAAGGTTTTAGAAACCATCAAACTTTGCAATAATTGATTCTTACAAGCTCAAGTGTCCAAAGACACTATTCAAAACAACATCCAACAATCCTAGATGACATTGTCCATCAAAAATACTCCCCCATACAAGAAGCATCATCATTCAATCCAGAAAAAAATGGTGCTCTGATAAACTAGAGTAATACACTCTTGCAACACTTACTCTAATGTAGGAAGGGACATAACCCCTAGCATACCTCACAAATACTCAAAAGTCTCTTTATGAAGAGGCTTGGTGAATATATCTATAATCCACTCTTTTGTGCTCACATACTCTAATCTAATTTCCTTTTCTACAAATTTATCTCTCAACATGTGATACTTAATATAAATGTGCTTGGTCTTTGAATGCAACACTAGATTCATAGACATATTTACCATGCTTGTGTTGTCACAATGTATGACAACAGGTTCATTGATTTCTATCCTTATACCCTTTAGCATCTACTTCATCCAAACAACTTGATTTCAATTGTTTACTACTACAACATATACTACTTCTAATCTATTGTGTGATATGCAATCCCACTTCTTGCTTAAGAAAGAAATGAATCTTCATCTAAGAAAGAAGGCTCCACCACTGGTGCTTTTTCTATCATCCATACTATCTACCCAATTAGCATCAATATAAGCACTTAGAGTAAAATAATAAGATCTATCATACCAGAATCCAAAGTCAGATGTTCCTTTTAGATATCTAAATATACTTTTAATCACTACATAATGTTCTTCTCTAAGATTATCTTAGAATCTTGCAACAATTCCAAATATATTTTCTATATCCAACCTTGTGTGAGTTAGATATTACAATCCTCTGATCATAGATCTATACTTCTTTTGTTCATAACTTGTGTCTAGTTACCATAGGTGTTCCAATGAGTTTACATGTTTCCAAACCAAACCTTTTCAGTAAATCCTTCAAGTACTTAGTCTGATAAATAAAGATTCCTTCTTTATTCTATACAATATGCAATCTTAGAAAATATTTTATATGTCCTATCATACTCTTCTCAAATTATTTCTTCATTTCTTCTACAAACTTCTTACTTTCCTCATTATTTCCTCCAAATATGATATCATCAACAAATATTACCAAAATCATCAAACCATCATCAATTTATTTCCAATACAAATTACTATTTACCATAACTTTGCTATATCCAAGCTTTTTTAAATTCTTGTCCAACCTTGTGTACTAGGTTCTAGGTGCTTGCTTCAATTCAGACAATGCTTTCTTTAGTTTGTATACTATGTCCTCATCATCTGTCAAAGGACAACCTTCAAACTGCTCAATGTATACCTCTTCTTCAAGTTCTCCATTCAAAAATGTTAACTCGACTTCCATCTAATACACTTTGAATTTCTTTTATGTTGCATAGGCTAAGAGATGAGCCTCTAATAGGCCATTATTTTGAGAACTTTTTATGTTGTTTTTAATAGATATCTTGCAAGAAATAGTTTATGACTCTATAGTTTAAGCAAAAGAACTTATGTTTTATGAATGTGCTATCTAAATGTTAAGGCATGAAGATTGAAGTATAGATTGATCAATTATGTTGTGTTTTCTTAAATCTATGGTTTTTAATGGTTTAATTAAGGATATTACATTTTAATAAATAGTTCTTCATCTATGTTATGTTTGTGTAGGTCCCTTTCCTATAGCTATAGGATTTTCAAGAGTGATAATCTGAATATTGTATGTTTTCTAACATTAATGATGAAATGAGTACATGTATGTAGAAGTTGTTACATTTAATGCTCTATAGGCGTTGTTGCATGTATTAAAGACATAATTTTAGTGTTGAAGTCAAAGCTAACAAAATGATTGATGAATCATTGTATAAGAAAATCATGGTGCAAATTTTTTTATGGTGGTGCACAAAGATAGCTTCCTCAACCTACTATATTTCTAGGGGAGTTAAAGCACAGCTATAAGTATTTCTATTGTAGACTTTATGATTTTTAATTGATCCTCATTGATGGAGTGATTGTGGAAGTAGGAATTTTTTGATCTTTCCTTTAAATAATTTCCATTGTGACCTTGAAAGGGATTTTTATATTTTGATCTTTTCCTAGTTTTACTAGAAAGACATAGATAGATTGTTTTAGCAAAGTAGAATCGTGTTTTCAAATGTAATCTCCTATTATGAATGAATAGAATATAGAGTTCAAGTTTCCACCTTCAAACTTGATTATTTTCTATTCCCTCATCCAAGGGGGCCCACTTGGTGAGTGAATTTCTTTGTTAAAATAGATTTTCTTTCTTAGTTTATTTCCTTGCAAAGTAGATTTTTGTTGTTCCTACAGCCACTAATAATAGAATCATTGAACTATTCTTGCAACATAGGTGTTTAAGTAGATTTTATATTTGCAACATTATTCTAAGCTTTAAGGTAAATGTTATTTTAGTTCTAGGCTTAATTTCCTTCAGTATTCCTTTTCTATTGTAGCTATAATGACTTAAAGAGGAACCACATCATAAACTTTGCAACCACGCTCTTAAGATTATGCTCCTGGGTTGAAAAATAATAATGAAGTACGTTATTCTTAGGAAAATACATGATTCTATCTAGTCATGGAATCAATGTAGAAGGATGTCTAGTCCTTTATTACTAAGGGATTTAGTTGACCAACCATTTTTGGCATCATTTATGGGGAAGGTGTCAATCTAATTCAACCCTAATGTCATTATGTTAGATTAGATTTTTCATTTTTCCATACATAGAAGAAGAGACCCCTTTGGGAGATTTCTTCCTTATAATATTCAAGAAGACATTTTTAATCCTAAATCTAAGGAACCACATAGTGAGAATGAAGAAGAACTATTTGGAAATCCATTCACTACTACTCAAGAATGAATACCCTCATCCTCTAATGAATCCTTGCATGTAAATGATCTCTTTTTTGAACTTAAATACCAAGATAATCTACTTGCTCTTGTCAAATATCAAGAACTATTAATAGTACCTCCTCCAAGAATGGCTTAGCCTCAACCACCATTCCCCTTTCGTATCCCTCCTCAGCAAGGTAACCAAAATCTTAAAAAATACATGTCTCTATACTTCCCAAGTTTTATGGCTTGATCATTAAAGACCCTAAAACCTTTCTCTTTGAGTTTGAAATACTATGTAGAAGCTATGACTATACAACTGAGGCTCATAAATTGAAGTTGTTTCCTTCTACCCAAAGAATCTACTCTAAGATGGTTCATGGGGTTGTGTGCCAATGTTGTAGTAGATTGGCTTGCAATGAGCAATTGATTTCTCACAAAGTATAAGGAATACTATAGGGATTAGGATTTAAAGGGAGATGACATTTTCAAAATGTCCCAAAAATATGATTAAACATTGGAAGACTATGTTTCCCAGTTTATGTTTAACCTGCAGTGTAACACACAACATCAATCAAATGTGGAGTTAAAGAAACATCTTTTTCTAAGAGGTGTAAATAAAGGAAACATTGAAGATCTAGACCTCATGGTGGGAGGAGACATTACTCAAAAGACTTGGACTGAGATACAAAGTATATACCTAAACTATTTTGAAGCTATTGTGAAGAAGGGTAGGGGACTTAGACACCTACCACATAAGGCCAATGGTAGTTCAAGAGTATCCAAAATTGAGTTATCTAATTTTCTATCAGACTTTAGGAAAGACATTATTAACACTGTACCCACTTAGTTGGACACCATGCAAGCCCAAAGGAACAAAGATGAAGTTGATATCATGTTAACTAAATATTATCCACATTGTAGAGAAAAGAAAAAGAATTGTACATGTAAGTTTGTTGCAAGTATGGAGACACAACCAATGCCAACAAAGTTCAAAGCCATTTATGAAAATGGAGAGATACCCTATGTCACTCAAAGAAGGCCATGGGCTCAAAGATAAGGTATGTCCTCTTTAAAGTTATCATAATAATAATAATCAATGGAAAGAATTTTAAAATACTGGTAATAATAGTTGGCAACAACCCTAGCAGGGTTGGAAATAATCCTAGAAGGGTTGACAACAACCTTAGTAGGATTGGCAACAATTCCAGTAGGGTTGACAACAACCTCAATAGGGTTGGAAGCAACCTCAGAATTGGAGTCTCCAACATAATCAACCAACCATCCACCAAATTAGTAGTATGCTCTAATGCCTCCTCTTACAGACACTAATACTCCTTCTAAGCAAACCCAACTACTAGTTCAACCTAACCTAAATCCGAACAATACTAAATAGTAAACTCAACAAAAAAGTTTTGCCATCTCATTAAATTATATTCACTTAAGATTTGGCACCACTCTTCCTACACCCCAAGAACCTATAATAACTAAATTTGAGGATCCTCTAATTAAGCATACAAATGAATCGAATCAGCATACCTCTCCTATAGACAAAGAAGCTCCATTTCCCCATAGGTTGATAGAATAAGGCCCATCCAAAGAGAACCATGCAGCCATTGATTTTCTTAATCAACTAAAATAGATGACAACAAAAATACTAGTATTAGATGTAATTAAGTCCCTACTATAGTAAAACTATTAAGGAATAATGTAGTGCACAACCAGGAAGGAAGAGGAAAGATCCAAAAACCATTCATGTCCTAGAATAGTTATCTAATTTGATGTTGGAGAAATTAGTTTTACCCAAATAATTTGACCTTGGGAGTCCTATAGTTATAGTTATTATTCATGGCATCCAAGTTTAAAATTATTTGGTTGACCTAGGAGCATCTGTTAATGTCATGACAAAGGAGGTCTTGTCTTAGTTGCATATTATTGGCCTCAAAGAAACATCCACCATCCTTTAATTTGTTGATATTTCTACCATTAAACCAAATGGGATGATAGAAGATGTTATAGTCACCCTAAATTATTGGGAGTATCTAGTCGGTTTTATTGTTCTCTCCCCAAAAACTAATATGGGATTATATCCTTTAATCCTAAAAAGGCCATGGATAGCAACTAAAAATTCTTATATAGCTTTCCAATCTAGGAAGATGACAATATCTAATGGAGTTCGTACTAAGAACCTAACTTTATGCTCCCCTTCTCAACCATTGTTACTAGATGACCAAGTAGTTTGCTAGACTTGGGTGATGATGATCCAAAAGCCAATTCCATCCATCAGTTGATCATGATAGGAAGAGAATCATTCATAGCTAATCAGGAAGAAGATCAAATAATTTCATCCATTATTCTAAATGAATATGGAACGCAACCTTCAATGTGTCCTCAAGCTGAATGCATTTTAGAAACCATTATACCACCTTTAAATTCATTCAATCATTCAAAAGTTTTGTAGTTCCTCCATTCATTATTACCTAATGAGATGGATTCTTCCCCTATTGCTGAATTATTCATGGTAGATAATGTTATTAAAATGGAAATTAGTCTAGGTAAGGAACTAAATGTAAATAATGTCTTATCACACTCCCAACAAGAAGCTATGTTGCAGTTACTATAGGAAAATTAGAATGCATTTGCTTTCGATTACATGGACATGAAATGATTAGATCCTATTCTCTGCACTCACAATATTTATATCATCCCTAACCTTAAACCTATTAGATAGCCTTAGAGGAGAGTAAATTCTATCTTAAAAGATATTGTTAAGAATGAATTGCAAAAGCTCTTAAGTGTTGGTTTTACATACCCCATCTTCAATAGTCAATAGATCTCACCCTTGGTTATAGTACCCAAGAAAGGAGGAAAATGGTGAGTTTTTGTAGATTATAAGGAGCTTAATACAACTACTAAGAAGGACCATTTTCCATTACCATTTATAGACCAAGTCCTTGACAACCTAGCTCATAAAAAGTTTTTTTCTTTTCCGGATGGTTTTAGTGGTTACAATCAAATTCAAATAGCCCCATAAGATCAAGAGAAATTTTTTTTTACCTACTCATGCATAACATTTTCCAATTCAATATCACCTTTTGGCTTGTGCAATGCCTCTGCCACATTTTAACAAGCTATCATTAGTAATTTTTCAGATATTTCTACTAATTGTATGGAAGTATATATGGATAACTTCACTATTTATGGTGTTACTTTTGAAGAAGCAAAAATAAATTTAGAAATAGTACTTAAAAGATGTTAGGCTATAACCTATCTTTAAATAGTGGGAAACTTTTATGATGATAGTGGAAGGGGTAGTCCTAGGCAATTTCATTTCATCAAAGGGCATCCAAGTAGATCCAGCAAAGATTGAAGTTATTAGTACCTTGCCAACACTAGAGAAGTAGAAGGATGTATGAAGTTTTTTGGGACATGTTGGATATTACAGAAGATTTATAAAAAACTTTATATAACTTACAATACCTCTCTACAGCCTACTTAAAAAGGACTTTGAATTTGTTTGAGATTCTAACTGGGAAGCATCCTTCCTATAGTTGAAGGAAGTTCTTACCACAACACCTATTTTAAGAGGACCCAGTTGGGGCTTATGTTTTCAAATTTATATGGATGCCTTGGACTATGTTATCATTGTTGTACTAGGACAAAAAGTAGACTCTATTAAACATGCTATTTATTTTATAGGTAAGAATATGCAAGGCGAACAATTTAATTACATAGTCATAGAAAAGGAATTACTTGTGGTCATATATTCTCTTAACTAATTCAAGCATTACATCATTGGATATGAGATATTTGTGCATACTAACCATTCTGCTATAAAATATTTAGTGAACAAACTTACAAATTCAAGAAGATTGGCTTGATGATTATTTCTAATGCAAGAATTTGATATCACCATAGTTGATCAACCTAGTAGCTAGCTTTCTCTCCCGATTGCATCTCCCTAATGATCTTACAGCCATTGATGATAATTTTCTAGATGAGCACCTTTTTTAGTTATCTGCACAAATTCCTTGGTATGTAATTATTGCTAATTACCTCACCATAAGAAAAATGCTAGTATATTTCTTTGCCCAAGCTAGAAAACTACTAGTAGAGAAAAGCTTTAATTATTCATGGATTTTTGGGTTTATATTCTATACTAGTCTTGATCAAGTCATGTGTAGGTGTCTAAGAGAAGATGAAATATATGATGTCTTGAAGGTATGTCATGAAAAACCCTATGGAGGTCACTTTGTACCCAAAAGATCAGCCTTCAAAATCTTAAAAACTAGGTATTACTAGCCAATCTTACAGAAGGATGCAGCCAGATATACAAAGAAATGTGACAAGTTTTAATGAAAGGGAAGACCCACTAAGTTAGATGAAATTCTCTTGTAGCCTCAAGTAGTTGTCACACCCTTTGACAAATGGGGGATTGACTTTGTAGGACCCATTGAGCCTACTTCACAAGGAAAATCCTATATTCTTGTGTGCACTAACTATGTCACCAAATGGGAAAAAGCTAAACCCATGAAACACCTAAGATATATCGATGTAGGAAAATATTTATATGAATCCATTTTAACATAGTTTGGTGTTCCTAGGAAATTGACATTTGATCAAGGGACTTAGTTTAAATCAAATTTGATAACTCCTCTTATGAAGGAGTATGCCATTAGGCATGGTAAATCATCACCTTATCATCCTTAGGCTAATGTTTAAGTTCAAGTTACTGATAAGGAGCTGGAATCTATTCTCACCAAGACTATAGAACTTCATAGGAAGGATTGGGAAACATGCATACCTGAAGCTCTCTAAGATTATAGAACCACCTAGAAGTCCACAACTAGTTTTACTTCATTTGAGCTTGTTTATGGTAAGTCAGTCATAATGCCTATTGAGTTCAAACATAAAACATTTAAGACTATCTTGGAGCTTGGGATAGAACTCAATATTGCCCAATAGGACAAAATCTTGAGTTTAAACAATCTTGATGAATGGAGGAATTCTACATTAAATAATATTGAGATCATTCAACATCGAAGGAAATAGTGGCATGATAATCTTATCAAATAGAATTTTTTTGTTGTAGAAAATTGGGCACTCCTTTATGACTCAAGATACTAGCATCATCCAAGCAAGTTCTAAACATGTTGGTTAGGACCATATGAGATTGTTGTCATATTTCCAAATGGTGCAGTTTAGTTATCTACCATTAATCATGTTCACTTCAAACTGCTTGTCAATGGACATTGCCTCAAGCTTTACCATAAACCTACTAGTCATAAAGAGTTACAACAACAATTCTAGCATAATGAGGATATTGTCATTCTTGTAGCCACTAGATCTGGGTCTTCTACCTTGACTCCTACTAGTTCTTGACTCTGATCAAGACATTCATAATAAACACTTTCTTTTTAATTACTTTCTTCACATCGATTCCACTTCCACTTTTCTCTCTTCCATCTTACCATTCCATCCCATCACTCTATCAATTATAATGGTCATTTTAAAACATCTTTCATGCATTAGTTATTAGGTACCTTCCACATAACTTTGCATGCATTTTATTTTATTCATTCTTTGTTACAATTTGGTATTGTTTGTGTTTATTCACTCTTGCTTATCCTAGCCTAGTAGGACCCATGCCTTCATTTAGTTAGGGGCGGGGGGGGGGACTTGTCCTTCTATGGTTGCATCATTATGCAATTAAGAACATTAAAAGTGATTATCTAAGTTTTAATGATGTTTTGCAACATGGTTGGGTGATGAACCTTTACACACAAAAATCACAAAATTTGATGCAAAAGGATATTATGAGATCTAGTGCATTTAACTTCTTAAGTACACATTTTTCTAAAAAACTAGAGCCAGGGTTGTAAGCATTGATTTGTTAAGTTTTGGACATTAGAATTTTTCTAGAATTTAGTTGTAGTCAACCATGGGTGGGGTTATACAGAGGAATGAGCCTATTGATCATCGAGTTATTTTGGGAGATATAGCTAGCTGTGAAGTGTTTAGGAGAAGGTGATGGTTGGATTATTGCCTTAGTTTGAGTGGATTTAATGAAGAAGTATCCCTTTAATTTATGACCACCTTTAGAGGTGGAGTTGTAGTGGTTAAATTTCTAAGAATTGAGTTCTTAGAGGAAGTAATAGTAGAATTCATTGGGTTTCCCTAGGAGGGGAAAAATTGGAAGAAAGAGTTTGATTTGAAGATGACTAGGGCATAATTTAGCATACACCAAGACCCACCATTGGACATTGATAAGAAACAAGAACTTTGAGGGTATCCTTTCCAATGGATTTTATTCAACCTGCTAATTTTATCATTTAATTTTTCACATGTGAGGGATGATATAAATATTTGAATGCTTTTCATTTCAAGCTATTGGCTCACCTACATCATGATTATAGATAGGTAAACCTTCCCAACATCTTGTTCAATATTATTAAGAAACAAGCCTCTCTGGTATAGTCAAATAGTGATCAATCAGTCTCTCATCATGGTTTGATAAATTTAATTATAGAGAGAGTTTAAAAATAAGAAATTAGGTCATGGGAGGAATTCTTGCAGATGAAAGAGGTAGAACCTAGGTTGATTAGCCCTAGAGGCTAGGGTGCAGTAGGACAAAGGGAAAGAACATCCACAAGATTCTGTAAAGTTGTCCCTAGAGCTAAGAATATTCTTGTAGCCTCTCCTTCTAATCTTAATCCAACTAAGAAAAATATTTATAAGGCCAAACCCTCCATTTTTAGAAAGAAGAAAAGCAAAAAGGTAGAGACTACTATCACTTTTAAAGCCCGTCATCTGTTAAAAATAGGTCCTCTTCAAACAAGGATAAAGGAAAAAATTTAGAACCCAAAGCAAAAAAGATAGGGCAAGAAGATGAGGAGAGTAACCCTAATGAACCCTTGCACTCTCAAGAGGAGGAAGACCTACAAAAACCTCCTAAAGCGTTCATGGTAGAAACACCTATAAGTAGGTGGAAATGAAAGAGTTCACCACACCTATCAACACCACCCACAAGACGAAGTGAAAGACTCTTTGAGAGTAGGGTTCTAGAGGCCTCTATTTCTATAATCACTCTTAAAGTGTTTGAATGTGAAAAGAGCCCTCTCTGGGAAAAATTGCCACAAACTAAAGCTCATGAAAATGAGAGTAAAACTGCAAATTTTCCACCTGAAGTAGAGTGTAGAATTAATTATGTCTTATTGATAGTGATAAGGAATCTAATGAGATTGAAATTTCTAATGAATTTGAAGAAAAAATTTATGCAAGACATTAGTAAAAATTCTACAAAACTCCCTTTAAAAAATTATTCAGAATTTAGAGCTGAAATTATTTAGGAAGTATTGGAAAAATTGGATCAAGAAGGGTTAAATATATTAGCTGCAATAGCGACAAAATATAGTAAGGAGTAAAAAGAGGAAATAGTTATTACCATAATAAAAAGTGGGTGTTCCACACCATAGAATGTCAACAAAACTCATCAATTAGAGCCTAAATGGTTAGATCTCTTCCATCATGAGCCATTGCCACCACCAGATTTATCAACACCTTTATCTGTAGGAGTTCATTTGTTTAAACAACTATTATGGGAAACAATGCAATGGAATCTAGAGAAAAAGGAATTAAAGAATTTTATTGATGAATAGAGCTACTAGTTGAACCAAAGTGTAGATCAGAATGGAGTTCTGAAGAGAAGAATTGAGTAGATTATAGGATTGATTCTTGAGTTAATGGAATGTAGGTCACCATCACTAGTATATGCCCTATTTCTTAAAGAGAAATTTGCAAATTATAAGTTACCGATAATTGTAGAAGGTCTTAACCCCTTTCTCTCTACCCCACATGAATTTTATGATGCATTTTAATATGTTCCTATGGCCTTGAAAAATATACTATGTGAATTGTATCTTCACAATCTGGTAGTTCTTAATGACACTGAATGGAACTCATTCCTATATGTAGGGGATGTGCAGTTAAGGGCAGCTATGTCATGGATGTAAAATAAAATAAGAAATGAACATCAAGCTACACCTTATAAGGAAAGTGAGATGCAACACCTGTGTTCATGAGGCTAGAAGTCCAATATTCTAGATGAACATATCTGGATTGGGTTTCTATTTTGGCCAACCCTGTAGGACTTCATAAGGTGAGTATAATTAGAGAGAAAGTTTGTACAGAATGGGAATAGCATTTATCTTAGAATGTAGAAATGGAATCATTTCCTCAAGGCAGAGATGAGCTTGAATGCCACATGATTTAAAAATAAGAGAACCCCACTTTCCACAAAATTTGGCTCTTGCTACAATAAGGATTCTTTGGTATATTGACTTGGGGAGAAATTAGTGCAAACATTGGTTGCCACTAAGGTATCATCCTCCAATCCTCCTACAAACACTACTAGTCATATATGATAATGTAGAAGATCATGACATGAATGCTGAGGTTTGGTGCTAAAAGAGGCTTAAATCAAATTAGGGTTACTTTAACTACGTGAGGAATGATCTAGGTGAAAGGACACCCAATGATTAGAGAGTGTGGTCTAGGATTTTGAACTTCATGATTGCTAGAGACCAGCAATAGTTCACTTGGGGGGAATGATGAGCATCTAAAAGGCCATTATTTTGAGAACTCTTTATCTTGTTTCTAACATTTATCTTGCAAGAGACAATTTATGACAATATGGTTTCAGAAAAAGAAATTATGTTTTATAAATATGCTATCTATATGTTAAGACATGAAGATTTGTTATAATTACAATAGGAAATGTAAACTTTTGGAAGGGTCAATTAGTAGTTTAAACTTTGACCCATAAAATTTTTACCACACATCCATCTCATACATTCAATAAGTAAATTGAAATACCATGTAAAGAATGTACATCTAAATCATGTAAAAAAGTAAACATTAACACATATATGACACTAGATATGATTACCCAAAAACCCTCCAATGAGAAGGTAAAATTGTGGGGATGACACCTACAATTCTCCACTACTGCAGTAATAAAGTGTATCCAATGAGGGTTACAATGTTTGATCATGAGACATGATTTATCTTATGAAAGGTTTTCCCTGTTAAATTCTTTCAAATACTATTAGGTCTTACCCTGTTAAAAGTATTCCTAATTAAAAGACTTTAACTCACAATAAATTAAGCACCTTGTTAAAGGATTTCAATACAGTTTGTTGGGACTACTCTATTATGAGATTTAACTAATTCACCTATCAGAATGACTCATTATTGATCCTATACTTAGCAATTTGTTGCTTGATGATAGATCACCTCTAAATTGATGTATTCTTGATCTTTCTTGATCAGATGTCTCTCTTCTATATACTATTTCCTTCCTCTATTCTCCTTTAATTTATTCCACAATGCAATTTCACTTCATAATTTCTAAGCCACCATGAATGCTCTATTTGTGCATTCAAACTTCTCTCTTCTCTCCTTCCACATGCATATGAAGTTTTAAGGTTTGTCCTCCTAAAGAAGACCTAGGTGACTTAGGGTTAGGTATGAATCAATGGTTGTGATTCATCCATTTTGCCACTTAAACCTTCCCTTTTTCTAATTGGATGCATGTAATTCATAGGGATTCCAACTTAAGATTCATCCTTATCATCAAAATATTGTAATGAAATCTATAAGTTGGCTAAAAAATGGTTTATATAGTAGTTTGTACCATTACAATCAACTATGACAAAACCATGTTACTCAGCATCTAAAGTCTTTGATGCTCAACATATACTAATTTCTACATTGTGACTTAACATTTGAATGACTCAACATGCACTACTTTCCTACCTCCTATATCACTTGGCATACACTATCTACTTAGCACTTGAGTTACTTGGCACTCACAATGGACTCATCATGCTCTATCTTATACATGTTGTTCTCGGCATATACTACTTATTCAGCATGAACTAAGTAAATGACTTAAGTGTATAGACACTCACTTGTCAAAACCAATCTAAGATTAACAATCTCTCCCATTGACATGAGTGTCAAAAACACTTGGTGATGCATTGATACCCTTATTCTTATGAGAAAAACATATCTCTTATTCAGCTTATGAAGAAAATTTCAAAATATCAAAATTTTGCAACAACTTATACCTCAAAATCTTATACTCCCCCTAAGTTGTTTAGATCTAGTTCTATACTCAAAATGTTCCTCCCACTAAGTAGATATTCTCTACTATTATTTTCTTGATCCCCCATGCTCATACTCTATCTTAGCACTCTTTTTCCCCTTTTTTTAAGCTAACTTTCTCCTCCTTGGGCTCCCCCTTTAGCTTTAGCTACTCTTTCTCTCCCTTTTTAATTTCTCCCCTTTTTGACACTGATGTCAATGGGCTATACACTAATAATGTGTTTGTCCAAGAAATATTTATGGACCTCGAGGATAATCTTAAGATCTACATCCCAATTGTCACAAGCTAAATCTAAAGACTTAATTTGGATGGCTAGCTCAATAGCAAGGTGGACTAGGCCATCTAACGTAGAAAGATTGGGGTCTTTCTTCATAAGATTTTTTGCATAGACTAACTCCTTGTGCAAAATCTCCATGTGAGGACTCAATGTTGTTGGAATGCTGATCAGTTTAGCCCTTATGTTGTCTTCTATAGATAATGTTGTTAATTGACTCTAGATTTGCAATAAAGCTCTGAAATGTTTGTCACTTTGAGCTAGAGTCATGGGGAATTTAGCTTCTAATGAATATATGTTACTCTTCAAGCTTAGGATGTGATTCCTTATCTCTTGTGTGAAGAGTGTGGGATTGCATAATTTGGTGTACAATGAGAAAATGTTCTCAAGTACCTTCTTCACACTCTCTACCTTAGTTTCCAATGCAACTTGTGTAAGTGCTATATCACTAGATATTTTCTCATTCACTTTACTTTGGAATTTATTTTTTGTTCATTCTAATAATCTTGCATTACTTTCAAGGTCTACATCACTTACCTTTTATACTATATTTGTCAATTATTCAATGAGTGGTGTGGTTTCATCTAGAGTAGGTAAATTGAATGCATCTAGGAAGATGTCTTTAATATCAAGAAAAGTTTTCTTCTACCTATGCTCCCTTCTAAGTAGTTCTTGATGTTTGCTTCTAGCCAATGATTCTTGTAGTATACCCATCTTCTCAATTGCTAGTGTCACAATCATATTTTGGTAAAACAATCTCTTCATCTAGGCTTATAGTTCCATATGTTATAACGTCATTTTCCTTTGATGAACTTGGACTCGGTACTAAAATTTTTTAAGTTGTTACATTTGTGTTCAGCCTCTAAAGAGTGTGACTGGAAGGAGTGCCAGATTCTGGTAAAGTTACCAGAGCTTGGATTGTTGCTTGCTCCTTCATCTTTGGTGTCATCTTAGTCTCTTTAGGCTTTTCCCTTTCTACCACAATACTTTAGATTTCACCTTGAATCTATGTTTGAGGTGTAGATAAACTTATTTGACTTGTTTGACTCTATGTATCAATAGTGGCTTGAGTTTCCATTTTATCTGCTTCAATTGTATCAACCTTTTTTGGTGTAATTTATGGTATTTTATCTAAATATTATACATTGGTGACTTGAGGGGTGATGGTAGGTGGTTCTTTTGTTTTCATCTCTTCCCTTGTAATGTTAGTCACTGATTTCTAGATTTCATCTACACTCACCAATACGGGGTTGTCACACAATTTAGCTTGTAGTGTAGTTTGATCAAGTATCTTTTTGAGATCTTTTTTTGTAAGGGGGTTAATGTTCTGAGTAGTGAGATTAGAAACATCCTTTACTATAAGCCTTTCACTATTTATAGTTGTTATTTGTTGAGTGCTGACATTTGGCAATTATGTATCTTGTACACACTCTTCTTATTATTGCTCTACCTCAGCTATTGCTTGGTCATATATATTCATTTATGTTCCTCCCTCAACTATGGCTTCATTATTGTCATCTTCTTCATCCTTAACCTCAATAGGCTCTTGTTCTCCTTCTTTCACTATATGTAGCCCATATGTAACTTTCCACATTTGTGTAGACCTCTTTACAGCATCTTCAATATTGTTCTGTGATATGTTGAAGGCTCTATATTTGGGTACAAATCTAATAGCATATTTCTTCATGGCTTTAGCAATTTGTGCCTTACTAAGTTTAGGCATAACCTAAGCAAGTGACATCTCCCTAACTTTCTTTTCTATGTTCAACCATATTGTCATTTTTGCTCCACTCTTTCATATAAACTTTTAGGAATAGAGTTTGCAATCTCTAGAGGGGCTTTCTTACAATTTTCCATCGTGGCATATATTTCCTCCTCCAATTGATTTTTTCAACATTTCCAAGACTATCAAATCAATATGAAAAAATCTTGATAAATTTGCATTATTTTTAACATTCTCACATAGGTTGTCTAAATCTGAAGATGGATTGTGACTCACCACTTTGAATTAGCTATTGTCATCAAATTTATCTTGAGAAATATACTTTCTCCTTGGCCTTTTCTTTGCTCCTCATTCCTACTCTATAGGTTTGGCTTTCTCTTTAGTCTTTTGGGTTGTGACATGTGCACTAGCCTTGTGGTAGGTGTTGTAGGTTTGGGTTGGCTTGGTTTGATAATCTTTTTGGGTCTTGTCACTATTTGTGCTTTATCCTTTCAATGAACTCACCTATTTGAACTTCCATAGACTTGTTTGTCTTCCATGCCATAGTGCCAAATTTAGTAAATGTGTTTTGAATGTAAAAGAAGATACATATTAAAGTAGATCCAAATTTGCATTGAGCACTCTTTGATTTCCTTATTGCTCCCAGTTTTTCAATCAATTGGTGTAGCTATAGCTCAACAAGATCATATGTATAATCTCTCTTCACAATATTTTAACCCACATCTACTACAATACAAGGTGCACTTTTCAATCTACTTGATTGGTAAAACTTATGTGCAATTACCCTTACTACAAAATTTATTAGAGGATCTATGATGGTGTCAATTATCATTCCCCTCTTATTCCACATAACCCATGTGTTCTTCTCAATAAATTCTTTAGATTCATTCCTCATACTCTTTAGCCAACCTAGGGTTGGATACCTTGTTATCCTATGGATTATTCTTTGGTGATTTTTATAGGCCCATTTTCTAACCATAGTGAACTACCATGTATGCTACTCAATACAATCTTGATCCATTCAGTTTTGAAAACATTTGGGAAATCTAGGGCACGAGTTAACCCTTTCTTCTCTAAAATCTTAAATTCTTCCTTTAGCACACCATTTTCACAAAGTTTTCCATATGCTTCTCTTATTTCCATGTCACCAATACTCCCAATTTTATAATTGTAACACTTTCTGACATCCTAAATCATTAAAACTTTCATTGGTATCATAGATAGCACACTAGAGGGATCTTTTTTGTATGCAATGTCTTGTATGGCTTTGGAAATAGGTTATTTAACTTCATTACTAACCAAATGAAAATTCAAAACATCCTTTCCCTCTACACCATTTGAACTAGATGCCAATTTGTGAACCTAGGGTTTATGAAATAAGAAATAGCGTAGCTTGGCACATGATAAATACCTAACAAAATCTGATAAAATGGTGTTGAATTACTATTCAAATCTTTTACAAATGCTTCAAATGAGTTTCTAGATCACCTCTAGCACTTCTTTCTCTTTCTCAATTTTGAAATGATGTAAAATGAATTGAAATTGATCAAATACCCTTTTCAAATTCTATAATTAATGTTGAGTGCTTACACAACTATAAGTTCAGCATCAACTAATTTTAGGCTCACTCAACATCCATTAGTATTTTCATTTGTTTGGAAACCATTATGATCTTAGCAACAACTAGCCAATCTATTAGCTTGGCATCCTCTAGAATTTCACTCAAAAATCATAGGAAACTTTTCATGCTTGGTAATAACATGAAAAAATTAAAGATTTTTCTTTGATTCTTGATAACACCTTGCATATTTGTTCATGCTTATGTAGACTTTTCAATACTAAATCCTTTGGAACTGATGTATGATATAACTTTTGAATATCAGTCCCACATGCCTCTTAATTTCTTAGTTTGATGAGGTGTGATCACCTAACTAATTGGGTGAAATGATCCTTTCTTCATTTGATGTGATGGAATCCTCCTTCTTCTTTTGTGTCTTGTTCATATCATTTATGAAATTTTCAACATCTTCCTTGCCTTTTCCTTTATTAAACTCACAACTTGGTGCCTGTGACTTTGTTGGATAATATTGACTGATGTGACCAATCTTCAAACAGCTAAAACATGTGGTTTGACTCAACCACCTTTTTTAGTCACTTTTGAAGTGTGTTCTAATGCAATTCTAAGGGACATGTCCATACTCTTGACAATAGTGACAACTATACCATTTATTATAATCCGAATTGTAAAAGTTGTCATTGTTCTTTATCTTTTTTTACCTATCTAATGACCACATGGGTTTGGATCTACACTCAAATGCTCTATGTCCATACATCTGACATTTACCAAAATATCCTTAAAATCTTTGTGTGTGTGTAGTATTAGTTCTACATCAATGTGCTTGATGACTTTGTTTATGGCAATGAACCATGCTTTGATGCTTGACATTCTAATTTATAGTCTTGCTCCTACACACATTAGTAGTATGTCCTTTCTTACCACAATTATGACAAGAAGGTTTTGGAATTCTTACCTTCTTTGTTCCTTTCTTTAGCACTTTTGGATGACTCTCCTTCTTTAGTACTTGTGTATCCTAGTCCAGGTGTATCATTATGGAATCTAGGGGATCTCAATAATTTTTGAAAGTATTTGATGGCTTTCCTTGATTTATTGAAACTTTCAGGAAATTCCTTTTCCTTTTTTAGGTCATTATGAAATTACTCATTCTACAACTTCAATGTTGTTATCTCAATGTCCTTGACATTTAATTCATAGTTTACATTCATCATTTGACTCAAAGTATCCAATTACATGTTAGAAATCTGAGTTAGCTTTGATGATTTCTCTTGTAGTCTATTGGTCAAAAATATTTTATCTTCTTCAATCATGGTTTTTCCTTCCATATCTTTCTTTTTTTGTTCAATCACCTCACATAGTAGTATGGCTTGTGATTCTTGATCTAACTTGAGATTTCTGATCTCTTCAACTTGGGCTCTATTCTTTTCCATTAGATCTACAACTACTACATCAAATTCATTGGAGTCTCCATTAGAAAATAGCTTAGTAGTGTCCATCTCTCTATATTTTGTGTCATTTTCCTCAATAGGATTTTCCTTCCTTCTCTTTAAAGATTTCTTTAATTCTTCTTTTGATTCATTCAGTTGATGTAGAATGAGTTGTATTTCAATTCCTTGATTCTCAATGATCTTTACCAACTTATAGAATTCCATTTTCAATATCTTTCCTCAAAGTTTCAAAGCTTCTCTTTTAAAGAACTAGGCTCTAATACTAGTTGTTGGAATTACAATAGGAAATGTAAGCTTCTGAGAGGGGGATGAATTAGTAGTTTAAACTTTGATTCATAAAACTTTCACCACACATCCATCTCATACATTCAATAGGTAAACTGAAATACCATATAAAGAATGTACATATAAATCATGTAAGAAAGTAAACATTCACACATATATGACACCAAATATGATTACCCAAAAACCCTCAAATGAAAAGCTAAAATTAGGGTGAGGATGACACCCACAAATCTTCACTACTATAGTAATAAAGTGTATCTAATGAAAGTTACAATGTTTGATCATGAGAAATGATCTATCTATGAAAGATCTACCCTGTTAAAGGCTTACAAGGACTATTAGGTCTTACCCTATTAAAGGATTTCAACACCCTATTAAAAGTGTGCCTTATTAAAGGACTTTAACTCATAATAAAGTAAGCACCTTATTAGAGGATTTCAATACAACCTATTAGGACTACTCTGTTAAGAGATTTAACTGATTCACCTATTAGAATGATTCATCATTGATCCTATGGTTAGCACTTTGTTTCTTGATGATGGATCACCTCTAAACTAATGTATTCTTGATCCTTCTTGATCAGATGCCTCTCTATTATATACTATTTCCTTCCTCTGTTCTCCTTTAATTGATTTTGCAATGCAATTCACTTCACAATTCCTTTGCCACCATGAATTCTCTATTTGTGCATTCAAACTTCTCTCTTCACTCCTTCCATATGCATATGAAGTTTTAGGATTTTTCCTCATTAGAAGACCTAGGTGACTCAGGGTTAGGTATGAATCAACACCTATGATTCATCAATTTTGTTGCTTAAACCTTCCCTTTTTCTAATTGGATGCATGTAATTCATTGGGATTCCAACTTAAGGTTCATCCTTATCATCAAAATATCATAATTCAATCTATAAGTCAGCTCAAAAATGGTTTATATAGTAATTTGTGTCATTACAAACAACTATGACAAAATTATGTTACTCGACATCTGAATTCTTTGATGTTTGACATATACTAATTTCTATACTATGACTCGACATCTGAATGACTCAACATGCACTAATTTATTGGCTCTTATATTACTCAATATATACTATATGCTCAGTACTTGAGTGACTAGGCACTCATAGTGGACTTGGCATGCTCTATCTTATACATGTGCTCAGAATATACTACTTGTTCAGCATGAACTAAGTAAATGACTTAAGTGTATAGACACTCACTTGTCAAAACCAATCTGAGATCAACAAGATTGAAGTATAGATATGGATTTTTATGCTTTAATGAAGGATATTACATGCTAATAAATATTTCCTCATCTATGCTCTGTTTGGGTAGGTCTCTTTCTTGCAACCATAGGATTTGCAAGAGTGATAATCTGAACATTATACTTTTTCTAACATTGATGATGAAATGAATGCATGTATGTAGAAGTAGTTGCATTTAATGCTCTAGAGGAGTTGTCACATGTATCAAAGACAACATTCCAATGCTGAAGTCAAATCCAACCAGACAATTGATGAATCACTGTATAAGTAGGTCATGGTGTGAATTCTATTATGACAATGCACGAAGATAGCTTCCTCAACATTCAATATTTCTATGGGAGTTAAAATGTAGTCATAAGTGTTTTTGGTGTAGAATTTATGATGTATAATTGATCTTTATTAATGGAGTGATTGTAGGAGTAGGAAGTTTTTGATCTTTCCTTTAAATAATTTCCATTGTAACCTTGAAAGAGATTTTTAGATTTTGATATTTTCTTGGTTCGAGGAAATAGAGTTGATTATTTTAGCAAAGTAGAATCTTTCTTTCAAATGAAATCTCTTATTATGAATGAATAGAATATAGAGTTCAAGTTTCCACCTTCAGACTTGATTGTTTTCTATTCATTCATCCAAGGAGGCCCTCTTGGTTTGTGAACTTCTTTGTTAGAATAGATTTCCTTTCTTAGTTTATTTCCTTGCAAAGTAGACTTATGTTGTTCTTGTAACCATTGATAATAGAATCACTAAACTATTCCTATAGCATAGGTGTTTAAGTAGATTTACTATTTGAAAAATTACTATAAGCTTTAAGGAAAATATTGTTTCAGTTCTTAGCTTAATTTCTTTCAAAATTCCTTTTCTATAGTAGCTATAATGACTTAAAGAGGAATCAAAGCATATACTTTGTAGCCACCCTCTCAAGATCGTGCTCCTAGGTTGAGAAATAAAAATGAAGTCAGTATGTTATTCTTAGGAAAATACATGATTTTGTCTAGTGATGGAGTCAATGTAGAAGGATGTCCAATCATTTATTACTAAGGTATTTAGCTAACCAACCACTAAGAATAATCTTACTACTTCTATTCTAGCCATTGGAGCATAGGTCTCATCATAGTCTATTCCTTCTTGCTATGAGTAACCTTTACATACCAATCTTGTCTTGTTCCTTACAACTTCACCTTTCTCATTCATCTTGTTACTGAATACCCATTTAATTCCTATCACATGCTTGTCTACTAGTCTAGGAGCCAAATTCCATGTCTCATTCTTTACTATATGATCCAATTTCTCTTTCATATCATGTTTACAATAATCATCTTTACATGCTTCATTTGCATACTTAGGTTCAACTTGAGATATCAAACATAGTTCTTCATTGACTCTACTTCTTATCATCACACCTTTATCTCTCCTTCTAATGATTTTCTCAGATGGGTGATTCTTTATCATATTCTTTTCCAAAATAGGAGTTGCTATCTCAACTCTTGGCTCTAATGAATGTTCTAAGATTTTTTCCTACCTCAAATCCCCTTCATTCTACAAATCATTGTTAGTCTTAATAAATACTCATCATTCTGTCTCAGTAACAACATCATCATCTGAATTGTAATCAATTATTCTCTCTTGTATCCTAAACTTCTCATCAATTCTCACATTTATACTTTTCATAATAGTCTTAGTTCTCAGATTCTAGCATTTATAAGCCTTTCTTTGTAATGAATAACCAAGAAACATACCTTCATCACTTCTAGCATCAAACTTACCAATATCATCATCTATTTTGATATAACACTTACTTCCAAAAATTCTAAAATACTTAACTATAGGTGAGTGACCAAACCACCATTCATAAGGGGTTTTGTTTATGTCTTTTCTGACTTGCACTCTATTCATAGTATAGGCTATTGTATTCATAGCTTCTCTCCAAAACAACTTAGATACATCATTCTTAGCTAACATAGATCTTGCTACTTTTGTAACTAATATGTTCCTTCTCATTGCAATGTCATTTTATTCAGGGGTTCTTAGAGCTAATAACTATCTTTTGATTCCATTTTATCCACAAAATATGTTAAACTCATTTGAAGTAAATTTGTATCCTCTATCTAATCTTAAACATTTAATCTTCATATCAGATTCATTCTCAACCCTATTCTTGAATATCTTAAACTTATCAAATGGCTCAGATTTCTCTTTAAGAAATGCAACACACATCATTCTAGAAAAGTCATCAACTAGAATAATAAAATACCTTTCACCATAGAACCCTTTAGTCTTTGTAGAACCATTGAGATCTATGTGTACAATCTATTATTTTGTAGTAGTAGTAAACTTCTTAGAGGGAAAAGAAGTTCTGTTATGCTTTGCCAACATGCATTCCTTGCAAATTGTGTTGGTAGCTTTACAATCTTAGGAAAATCTTTAACTGCAAACATACTACTAGACTTCAAAATATTGTCAAAGTTTATATGACAAAATCTTTTATGCCATAACCAATTGTCATCTACCTTTGCAACCAAACATATCATTTTAGTAGGATTCAACTGAAATGCATTACCTCTAGATTTGGTTCCTATTCCAACTACCTTTCCATCTTTTTCTCTAGTCATGCATCTCTTCTCTATGAACTGCAATTGATAACCTTTGTCTACTAGTTGTCCAACACCCAAAATATTGTGCTTCAAACCATCAACAAAATATACATTCTTAATGTTAGTTATATCATCAAGAATTATAAATCCAATACCTTTAACTTGGCATACTACATTGTTTCCAACTCTGACAATTCTTCCAACCTGACTTTTTAAGTCAAAAAACTTGTTCATATCACCAATCATATGATGTGAGCAACCACTATCAATTATCTGATCAGATTTTTTTCAACTTGTGATACCAATACTACTTTTCTAGACTTTCTTCTTCAATTTCCACAAATCCAATTTCATCATCACTAGCACTTACTACTTGTCCACCATAATCATTTTCTTCATTTGCATACAAACACTCTCTATCTTTTCTAGGTTTGTAATTTCCCTTCTGCTTTCTCTTTTTTTAGGACACTTAGGTGCATAATGGCCATCTTCATCACAAGTTCAACATTTAAAGATTTTCTTACCTCCTTTTTTTCTTCTTACAAAAAGGTTTGCTCCTTCTTCAATCTTCTTGTCTTCCTTAGATCTACTACTACTAGCAAAGTCCCCTCTAGCATTTGTGCTTCTTGATAAACTAGATCAAATATTCAAGGCACTAAAAGTTGTCTCTATTTGGGTCAACTCTCTGGACCATCTAAGCTCATTCCCAACTACTTCAAGTCTTCCAAGTAATGTCTCCTTTGTGAAATATTTGGTACAAGATATGAACAACTATATCATTTGAATTTTTGGCTTAAATGGTTGTGTTAAGCTCTTCAATATCTTCCATATAACTTCATCATCTTCTTTGGTTCCTCCTTGAGATCTAATACCTTCAGTAATCTCTAATATTCTGCCTACAAATGTTCTTATAGATTCATCTCCCATCATTGTAGTATCTCTTGAAATGCACAAATCCAATTTTGTAGCTTCAATTTCTTAGAATGTTCATCACCTTCAAAACTATTTTCCAAAGCTTTCCAAATCAAATGTGAAGTAGCAAGTGATTTTACCTAATTGTATTCAATTCCAAGAAGTGTAGTCAATAATGCTTCTCTAGCTCTCATTTTGCTCATAAAAATATCTCTTTCTACCTTGGTGCAAGTTTCCAAATCACTATCAAGCCTTGCAGACCAAGTCACAAACCTTGGATCCAAATATCATACCTTAGATCACTCAGCAAAACCTTGGTAAATATTTTTCCTTCACTTTCACTCTGCTCTACTCAACTTCACATTCCACTCTTATGCTAACTAAAAAACACTTCTTCATGCCATGCACAATAAAAGAAAATGTCCTTCCTTTATATCAAGTCCATAAAACAATTCCCTAAGTTAGATATTAGACCTTTTCAATTAATCATTATAGGACCACATTAAGAACATGTTACACTTAGCGATAACATTAATATTTTTCCTTACAACTTGAATATATTTTTGTACATGTAATATTATGATGAATGTACTTAGCCACATCATCACCAGCATCTCTTCCTCACATCCTCAACCTTAGAAGTATCTCCCATAACCTCAAATAGTTAGAATACTCAACTAGCCATTCATACCAACTTGATCTTTATGTTGTTCTTATGTCAGATACTATAGAAAATTGCTATGTTGACATCAATGAAAAACTCAATCATGAATATAGCATATCATCATAGTAACATATCTACAATACTCCCCCATAGGAATATCATCAACATTCATGCTTCCAAAAATCTCTCAATAGAATTAGAGATGTTGGCTAAGGTAGTAGTTGCATCTAGTGAGAAAGAAAATGTAGTGACAACCCTTTTTCTATAGAAGGGAGAATCCTCCACACAACAAAGTGCCATAAAAACTCCTCACCTAGCACCTAACAAGGTAGATGTTCTTAGTCAAGAACCCTTACCACTGCCTAATTTGTTTGCACCCCTCATTGCAGGGATAAATTTATATCAACAATTATTGTGGGAAAGGGAACAATGGAAATCAGAAAAATAAAAAATGAAACATGTCATTAATGAGAAAGGCTATCAACTAGAGCAAAAATCAGACCAAATTGAGGTTTTGAAGAGAAAGATTAAACAAATTACAAGATTAATTCCTAAGCTTATGTCATATAGATCACCTTCTTCAATGTATGCATTATTCCTTAAGGAAAAACTTGTTAATTTTAAATTAAAAAGATTTGTAGAAGGACTTAGTCCCTCTATTTCAACTCCTCATGAATTTTTTGATGCATTCTAGTCTGTTCCAATGACCCTAAAAAATTATTGTGTGAGCTATACATATATAACTTGGTAGTACCAAATGATACAAAATGGAACTCACTCCTTTATGTATGAGATGTGCATTTAAGGGAAGTAATGTCCTAGATGCAAAATGAAATAATAAGGGAGTACCAGGTTAGACCATACAAAGATAATGAAATGACAACTCCCTTGCTTATGAGGCCTGAAGTTCAACACTCCTAGTGGACATTTCTAAACTAGATTTATATTATAGGAAACCTAAGTAGAAGGTTGTGTGTGCATTGATCATTTTGCAAGAGTTTACCACAAGAATTTAAGAAAAACATTGTAGTTCTAGAATAGTAAAAAACAATCCATGGATTGTAAGATATTCACAAGAAAGGTAAATCAATTTATGTTGAATGTAGCACATGGATGTAGTTCCCTCAACATGTTATATTCTTGGAGGATTTGATCATGTTTAATGTTCTTTTTGTTCTCAAACTTTATGATTCTATAGCTGCTCCTAATTTATGGAGTGATCTTAGATTTAGGAGGTAGTTGTAATTTTTCCTTCAAATAAATGATTGTTCTAATTTTTATTAAAAGGAAGTTGAAAGAATGGAATGAGTTGATTTTCATAACAGAACTATTGTGATATTATATTTCAATCAAGTGTAATCCCTTCTCCATGAATGAATGGAATGCATAGTTCACTTTTAAATCTTTTATCTTGATTGTGTTTTCTTTTCACTCATCCAAGGGGGGCCACTTGGTGAGTGAATTATTCTATTAGAGTAGAATTCATTTGCTATTCATTTCTAAGTAAGATAGAACTTTGTTACTCCTACAACCACTAATAATAGAATTGGTAGATTGTTCATGTAGCATAGGAAGATAGAGTAATTCCTACCCATGATTACATGCTTTGTTAGATTAATTTTATTCATTGGTTTTATTTTAGTTTTCCTAAAATATCAAGAAATTTAATTCCATAGGTTATTCTTAAGACTAAGAGAGCTTATAGCATATACTTTTCAAATGTCATTCCAAGTTTACATCCCTGGTTGATAATTAAATGAGACTAAAAAATTCATTTAAAAACCAATTAGGGTGAATGAACCCTAAATAGGTAGTCCATTTTTGTAGGTTTCTGATACCATCATTTATCCAAGAACTCCTCATAGCTTCCAAACCTATTAGACTCTTCATCTTTAACTTCTTTAAGGATAACTTGGGTATAACCATCAATCCCTGTCTCTGTCAACTCATAACCTAAGGTTTAAACATATAGCATTCTAAGTTTGACTTCTTCTATGTAGGTAAATTTTGTCTCTACCATGAAGAAAATTTCTTCCTTGTACTTATCTTCCATATAGGAAGGCACTTTGAATCTTTCCTTCATCTCAGTCTAATAAGTTTTCACTAAAATATTTGTGTAAGTTATGATGATGTTTTTTCAGAGATAGAGTCTATAGAGGCATGTTTTGGTAAATTTATTATATCTCTTAGCAGAATTGATATATTGAGGATCAAGGTTGAGGACATGAAGAAGACATGTTGAGGATGATGTGGCTAAGTTTTCTTATCATAATATTGTGTGTACAAAAAGTTATTCAAGTTGCAAGGTAGAAGATTTATGTTATCTCTAAGTGTAACATGTTCTTAATATGATCCTATAATAATTAATTGAGAAGGTCTAATAGCTGACTTAGGGAATTTTTTTGAGGACTTGGTATAAAGGAAGGAAATTTTCCTTTATCGTGGCATGGAATGATATGGTTTTATGATTGATGATAAGAAGTAGTAAGAGCAAAATGCGAAGTTGAGTAGGACAGTACAGAAGTGAAGGAAACCTCATTGCAGATGTTTTTGAGAGGTTTGATATTTGGATCCAAGGTTCATGACATGGTCTAAAAGGTTTGATAGTGATTGGTTTGGTTAATAGAACAAAGGAAAGAAGAACACAATATTAAATTACATGTTTGAGTAGTGAGCTCTTCTTGTAGTTGAAATTGCATGTTTGGGCAGTGGGCTCATCTTGCATACATTGTACTACACCTCCTAATAGGGTTGACACAACTCCTAGTAGGGTTGGAATCTCCTAAGAGAGATTCAAAGTCTTATAACAAGGACTCTATGTACTAAATGTTGAAATAGACTGCTAATGGGGTCCATCCTTATTTATATGAGTACATCATCTTGTGGGCATCATTTCTATCAAGGTTTTCCCTTTGATCAAGGGTTTTCCTAGTCAACATATTTGGTGTAATTTTCTACATGCATTTTATTATGGTTTTTTTTTACTTTGGTTGAATGGTTAAGTTTGTTTAAAGAAGATAAAAATTTTAACTTTTAGATAATTGATTCACCCCCCTCCCCCCCTCCTTAGTTATCTTGGTGGACTTCTAACAATTGGTATTAGAGCATCAGGTCCTTGAAGGAAAAGTTCAACAACTTTGGAAGATCCATGGAAAACATGTTCAAGAAAGATAATCCAAAGTTTTATGGAACAAACTATGATAGCTGGAAAGAAAAGGTGAAGACACATTTGTTGTGTATGGGTCAGGGATATTGGATCTTGACAAAATTAGAGAAGACAAACATTACTAAAAAGGGTTTGGAAATTTGCACCAAGGTAGAATGAGATCTTTTTATGTGTAACATGAGAGCTAGAGAAGCACTATTGAATACACTCCCTAAAATTGAGTACAATCAAGTAAACTCACTTGTTACTTCACATTTTATTTGGAAAGTTTTGGAAAATAGTTTTGAAGGAGATGCACATTCTAAAAAGTTGAGACTACAGAGTTGGATTTTTGCATTTCAAGATGCTAAATTGACAGAAGGTGAATTTGTAAGAACATATATAGGTAGGATATAAAAAATTACTACAAGTATCAAAGCTCAAGGAGGAACCAAAGAAGAAGATGAGTTTATATGGAAGATATTGAAGACTCTAACACCACCATTTAAGTCAAAAAAATTTAGATGATATATTTTTTGGTATCTTGTAACAAAGATTTCACAAAGGAGTCATTCCTTGGAAGACTTGAAGTAGTTGAGAATGAGCTCAAATAGTATGGAGAATTGACCAAAATAGAGACATCTTTTAGTGCCCTAAATATTCAACCTAGTCTATCAAGGAGCACAAGTGCTAGAGAAGATTTTTCTAGTGGCAGTAGATCTGAGGAAGATAGAAAGATTTAAGGAGTAGCCCTTCTGGTAAAAAGAGAAAAAGGAGGTAAGAAAATATTCAAATGTTGGACTTGTGATGAATATGGCCATTATGCATCTAAGTGTCCTAAAAGAGATAAAAGTATAAGGGAAGTTACAAGCCTAGAAAAGATATAGAGTGTTTGTATGAAAATGAAGATAATGATTCTAATGAACAAGCATTAAGTTCTAGTGATGGTGAAATTGGATTTGTGAAAATTAAAGAAGAAAGTCTAGAAAAGGTAGCTTTTGTGTCACAAATTTAGAAGAAATCTAATTGGATAATTGATAGTGGTTGTTCACATCGTATGGCTAGTGACATGAACAAGTTTGTTGACTTCAAAAGTTAAGATGGAGGAATTGTCAGAGTTGGAAATAGTGTAGCATGCTAAGTCAAAGGTATTGGATCTATAGCTCTTGATGGTAAAACTAACACTAAGGATATATACTTTTTTGATGGTTTAAAGTACAATCTTTTGAGTTTTAGACAACTAGTAAACAAAGGTCATCCATTGCAACTCATAGAAAATTCATGCATGCTCAAAGACAAAGTTGGAAAGGTAATTGGAATAGGAACTAGACCTAGAGGTAATGTATTTCAGTTGAATCCTACTAAGATGACATGTTTGGTTGCAAAGGTAGATGACAATTGGTTATGGCGTAAGAGATTTTTTTGTATAAACTTTGACATTGTTGTGAAGACTAGTAGAATGTTTGTAATTAGAGATTTCTCCAAGATTGTAAAGCTTACTAACAAAATTTTCAAGGAGTGTGTTTTGGCCAAGCATAATAGAACTTATTTTCCCAGTAGGAATTTTACCACTATAGAAAAATTGGAGATCGTAGACATAGATCTCAATGGTCCTACAAAGAATAAAGGATTCTACGATGAAAAGTACTTTATGATTCTAGTTGATGATTTTTCTAGAATGATGTGGGTTGCATTTCTTAAAGAGAATTTTGAGAAATTTGATAAGTTTAAGATATTCAAGAATAGGGTTGATAATGAATATGGTATGAAGATTAAATATTTAAGATCAAATAGAGAAGGAGAATTTATTTCAAATGGGTTTAACATGTTTTATGAAGAAAATGGAATTAAAAGATAGTTATCAACTTTGAGAACCTTGACCAAAATAGCATTGCAAAGAGGAGGAACAAGTTAGTTATAAAAGCTACAAGAGCTATGTTAGTAGAGAATAATGTATCCAAAACATTTTGGAGAGAAGCTATGAATACAGTAGTCTACACTATGAGAAGAGTCTAAGTCAAGAAAGACACAAACAAGACACCTTAAGAACTGTGGTTTGGTCACTCACCTATAGTTAAGTATTTCAAAATTTTGGGAGTAAGTGTTATATCAAAAGAGATGATGATATTGGTAAGTTTGATGCTAGAAGTGATGAAGGTATGTTTCTTGGTTACTCATTGAAAAGAAATGCTTATAGATGTTATAATCAGAGAACTAAGACTATTATGGAAAGTGAAAATGTGAGAAATGATGAGAAATTCAAAATACAAGAAATAATAGTTGATTACAATTCAGATGATGTTGTTACTAAGCCAAGGAATGATGAGGTATTTCTTGAGAATAACAATAATTTTTAGAATGAAGGAGAGCCAAAGAAAAAAAAAATCTTGAAACCTTCAATAGAGCCAACTATTAAGGTAACAACTCCTACTTTAGGAAAGAATATGATAAAGAATCGCCCATCTAAGCAGATCATCAAAAATAGAGACAAAGGTGTGATGACAAGTAGAGTAAATGAAGAACTATGCTTGATATCTCAAGTTGATCCTAAGAATGTAGATGAAGAATGTATTATTGGAAAAAACCCATGAAAGAGGAATTGAATCAGATAGTCAAGAATGAGACATGGGAATTGGTCCCCAAACTAGCAGACAAGAATGTGATACAAACTAAATGGGTATTCAAAAAAAAGATGAATGAACAAGAAAAATTTGTAAGAATCAAAGAAATATTAGTATGAAAATGTTACTCACAATAGGAAGGGATAGATTATGAGGAAACGTATGCTCCAATGGCTAGAATAGAAGTAGTAAGATTATTCTTAGCCTATACAACACATAAGAAATTCAAATTATATTAGATAGATGTTAAGTCAACATTTCTGAATGGAGAACTTGAAGAAGAAGTATAGATTGAGTAGCTTGAAGGATTTCCTTTGATAAATGACAAGGACATAGTATAAATATTAAGGAAAGCATTGTATGGATTGAAGCAAGTACCCAGAACCTAGTATGCAAGGTTGAAAAAACATTTGACAAAAATTGATGATGGTTTGATGATTTTGGTAATATTTGTTGATGATATCATATTTGGAGGAAATGATGAAGAAAGTGAAAATTTTGTTGAGGAGATGAAGAAGGAATTTGAAATGAGCATGATATGAGAGATAAAATATTTCCTATGATTGTAGATTGTACAGAATAAAGAAGGAATCTTTATTTCTTAGACTAAGTACTTGAAATATTTACTAAAAATTTTTGGTTTAGAAACATGAAAACCCATTGAAAAACCTATGGTAACTAGACATAAGTTATCTACAAAGGATGATACATTTACTTTTGAGTATAAGAAGTACATATCTATGATCAGAAGATTGCAATATCTGAGCAAATGCAATGGGAATTTTTGCAAGATTCTAAAATAATATCAGAGAAGCACATTATGTAGAAGTCAAAAGGGTATTTAGATACCTAAAGCTAACATCTAAGTTTGGATTGTGGTATGATAGATCTAATGATTTCACTCTAAGTGTTTATACTAATGCATGGTTGAGTAGGTGGTATGGATGATATAAAAAGCACCAGTGGTGGAGCCTTCTTTCTTGGAGGAAGATTGGTTTCTTGGTTAAGTAAGAAGTAGGATTGTACATCACAAAGTACAATGAAAGAAGAGTATGCTATAGAAATAAATAATTGCAATCAAGTCATTTGGATGAATCAGATGCTAAAAGATATAAGGATATAAATCAATGAACCTGTTGTCATACATTGTGATAACACAAGCACAATAAATATGTCTAAGAATCCAGTGTTGCATTATATGACCAATCACATTTCTATTAAGTATCACATGTTGAGAGAGAAAGTTGTAAAAAAGGAAATCAAATTGGAGTATGTAAGCACTAAAGATTAGATTATAGATATATTCACTAAGCCTCTTCCCAAAGCAACTTTTGAATATTTGTGAGGTATGCTAGGGGTTATGCCCCTTCCTACATCAAAGTAGAATATGCAAGAGTGCAATAGTCTAGTGTAATAGAGTACCATTGTTGCTTGCATTGAATGTTGGTGCTTACTATATTGGAGAGTATCTATAATGGACAAAGTCATCTAGACTCTTGTTGGATGTTGTTTTGAATAGCATCTTTTGACACTCAAGCTAAGTAAGAATTAGTTGTTGCAAACTTTGATGTAGTAAAGTTGGTTGAACCATTGACATCGATGTCAAAGAGGGAGATCTTTAGCATGAAAAATAGCATGGTAAAAATGGAATGGTAAAGTAGTATGCATAAAAATTGGAGAAGTTAAGCATGAATATAGTATATTTGAAATAAGCAGTGTAATGAAACTCAAGTGTGGAAACAGCTTCCTACACTAATCTCATAAGGAAAGTATGGTGCAAATCTTTTTAAAATCTTCTACACTTATACATTCAATATCATGTAAACAACAATATAGCAGCCAACCATGCATATAGAAAATAGACAGAGAAAGAAACACATAACACAAAGATTTGCCAGTGGGGAAAAACCTTTTGGTAAAATAACCCCACCCCTCCAGAACCTACACAATGTATTATCTTCAACACAAGATTACAATACACTTGCAATGCAAGTTCAACATCAACAATAGAAGACTCTAGTAGCACCTCAGTACCTACAAACTTTCATCTATCACGCTATTGCATTACAACATGTAATGAACATCTTAAGACCCAACAAAATGCCCATAATGGAGTTGGGCATTTTTCATGGCTCAACCACCAAGAAACATGCACAATGCCACATGTACATCCAGTACCAAGAAAAGGGTGTCCATCCCTTGAATAGACAATGACAGCTTGTCATAGAATCCACCAAAAATAGTGGTCACAAGAGAAGTGTAAGGGAATCTGTCATACCAACCTATTTTTGGCATATTCTCTTACACACACCAACCACTCATTCTTGGGTGCCTAAATAGGCCTCATGTCATAAGATGCTCTTACACCTATCATAGCTCATTGCTTAAATAGCTCTTACGCATCATAGGAATCCATCATAACCATTTTAGCCATGATCTCCTTCACACACTTCAAGATGCTGACACATGTAAGTGATCAACATGCCAACTAGACATGTATTCTCACATTTACATATTATTTGCAAAAATACATAAAACAAATAATAATAAGAATAGGAATTATACAAGGTTGAGACACCTTATTCCTAACATTCTCCCACTTGTCGAACACCTTGTAAGAGCAACAGGAACTAACTGCTATAGGCTGAAAGGCCCATAGACTCTGAACACCATCTGAACTTCTCAGTGCCCACTGGTTTCATTAATGCATCTGCAACATTCTTCACAGTATCTACCTTCTCCAAATTTACCTTTCCATCTTCCACCATATCTCTCACAAAGTGAAACTGCACATCAATGTGCTTCGTTCTAGCATGAAAAGTTGGATTCTTTGCAAGGCAAATAGCACTCTAACTATCACACCAAATAGTAATCTATTCAACATCAACACCAACATCAGAACACAATCTCTTAAGCGAAATGGCTTCCTTACAAGCATGTGTAGCAGCCATGTACTTAGCTTTTGTAGTGGACAAAGAAACCATAGGTTGTCACTTACTCATCCAACTGATGGCACCACCAAACATAGTGAACACATAACCACTAGTCAATCTCCTGCGATCAATATCACCTACCCAATCTGAATCCACAAACCCATGAATACAAACTGAATATGGAGATCCAGAAGAGTTACCATGATAACATATGGAGTAATCTGATGTACCCCTCAAATATCTGAATACTCACTTAACTACATCCCAATGTATCCGTCCAAGATTAGCTATAAACTGACTTAGGACTCCCACTGCTTGGGCAATGTCTGGTCTAGTACAGACCATAGCATACATAAGACTACCAACTGCACTAGCATAAGGTACTCTACTCATGTCCTCCACCTCACTAGGAGATTTTGGACAATCATCTATAGAAAACTTTGTTCCCATAGAAATAGGAACACATAGTGGTCTACAATCTACCATGCTGAACCTGTCCAACACAGACTTCACATACTTACTCTGACTCAACCAAAGTTTTCTGTTAGACCTGTCTCTACTAATTTCCATACCCAAGATGTACCTCGCTGCCCCAAGATATTTCATCTCAAACTGTACTGACAACTGAGATTTAAAATAAAAAATCATACCCTTACCCTTCCCAAACAGCAACATATCATCAACATAAAATGCAACAATAAGAAGGCGATCATTTTCAACTCTGAAATAAACACAATGATCTAATTTCAATCTTACAATTCCAATTGATAACACAAAGGCATCAAAATTAAGGTACCACATCCTAGGAGATTGCTTCAAACCATATAGAGATTTCTTCAATCTGCAAACAAATGATTCTTTACCTTTAACAATGTAGTGCTCAGGTTGTGACATATAAATCTCTTCCTCCAAATCACCATGAAGGAAAGTTGTCTTCACATACATCTGTTCTATCTCTAAATCATATGATGTAGCAAGAGATAATAGAAATCTAATGGATGTCAACTTTGCAATAGGAGAGAATATTTCACCATAATCTATTCCCTCTACCTGTGAATACCCCTTTGCAACCAATCTAGCTTTGTACCTTTCAACACTGCCATCTGCACAGAATTTCTTCTTGAACACCCATTTACAGCCAACAGGTTTTCTCCCTTTAGGCAAAGGTACAAGGTCCCATTTTTTTTTTTCTCTAATCAAGCCATCTCATCATCCATAGCCTCAATCCAAGAACCTGCATCTTCCATTCCCAAAGCCTCTTTCACAGATCTAGGCTCATCAGTGTTAGTAATCAAAGCAAAAGCATAACTGAAATCTAACATAGAATAACCAAACCTTTCTGGTTGCTTTCTTTCTCTCGTGGATCTCCTCAAGGGCTGAGGTTAAGGTTTTTCTTCCTCTTCTTCTAAACTATTAGAGCTACTAGAGCTCTCCTCATCATTAGATCCAACATGGTCTCTCTGTTCAGTCTTCCCAGGGGTAGGAGGCAACCGAATAACATATTTTTTCTTTTCTTTTTCATCTGGTTGTAGCACAATAGGAGAAGATGTTAGCTCTCTAAAAATAACATTTCTGCTATACAACACCTTACTAGTCACAAGATCCCAAAGCTTGTATCCTTTCACACCAGCACTGTACCCAATGAAAATACATTTAACAGCTTTTTTTTCCAACTTAGATATTTTCTCCTTAGGAACATATACCTAAGCTTCACAACCAAAAACATGAGGATGTCTAATTGAAGGCTTCTTACCAGACCACACCTCCATGGGTGTCTTGCCAACAAGGGCTAATGTAGGAGATCTATTAACCAGATAGCAAGCAATGGCCACAGCTTCGGTCCAAAACCTTTGTTCTAAACCAACTCCACTAAGCATACTCCTAGCCTTCTCCATCAGTGTCTTGTTCATTCTCTCTGCAACTCCATTTTTCTCTAAGGTATAAGGAGTTTTCTTATGCCTCTCAATACATTGTTCTTTATAGAACTGTTCAAACTCTACTCAGCAAAACTCACCACCATTGTGAGTTCTCACACACTTAATCTTCTTACTAGTCTGATTCTCTACAAGGGCTTTAAATTCCTTGAATCGACTAAAGACTTGTGTCTTACTTTTAAGGAAATAAATCCATGTCCTTATACTGTAATCATCTATGAAAGATACAAAAAATATAGAGTTGGAGATCGAAGGAACTTTTACAGGACCAAATACATTAGAATGAATAAGATCCAAAACATCAGAAGATTTGTGAGAACTAGAGTAAAATTGAACATGATTTTGTTTACCATATACACAGTGTTCACAGAAGTTGAACTCAAGATTACAATCATTTAACCCCTCAATGAGATTTTTCTTTTTTAGGGTTTTGAGACCCTTCTCACCAATGTGGCCAAGTTTCATATACCACAACATTGTCTTTTCTGTAGGAAGCTTACCTTCCAAAGTGTTTGCATTGCCATCAGAACCAATAACCATAGAATTCTTCACTACTTGTTCAGATGGTGAGGATGAAGAACTATTACATAGAGGAATACATGCATCTAACTAAAACAAAGTACCTCTCCTAGTACCCTTAGCAAGCACCATCGATCCTCTAATCATCTTACATCCTTCTTTTGAAAAAACAACTTGCACACCTACATCATTCAACATACTTACAAATAATAGGTTTCGTGCCAAGCTTGGAATGTGCATAACTCCATTGATTCCCTTTACTCATCCATCAGGAAATTTGATAGTGACCCTTCCGCATCCAACTATCTTCATGTGAGAATCATCACCCAAGTACACCTTTCCACCATCGAACTCTTCATATCTTGAGAACTAGTTTTGATGAGAGGTCATGTAAAAAGATGCACCCGAGTCAACCAACCACACATCATTAGATGCATGGGCTACCAAAGCTACGATGAATGCATTGCCATCTTCTTGAGATTTTTCAGAACCAGAATCTGAGGCTTTCTTCTTCTTCTTAGGCTCTTTACAGTCTTTATGGAAGTGCCTAGTCTTATCACAGTTCCAACATTTTTCCTTGGACTTGTTGGAAGTCTTTGACTTCCCAAGGGATTTGGATCTACCCTTATTGTCAGACTTATTGTCATTTTTCTTTCCTCTTTCTATGGATCTCCCACGAACAACAAGGGCTTCTTTTTCCAAAACGGAAGCCTTTCTCCGCATCTCCTCTAATAGCAGTGAAGACACCACATCATCCATTTTGAAGGTGACTATTGTACTTCCGAGAGCCATCACAAGATGGTACCATGAATCTGGTAAAGAACACAAAAGTGTGTAGCAACGATACTCCTCCTCGAACTTGACACCAGCAGATGTCAACTGTGCAGCTAGCAAATTAAATGCATTTAAATGATCCGTTAAGGATCCACCTTCCTCCATTTGCAGAGAATACAACTTCTTCCTCAGGAACAACTTGTTCACCAAAGATTTGGCCTGATACACGGCCCCAAGTCTCTCCCACAAACTATATGCAATTTTCTCATCTAGAACATTTAGAAGGATCACATCGATTAAATAGAGTCTTATGAGACCCTTAGCTTTATGATCTTTGATATCCCAATCTTCTTGAGTTATAGTTTTTGGTCTTGTAGCACTTGTAGTCGCTTCCCATAGGTCACGATCTTCCAACACATCTTCCATCTTGAGTTTCCACAACTCAAAATTAGTGCCATTAAATTTGTCCACCTCCATTCTTCCATATGATGAAATTGCCATCTCAATTTGTAATAAGATTTAGGATGCTCTGCACAAGACTCCCACTCAACTTGAGATTAGCTCAAAAAACCCTACCCAACAACTAGGATCAAAAGTTGATCAAGCTCTGATACCACTTGTAAGGAAACTCAGGTGCGGAAACAAATTCCTACACTAATCTCATAAGGAAAGTATGGTACAAATATTTTTAAAATCTTCTACACTTACAGATTCAATATCATGTAAACAACAATATAGCAGCCAACCATGCATACAAAAAATAGATAGAGAAAGAAACACATAACACAAAGATTTGTCGATGGGGAAAAACCTTTCGATAAAACAACCCCACCCCTCCAGAACCTGCACAATTTATTATCTTCAACACAAGATTACAATACACTTGCAATGCAAGTTCAACATCAACAATAGAAGACTCCAGCAACACCTCAGTACTTGCAAACTTTCATCTATCACGCTATTGCATTACAACATGCAATGAACATCTTAAGACCCAAAAAAATGCCCATAATGGAGTTGGGCATTTTCCATGGCTCAACCACCAAGAAACATGCACAATGCCACATTTACATCCAATACCAAGAAAAGCGCATCCATCCCTTGAATAGACAATGACAGCTTGTCATAGAATCCACCAAAAATAGCGATCACAAGAGAAGTGTAAGGGAACCCGTCATACCAACCTATTTTTGGCATATTCTCTTACACACACCAACCACTCATTATTGGGTGCCCAAATAGGCCTCATGTCATAATATGCTCTTACACCTGTCATAGCTCATTCCTTAAATAGCTCTTACGCATCATAGGAATTTGTCATAACCATTTCAGCCATGATCTCCTTCACACACTTCAAGATGCTGACACATGTAAGTGATCAACATGCCAACTAGACATGTACACTGACATTTACATATTATTTGCAAAAATACATAAAAATAATAATAATAATAATAGGAATGGTTGGGACACCTTATTCCTAACAAGAAAAACATGGAATGATAGTTTGTCAGAAAGCACATTGAGGTATATCAATGGGGGAGAATGATTGATGAAGAGGATTTGAAGTTGAACAATCTTTTGTTGGTATTCTCTGAACTGGATATTTTTCATCCATGTTGTCATCAATGCCAAAGGGAGAGATAGTTGGAAGCATGGATGTTGATGATATTCCTATGGGGGAGTATTCTAGATATGTTACTATGATAGTATGTTACATTTATGACTAAGTTTTTCATAAATGTCAGCATAGTAGTTTCTTGTAGTATCTAACAAAAGAATAGTGGAAAGATCAAGTTGGTACAGACAGCTAGTTGAGTATTCTAATCATCTAAGGTTATGGGAGATATGTCTAAATATCTAGTATATGTAGCTAACATTAGTTAAAGAAAGAATAATGAGAAAGAATAATTCTATAAGAAGTAGTTATGGTGAAGTCTATTCTAAGATAGATTTTACAAAAGCATGTTTTGGTAAACTTATTATATCTCTTAGAAATATTGATATTCTGAGGATTGAGTTTGAGGACATTAAGAAGACATGTTGAGGATGACATGGCTAAGTTTTCTCATCATAATATTGCATCTACAAAAATTTATTCAAGTTGCAAGGTGAAAGATTTATGTTATCACTAAGTGTAATGCGTTCTTAATGTGATCCTATAATAATTAATAGAGAAGATCTAACAACCAACTCAAGGAATTATTTTAAAGATTTGGTATAAAGGAAGGAAATTTTCCTTTATCATGGAATGGAATGATATGGTTTTATGATTGATGATAAGAATTAATAAGAGAAAAATGTGAAGTTGATCAGATCAGTGTAGAAGTGAAGGAAACTTCATTGCTGAGGTTTTTGCTAAGTGATTTGAGGTTTGTGACCTAGTCTACAAGGTCTAACAATGATTGGTTTAGTTAATAGAACAAAGGAAAGAAGAACACAATAGTAAATTATATGTTTGAGAATTGACCTCTTCTTCTAATTAAAATTGCATGTTTGGGTAGTGGTCTCATCTTGCATATATTGTACTACAATTCTAATAGGGTTGGCACAACTCCTAATAGGGTTGGAATCTCCTAACAGGATTCAAAGTCTTCTAATAGGGATTTTATGTACTAAATGTTGTAATAGACTCCTAACTGGCTCCATCCTCTAACAAGGAATATTTATATTAGTACATCATCTTATGGGCATCATTCCCACTAGGGTTTTTCCTCTGATCAAGGGTTTCCCTAGTCAACATATCTAGTGTAATTATCTATGTGCATGTAATTATGGTTTTTATTTTACTTTGGTTGAATGGTTAAGTTTATTTAAACAAGATGTATGTTTTAACTTTTAGATAAATGATTCACCCCATTCCCCCCTCTCAATTATCTTGGTGGACTATTGTTTCTAACATGAGCATGTTGATCCTACTAGAGCCCTAACTGTCGAGGATATGAAAAAGAAGAAAGAACACAACTAGGTAATATTGGAGATTGCCTCTTCTATAAGCTATTTTGAATTTGATGATATCAAAAATCTTGATAGTAAAAAGAAAATGTGGGATGCCTTAACCACTATCTATGGAGGAGATACTAATGTTCTAAGAGCCAAAGCTAAAAGTCTCAAAGGTAAGTTTGATGATATGAGAATGTAAGAAGGTGAAAAAATTAATCAATATTGCTCAAGGATAAAAGATGTTGTTAATACAATAAGAGGAGATATTGGTAAAATAGATGATGATATTGTACTAAGTAAAGTTTTAAGAACATTGCTTCCTATATATGCTATTAGATTTTCTGCAATATAAGAACTGAGATGTGTATTAGGGAATACTCTATCTCTTGAAGGTATGTTAGGTAGATTGCTAGTTTTGAGGTTTCCAAATATGATAAATACAAACCAAAAAATATTGAATCTACTTTCAAAGCTAAGTTCTCATTAAAGGAACCTAATGAAAAGAAGAAGAAGAAAAAGATAAGATATGTGTCTAGTGATAGTGATACAAATGAGGAGGATGTAGAAAAAATTGAAGCACTACTAGCAAGTAAATTTCACAAAGGTAAAGGCAAGTTTAAAGGTAAACTACCTATTATTATTTTTAGTTACAATGAGGTTGGTCATATTGCTGCTAGATGTCAAGAGAAGAACTATAGAGGTGGTAACAAGTACAAAAGTAGAAGAGATGAAGACAATAAGGATTACAAACACAAAGACAAGAATCCTTGCTATATTTCTAAAGAGGAAACAAGAGATGAATATGATGAACATGATCATGAAGTGGTGTACATTGCAATGAAGGATGATTTTAATGAAGATGAGGCAAATACACTTGTGTCTTGTATGAACAAGAATGACAGATGGATCATTGATAGTGGGTGTTCACATCACACGACTCAAGATAAAAATAAGTTCATTATCTTGAATTTTTATGATAGAGATAGTATAAGATTTGGATATAATGGACCATGCTTGATAAAAGGAAAAGATTCTATCAAACTCAAAGATAAGATTTTATGTGAAAATGAATACTATATTGAAGGACTTAACTATAATCCGTTGAGTGTGTCACAATTGAATAATTTAGGATGTAAGGTTGAGTTTGAAAATAATATTTCTAGGGTGATTAGAATAGGAGTAATCTATTCTACCTTGATATAGAGGATGTTACTTGTCTAGTTATAAAACTTTATGATGTGTGGCTATGGCACAAAAGGTTATGTCATGTTAATTTTTATAACTTGGTTAGAATCATAAAAATGAAAAACATTAGAGGTTTTTCTAAGTTGAAGAAGCTTGATAATATAATATGCAAACAATGTCAGTTAGGAAAAATGACAAAGTCAAGTTTTAGGAGTAAAACTCGTACCTCTAAAAAAATCACTAGAGATTGTTCATACTGAATTATGTGGACCAATTGAAGTGAAAAGCTACAAAGGAGATAAGTACATTATGTTGTTTGTTGATTATTATTCTAGAATGATGACAGTAATGTTTCTAAAATAGAAATTTGATACTTTCCAAATGTTTAAGTGGTACTTAGCAAGATTTTTGAAGGAAATAGGTAAAATTCTAAAATGTTTGAGATCTGACAGAGGAGGAGAATAAATATCAAATAAGGTAGAGATGTTCTATAATGAAAAAGGTATCAAAAAAATACATCTAGTCCTAGAACCCCTTCAAAAAATGGAATTGTTGAAAGGAAGAATAGGTCTATAATGAAATGTGTTAGGACACTCATTATCGAGAAAAATGTTTCTTTAAAATACTAGAGAGAAGTTGTAAGTACAACTATCTATAGCTTGAACCATGTACAAGTCAAGAAATGTACTCATTCAACACATTTTGAACTATGGCATGGATACTCATCTAATGTAAAATATTTTAAGATATTTAGAAGAAATTTTTTTATTTTCAAATACTTTAGGAATGTAAAGTAGATGTAAAAAGTGAAGAGGTCATATTCCTAAGTTATTCCATAAGTAAAGCTTATAAGTGTTTAAATACTAACACTAACAAAGTTGTGGAAAGTGCAAATGTGAAATTTGATGAATATGCAAAAGTATATGAGGCTGAACCTATAAAAGAACTAGAAGAATACAAATCATTTGTATATTTTTAAGAATGTATGCCTATTGAAGAAGATGTTGCAAACTAATAGCAAGTTTTAGTGGTTGTCGAGTCACGTACTATGAATGTTGAGTTGTATTTAAGAACTAAGCCACATTTAAATATCAAGGTATAGAATGAAGTTGAGGTACATTTTGATTTTGAGATTAGTGAACATTAGAGAGATACTTAGCTACTTGGTAGAAATGTACATAGTGACTTTGAAATTGAAAGACCAAATAGCTAAGTACAAATTATTGAAGATAAAGATGCTAAACCAATGACAAGGAAAATTTTGATAAATGATACATGTTTGTTGAGCATGAAAGAACCTAAAATAGTGAAAGATGCCTTAGAAGATGTGGACTAGAGTAAAGCCATGGAAGAAGAGATTGAACAAATTAAGAAAAACAAAACATGGACTCTAGTTCCTAGACCAAAAAATAAAAATGTGTTTGGCACCAAGTGGGTACTCAAAAATAAGCTAGATAAAAATGGTGAAGTCACAATGAACAAGACAATATTAGTCTACAAAGGTCATGCACAAGAAGAAGAAATTGACTATGTAGAAACTTTTTCTCATATTGGTAGATTAGAAAGAGTAAGAACTTTGCTTGCTTATTCTACATACAAAGGTTCCAAATGTTATGAAATGGATGTTAAATTTGTATTTATTAATGGCATCTTAGAGGAAGTAGTTTACATAGAATAGCCAAAAGGATTTGTTGATGTTAACAATAAGAATATGGTATGTAGATTCCACAAAGATCTATATGGTTTTAAACAAGCACCAAGAGCATGGTATGAGAGACTTTATAAGTATCTTGTGATGATTGGATTTGAAAGGGTTGATGATAACATCAATCTATACATGAAGATAGAGAAAGGAAAAGGTATTTTGTTATATGAAAAAAAAATTGATGATATCATATTTGGAGGTTAAGATACTTTATGTAAGGCTTTTGCAAATAAAATGAAGCAAGAATTTGAAATTTATATGTTTGAGGAGATCAAATTGTTTGTGGGTTTGCAAGTATATGAGATGAAAAATGGTATATATATCACTCACTCAAAGAATGCCAAGGAGATACTAAAATTTTTTGGATTGGAGGATTCCAAACTAGTAAGTACACCTATGGTGATAGGACTTAAATTGTCAAAGAATGATGATTCAACTGAGGTGAATCAAACATTATATAGGTCTATGATTGATAAATTAAAATATGCAGTACATAGTAGACCGAAAATTGCATTATTTATAGGGATAGTTGTAATATTCTCTACTAATCCCAAGGAGAATCATTTGATGGCTATAAAGAGAATAATGAGATATTTGAAAGGAACAAAGGAATATGATCTATACTATAAGAAAAATGAGAAATTTGAATTGAGAGCCTATACAGATGTTGATTAGGCTAGAAATATTGATGACAAAAAGAGCACAAGTAGAGGAGCATTTTTCTTAGGTAAGAGGTTAGTTACATGGACCAGCAAGAAACAAAACTACACTTCACAATCTACTGCTAAAGCTAAATATGTTGTTGCTACTATAAATGTTACAAACATTGTATGAATCAAATAACTACTCAAAGGCATGAAAGAAGAGATCATAGAACTAGTGATACTTTATTGTGATAATATAAGTGTTATAAATATATCAAATAATCTAGTGATGCACACAAAGACTAAGCACATTGCAATTAAGTATCATTACTTGAGAGAATTAGTTCAAGAAAACGAAGTGAAGATGGAATATGTTAACACAAAATAGAAAATTGTTGATATCTTCACAAAATCATTACATAAGGATGCTCATGAGTATCTAAGAGGTAAACTAGGGCTGATACCCTTGTCAAAGGCTATCTAAGTAACAAAAGGAGTGTCTTGCATCAAACAAGATGAATGTTATATGTTACAAATTGATGCAGTGGATCTTACTCTAGGAGTTGCCTAAAGTAATCAAAGAAATGAAACTACAAATGAATCACAAGTAAGGTAACATAGAAGAAATTAAAGAAGTTCATATCTGCAAGGTTTTTTTAGATTATGGTAAAAACAGGTTTTGAAGGGACCCAAAACCCTTTAACAAAAAAACTAAAGATAGTCAATTAAGCAAATCTAAGTTTTACAAGGACCTAAAACTTGCAGTCTTGAAAGTAGCAAACTAGTTTTTATAAGGACCTAAAACCAAAAAATAGGACCAGAAAACAAAACCAAGTTTTACAAGGACCTGAAACCTAGAGTTCAATAAACGGTTAAAAAAACCAACTTAAAGACTAGAAACAGAAACTAGGAACCAGAACCATCAGCAATAGCTATTGCAATTCCTTAATTAATTTGACCACCTCCTTGCTAGCCTCCACATTATTTTGGACCATGTCAACAAAAGAGATCCTAGTACTTGTAGTAGCCTTAGTAGCCTTCTTCCTTAAAATCTATCTAGTTCTTTTGCTTGGCCCAACAAGAGAGAGGGTTTCCTTATTATTTTTCTTTCCTAAGCTGACAGCTACCACACATAGGCTAGAGGTGACCTATTCCATCTTTTTGTCACTTTCTTTGATTAGGAGATGAAGTTCATGTTCATATTCTTTTAGCTTTACTGGGATTTTTTTGACATAAAATTCCATCTAGAGAATCTTGGCCCTATCAATATCGTGGTCCTACTATATCTTCCCAATTCCTTTTTTAAAGTCATTAACTTAGAGAGAGGAATCAGGCTTGAGTTTAGCAGTATGGAGGAATGAAAGCATGACATCCATGCTAGTAGGGTTATCTCTCTCCTTTTCCATATCAACCTCCATATTATCCTTCTCCTTTCCTATATCTTCCTCCATCTTTCTTGTATCTTCCTCCTCCTTTTCCTCTCCAACATCCTGGGGATGATCAGTCGAGTTTTTTTTCCTCTTCTCCAACATTATTAGACTCAGAGATTTTTTAACAAATTTCCTCTACCTTGGCCCTTCCAAATTCACCTTTTCTTCTAGAATAAGCATTCAAATTATAACCAAATTCCCCTACATCAATATTCTCCTCATTGTCAATATTCATTTCCTCATTTTTCTCTGAGTTTTTAGATTCTATGATTTCTTTAGTATATTTTTGAGGAGTGTCCTTTTTTTGACCTCTTTTTTTACACTACCCCCTTCCTTACCCTTACTTTTCCTTGAATAAGTCTCATTGATAGACCCTTTCTTTTTTTTAGAGGTCAAGGAAGACATGATAGCCTTACTTTTACAATGATTTTCATTAACAAAATTAACCCTTCATGTAAAATAGGATGGGAATCCTTTTTCTTATGGGCTTGAAGGCTTTGGAGTAAAGAAAATCTCAAATAAAATGGGAAGGAAATCTTGTCCTTATACCAGAAATGATTTTAAAAGACAAAATGAGATTTTTGAACACATTTTTCCCTACCATCAAGGATAACGTACTCACAGATGCATGAGAGAACATCCTTCCATATGACTTTAATATGGTTCAACTCATAGAAGTTGCCATTTTTTTCCAATTTCTTCTCCTCTTCTTTAGTCTTTGAGAACTTCTTGATAGCTACATTTGATATGTTGGTCTCCTTACTAAACTTAATGCCATCTTTTAGAAGCCCCGTGACTTCAACAATGAAGTCTTTAGTCAGATGCACAAAAATACCATGCAAAGTAACCCTTTCATCAATCCAATTTTTAACAAAATCCTCTATGATATTGGGTCTAAAACCATGAAAGTGCTCTAGGTAAGGAGTGACATTACCCTTCTCTATAATTTGCCAAACGTAGTCTTTAGCCTTCCACGCTTTGTAATTCTTAGGTTCTTGCTTTCTTGGTTCTCCACCCATATTAACGAATTATTTTTCGCTGCAAAAAGTTGAAGTGTTGTAGGGAGGGAAAAATGAAAAAATGAGAAAAGTTGAGGCACTCTATTAGTTAATAGATTGTTCTCCAAGAAAATGTGCACAAATATAACCCTAAATGCCCAAGTGGGAGGACCAATCAATACCAACAGTTGGACAGGTTATCATTGGATTGACAACCTTCCTTTGAATTTTATCAGGTATAGCTCCCCATATAAGATATAAAATGAATAAATTGTGGATGCTTTTAACCATAAAGCACAAAGGATTTCAAGAATCTATCTATAAGTACAACATAGATGCATAAACTTAATGACTAAAAAGAAAGGAAATAGAATACAATAGATTACACAAAGCTCATTTGTTGTATACTGCATTACAAAAGACAAAGATCAAAAGAAAAATTTTCATTCACCCAAGGAAAAGAAGAATCAAAGCTTCAAAAAGATCTTGGTATCAAAATATGTTCAAAAAATAGCAACATCAGATGCACTTAAAGAAAATTGAAAGTTGCAAAAACATAACAATTAGTGAAAGTAAATTGCCTAAACACAAAGTTCTAGTTGTAGTTATCTTTCAAATCTCCCTTCTTTAAGATGCAAAAGACTACACAAATCTTATTATATGCTGCATAATATTTACTATTTAGAAGAAAATGAAAACCCTCTCCCCTACATTAGATTTTGAAATCAAAATTCCCTTAATCAACCAACACAAAGTCTAGCAAAATAAAGCTTTGTTCTACTACAGCTCTAAAATCTACCTTCTTTTCCCAAAAACTAGAAAATCTCCCCCATGAAAAATTAGAATCCTCTCCCTAAAGTAGCATAAAATCTCCTCAAAAAGGAACCCCTCCAGGAACCCTTTTGCAATGAGAAAATTCTCAATAAATAAGCCTCCTCTATTTCAGCTTCCCAACTATTTCAAATAACTGATTCCTGAAAAGATTAATTATTGATATTCTAATTTATTTCATTCCAAGGATCTTCTCATAATTTCATGTTATTTTGATATGAGATTAATCTTACATAATTTTTCCATACTTGTAATATTTGGACGGTTTGATTAATGACACTGCACAAAATGAGATCATTGACATCTAGCTTCACACTTGTCATTGATTTTCTAGAATGCATTTCCATGTAGGATTGCTTAATCATACTCGAGAATTCTTTCAAGTCTCTACATCCATATTATATTTGAAAACCTCTATATCACTTTCTTGACATACTAATGTGAATAGCATTATATAAATGCCAGGTTTCAATACACATGCTTGAGTATTCTTTAAGGGGACTGTTGATTATTTCATTCCTTTCTAGCTATTGTGGGTTTGAACTTGACGTGGAGACCACCACAACACATGTCAGTCATTCTTGTCCATTGATATACCTCCAGTAATCATCATTTTTAAATAATAAATATGCGAAGACTAAATTTGAGCTGTTTCCCATTCAAAGGAGCTAGTTTTGACAATCTCCCACAATCAATGCCTTTCTTTGAAGGAGTAATGTGTGTTTGAGACACCTCTTAGAAATCTCAAGCTTTGATGTTGTCAATGACTTCTGCTACTCTAAGACCACAAAGAAGATTGCAATACATTTCTTGTTGGATGTCTCACCTTAGGAAAACTTGTGGAGGATTGATATACATAGAAACCATGTTTTGGCTTTGCAAGTTTTGCAAGCTATAGGTAGTGGCAGCCATAACTTTTAACATAGCCCTTGATCTCTATAATAGCACTCGTATCTCATCACTACAACATTTTCAAGATACATTTGATGTCGCCAACAATTTAAAATAAAATTTTGTCTCTATAAATTTTAGAGCCTTCATATTTCAGGTTCATGTTATGATTCCACACTGCATACTTGAATTGCTAAGCTGACTTTTGATTTATGTTTTGTGGTTTTAGACCTTTTATCATATCATTTGAAATACCTTGGACCCATGTGCTTCCATACTGCCTACGCCAAGGAGAAAGATGCTTTCCTCCATTGAGAAAATAATATTGACTAGCGATATTCATAATGGAGATCACCATATTCATTTATCTTATGAGCTCAATGTAAGGATTTTTGTATGTACTTAGGTACATGAAGAATAAGCTTTAATAAAGGCATGAAGGTTGGTGGATTCCCATTACACTAAACTACTATCTTTATTTTTGTCCCTCGAAGAAATGTGCAGGTTATACCAAGTAGAACCTTTGGAAGGCTCTCTTTATATTTTTCCTACTATGTCACCCCATGTAGGCCTTTTTGCAAGTATGAGAGTGACTTCTCTTATTGCTTTCAAAGATTTGATGTGTTGAGTTACATTTGCTAGAAAAGGAAGACCCTCAGCTTCTTCAATTTTCATCAACAGAGCTCTCATTTTAGTCACCATCCTTTCATATTCATCAAACTTGATAGTGAGGTGGCCTAGATGATTCTAGAGTGGTTGCCAAATAAGATGCCTTTTAAACTCTAAAACAGGTTCAAAGTTTCAAACAAATTGAACCACTCTGAATGCTTGACTTGATCTTCATCCTAATCTACACTTTTGCACTTTCTTGAAACCATTGAACTGACAAAATCTAAACTTGAAATATGAATTGAGACTGAGTTCTAAACTTTTCTAACCAATCTACATTTGAACTACTTCAAACCACTTTGCACCACTTTGAACTACTTTGAATTGAGTTTGAAGTACTTCAGAGAGGTTCAAAACCCAAAACTAAAAGTTTAAAATTTGGGTTCATATGTGTACTAATAGGGGCTCTAACTGCGAGACTATTTTTTATGCAAAAAAAATAGAGAACTCCAACAATCTCTGGCCAAAGATGAGTGCCTTAACTATTGGGCCAATAGAGTCAATAGGAAAAGAAGAGTGGGAGCTACTTGTAGAGAGGGTGGAGGGGAGCAAGGCAAGACCAACCAACAAAACAAATACCTACACTACTAGCAAGATCGAAGCTTGCAAATTATTCAAACTACCACTACACACAACAAAAACTTATATACAAAAAGATAAGCTAGCAGCCCATACCTCTCAGAATGCATTCATTCACTCATAGAAACCCATTGACTAGTTTAGAGAAGTATATGCCTATGTAGAAGAGTGACTGATATGCATAATGCACTAGCATTAGCAAAAATCTTGTGGTGACTACAAGGATGAATTCAACAACCACGTGTTGCAAGAGCTCTTGCTCTTTGGGAATACCAACTTCATCATAAGAATGGCATGCCTCTAATTTCACCTATGTTTATTGCAACGCGATAGGAGTGAAATTTTGTGCCATAGTATGCAATTTTGCTTCATCAAAATTCATGGATGTTTCATCCTATGAAGGCTTTTTATCATCAGTCCTTATTGAAAAAATCAAAGAATGCATAGTTTGTCCCACCACATTCTTCTAAAGATCTCCTTGCTTCATCACTAATTTAGATCATAAGCATTCCTTTTGTTGTGTTAAATATGAAAAAGATTTAGAGAGAGAAGTATCATACCCTTCTTCGCTATCCATTAGTTTTTGCTCTTGTTGATACACCATATCACGCTGATAAATCAATAACAAAGAGGGCATTAACAACTTCAAAAGAACAACCTTGACATTTTGGAAAAAGAGCAGCCATTGACAACCCTTCATTTGACTCATATGAAAAAAGTTCTTCACTTGCAACTGGTACATTCAGGCTAGTCACTAGTTTATCTAATTGAGCAACACACTCCTCATTATTTTTAATATGCGGGTAGTAGAATCCTGTCATCTTTATAATATCATCTTTAGTCAACAAGGGTTCATGAAAATATCTATCATTAAAAATAGTTAGATTCTGAAAAAGAGAAACATTGGGAGTACATTTGGTTTCTTATAGAACATGCTTCTTCTTTGTAGCTTCGTCATGAATGTAGTGTTACTGTCCACAAAGCTATTCTTTCATTGGTGGAGTCTTTATAGATTTCATACCACTAAGAATCAAGGCATCATCCAACCTGATTGCTTCCTTTTGTGCATCCACCAAATTTTGCACTCCAGGGCATTGTAACCAAAACTTGACTTCAGCATCCATAGCAGCAATAAAAAAGCATACCTAATTACTTTCAATAGGTTGGTGGGCTAGAGGAATCTTACTAACACTCTAGTTAAATCTGTCAATAAACTCCCTTATAGATTCATCTTCTTTCATTTGAATTTGAATAAGATTTACCAACAATTGATGGGAATCAACTATGGATTGAAATCTCTCAAGGAATCTCCCCTTAAGATCATCCCAAGTTGTGATACATCCATCTTGTAAATTCTAAAACCATTCCATAGCTTTTCCCACAAGGCTTTGAACAAATAATTTGATGAATACATCTTCTTCTTGCACACCAAGAATCCTGCATGCAATAATAATAGCTTTGATCAATAGAGCTCTCATTTTAGTTGCCATCCTTTCATATTCATCAAACTTGACAACAAGGTGGCTCGGATGATTTTGGAGTGGTTTCCAAATAAGATGCCTTTCCTCATCATCATTAGGCATTGAGGTCATACTAATATTTGTTCAAACATTATACTCTATCTACACCATCTTGTCAAGATGGTGATCAATTTCAAAGAAATAGCTCTAGCATAGATTTTGATGCTTAGGAATTATGCCACCCATATTACTTATATTTCATAATGATGAAATTGATCCCTCTCAATGGCAAGATTCATATTTACCCAAGGGTCAATGTATTGTGATCCTAGTTATATCATTGAGCATTTTTATTAAACACTTGATATGGGCCAAGTCTTTGGAGCTCTATATTGTTATGAACAACCTCCTTATTGTTAGTCGCAATGAGGCATTGAAGGATTAAATTAATCTTTTAAATCCTAGCTTTTGAAACCATGAATCTCATGGATTTGATTATGATTTATGAACATTTGAAATCTAATTGAACCAAGAGCTTAAATTGTATCAAAGCATCAAAACTGAACTTAAATCCAATGTTCCCACCAAAATGAAGCATGAATCTAAACTTTGCTATCTATGAGATGTCCATTTGAAACGTGGAATTTGAACCTATGAACCCCTTGTACCTAAATTAAAAATCTTTTGAAACTCTAAATTTGAATTTGCAGATGTTAAGTCTTTAACTTTGAGCATATGAACTCTTTGGATTTGAACTATTATATTTTGAAGTCACTAAAGACATTTATAACACCAGATTCACCAAATCTCCAAACTAAATTTAAAATCCTCTAAAACTTTGAACCTGTTTCAAACAAATTGAACCACTCTGAAAACTTGACTTGATCTTCATCCTAATCTACACTTTTGCACCTTGTTGAAACCATTGAACTAACAAAATCTAAACCTGAAATATGAATCAAGATAGAGTTCTAAACTTTTCTAACCAATTTGCATTTTGGACTACTTCAAACCACTTTGCACCACTTTGAACTACTTTGAATTGAGTTCAAAGTACTTTAGAGGGGTTCAAACCCCAAAATTGAAAGTTTAAAATCTGGGTCCATATGTGTACTGACACAGTCATAAAATTGGCAAAAGTTCTCATTAAATCACATGCATGCCAAACACAAGTGTTACTCATTTTTCAATACTCCATTGGGAATATAACATTTTCATTTGTACTTCCACTTTCATTTATCATTAAATTACCAATCTTAGGCAATCTTTCCTTCCATCACATGAGTCTTATCATAATTTATTAGAGCTTTTAGATCCACACTCCTGCTGAGGTCATCATGCCAAGTCAGCTTACTTTCCCATAGGAAAACCTAGTTGGCAATCCAATTAGCCACAATGTTTCCTTCACAGTACACATGGGAAAAAGCTACTTTTCAAATTTACCCATTAGGGTTTTAATTTCCATTAAACTAGCTTCAATAGACCAAGTGGTTAGGGATTTATCATTAAGCATGTTTATGATGTACAATGAGTATCCTTCTAGCCAAAGGTACCGACAACCAATTTCCACTACCATCCTCATTGTGTAAAGAGATGCAATAGCCTCAACTTTATGACTAGTAGAAATACCTATAGGAATAGCAATGGTATCTATTATATTAGAGGAATGATTGCTCAAAACTCCTCTATAACCTGCTTTGTCAAGATTTCCTTTTGCAGAACCATCAAATTTCCCTTTTATCCATCCTATTGGAGGAGCCTTCTATCTAAAATTCAATCTTAGATTTTCTTTATTAGTTTTAGAAAGAGTAGAATGCATAGGATTATCAATTTAGAAATCTTCATTACACTTTCTTTGAGAATTGAAATTTTCCTTTATAGCTCTAACAATGTTTTGGCCAAGAACCCATTCAGGCATTTCTTTGTTTCTAAAAATTTTTTTATTTCTTTATTTCCAAATTCTCCACCACATATGGGCTAGAGTTATCGTCAATAGGAAACCAATAGTACTATCCTTAGAAGGGCATGTCTAGCTCTAAAAACATAGATCAATATTATTATGATGGACCCTAACATTGTTCTAGTATTTTAGAATAGTGCTCCAAACTTTTTAACTATAGGTGTAGTTTAAGAACAAGTGATCTCTATCCTCATAACCTTCATAAAAAAGGGTACATCGATTATGATTCACATCTACATGTTAAGATGACAAGTCTTTGACATTCTTGTCTAAGAGGGAGATAGTTACTAATCAAGGGAAATACAACAAAGAGGGAGATAGTTACTAATAAGGAGAAATACAAGAGATTGGAGATTGAAAAAAGAGGTAGAAATACTAATAGATAGTATGAGGAGATATTTTGGTAGAAAAGAAGTGTATCTATTGATAACATCTACCTAGTAAGAGGGAGATAATTGTAGAAGGGATATATAAGAAGTAATTATAAGGGAGTAATAAGGATGAATTGATTGTTTGATTATCTATTGATTAGAGTAGAATACAATTTTGTAACCTATTCAAAAGATGAAAGTTGTTGATAGAGTGAGAGATTTCAATACAAGGATTTATTTATTTTTGGTAATTTTTTGGTCTTACTATTTTAACCTAGTTAGCTTGGTTGATCAATTTGGTTTTCCATCAATGCCAAAGAGGGAGATTATTGAAAATAGATTGATACAAGCATGATAGATATGTTTCATTCATTTTTTTGTCACTGATGCCAAACCTACTTTTTGCTAGTAAGATAACTACTTATATGATTTAAGTACCATCACTTGTTTGATTGATGAAGAGGATTTGATCAAAAAGATGTAACAAAAGTATCTAGAGGAAAGGTTGAGTTATGATATACAAAGAAGTATAAGAATCAAATAAGATAGTGATATCATAGTGCATTGATAATCTTCTTAAGGTTGTAAAGGTTGGTTACACTAAGCAAGTTTAGAAGAAAAAGTTAAACTAAGTTTGTCTGCCAAGCTTGACTGAATGGATAGAAGGTGCCAAGTAAAGTCAGTGCAAGTTGAGAAGAAAATCAATTGGAGGTGAGTGAAAGTTCATTTTTAGTGAATGATGAGCAAAACAGTCAATGTCAAGTAAATTTAGTTGATGGTGAGCACCTATAAACTTGAGTTCATGTCGAGTGATATTTTAGTGGATACTGAGCAACATAGTATGTGTTGAGCATCAAAAGTAAGTTAATATTGAGTGCTGACATTATTAGAAAGATCATGAATTCGATAGATCTAAGCTAAAAAGTTTATTTTATGGCACAAAATTCATGGAAAACCATTTTTAAGGCAAATTCAAAGAGGATTGAAGGAGAAATTTCTAGAAGTGATATGGAATTAGGGGTAGATTCATTGAACCCTACCTAATCTATCCTAACACTAAATTGGATGATGGAGAATGAACAAAAAAAATCTTAATTCTCTATTTATAGGGATGATTTATCAGAAGCAAAGGTTGTCATGTGAAAGAATCTAAGAGAAGGAGTTAAGGGGTATTGTTTCATCAAGTTACCTAAGTGAAGAATCTACATTGGCATGTTAAGCAAGAAGGATTAAGTGTATAAATTCTTGAAGGGTGAACAAGCTATCAAAATTAAAATGTGTGACAGCCAATGAGAATGGAGGACTAAAATAGAGATTAGTAATCTACAAATGGAGTTGTAAGTTATTTTCAGATCAAGCCTTACTGTTATTCTCTAATAACTATATCAATCTAGGGTAAATCCTTTGGATTAAGGTTGACCTAACAGTCATTTGTAAATCCTTTAACTAGGTGACATTCCAAGAGAATGGTCTAAAGTCCTCTAACAAGGCTCACCCCTAACAGGGTGAGTGAAATCTTTTAATAGGGTCACATTTAATAGTGTGTATTATAACCTTTAGTAGGGTTGGCTTTTCATAGGGCATCACTTCAGAAGATTGAAAAAGAGTAGCATGTTACAAGAGGTTTTCCCAAATTGGGTTTCCACATAAATCATTGTGTCAAATGTGTTGTTGAATATGTTATGTTTCATGTTTACATTTCTACAACTTGATTTGATAGTAACCTATAAGTTTTAAGTGATTGCATAATCCTATGGATGCATGCATGATGATAAATGTTTTATGGGTTCACTAAGTTGAGAAAAGTTTTATTTATACATCTAGACCTTGAATAACTGGTTCACCCCCCCCCCCCCCCACCACCAGAGTTATTGTAAAGGATTCCAAAAAAAATCTTGTTGATTTGTAAATAGATCCTTACTAGCATCAATTATGATTCTTGATCCTCCTATAAGCATACTATTTTTGATAAGATAAATAGGTTTTACAGGGATCCTGAAACCCAAAAGTTAAAACATTTCAAAAGGTTGATAATAAGCAATTAAAGCCTCGGAAAAATATAGAATCCAACCAAAGGGCCAATACAACAAACATACAATTAGCCAACTAACCAAAAGACTACAACAGTCTAATAGTTCAAAAGATAGGGAAAGAAAAACCAAAGTTATTCCTTTATCTTTCTCTCAAGCTCCTGCATCATTTCCACTGCTTCATTAACTTTGTGAATCTCCTTAGCCATCTGCTCCTACTTCTTCTAACCATCCTAATCCAAGATACTAAAGGTAATGTTAGTCATCACATCCTCTTTTTTTCTACCTCTATCTATGTCCCTTTCCTCATTTTCATCTAGAAAACCTTTGGCTTTAAAAATTCCAATAAGGGACAAGATATTATCATTGATGATCTAGTGCATTATACTCAATTTCCATAATAACATTTGTTGGAAATACAATAGGGAAAGTGAACTCTAAGAGGTTGGGGGTGAATCGGTCCTTCAAAACTTTAACCATAAAATCATTCAGCACACATCCATCTCACAATTTGCATGTAAATTGAAATACCAAACTAAACATGTTCATCAATAGCATGAAACCAAATAACATTCAAACACATATATGACACAAGATATTTGGTTATAACCCTCCAATGAGAAGGTAAAATTGGGGTGGGGATAACACCCACAAATATTCACTGCTATAGTGGTAAATTGTATCCAATGAAGGTTACAATGTTTGATCATAAACTATGATCTACACTATGAAAGGTTTGTCTTGTTAAAGGATTACAAGATTTTTAGATCTTACCCTATTAAAAGATTTCAACACCCTATTAGAAGTGTGTCTGATTAAAGGACTTAAACTTACAATGAGGCAAGCGACATGTTAAAGGATTTACAATAGCCTATGTGGACTACTATGTTAAGAGAATTAAATCGATTCACCTGTTATAATGTCTCAAAAATTATCCTACAATTAGCACTTTGTTGCTAGATAGAATATCACCTCTTTGCATGTATCATTGATCCTCTCTGATCAGATGTGTTATTTTTTCCTCTAACTTATTTCCTCTATTCTCCTCTAACTGATTCTACAATGTATATCTCAATTCACAGCTCCTTAGCCACCATGAATGATTTGTCTATGCATGCAAACTTCTCTCTCTCTGCACATACAATGTTTTAGGGTTTTCCTTTTGTTGGCCATTTTTTCCCTCCCACCAAATTTGAGTTTTTCCTATCGAGCATGGCCAATGGTCATATCTTTTCAAGTTTTCAAATTTTTAAGTTTTGCATGCTATAAGGATATATTTAAAACCTTGGGTTACATTTCATATCCTGAGTCTTTAGGTTGCTTCACATTATTAATACCTTGATGGGCCCACATCTTCTCAACCATTCAATATAAAGAGATCAATAAATGTTACTTTGCCACCATCTAAAGTTTCACAACAAATTCTCATAATGACATAGTGACAAAATGGCATGCATCCAGGTGGGGCCTCTTGTATCTATTCATGCGCAGTGGTTAGTAAATATTGGGAACCATAGATTGAAGATAGATCTATGACTATCATTATGTCACTTAAAAAATTTACTAGACCTTCAGCCATGGCAACATAATGATCATGTGTCATGCATCTTAGTGGACCTTTCTTCTTTAAAATTGGTGGAGTTGTCATACGGGGTAACAACTGTCAAATTTTTTTTTTACCTTTTGAATTGGGCCAGTCTCTTGACATACCCTTGTCCACCATTGATCTAGAGACAATAAATGATTATTATTTTTTTTCTATGAAAAGATGCAAGACCTTTAGTCATAGTGACATAACAATAGCTCAACACATGGAGGTGGCAGGACCAACTTTTGTAGGGAGTTGCTAATGTTTTCTACTATAAATGATGCTCTAGCTATCAGGGTATTATTCACTACAAATTTAAACATAGAGATAAAGGGTTTCATCATGGTCACCCAATCTTCCAAGATCAATGATTATCACTTTGTTGCTATTGAAAGCTACATAATGAATATCAGAGTGACATAGCGACAATGCAATACAAGTCCTAGCTATCCTATCATAGTTATAAGGTGTTTGTACTTTCTCAATGTCATATTAAAGTATATCAAAGGTTGTCATTATGTCTCTATGAAAACTTGATAGATCTTTAGTCATAGCAACATAATGACACGATGACATGTGTCCTAGTGAGCTCAAGTGGCAAATAAGTTCTGGTAATTAAGTTCATTTTCATAAGGTCATGGGCATTTAATGTTAGTTATGGTTCAAGTTGTGATAGAAGAATGGTATGTTAATGGTTAAGTCCCCATGGTTTGTAGGGTCATTGACATTTGATGTTAGCCAAGAAAACCATGGTGACAATGTGAAGATTTAGAATCATCCAGTCATTGGGTCACAATAGTTGGTGAAAAATGTTAAGGACAAGTTGCAAAGAACCGATAATAGTTAGTTTGATTGAGTTCATGGTTTTGCAAGGTAACACAATTAGTTAAGATAAAAGGTAGGAAGTTGTGACTACGATAAAGATGTGGGTCAACATAAGTTTGAATGTTGGTGAGGTGGAAAAATGTTTTAATATGGTTGGTGTTGGTGTTTTCCAACTATTGAACAACAAAGGCTAAATACCAATATAATAATACTCATGTAATCTAAGGGTTAGCTACTTCCTATCAACAATTATGTGTGTAAACCATTTGGAACAAACTTCAACAAAACCAAGATTGGCTTTCCATTATTTAGGCTTTACAAAACCAAGGTGGGTATACCTAAGGGATGACTTGAAACAAATGTTGTTGCATGAGAAATTTATTAGTTTCATTCTAATTCTCATCTTCTATCCCTAACATATAGATAGTTTATTGATTTCTTCAAACTTTCAAATGATATACACCCCTTACAAACAGATTAGGTCACAATTCTTCTCAGATTTGCAAGTACTTCTAGCAATAACAACTAACTAAAGCTAAGATGTTTCATGCAAACAAGTGTTGACCACCTTTGAAACTCTTCAAAATAGTAAAATAAAGTTGATTTTAATTTGAGTCTTGATGCTTATTCATGATCTACCTATCTGTAGACTAGATTAATTTGATTAGTGCCTATTCCATTGGGATTCAAAGTCTACTCCAATTTATAGATCTGATTTGTCACATTACAACAAATATTATTAGTAATTCTTACTAGAATTCATTCTTACAAAAATCCTTTCAATTACCATAGCAATCCCATCAAATTCATTAAAGCCTTTACTTAATTCATTAAATTAATAGCAATAATGAATTGACATACAACATAAGTGAATTGCATTCAATTGGACAAGCTTTACTCACACAATATCATAATAACCAAGTAATTATGAAGGAGATAAAATTCAATAAGAATAGATATGGGGATAGCTCAATTTTTGTATTAATTTTCCTTGAAATTTGTATTCAATTGTAGTAAAACTCAGAATGACTCTAAAAAGACACAAGGATCATATGATATCAATGTATTCTCAGATAAAATTATGGAGAAGATACATCATGAAGTTTGCTATCATAACTAGACTAACCCATATTCAAAGTAAACTAAAATTTTACATTAGAAATTGGACCCTTGTCTGGCCCTAGAATCTCTATTATATAGTGTGAGATGCAACAAGCTTCAAGCATAGAGAACTGATAGCTATCAATTTAAACAAAATATATTTTACATGCAGTTGTCACAAAAAGAAAAAATTATGTGTAACAAAAAAACTTATACATCATAATATTCTTTTGGTAGGCCCTTTTTCTATTACATCTCTTGGAACACTAAAAACTCTATGATTTGATTCTTTTATTAATCTAATTCTTTGGATTAGGTGGCTATCAAGCTTGAAAGTGATGTATCTTGTTCTGTTACTTGAAAGCTCACCTCAATTTGGGGGTTCTCACCATCTTCATCATAAACTATTAGAGTAATAGTTACATCTACATCTTCCTCTACTCCATTATCTTCTACCATCTATTCTGTAGACAAAATTTTTTCCTTCCATTCATTGAAAGCAGTGTCAAAAAGGCCAATCAAAATTTAGGATTTCCCTTTGTACCATTATTATAGAATTTCCAACTTCTTCTATCTCAATGAGGTCTTTTCTGATGGTTTTATAAAACAATTGCACTTTAACCAATTCTTCATTGGTCATGGCTCATAATGAATGCCCATTTTCATTTACAACATTATTCATTCTTTGGCAGAATATTTCATCCAATTCCTTTTTCCATTCTTCCTTTTCTTTTATTCTGTCAACTCTTTTGAGAACACTAGGAAAAAGGTCAAACTTCTCAGTCAAATACTTGGAGAAATTTTTTTATATTCTTTTTAGAATAGAATCTCATTTTTCATCAAAACCCTCTAGCTTATTAAGCAAATCAAAAGTCTTTTCTATCTGATGACATGGTAGCTAGATAATAGATATGCACATGGTTGTACTATCATTATTTCTTTCAGTCCATTTTTATACAAGGGGTATCAATTTGTCTTCATCTCCTTTTAGTTCATCTCTAATAGCTGCAATTCTTGCCAATTGATCATAAAATTCTAGCCATTCAATTCTATTGATTAAGTACATTATAGCTTAGCTTATTTTTTCTTCATATTTATTATTCAATTCTACATGCATTGCATATAATTTATTCTTTTCTTCTTCAAACTCCTCTGTAGTGTACAATTTAGGCCTCTCTAGGGTGTTTGGTATCTCAACAATGGGAGTTGATTTAAATGGTTCATTTGGTGGCTAGGGGTATACAATTCTTGGCCTGCTGGATTCCCCCACCTCTCTCTTCCCAAGTTTCTTTTCCATTTGAGAAACCTTATTCTCCAGTAATTGTATTTTCTTTCCTCTATCCTAATAAGCTTTGAGAACTTCTTCAAATTTAGCATTAATCTCTAAGAACCTATCTTGTTCTTTTCTAGACACCACATTCTCAAATTTTACCATTTCTAAAGCCATCCCAAAAATTTGTTGACTACCTACTTCACTAGCCCTATATACTATAAGAGCACTAGTATGTTCTGCACTAGAAATTTCTTTCATTCTAGTTTTCTCGCTTCTCAATTGACCAAATTAGTAAGGCTTGGTGGTCATCATTGAATTTAATTCCTCTATAGTCTTGTAGTATTTCCTCCTCTGTTTTATAATATACATTCTTCTCCTTCCTAATTGAGTCAAAGATCATAGTATTGGCTATGTCCCACTTAGACAAAACTAGGACACTAGACTCCTTAACCAACTACCTCCTAGCCTCAAGTGTTAACTGAGAAAAATCACTCAAAAACTTAGACTTGACCTCTTCTTCAATGACAAAATCTGATTTGTCGGGCTACTCTGCCTTTATTTTATTGCACATTTTTTCAAAATTTCCTATACTCATTCTCCACAAAAATTGTGTAAAAGCCCTAGACTTAACAAAATTTTCATCATTTATAAACTTTTCAAAAGCTTTGACAAGTATTGGGTCTATCTCCTTACCTTGATAATCAGCAATTGTAAGGTCTAAGGAGTGTGCAAGAGTTTCTTGAGGTCCTCCTCTTTCCATGTCTATGGTGGTAACAATTACATCCCCTTCTCCACCAATATATCTCGAATGCTCCCTTAAGGATGCTTCATCCTCTATCCTAATTGGGGTTTGACTTGGGGAGTACTCTTCTACACGAGAAGAGGACCCTTGTTCCAATATTTGCTTCTTTTGGGCACTACCTGTAGGTGGGCTATCTGGCCTTGCTCTTTTGTGAGGGGGAACTTGTTGTATATTTTGTACTGCTATGTATCTTTCCCTCTTTTGTAATGTGTATTGACCTGGAGTAACTATCATAATATTGTTGATATTCTTTCCACCTCTGTTTCTCTATCAAGATAGGCTTTGACATATGTAGCCTTCTTTTCATTCATAGTTTGCATTATTACAGCAAAATTATTCATCAATACATGCATTTTGGCTCCCCAATGCTTTTTATCCTTCAAAGGGTCATAGCCAAAGTCAAATGCATTAATGAATTCCAAAGTTTTTTTGAAAACTACCCATTTCTCTTTCCTCACCTCTTGTTCTTGTAAGGAGAAGATATTCCTAATAATATCTTTAGGAAAATACACCTATTGTGTCATATAGGTAGCTTTCGTTCTTTCTCTTAGAAGATCAAAGAATCCTTCTAGGTCAATGTACCTTGCATAGGAGTCTACCATGTTGTACTTATTCAAAAATAAATTGAGATGTCTCCACCCCTTTCTTACAAAAACCAAATCATGTGCTAGAGTAACAATTGGGAAGAAGGTGCCTTTTTTGTTAGTCATATCTCTTTCCTCAATAGTCCCAATTTTCCATAAAAATTCTACTATCCCTATCTTCAAAGGAACATGGAAAGGTAGAACGTGAGGCTTCCCCAAGAAACCATATACCCTAATCACTATAGAAACGTTATACATGATTATATCCCCCCAATTGTGACTAACCAAGAGCCCTTTTGCATGATCTTTGGGTCTAATTAGTTCTAACAGTGACTATGGGATTCTAGGGCTATCCCCTCTCAAAAGCAGTCTAAGCCTAGATGTAAAATACCTATCAAATCTTACAAAACTAGCATTCCTAGGCTCCCGAGTCATATCAGCACTCCATAATTGGACTAGATTCTTTTCACCATCCTTTGCCAATTCCAGTTCCATACCTTTAGAGAAAAAAGTAACTCCCTTAAATAAACATATATGCATGAGTAGGGAGTACCAAGAAAAAGGTTTGTTTACCTCTCCCTTTGATATTCTTACCAATCCATTCTGAATTTCTTTTGCGAGGAGAAAGGTAAAATCCAAAATACTACTCATTCCAAACTGTAATGTTTGAGCCATAATAAGGACGTCAAAGCCTAGGATATGTTTCCCTTCATCCATCCTAAAGATTTGGTAGAGAGAAAAATATAAAACTTGAGCCCTAGGATTAAATTATTTCATCATCACTGGCTCTGGGGTATTGGGTGTGACCAAGGGTAGTGTACCAATCATGGTGAAATGTTGTTGCAGAGGCCCTGATCTTAGGTACACTCTTTATGCATCATACCTTGCTTGAAGGTCATCCATTACAATGATCTCATGCATAGGGTGGTTACGGTTGAGATTGAAAACCTCACTAATCAATTTAGGAGAAACCCTAAAAAGAAACTAGTTGTTATTTCATACACATATGGGGAAATTTCTCAAGAAAAACATCATGGACTAACCTCTTGAGATAGTCAATATGTATAGAGAATTCCTTTCATGGAGACATGTTTTGAAAACTTCAAATTTCTCACAACATGAATTCCTTGACTTTAAGAGGATGTGAAGCACTTACCCACTGAATTGTGTCTGATTCTTGTTGAAGTTCACTATAATTTACTAAATAGCTGGTGAAAAGTAGAGCATCTTTTTAGTAACATGTGAAAAGGTGCCATCCAACTAGCATAATTACTCTCCCAACTTGTCACATGTTAGCTTCATCAACCAATAGAAATTCTCCATGTGAAGCAGTACATTCTGACAAACTCCATGCTATCCAATTCCTTGCTACCTTTTGAAAAGGTGAGTCCCTAACATCATATTTTCCATGCATCAAGTTAGCACTTCCCCACATTGTTTATCTACTAATCACTTTCATAATGTGGGAAAGTGCCAACCATTGATCTTCCTTTAGATCAATAGTAGTATGACTTGAACCCTTTTGATAGTTTGAGATAGAAGCAATGACATCATCATGGACATGTGTCCACAAGGTGTTTCCCCACATTTTTAAATCTCTTGCAACTTGATAATGTAGTTAAGTGTTGGCCTTTGATCTTGCACAAACCAATGATCACAAAACTTGTATCTTTATATCATCTAGTCAGCTAACTTGACCAATAGGATGTCACCTTTTAAGCCAACATGCTCTAACAATTTTGATAGTGGCACAAATTGCAATATTAATTCTAAGAATTTACATGCCTGTGACATCATTTCCAACTTGGCATGTATGTTTCACATCCCACCAATGAATCTACTCCCATTTAGAAAATCTTTACAACCTGGCATTGGCACTTGCCCACATTATTTAAAATTCATGCATGTTCATAATGTGGGTAAGCACTATTTGTTGATCTTACCAAGATCAAGTAGTGAATTAGAATCTTTTCTCATTAGGATTTTTTCAACAATGTTGACCAATCAAATACTTCCTTTGTGATCCAATTCACCTAATAACTGCCATGGGAGACATATTATTAATATCCTCTAAAAGAGTGGGTTCATGATGTCATTAGGTACCATGTGGAACATAGGCACTTCCCTACTTTGTATAACTTTTGTCTATTTTCTTGGAGCAGCGAAGTTCCAGCCATTGATCTTTGAAAGATCAACGGTGGTACAATCTAAATCTTAAGGTCTGCCAATAGCATGTCACCTATTGTTAGCTTGGACAAGTGTCAACATAGTGCTTCCCTGCATTATTTAAACTTTGATCAACTTCATCAAGCAGGAAAGTGTTGATCGTTGATTTAGCACATATCAATGTTGTAGCAAAATTGAAAGAAAAGTATCATCCTTATTAAATGAGCCGACCAATGACATCGCTGGAAATTAGAACATGAACTAACAAGCACTGACAACTCTGTAGAAAGGGTTTGACAAATCTAACAATCTAAAAACTTTGTGGCACACTGAGGTTCCAACATTAGTAAGGGATATGTGGTGCATAGGCACTTTCTTGCATTGCTTAAAGTTCTTGCATGTTCTTAATGCGGGAAAGCACTGGCCTTTGATTTTATCAAGATTGACGGTTAATCAAAATTTTGCTGCAATTAAGGTTCTTAAATGATACACATTCAAAATAATAATTGTGATTAAAGTTGGGTTAGCAAGGGTTTATAATATAGAAATATAGACTAAACCTTGCAACATTAAACTTTTTAGGGTAAATTTTCCCACCAAAATCTTTTTGAAATACTACTTTTAGAAAATTTCAAGAGCTAGAGAAAAATTGAATAAGGCTTTAAGGTTTCTCATGAATCTTACCCAAGGTCTTGGTCAAAAATCAAGACTTTCAAATCACACACTGAGGGTTTCTCACTGCTAAATGCAACAAAGTAAGAATGGTGAAAAACCAGGCCAATAGTTGGACCACATGGTGAAGCTTGAGGATTGACTCTAGTTGACTAATGACATGGATGACTAGGTATGCTAATAGCAAGAAAGAAATAGCTCTTAAATGGAAAATTTGACCTTCTTGATCATCCAACACCACTCTTCAATGTTCCCCATGCCTAATAAGTGTAAAGGGACACTCCATCATCACCTAGTTATCCATCTACCCAATCAAAATGATAATGGTCATTGTTTCTATCTTCTCAAGGTTCTGTTTAGTGAATGATATGATTTTATTGCATCTAGATATGTACCATGATTAGATATTTCCCAAATATGTAGTGATTGTTCTCTAAAACCTTAAATGTAGTTGTTGAGTTTTTCCTTAGGATAGAAGCTATCTAAGTTATGCTTGAACTATAAAAGAAGATTTCATAACCCTTCCTAGCATTAGACATTTTTTATTCTAATTTTATAGTAGTAGTATTCTATACATATTTCCTTTTGTCTATGAGTGAATTTAATCCTCTACTTCACCATATTCTCCCATAAATATTAGTGCAAAATATTCTTGCCTCTTTTGATATTTTATTTTCACACTTCAATTTGCATAATAGTAACTATTCTTGCCTTTGAATGTTATAGACTAAAATTCCTTCCTTATGGCATTTCATTTGGTTTTTGATCTATATGTAACTATTGGATTAGGAAAAAGGTTGAATCAGTGTATTTTGAATTTATATTGATGAATAGTTCATTGTTAGATAGAGATATGACTAAATTTTTTATTTTGGTGTAGCACCCCCCTTTAGATTAGATTAGATAGTTTTCTTTCATGCATTCCTTCTCCCTTTTTCTCTCACAAAGTAGTTAGATGCACTCTAATAGTAAGGAAGTCAACCTCCTCTAGAGACTCAATCAAATAGTTCAAGTCCCACATCTTGGAGATTGTTTCCATGTTTCACAAGGTTTATTTTAGGTAAGAACTTTAGGCAAGTGTACAAGCTTTTGTGACAACAATTTTTGGCATGCCTGATGGGGCTCTCATATTCAAGCATTTTTTAGTTCACTAGTGTCAAAGAATAAAAATTCAAATACATGCTAAGAAGATAGTATTGCTCTTAATATTTTTAGGCCAGTAAGAGGCTCATTTTAAAGTACTTGGCAATCCAACTCTACATTATGGTTCCTAGACCAAAGTTGTTTTGATTCGTTCCCAAGGCTCATACAAAGGCATCTTCTAGAGGTAAATTTTAGTACACTAAACTCTCACTTTCAAACCCTAGAAGAAAGAGAAGTAGATTATCTCTATAACTAGTTACTAGTATAGTAGTGAAAAATACACCTACAAGATCCTTTTCCACTCCTTGTGTTGATAGATCATAGCCTAGGTTTCCATCTTTCCATTTAAATAGGTCATTGTTCCATATGGAACAACCTAGGGCACATGCATTTTTGACATTTAATGGTGGGAGTCCTCTCCTTTTGTCTTAAAGACATGATATCCCAGTATCATCTCTAAAATGTATACTTGATTTCATTGGTGAAGCTTCCATCTCCCCTATAGAATATATTCAAGAGATTTCACATGTTTGTAATATATATGGTATTATAGAGAATGGGTTTTATTTAGGCTTCTAGATTCATCCTTAAAGAGAAAAGCATTACAATAGTATAGAGGTTTGCCTCATAACTCTATCACTGATTGGGATGGGTTAGGAGTAGGAATTTGTAAGCATTTTGAGGAAAAAAGTGATCACCTATCACTTTTAGAGCAAGTAACAAGTATCAAGAGAGCCCCCTGTAAATATATGACTAATTTTAATTATAGATTTAAAAAGATATGGCATAGAATACCTACTATAGTAAAGCATTCCCATGGTAAAGCTTTCTTACATTACCTCAAAGTCTTTAATAGTGATATAGCTACTACAGTACAAACTATGGGAGAGGATACTTTACCAAATGCTTATGTGATTGTCATAAGGGAAGAAAATATCTTGATACAAGGGGGGAAGTTAGCTCCAAGGTTTCCAATGCCTTTCTTTCTTGACATTCCCAATTATCATCTTATTGTAGCCCCTATAGCTACCACACCTAAAAGTCAGCCCCTTGTTATTGTCCCTTCAGCCTCCACATCTTCAAATGGAATAGATGAAATTAAAGATATGATGTATTCCATGATGAAAAATATAGACAAGAAGTTACAAGGTTAGGAGAAGAAGCTAGAGGATAGATTCTCAGTGATACAAAAGATGAGTAACAAGGTGGTGACCCTACAAAGGCAACAAGCCCAAAATAATAAGCCTCCCCTACTTCATTATCAAGGTCCCATAGATAATAGGCCTCCAAATCAAAATAAGGATCATGTTCCATATAATTAGAATAGACCTATTGGAAATACCCCTACTACAAATATAAACCCAAACAAGGCCTAAATCCCTAAAAATAACCTTGCTCAAGATCAATACTTCTATCCTTCTTGTAACTATTCCTATGGATATTGTATGTTCCAGAAGGTAGATTCTTACTTAGCATTGACTACACAAGAGAAAGCAATAGGAAAACAATATAATCTTATCCAACCTATTGATGCTTATCATCTAGAATAGTAGGGTGATTGTTCTTTCATGAACCATCAACCAGAGGAGCATCATCATGCTAATCATGATGCCATAGCTCACAATACCAAAAGAAAGAGAAGAGTTGTAGAAGATGCTACATCTCCCTCACCCAATCAAGCTTTCACTTCATATGTTACTCCTTGTGTGCCACTGATGAATGTATAATCTAATATTTCTACTCAAAAAAAAAAAGATATGAGAAACAAGAAGTCTATTGAACCTCAAACTTCTCAAATTCATCCACCTATCCATGTAGCTCCCAAAACTTTAGCCAAAGTAGCTAATACTGCTTTCAATGTGGTAGATCAAATGAAAAAGACTAATGTCAATACCTCTAAATGGGATGTTGTTGCTACCATATCATCACAAAAGAGGCTACTATAACAAAATCTAGAGAGCATAGAAGTGAAAGATCAGCCACGTAGGGAGGATAAGGCAACAATTTTGATGTAGCCAACTAAAGAAGGAAACAAGCCTCATCCTTTTTATGTTTCCTTAATCATAGGAGATAAACTAGTCCATAATTATATGACAGATTCAAGGGCTAGTAGTTCTATGATTCCTAGAATTCTAGTTGACCTCCCTGGTATCAAATAGGAGCCAATGGTTAAGGATGTGCTCCAATTAGATGGAACAAGATTATAGTAGTCTTATAGAATGTAGAGATGGCATTGCATGCTTGCCCTGGTTGTACTATAACACAAGATATATTAAGTAGTTGAAGTCAAACCACATTTTTCCATTTTTCTTTCTAGGGATTTCACTACACAAATATGAGGCTATATTTCATCTAATTGGTCTTACATTCTCTTTAGAAAAAGATATGGAATAAAAGCTTCCATAAGAGTAGCCTCTAGCCTATAATCATATAGAAACCTACACTCCAAGTCCCATAAACATGAATTTCACTATTTTTTAAGAATAGGATGGATACATAGCATAGGAGCATGCCACTTCTTTAGCAGATGTGCCTAACTACCTCTTAGATGAATGGGCCATTACTTATTAGTTTGATCCAATACAAGAAGCCCTAGAGATAGGTCTTGGCACATATTTCATACTTGAGGAAGAGGTCCCTATTCCCAATCTCATAAAGACCAAAGAAAATACAAGTGGATTATGGAATATGTTCTTTCATGGCTCAAGGAATTAAAATGGTTCAAAAGCAAGTGTTGTGCTTATTTTCCCTAAATTGGATAAATATTATTTCCCTTATGGACTCCAATTTAGTAGCACCAATAATGTGGTAGAGTATGAAGCTCTAATACAAGGTCTCCAACTTGTACAAAGGAGAGGCTTCAAGGCTCTAAGGGTCTTTGGAGATACTAAAGTGGTTGTTAATCAAGTGAGGAGCCTAATTATCATAAAGAATAATCTTCCCAAATCACACAAACACAAGGTATGAAATCTACTTGAAGGTTTTCAAGAAAAAAATATTCAAAGTGTTCTTAGGAACAAGAAAAACATGCTGACAGGCTTGGAGCCATTGGTGTTCACTATGATGTACCATATCATGTCAAGGATGAAAAGGAGCAACACATCAAAGTGGTTGTAATACTTGCAATCCTAGACAACAAAACCAATTAGCAGGTGTTTGATTCTGATGTACAAATTGTCAACTTCCTACAAAGTGAAGCAAAATTCTCTATGAGGAATAATTCTAGGCTAAAGACTAGTATGGTGATCAAATAACGAACATTACTTCAACAAGTTACGCAAAGGCCTAATCACTTTGGAGATTATCTTCAACACTGATGATTAGGCAAGGAGCAAAGGTTTGACTCTAGCTACCAACAAATATGATCACATACCAGTTGCAATTCCAAATGGAAAGACTCTCAGTTTGGGAAAGATATGCTCTGGAGTTGAGCAAAAGAATTTTTTTCATTCATGTCAATAATTTAATGATGTATTTGCATGGACATATGATGATTTAAAAGGTTTTGACCTGAGCATATTTCAGCATACCATAGACTTGAATAACATGCCAAACCTATTAGAAAAAAATAGATACCAGTCAACCCTAAGATTGAGCCATTAATGAGAAAGGAGTTATCCAATTTAATAGAGGTCAATATATTTTTTCCTATTAAGAACTCTTCTTGGGTAGCCAACCTTGTTCATGTTAGGGAGAAGAATGGGGAAATTATATTATGTGTAGATTTTAGAGACCATAATAGGGCTTCACTAAAAGATCACCACCCTCTCCCTTCCATGGAGAAAATCTTGTCCAAATTTAGTGGTTCAGAGATGTTTTCCTTCATAGATGGGTTTTCTGGTTATAATCAAGTGTTAGTCCAAGATTTTGATAGATACAAGACTTCTTTTACTACTGAATGGGGCACTTTTGCTTATAGAATATGCCTTTTGGGCTAACAAATACAAATTCTACTTCTCAAAAGGAAATGGAGATGGCTTTGAAGAATATGATTGAGAAATTTATTTTGGTCTACCTTGATGGCATAATGGTCTACTCCAAGAATGTGGTAGATCATTTTGGTCATCTGAGGTAGGTATTCATCAAATTTAGAGAATATGGTGTGTCACTGAGACCAAGAAACTGTGTGTTTTCCACAAATCATGGGAAATTTCTTAGACATATTGTGTATAAAGAGGGTTTGATTATTGATCCACAGAGAAAAAAAGCAATTCTTTCTCTCTCACTTCCTATTCATAAGAAAGGGTTACAAAGCTTCCTTGGTAGAATCAACTTTGTAAGGAGATTTATTTGTAATATTGCCACCATGGTTAAGCCTCTTATAGCTATGCTCAAAAAGAATATGATCTTCACTAGACTAAAAAAGGGAGGGCTAGTTCTAAAGAGATCAAGAAAGCAATAGCATCAGCTCCTACCCTTATCAACCCCAATTTTGATAAGGATTTCATTCTCTATACCCATGGAGGTGAGTCAAGTATATCAGTTATCTTGACATAGCTAAATGATGCAAATGAAGAACATCCTATAGCCTTTTTAAGTGAACGGCTAAAGGATTATGAAGATAAGTATAGTTATATAGACAAGATTCTTTTTAGAAAAGATCTCAATGGATCCTTATTAAAATATATCAGCACTGATCAAACAGATAGGATGATTAAATATTGTCATGATGGTCCTAATGGTGGTCACATTTTAGCTAGAACAATAGCTATGAAGGTCATGAGAGCTAGCTATTATTGGCCAACTCTATTCCAAGATTGTTATATGTATATAAGGAAATGTGAGAAGTGTACTTTCTTTTCAAGAAAACAGAGATTAATAGCTCTTCCCCTTCATCCTATTTAGGTTGATAAACCATTTTCTTAATGGGGGCTAGATTTTATTCTTCCAATCAATCCACCTTCCATATTTGGCCACAAGTGGATATTAGCTAAAATAAATTAATTTACAAGGTGGATAGAGGTAGTAACCTTGAAGGATACCACATAGACTTTAGTAATTGAATTCCTTGATGAAATTGTTACCAGGTTTGGGGTTCCTTCAACATTCATATTTGATAATGCTAAGTCCTTTGTTGAGACTCATGTTTGTTCTTGGGAAATTCATCATGGAATATATTTGAGTACATCCTCAAATTATTTTCCTCAAGGTAAAGGCTTGGTCAAGTCCTCCAATAAGAACTTGATCATAATCATGAAGAGGACTATTAAGGATAATAAAAAAATGTTGGTATTCAAAGTTAAAGATTTCCCTTTAGGCTAATAGAATTACACCTAAGAGAGTAGTAAGGAATTCAAATTTCATGTTGGTATATAGAAGGGAAACTAGGCTTCCTATTTCATTTGGGTTCCACTCTCTTGAATTATCTCATCAGTTGGAGCTAATTGAGGTTGATGCCATGACAATCAAAATGGTAGAGTTAATGGAGTTGGAAGAAAAGAAGAAACAAGCTACGCAAACACTTGAAATTCATTAACAACAGGTCCAAAAAAAATTTTACAAGAAAGCTAAAGTTATGGTTTTCAAAGAGGGGGACCTTGTTCTCAAGTGGGATGTAGATAGCTAAACCAAGTAGGCACTCTGTTGGCTTCTAAATTAACAGCTTTTGAATAAACTAGTGGAAGAAAATTTACTCCTAGGGGTAGCTAATTTCCATCCTCAATGCACCTATTTAGACACCAGGGCCAATTATAAGGCTATTTAACTCTCCTTCTTCTTCTTCAAGCTCTACAAGACCTAGGTGGGTGAACCTCAAATTCTTTATATGGTACTAATGTAAAGGCATACAACTAAATCTAGATTATAGATAAAACCCCTTAATCTTCTATGTTTATACAACAATTCATGGACATGAAATAGCTAATAACAGGGCACATGAACCTAATAAACCAAGTGAGGGAAACTCTTTCAACTATTAAACATAAAGGGAAAAGATATTTGATTAATAATTGAATCATCAGCATAACCCAAGTATGCAATAGCAAAAACATGTAACCTCTAGGCTAACCAGTCCCTTATCCATTGGGCATCAACTAAATCTTAACATACACATGGACATTGGAAGTATACTCATATATCTAGACATTTGATCTAACTATCTGGCTTGCAAATAGACATCAATCTTCAAACAAAGTTCATACTTAAAAAATCCTCCTATGATCCTTGCAGTTCTGTCCATGACATATCAAGAAAATTACTCAGGTTCTTGATCCAACAGCAAGAAACACAATGACATAAAACTTCAACACAAGCTCCAAATGGACAATATGCACTTTGGGCATATATCATAGAAAACTACAAAACTCACAGAAAAGGAGATAAACTTATGAATGAAATTATAAATGAAAATTATGTATTAAGTCCTTAAAATCAATACATCATCTGTATATCAAAACTCAAAAAATATAAAATAAATGAATGTATTAGCTCATGCTTAGGATAAAACTACCCTATTACTATTCATAACAAAGGAAATACTGAGAATGGTATCATAGTAATTAGGAAATTCTCCAACCCTAGTACCTTTTTCAAAGAGAAAAGAAGAAGAAGATATAGACAAGAACTTTTGGAACTGCAATTTGATTCTAACATGTGTTATGCTAAAATAATCTTCATCCTGGTGTTGTGGAAACTAATCTTCTTCATCTTCTGGCAATGAAAATGATAAATGTTATTGTAGAAACATCTGATATATCCCCTTAAAGTAATCATAAAAATATCCTCTAAAGAAATATCAGATACACTTCATAATATGTGTTGGAGCTTTAAATCTGATCTTTTTTTGTCATGTTCTACTTTTACTATGAAACTTAATTGTACTATAAGCAAACACTTATTGCTTGCAACTGCTTACTTTAATACATTCAATTCATCTTTAAAGTGGTCACTAAAATCTAATCTGATGCAAATCTAATTTCATCTAAAGCTGAAAACATCAAATCTTCACTTTAAACTTAGGAACCCCAGAGTCACAAATCTTCCTATAGTTGCCTTTGGTGAATACTTGTGTAAAAACCAACTACAGAAATGGATAGTACATCTTCCCCAAATTCTAATGATATATTACACTATACATTTTGGATAAAAATCTTGCCTCTGAAGTCCATTCAAAATTTTAGGCCCCAAGCCATGAACTGTTATTAAAAATAAAAATTTAAATGAACTATATCGTGGAAACTATATAAAATCATTAAATTTACTTAAAAATTCAAAATTTGAACTTCTGATGTGTTGAATATCTCTAAATTTTAATTTTTTGTTCATTTTCTCTTTGCCACTTGTCAAAATTTCATTTGTCAAAATCAACTGGGTGGACCCCACATCATCCAATGCAACATTTGAAACATTTTAATTTTTGAAATTTTACCATATCATTTTATCTCTTAATATTTCCTCTTCTAACCATATGCTAATGTGGATCATTGTAACATCTTAAGTCTTTAATTCAAAGCTCCTGATGAGACATGGATTGTAACATTGTTGATACTTACCTCCCTGATCACATGGAAAGGGGTTCGATCATAGCATCTTACCTCTTATATTTTTAACCTCTAACCTTATGACCAATGTATCATTGCACACCTCCAACTTTTGATTTATAATCTCACACCAATATCAATTATCCCCTCTTCCAATGCCCTCTTCTTCATCTAGGGTATGTATGGTAGTAAATAGTCTAGTGTTTTCTAGGATGGATTTGACTCACTTTTTCCTACCTTAGAGTAAGATGAAAGGGAATACGTCACCTTGAAAGTTTTGAAAATGAGATGGAAAAGTGGATAAAAAATGAATCCTATGCCTTGCAACCATTGAATCACCATTTTCTCTCTAACATCCACAATAATTGTATCAAAGTTTTGAAGTAGAGGTGATGCTTTTGAAAAGATCACCCTTCTACACAATAGCAACATTCCCAAGTGTTCAAACATAGCAACACCATTTTCACTAGGGATGCTTTTGGGAAATGTTTCGATACCATCCCCACTATAGTTAGGAATACCAAATTGAGATCTTAATGCTCTTCTAAAATTATGAACATCCTCTACATTGGAATCTCCATGGCAATGAAGGGTAGGCATGAAGTTGTCTAATATAATTGCAAGAGACTCCAATTGTGTAGAGGAGAAGCCATGGGGATGTGTTGGTCTCCCGCCTTGTAGTAGGGGATGTACACTATTCCTTCTCTCCATTTCTCATAAGAAAATACCTTCCTTCAAGAATCTTGAAAGCCAATAATTGAAAACTTTGAGATCAAGAGAAATGAGCTAGTAGAACATCATCATCACTAAATTGAGTGCCAGCATGATCATTTATCTCAAAACCTATATAAAATCAAAGTAAGTCTACCAACTGTGCCAATAACTACCCCTTTGGATGACTTATGATATAAACATCAGGCACTATTTCCAAATATTACTATCTACTATTTGAAAACATCCTAATAGGCCATGCCAGGTATGAGGTAGTCTAGCCAAAAATTCATACCCCAACACCTTACCCCCTTAACATTGAGTAAGGGTTTGTTTGATATTGAAACATTATAATAACAAAGGTCATTAGAAAAAATCTCCAAATTCATCCTGCCCTATTAGTCAGGTAAAGCTAGTCAAGCCCCAAGTGGGTTTCACTAAAAAATTTTTAAACAACTAACCCATTGAACAATTGATATTGATTAAAAACAAGTTTGATCTTCTGATCTATCATTTAGAACTTGTTTTACCACTTATTTGCAAATTGTGATTCGATGGTAGGAAGACCTATAGGCTAGCTTTAAAAACTAATAGAAACACCTGATTGAACTCTAGGGTCTAGCATAGGGTCTAGCATACTAGTTCTTTGTTAAACATCCTTGTACCTACTAGATCTCATCACATGATGACCTTTTAGTCAAAATATATTGACATTCAAAATTTCCTAGTTAAAATTGTGCAAACAAACATGTTAAAAATCCATAAAATGTATTTGGTTTTAGCTTTGAAAACTGGGCAAATGGATATTCGAGGGTACAAAAATTGGGTAAATAATTCATTTCCATGAGAATAAAATATATCTATGATTTGTGATCATGATAAATAATATGTCAAGTTTGGCAAGTGTGAGAAGTGGGCTACTCAAAAGTGCAGGATAGGAAACATTAGTAGAAAAGTGTTTTCCACAAATGGAATGGACCAGGGAAAGTGTGTAGGCCGATTCGTCAAGGTTTACAAAGTGGAAACTTCAAGTATTTTTGAAGTATAATATAGTGGTATAAACCATTTGATCTCATCTATTGTGGATTTGGAATTACGACATCTTGAACTGGGGCACTAATGAATTTGCATTTTATGACATCAATAAAAAGTTATAGATTGCATTAAGAATCACATTCAAAAATGGACAAATAGATTTTTCACAAGCTCAAATCTAAAAAATAGAAATTTTGTGACCTCTAGAATGTAATTAAAAGGAAAATTTCTTAGGAGGGTCAATTGGGTCAAAGTTATAATCCATCAAACAAGGCTTCATGGATTTATGAGAAATATGCATCACCATGACAGAGATAAGCAACCAACTTTGAGGGATTGAAAACCCAATAAAACATATCAAAATGACTCAAAAATTGAAACATAGGTTCATTTATATGAATACTAAAGAATCCCAAAGTGGTGAGTCATGAAACATTATCAGGTAAAAAATATTCAAATGCAAATTAGGCCTTCATTCATTGTTTGCCACTTAGGCAAAAAATGCAAAATTGAACACTACTCAAAATAGAACTTCACAAAACAACTCAGAATGATAATTTATCATTATAGGATGTATAAACGTGCTAAATTCAAGGTGTTATAAATGTAAAACACATCTTAGACCTTCTAATGGAAGTCAGGTACATAAGCAAGAAAATGCATTTATAGGGCTCAAAGTGACTCAAAATGTTGGAATGGTACTCAAAACTGAAATGCAATTTTGAGTCCCATCACACTCCAAATTTGATGCCATCTAGAGTGGACCTTATGTTATCACTAGTTGCAAGTAGGCCAATGATTCCTAGCTATCTAGGCCTAATGGTGATATCCTGTGAATTCATGTCAATGGAATTTACCTCAAACCCTACTTCTAGAGAGAGTTAGGGTTTTCTATATATATTAGGTTACTTTCCAATTTTACAAGAAGTTTTCAACGTAGGTTATCTTTAGATAAGATAACCAAGTTCTAAAAGTTTGAAGTTGTAAAGGAGGTAGAGTTTCAGAGTTTTTACAGTTGCAAAGGTTGTAGTTCTTCAGTGTTATAGTTTCACAAAGCATAGGGTTCATTTTATGACTCCATATCGCAATGGATGCTTAAGTTCATTGGTCATATTCTTAGAAAGCAAGCATCCCCTCTAAGTTGCTAGAATTGTTGTCCATTTTTACCCTCCTACCAAAATTGATTTTTTTCTATCAAGCATGCCCAATAGTCATATCTTTTCAAATTATTTTAATTTTGCATGATATAAGGATATATTTAAAACCTTGGGCTACATTTCATATCCTAAGTCTTTAGGTTGTTTCACATTATTAATACCTTGATGGGCTTGCATCTTCTCAACCATTTTATCTAAAGAGATCAATGAATTTTACTTTATTCTCATCTAAAGTTGCATGATAAATTCTCATAATGACATACAAGTTCAAGATGACATGTGTCTGGGTGGGGCCTCTTGTTTCTAGTCATGTGCAGTGGTCAGTAAATTTTGGGAATCACAAATTGAAGATAGATCTATGGATTTCACTATATCACTATAAATAAAAAATCTAGACCTTTAGCCATAGTTACATAATGATAGTGTACCATGCATCCTAGTGGACCTTTCTTCTTTGCAACTAGTGGAGTTGTCATACTGGGTAAAAACTATCAAATTTTTATTTGTTAACTTTTGAAGTGGGCATGTTTCTTGATGTACCCTTGTCCATCATTGATCTAGAGATGATCAATGATTGTCATTTTGTCACTATGAAAAGATGCAAGACTTTTAGTTATAGTGACATAATGATAGCTTGACATGTGGAGGTGGTGAGACCAACCTATGTAGGAATTTGCCAAAGTTTTTTTTCCATAAATGATGCTCCAACTATCAAGTTATTTTTTGATATAGATTTACACACAAAGAGAAAGGGTTTTGTCATGGTTATCTGATCTTTGAAGATCAACAGTTGTCACTTTGTTGCTATCAAAACTTGCATGATGAATATTCAAAGTCGCATAGAAATGATGCAATATGTCTCCCAATGCACCTATCATAGTCACAAGGTGTTTGTACTTTTTCCAACATCATATCAAAGCAGATCAAAGGTTGTCATTATGTCACTATGAAAAATTGATAGATCTTTAGTCATAGTGGCATAATGACAAGTTGACATGTGTCCTAGCAAGCCTAGGTGGAAAATAAGCTATAGTGGTTAAGTTCATTTTTGCAAGGTCATAGGAATTTCATGTTAGTTAGGGTTCAAGCCATGATAGCATCAATGGTATGTTAGTGGTTAAGTCCCCCATGGTTCGCAAGGTCACAAACATTTGATGTTAGCTAAGAAAATCATGGAAATGATGTGAAGGGTTAAAATCATGTAGTCACCAAGTCATAATAGTTAGTGAAAAATGTCAAGAGCAAGCTACGATACAATGATAATATTTAGTTTTATTGAGTTCACATTTTTGCAAGATAAAATAGTTAGTTAAGACAAAAGGTGGTGAAGTTGTGACTAATGTAAAGATATGGGTCAACATAAGTTTGAATGCTAGCAAGGTGAAAAATGTTTTAATATGGTTGTACCACATGGTGAAGCTTGAGGATTGACTCCAATTGACCAATGACATGGCTAACTTGGCCTATCGATAACAAGAAAGAAATAGCTCTTAAATGGAAAATATGATCTTCTTGATTGTCCACAACCACTCTTTGATGTTCCACATGCCTAATAAAAGTAAAGTGAGACTCCTTGGTTATCTATCTACCTACTCAAAATGATAATGGATGTCATTTCTGTAGACACCTAAAAACCTTTAGAAAATAAAGTATTTTTATTTTTTGAAAAATTCCTAATGACATCATCATTTATTAATTAATTAATTATTTAATTAATTTATTTATTTTTATGCCATTAAATACCTTTATCTTAATTAAAAATATTTAATTAAGGAATCCCTCCCAAAAATGTTTAAATCTTATTTAAACATTATTTCCTTATTTAAACATTATTTAATTAATAAATTGACCAGAAAATCCAAAATAAATAAAAAATTTATTTTTTACCCAAAACTTGGCCAATTTCCTTAAGACCACTAACCTATTCCAAAATCTTCTAATCCTTCTTTAATTTTGATTAAAGGCTAATCCCATCATTTCCTACCCCTAATCCCAACTCAAAATATTTAATTAAGATTAAATATTAATCCTCATGTTTATTAAAAAAGTTTTAATAAATATCTCCTCAACCCAAACCCTTGAAATAAATAAAACTTTATTTATTTTCCAAAAATCTAATTTATCCTTATCCTAAGAAGTTCTAGACTCTTCTAGAAAGTCTTCATCCTCATCCTAGGAAATTCTAGACTATTCTAGAAAGTCTTTATCCTCATCCAAAGTCTAGACTCTTCTAGAAGATGTCTTTAAACCTAATCCTAATCCCCTCCTAACCTTGTCACATTCTCTAAACATGGGTTAAGACTTACTAACCCAAGCCAAAGTTAACAAATATCTCCTCTTTCACCCACCCTCATTAAATGCCATCCACTTTCCTATCCCTAAGCTAATCCTAAACCATCCTAATCCATCCTCTAATCATTTGCACAATCCTAAGCAAGCTTAAAACCCTCCTAATCAAGCCCAAGTCGAAATTGCTCTCATCTCCCTCAAAATATCTCAACCATAAAACTTTATGAAGCCCACAAGGTCATAAATGACTCTTCCAAGCCCTTTTATTGCTCTTACAAGCCATTATGAGGGTCTTTATGAAGATTTTATCCCTTGAGCCTCTTTTATTGACTCATCCTTCCCCTTTCCTCCATCCTCTCACCCTGTGACATGTGTCACTCCCTGATTGGCTGTAAGGAAGCACAATCCATGTGCTCTCCTCTCATGCAATCTGAGCCCTCCATGAGCTTTTTCCCATCTTTGCATCTTAGCCCTCAATCCCTCAAGCCTCTTGCCTATAAATTGGATCCTTCCCCTTTGCAAAACAACACAATCCATGAAGTAAAGTCATAATGCCATTTTAAGAAGCCATTTTACATCAAAACCATACACTCACACCCAAATTCCAACTCCATTTGAAGCCATTTTTGAAGCATAAGCTTGAGCATACATCCTATCTATTTAGACAAAGCCACTCAACAAGAGAGCTTCTTATTGAGAGAGTCCATTAATGGCTCATATTCTCAATTGAGAGCTCATCTTAGTCTATCTTGAAGTTTATAAATTTTGTTTAGTTTATAGAAGTTTTATTTAAATTTGGTTTCTATTAGCATACTAACATTTCTCATATACATTTTGGCACGCCCGGTGGGACCCCGCATGGGTCATCTTCATTAGCTTTTTTAGTCAAGTTTTGTATGTCATTTGCTAATTTTGGCTAATTTTTCTTGTTTTTTGTGATTGGTAGGATTGTATAAATTGGTTTTGTAAGTCCACATGAGCATGAAGAAGACAAAGGAACTCATAGTCTATCTCATAGTATTTGCAGATTTTTCAAGCTTATAGGTGGACAAAGCACTTGGAATTCTTCTTCCTCTTCTTGTCTATATTCTTCTTATTCCATCTACTTCTTCTTCTTCTTCTTGTGGGAGATCTTGGCCATTTTTTTTTAAGGAAGCAAAATCATACACACTTCTTTTTAGTGCTTAAAATGAACCCCCAAATCATACTTAAATCCATTAAAAAATTAAAAAATTGCAAAAAAGTAAAAATCTTTTAACAAGTGAAACTAAACCAATCCAATCATTTGCATCCTTGCAACATCAAGGTTTTAGATGCATTCATGCAAAGTTAGGAACACTTCATTTTTGGGAATTTAAAAAGAACTTCAAGTTTCCATTTCAAAAGGTTCAAAATCAACACTAAGTGCACACTAAAATCTAAATCAAACTCAAAGCATCAATCAAGGGTAAAATGAACCTCATTTGCAAATATTTTAAAGTTCTTTTAAAAATCTCATGAAAACTAAGAGTCATAAATGGTTGCAAAAAATTTTCCTAAAAGCTTTGTTATTTGTTCCAAACAAATGTCTTGTTGCAAAATCTTGAATGTTTCTTAGGTTTTTCATGCGTCAAAACAATCTAGAAATATCATTTTTGGGCTTAAAATATGCAAACTAGAACACAAAATCTTGAATGAAAACCAAAGTCCAAAGAGTTATTTTCACTTTTGAGTCCAAAACAATATTGAATGATCTAAGGTTAAAACAAAGCACTTCAAAGTTCTTAAAACAACACACAAAATCTCAATCTTGAATGCTCAAAGGAAAAAACTTGAATGTTTAATCACTTGTCTTTGAATGCATGTTGCTAAAATCACTCTTGAGTGCCATGGATTAAAATCAAGTTTGTTTTTTTTATGAATGCATGATTAAAATAACAAATCCAATCTTGAATGTCATAGATCAAATAATCATCTTTTGGGGCATAAAAAGAATCTACATTCTAGAAGCTTCCTAAATTATAAAAACCAAATAAAGACGCTTTAAGTGAGTTTGTAGTTGGACTCACCCTTTTTAATCACCCATCAATTTAACCATTGGTTGCAATCTCAGCGCCATCTATGGGGATGGGTCTACTTAAGAGGGTGTTAAGTGCTCCACAAAGATCAAACTCCACTCACTTGGGTCTTTAGTAGTTTTTTTTAAGTTAGAAAATTCCTTGAATGTGCATTAATCTCGCTCACACTTCATTTGAGCATAAAAATTGGACAAATCTTGATGTGGAGGGCCTCCGAGCATGTGCTTGGCAATCGAGTTTCACATATCTTTGTTTCGGGCTTAAAACAAACTCACACTCAATCTTGAATGCCTAACAATCAATGAACATCGCATAGTTTTGATGCCTTTTCAATGACGCTCGCATTTCTTATGTTGACGATCTCTCGACTTCCATTATGCTAACGATGCTATCAAATTGGAATGAACATTGTATGCCATAATCACACGTGTCTTCAATCATAGCTTACAAAATCTAAAATCATCAATTGGAATAAACGCGTGTCTTTTAAAGCCCAAGATCATGTATGTGGTCTTGTTTTACACTTTTTAGGAGGCTTGCTTGGATATTTCATCACCCCTTGGGATGACCTCAACTCCAGCATTTCGGCGGAGTATAAAAATCGGGAGGTGAATCCAAAGACACCTCTCTTGGAATCAAGATTTTGTCACTCGGGCTAAGCCTCAAGGAACTTTATACCCTTGAGAAGTGAAAGAGGAGAAGTGGGTTACCGCTCCTCTCGGCTGTGTGACATCTTTTTGGTTTTATCTATGGATTTGGGCCTCACGTACCTTGCATATATCGAGGACTCCCTAGCTATAACAAATTTCATCCTTGTAGAATGCTTCCTAGGATATTGGTGTGTTTGACGTGATTGCTCCAAAACTTTTCTCTACTTGTTTGTTCATAGATTTTGAATGAATGTTTGCCAACTTTGGTCAAAATTCCAAAAAATCAAAAATCTCCTAGCTTAAGGCATACTTAGCATAGTCACTGCCTCATCAGAAAATCATCCAAGCTCCCCCGCTGCAACCAAATCTATCTAGTTCCTTGCTTTAGAAAAATCTCAAATCCAAAGTCTCTCCAAATCATCCCTCCAGCCAGCAAGCAACCCAATCCAAAATCACACCCAAGCCTTTAGAGAGTTGTTGTCATTCTGCTAAAATTTTCTATCCAATCAATCCGACCAATCCACCAGCCTCACCAAGGTTATCCCTTTGACAGAGCTTTTTCTAAGGTAATCTAGCTTTGTCACTTGTTATCCCTCATCACCTTGAGCTAAAGGTTGGGATCCACAAGTGGTCAATCTCATGTCATGCCCATAGGATCATTAGTCTATCCTTAAGTTGACACAATCTCCACCAATCTAGCGCATAAGAAAGCAAAACTCTCACTTTTTGATAGCATGCCCTTGAAGTCTTCCATCCACAAGAAAGCCAAAAATCTCTAGCCAATCCTCCTTAGGCCTGTCATACAGCTTTGAATCTCCCTAGGAAATCCTTCATTAGCCAATCCAAAATCTACGCTTAATCTAAATCCAACCATGAGCTTCTGGGTTCATCCATATGCAAGACCCCATCCCCATCCGACTCATTATCAAAACATGAAATCCCAAACCTATCATGATGTGTTCAGTCATATTGTCCTTGCTCCTGCCACCTCCTATTCCAATGATGATGAAAATATTGTTGACTATGATGGGTATATTGAAAACCTTAGAGGCCTTCCACCAACCATCCCCCAAAATCAAAGAGTTATTCCTAACTATCTATTCATGCCATCTGATATCCCAGCTTCTCCTCCATCACCCAATAAACCAAGCTTCCAATCTTCCACCCTCATCATACTAGCTATTCCTATCAATCCACCACCTCCACCTCTGACACACGAGTCTCCAAGGAATTTCCTAGAGGAAATACAAGAAAAGCTACCTCTAATAGTCAATAAGCCATGTCATCGAATCCAACCATGTGAAGTAGTCAGTGATGAAGCTTCCCCATCTATAATATCACCCCCATCTCCCATAGCTATCATCCCCATAGCATCCATCAAGTTGCTTAAAATCCTTCCACTTCTCGCAAGCATCAAATTCCCACCATCCATCGAATCGCTCCAAATCCCATCCACATCTCCTCCTCCAAGCATTATCCAAATCCCATATAATGAACCTCATGCATCCACTCCCATCCATTCCTATCAAGATCTTGTCCAAAAGCATGTTGAAATATCCTCTGACAAAATAGCAGATCCTGCCATCCCACTTATTCCCCTACATGATCCACTTTTACCATCCCCTCCATATCTAAATCCTACCATCTTACTTACTCCATCTCAAGATCCCTTTCCCTCAGCCCACCCAACTCAAGATCCTATCCTCCCATCTCCTCTACTTCATGATCATACATCTCCCATAATCCATGATGATAGATCCATCGAAAAAGAACTAATTATCATATCCAAAGCTCCAACTCCTTCAGCTAGTAATGGATTCACATCTTGTGTTCCAAATAATGAACATCATATTGAAAAAAGAGATGAAAATGTATTTCTAGATGTTGGTATCCCCGCTATTCCTGCATGGTCCCAAGTCCTTCTATCTCCACCCCAAAGTTCCCATCCATCTTATTCCGCATCTATTTTGGGCCCTCATCCTACTCCTTATCTCCAACCCTCCATTTTGGGTCCATATATCCCTTATCTAAATCCCACACCCTTTCCATCCATTTTGAGTCCTTACATACCTAATATGAATCCTTTATCCCCTCCATCTATTTTTGGACCTACACCTTCCCCTTTTCCATCTATTTTGGGCCCATATCCTTCCTTCCCTCCATCCATTTTGGGAAATTATATCCATCCATATCCTATGTTCCAATCTATCCTTCCATCCCTTCAAATCCACCAGCTAGATCATCAAAGGCACTCACCCTTGAATCTCGTCCAACCTTTAAACCCTATCAATCCATCAATTATCCCTCCATCTCCTCCATGCTCTTGTTCCCATCTCATGGCTAATAGAAGCATATTGGATGCCAAAATACAAAAGCATAAATCCAAAAATCCACAAAAATCCAAGTCTCAACATGTCCCTTCTAAAATACATGTTCAAAACAAGCAACATTTAATCCCAATCAAAGAAAAAGTCAAGAGGCCACAAAAGCCCAAGCTAAAAAAGTCAAAAATCATGTGGATACCCAAGATGCTCATAAAAGAAATGCATCTCAAAGAAAAATCTCAATTGGCATCCATTCATGCTACTCAAAAAGCCTCATCCATCCATCCTTCATCCAAATCCCCATATAAGCATCCTTCATCCCCCCAATCCACTTTCAGTCCATATGCTTCTTATCCTAAATTTCCCATCCTCCATCTTTCAACTCTACTTTTAGTCCTTATCTTTCTCTTCCTCCATTTTCTCCTCAACCTTGCTCAAAACCATCTGTCCCACTACTTTATCACCTCTCAAGGTGTGTGCCAATGATGATCTTTCCATTTTCCTCATCCATTTACCCGCAAGCCTTATGTCTTTGCATCCATTATCTGTCAAACTCCCACCCACCATTCCACTTGTTCAATCCAATCCTTTTTCATCCATCCTACCAACATCTATGAGCCAAAATAAGCTGAAGAAATCCAAAATCATTCCAGCTAAGTCCAAAGTCAAAAAGTCAAAAAAAAAAGTAAAGAAAAATAAAGCGTCCATAGGTGAAAACTTGGCAATTCAAGTGCCTTGGACAAGTACCATGATGAAAACTTGGCAAACAAGTGTCATGCATAATCCAGCCATCCCCAACTTAGCCTATCATCCTCATTCTTTTAGTCATCTCTTGACATCCAACTCCATCTTCCAATCTATCCACCTATCCTCCATCCTCCAGCTTCCATCTCACACCATCCACTGATCTTCTACAGCTTCAGCCAATCATCCCAGCTATCATCCGTCTCCCTAGCACCTTTCACTTTTCCATCCTAGCTTGAATCCTATCACATCCATCGTAAGACCTCCTTCCACATGTCATCTTCTAACTAGGGGAACTATATTCCTTGGATATCTTGTCTTGTCCATCCTCCCTTGTCAGTAGTATCCCGCTCTAGGCTATCCTCATGCAAATCCAATGTCATCCTCTCATTAGCCATTCACTCTAGCAGCATCTATCTGTTCAGCTACCATCAACCTTAGCATTGTCCCCATCATCATCATTGGATGCATCTTGTCAAATCCATATCTTTTGTTATCACCTCATCCTTAGCTTCTACCTCTTGCACCAAATTGAGCCATCCCGCTATCCTCTCATCCTAAGCTTTTTATCCATCTGTATCATACCTATCATTGGTCCGTTAGCTTGTACCATATCTTGATTAGCCCGCTTGTAAATATCTTGGTCTGTTAGCTTGTACATCCTCTTTATCTTAGTACCATTGTATCTATCCAATTTTTGCGTCAGTTCCTCCTTGATCAGCATCTTGCACACATGACACAACCCTTGGTTATCTATTCCAATGCATCCTTTAGCTAGATTTCCTATCACCAAAGTGTTATCTTTCTTAGTTCAGCTTGCCAAATGCATCACTCATCCAAATCCACCAGCTTAGGTGCTCTCCGATAGGTCCTTGCAGGATATAGCTTTCCTCATGTCCGATCTTGGTCCATTAGTACCTCATCCTACTCATCTTGTTGGCAAACGGTTCTCTTTTGGATTTTTGCTTTCTTTTGATTTGGACTCTTCCCTACTGGGTCTTGAAATATCTTTTCCAAGCAATCTCCTTGTTCCCTCCTCAAGGTTTCCACGATCTTCCATATCATGGTATATTGTGAATGGGGCAATCAGAGCATAAGGTCTTGATCATGTCTTTTGCTTGTTTTCTTTTTTGCTTGTGGGTTACCCAGTGTCATTTCCACACTGCTTCCTCTAGGATTCATGTGTGATACTAGGGAAATCATTGCGTGTTTATTTTGAGTCAGTTTTTCAGTCCTCTGGACAGTTGGTGAAAAGGCCTTGATGTTCTTGGTAAGCTTGGCAATTAACCAATAGTCCTATAGCAAATCTAGTGCTCAACTACATGGTGGTACTTCTCTTTGAAGTATCCCCCCACTCAGAAAGCTTCAATGGTTTTCCTTCATCTCCATTATCCCCCATCCATATCCAGCATTCATCTCTCCTACCCCAGCTTATGCATCAGTATCTCTTTGAATTACTCCTCACCTTTAGCTTTAGGCATCCACAATCCTAGTCTTAGGGATCCACCAATCCAAATCAATCCACCAAGCCTCATCTTTCGAGATCCACAATCCTAGTCCTGGGGATCTTCGAAACCCATCTTCTACCAATCTGACTCTTTGAAATCTTATTGCATCAGCTTTATAATCCCCTCATCCATCTCCCCATCCTGGATTCCTTTTATAGCACTCTGCTCCTTCATCCTCTGCAATCCCTGAGAGCTTAAGCTTGCTTCCTCTTGTGCCTCTAATTCTCCCTTTATCATTCTCTCGTAGTGAGAGTTTGAGCTAACTAAACCTCTTCTCTTAAGACAATCTGATTCTTCTTGCTCATCTCAGATTTTTGTACTTTTCAAGAAGTCATCGAGCCTCACTTTCTCTCCCCGCCACCTTCTTGACGGGGCATCTTGTAGTCCATTCTCTTCTCTTTTGCTCTAGCCTTGGGCATCTTATTTTCTTATCTTTGATGCCATGCCACTTGCGGCATCACATCAAAGAGGGGAAAAATGTAGACACCTAAAAACCTTTAGAAAATAAAGTATTTTTTTTTTCTGAAAAATTCCTGATGACATCATCATTTATTAATTATTTATTTATTTAATTTATTTATTTATTTTTATGCCATTAAATCCCTTTATCTTAATTAAAAATATTTAATTAAGGAATCCCTCCCAAAAATGTTTAAATCTTATTTAAACATTATTTCCTTATTTATTAATTATTTAATTAATAAATTGAGCAAAAAACCCAAAATAAATAAAAAAATTATTTTTTACCCAAAACTTGGCCAATTTCCTTAAGACCACTAACCTCTTCCAAAATCTTCTAATCCTTCTGTAATTTTGATTAAAGGCTAATCCCATCATTTCCTACCCCTAATCCCAACTCAAAATATTTAATTAAGATTAAATATTAATCCTCATGTTTATTAAAAAAGTTTTAATAAATATCTCCTCGACCCAAACCCTTGAAATAAATAAAACTTTATTTATTTCCTAAAAATCTAATTTATCCTTATCCTAAGAAGTTCTAGACCCTTCTAGAAAGTCTTCATCCTCATCCTAAAAAATTCTAGACTATTCTAGAAAGTCTTTATCCTCATCCAAAGTCTAGACTCTTCTAGAAGATGTCTTTAAACCTAATCATAATCCCCTCCTAACCTTGTCACATTCTCTAAACATGGGTTAAGACTTACTAACCCAAGCCAAAGTTAACAAATATCTCCTCCTTCACCCACCCTCATTAAATGTCATCCACTTTCCTATCCCTAAGCTAATCCTAAACCATCCTAATCCATCCTCTAATCATTTTCACAATCCTAAGCAAGCTTAAAACCCTCCTAATCAAGCCCAAGTTGAAATTTCTCTCATCTCCCTCAAAATATCTCAACCATAAAACTTTATGAAGCCCACAAGGTCATAAATGACTCTTTCAAGCCCTTTTATTGCTCTTACAAGCCATTATGAGGGTCTTTATGAAGATTTTATCCCTTGAGCCTCGTTTGTTGACTCATCCTTCCCCTTTCCTCCATCCTCTCACCTTGTGGCATGTTTCACTCCCTGATTGGCTGTAAGGAAGCACAATCCATGTGCTCTCCTCTCATGCAATCTAAGCCCTCCATGAGCTTTTTCCCATCTTTGCATCTTAGCCCTCAATCCCTCAAGCCTCTTGCCTATAAATTGAATCCTTCCCCTTTGTAAAATGACACAATCCATGAAGTAAAGTCATAATGCCATTTTAAGAAGCCATTTTACATCAAAACCATACACTCACACCCAAATTCCAACTCCATTTGAAGCCATTTTTTAAGCATAAGCTTGAGCATACATCCTATCTATTTAGACAAAGCCACTCAACAAGAGAGCTTCTTATTGAGAGAGTCTATTAATGGCTCATATTCTCAATTGAGAGTTCATCTTAGTCTATCTTGAAGTTTATGAATTTTGTTTAGTTTGTAGAAGCTTTATTTAAATTTGGTTTCTATTAGCATACTAACATTGCTCATATACAATTTCTATCTTCTCAAGGTTTTTTTTAGTGAATGATATGATTTTCCTACATCTGGATGTGTACCATGATCATATCTTTCCCAGATTTGTAGTGATTTTTATCAGCAACCTTAAATGCAATTATTGATTTTTGTCTTAGAAAAAGAAGCTATATGAGATATGCTTGAACTATAAAAGTATAGTTTGTAACCCTTCTTAGGGTCGATCATTTTTTCTTTGATTCTATAGTAGTAGTATTCTATACTTAGGTACTCTAATTTACTTTTCTCTATAAATGAATGTAATCCTCTACTTTACCTCATTCTACCATCAATATTAGTGCAAAATATTCTTGCCTCTTTTGGTATTTTGTCTTTATTCCTCAATCTGCATAATAGTATCTACTCTTTCCTTTGAATCCTATAGAATGAAATTCCTTCCTTGTGGCACTTCATTCGGTTTATGATCTGTATGTAACTGTTGGATTAAGAGAAAGGTTGAATTAGTGTATTTTGAGGTTATATTGATGAATAGTGCATCATTAGGTAGAGATATGACTAAAAAAACTATTTTTGTGTAGCAACCCCCTTTAGATTAGATTAGATATTTTGATTTCATGCATTCCTTCTCCCTTTTCCTCTCAAAGAGTAGTTAGGTGCACCCTAATCGTAAGGAAGCTAGCCTTCTCCAAAGACTCAATTTCATATTTCAAGTCCCACAGATTAGAGATAATTTCCATGTTTCGCAAGGTTTCCTTTAGGTAAAAACTTTAGGCAAGGTTGCAAGCTTTTGTGACAACACCTTCCTTAAGAAGACCTAGGTGACTTAGGGTTAGGTATGAATCAATGATTTTGATTCACCCATTTTTCTTCTTAATCCATCCCTTTAAATAATTAGTTTCATGTAATACATAAGGATCCTCAATATAGATTTGTTCTTATCATCTATAATTGCAAAATAATCCTTAAGTCAGCTCAAAAATGGTTTACATAGAAGTTTGTTCCATTACAAACAATTATGTCCAAAACTATTTTACTTGACACTTGAAGTCTCTAATTCTCAACATCAACTATATCATCAATGTTGTAACTCAGCCTCTGAATGACTTGGCATCCATTGATCACTCGACATCTAAATCACATGGCATCAACTATGTTGCATTCCAATTATCACACACTACCTCTAGAGATTTGATTTGAATAGTTATCTTAGTAGCAAGGTTAACTAGGCCTTGATGAGTCAAAATATGGGGATCTTTCTTCATCAATATTTCTGTAAAGGCTAGTTCCTTATATAATACCTACATATTAGTGGTCAACATGGACAAGATGTTGATCAATGTAGCTCGAATGTTGGCATCTTGAGCTTGCAATGTTGCTAACTGACCTTGTGCTAATAGAAAATTTCTAAAATATGATTTACTTTAACTAGGAAATTTTTGTAAGATTTTACTTGTTGACTTAAAATCTCCCTCCAAGCGGATAATGTATCTCTGCACTTCTTGTTTCAACAAAGGTACATCACACAACTTCATGTAAAGAGAGAAAATGTTCTCCAACACTTTCTTCACACCATCAATTTTGGTTGCTAACTCAACTTGACTAAGTGCAATGGCACTTGATATCTTTTTAGTTACCTTGGCATGAAATTTCTTCTCAAACCATTCTAACAATTTGACACTTATGACTAGGTCTTCATCAATGATTTTCTCCACAATATTTTCCAACTACTTAATTTTTTTATTGGCTTCATCAAGTGCATGTAGGATGAATGCAGCAAGAAATATGTCCTTGATGTCATGTAGTGCTTGTTTCTTCCTATGCTCCCTTCTAAGTAGTTCTTGGTGTTTCTTTATAGCTAAAGCGTCCTACAATATGCCCATTTTCTCTATGGTGATTGATGCAAGATCAAGCACTGGTAGTTCAATCACCTCATTTAAGTTGATATCACCATAAGATGTGACATCATCAACCTTAGATGTGTTAGGACTAGGCCTTGATGATTGCAATGGTGTAGCTTCTACACTTGGCCTATGAAGTGCTTGACTAGGAATAGGAGTAGTAGTATCTAGTAGGGTAACTAGTGTTTGAATTGCTATCACTTCCTATAGTTTTCTAGCCAAGACTAAATCTTTAGTCCTATCCTTCTCCTTTTTTTATATGTTTATCACCTTGTGCTTGTGTTATAGGTGCAAGACTGGCTTCCTAGCCTATTTAGACTGGTGTCTCCTCTAGCTCAATTGAGACTGCATGTACAAAAACATTTTGCACCAATGTATTGACATGTGAGGACATTGTGTCCTTCATTTGATATACTACCATAGGCATGCTAGATTGTACTTCTATAGATTGAGGAGGGGCAATGGATAATTCTTGAGTTTTCTCCCCTACAAATGCCAATTCTACCCTCTCAATCTCATCCACACTAACCAAAAATTGATGGTTGCATAGTTTTTCCTTGGTGGTGGTATTAATCACTATCTTCTTCATATCCTCCTCTATTAAGGGATTGATGGTCTGACTAGTGTTATCAAAGATGTTAGGATTAGCCTTAGATAGAAATAATAAATACATGCAAATATAAACAATATCAAAAAATAATAAATCACATAGAAGAGAACACCAAGACACCATGATTTAACATGGTTCAGCCAAACCCTGGGCTATGTCCACCAAATAGCAAGTCCAATATTATTATGATCCATTGATTACAACCTGATTACAATCTATAATCCCTTACAACTCAATCTCAAGCATCAAATAATTATGAAGTATGTATAGTACTTCCTGATCATTCACCACAGACTAACAATCTCCTAATTGGGAACTGATTAGGCTCGACACTAGACAAAAATCTCCCACTTCAAGACTAATCAAGTAGCTATGTTACTGCTCCATTAGGCTCCCACTAGATCAAACCACCCTAAACTCTATTTTTCTTTCACTCTATTTAGTTTAGAAGACCAACCAAAGATGAAGAGGAGTTTAGCTTCTTCCTTGTCACTACCTTTTTAAATATATCTACTATATTGATATTTGTATGTATCTTGTGTAGCTTTAACTATCCATCATCCAAAACTAATTGAATGAAATGTTAACATAACTAGATGTGTTTTGTCTTTGAATGTAGACCTAAATTATTTTCAAGATGAATGGAACTCTAACTATCTATTAAAAAAAAATGATCCTTCTAAAGGTGTCCCAATTCTTTTAGGATGATCTAAAGCCATATCATCTCCTTAGCTGCCTCTATAGAGGATAAAGTGTTTACCTTTTGTAACCTAGAAAACCAACTCACTACTACCCCACCAATAGTAAATACATAACCTATAGTACTTCACCTAGTATAAATATCCCCTGCTAAATCTAAGTTAATATATCCCTATAAATCAGCAATAGATCCCATAAAATATAGACACTTACTGGATGTTCTTCTCAAATATTTGAGAATCTATTTAACTACATTGCAATCCTCAAGCCTTAGATGACTCATATACCTACTAATGACTCCCACTACATATGCAATATCTTCCCTTGTACATACCATAGCATACATCAAGCTTCCTATAGCTTAAGCATAAGGTACCTTAGAGATCTTATCCTCCTTTTCTTGTGTTTTGGGATACATCACCTTAGTCAACTTCAAATGATTAGGTGAAAGTGTACCAACAGCTTTAACATTCTCCATAGAGAAATGTTGCAACACTTTTTCAATATAATAAGCTTGAGATAATGTCAATTTCTTGTTCTTTCTATCTCTACAAATCTTCATACCAAAGATTTATTTTACTGCCCCTAAATCCTTCATAGAAAATGAAAGTGCTAAGTATACTTTTAACCCCTCAATGAGATCCATGTCATACCTAGCTAGAATCATATCATCAATAATTAAACATAAAATAATGTAGTTGTCATCATCCAACCTCTTAAAATAAAAACAATGATCTAAATGAAACTTGTTGTATCTATGCTCATCCATAAACCTATCCAAGTTTTAGATACCATTGAAGCCAAACTTTTCTTCAATTTGTACATTAAGTTCTCCTTACCTTTCACCTCAAATCCTTATGGCTAGGCCATATATATCTCTTCATCCAAATCAACATGAAGAAATTTTTTTTTAATATCGAGCTGCTCCAAATGCAAATCTTTAGTAGCCAAAATACTTAAAATAGTGCGAATAGAACTCATTTTAACAAAAGGAGAGAATATCTCATCAAAATCAATGCCTTTTTTTTGTGCAAATCCTTTTACAACTAACCTGGATTTAAATCTTTTCTTACCTCTATCCTCTTCTTTCAACCTATAAACCCATTTATTTTGTAAAGCCCTTTTACCTATAGGAAAAGTGCATAAATCTCAAGTCTTATTTTTTAGCAAGGATTCTATTTCGTCTTTCATAGAAAACTCCCATTGAATCTTAGTATCCACCTACATAGCTTCATCATAACATTCAGGTTCACTAGCATCAGTAAGTAAAATATGATACAAAGAAGGAAAAAAATATTTCTAAAGCTCTACTTAGCCTTGTTGACTATCTAACATTCATTGGTGTGTGTGACATTTTTTGTTTCATTTTTTGCACATCATTAGGAACTATTGGAACATTAGTTTTTGGAGTATCATCCGGAACTACATAATCATTTTCTTTCTTCTCATGTTGCTAAAATAAATATTTGTAGAACACTTTCTCATTGAATATGACATCCCTGCTTCTTACAATTTTATGATTTTCAAAATCTCAAAGCCTATAACCACAGTCATCAGTTCCATATCCAAAAAATACACATTTCTTCAACTTAGCTTCTAGCTTGGTTCTATTTTCAAAATCTATATGAGAAAATGCTTCACAACTGAAGGTTTTGAGAAAAGAATAACTCACCTTCTTACTAATCCATGCTTCCTCTAGAATACCACATCCCAAGGGAGTAGAGGGACCTCAATTAATCAAATATATAGTAGTATTGACAACCTCTACCCACATGTTTAAGGGAAACCCTACATGCAACCTATTACTTCTTGCACACTCCATTATAGTCATGTTCATGTGCTCAGCCACCCCATTTTCCTATGTAGTCCTTAGAACAATTTTTTTTTATGACTACCATTAGTGGAGAAATAATCTTCAAATTCATGAATGTAATATTCACCACCATTATCAGATCTATGACATTTTTATTTCCTACTAGTCTCATTTTCAACCAAACATTTCCATTTCTTAAAAGTTTGAAATACATTAGATTTTTGTCTAAAGAAAACAAATCCATACTTTTCTAGTTACATCATCAATAAATGTAAGATAATAATGATAGCCACCAAGGGAAGATACCTAAGTTGGTCCCCATACATCCACATGTACAAGCTCTAATCTCTCGCTTTTCCTTTCCTTCCCACTCTTCACAAAACTCACTCTCTTTTGTTTTCCATACACACAACCTTTTACAAAAATCTATATTAACACATTTTAGACCTGGTAAACCTTTCTTTGAATGAATTACTTTCATACCTTTCTCTCATGTACCCAAGTCTTTTGTGTCATAGAATTGCATCAGAATCTACAGCAACTGATTGTTTTCCATGCTCAACTATAGTAATTGTTCTTGAACATTCATTTTTATTTGAAACAATCAAAGTAGAAGGAACAATATGACTTGTACAAAGATATAAGGTTGTTTACTTTCACACATTTTTTTACTAGAAGGGAACCTTTTGAAACCTTCTAGTTTTTATCATTAAAAGTAACTACACAACCCTCATCACTAAGTTTTCTTGTTGAAATTAAATTCCTACTCTACCTTGGAACATGTCTTACCTCATGTAGTAGCCAATGGTTTCCATTCTACAGATTAATCTTAACTTTTCCATTTCTAATAATCTGATAGGGTTCATTATTCCCCAAATAAACAAGCCCAAAATCCCCTTGCACATAATCAATAAAATAACCTCTATTAGGTGTAGCATGAAATGAAGCACCAAAATCTCAAACCCATGAATCATCAACACTTTCTAAAGAAAGAAGCAAAGCATCCTCTTCAGATTTTTTACTTAGCACATTTGCCTCCTTGATCCCTTCTAGTTTATCTCCTTCATTATTCTTTCAAGTCCAACAATCTTTCTTTGCATGCCTTGGTTTACCATAGTAAAATCAATCTCGTGGTCCTCTAGATTGAGAACTTTTCCCCTTTGACTTTCCTCTTGACTTCCCACAATTTGTGAAATTATTTCCTCTCTCAATCATTTTGTCTCTACTTAGTGTGTTCAAAGCACTTTCTAATGTAGATCCACCTAAATTTTTCTTATGATTTTCCTCACTCAAAATAACATTGATCACATCATCATATTTTATGGTATTAGATCCAGAAATAGAATTACTCATGGTCATTACCAAGTTTTCCATCTTTTAGGCAAAGAACAAAAAATCAAGAGAGCCTTGATTTCTTCATCAAAATTAATACCCATGAAAGATAATTGACTAGTAATAGTATTAAACTCATTTAATTGATCTACAATAGATCCACCTTCTACCATCTTCATATTAAATAAATGCCTTATGGGAAATACCTTATTTGAAGTGGAGGGATTTTCATACAATTTCACTAGGATTTTCATCATCTTTGCTTTTGTAATGTTAAACATCACCAATGGTACTAGGCATAATCAAATTCTTCCAAGTTCCTTTCTATCTAAAATATCCCATTCCTCATTTTTCATAGTTCCCTTGTCAACCTTCATCTTACCCTCATCTTCCATCACTTCCACTCAACCATAAGACTTTTCTATGGAGGATAACTATAAAAAAAACCTCTCTTTGATACCACTTAATAGGATTACCCTCAAACAAAAATAAAAATTACATCCAAATATAAACAATATTAGAAAATAATAAATCTCATAGAAGTGAACACAAGAGACTCAGATTTAACATGGTTCACCCAAAACCTAGGCTACATCCACCAAATAGCAAATCCAATATTATTACAATCTAGTGATTACAACCTTATTACAATTTGCAATCCCTTAAAACTCAATACCACTGCAAGAAACCATTTTTTCATCACCCATAATGAAAACCCTAACCCTAATCTCTTTTATAAGAGTATTTTTATTAGTTTAGGGTTATAATTAATTATTACATATTGGCCTAAAATCCTGATAAAATAGGGCCCAAAAGAATATTTTCAAGGTGATGCCCTGAGCCCCAAAGAATTATGAAGTATGTATAGTACTTCCATGATCAGTCACCATAGACTAACAAGAGACATCCCTAATCTTAACTATTTTTTTCTTTTTTATCCTCTTTATCCACATGAGGTGGATTGGCACTATGCATGTGTACCTCTGGTACATTCTAATCTTTTTATTGCTCTTCCTCAATTATAGCCTCTATATCTACTTCATTTATAGTATCTTCCTCATGTCCTTTCCTTACATTTCATTCTTTGTTACCTCAACTTCTTATTGCTCAACTTTGTCTTCGCCTACTTCTATAGGTGTCTATTTGTTCAACTCATATGGATGGACTTTTAGACAACATCTTCAATATAGTTTTGTAAAATGTTGAATGCTCTATTTTGGGGCAAATCTCCCCATATACTTATTAATGGCCTTTGTCATTGTATACTTTTCCAAGTCCAGCATCACTCCTACTAGAGTAATCTCTCTGATATTCCTTTTAGTTCACAAACTATATTGCCACCTTTTTTCAACTCTATCATATAGACTTTTGAATAAAGAGTTGGCAATCTCAACTGGATTTTCTTAAAATTTCCCATTATGCTATACATAGATTCTTCTACTTTATTTAGTTCTATCTTCTCAAGTTTATCAAATTAAACATGTGTGAACCCTAAAAAATCATCACTGCTCTTGAAATTTCCAAGTTAGAAGAGGGACTATGACATACCACTTTAAAATGTTTGTTGTCATTTGACTTGGTCCTCTCATCGTCTGATTGAACTAAAGCTATATATTTCCTCATTTTCCTCTACTCAAGTTCATCCTCCTTAGTAGTTGTACTAGCTCTCTTGCCTTTAGGCTTCTCAACTTCTTGAGTCTTCTTACCAATAACTCTTATGCTAGCACTAGTGACAAGAACCATAAGCTTTTTTTGTGAAGGTCTCTTGGGTGTTCTTATTGTTGGCTTATTTGATTTTCTCTTTTTCATTTCTATAGCAATAGGTGCATCATTGGCTTCTTCTTCTTTGGTAACTTCATCAAATTATGCTTAGTCTTCTCCTTGGTTCTCATCTGGACCCTATGTGAGAGTAAGTGGTGACTGGATAGGTGTATCTTCTTCATCATCTTCATTGTCCTCTTCTTCTTCATCTCCTTCTATCTCTTCACCAAATTGTTCCTTGAGCTTTTTCACAATTTTTTTCTTTTTCCTCATCACAAAAGTTGTCTCCAGGTCCATTATGATTTTAGACTTTACTACATCCTAATTTCCAAATTCAATAGCCTTCTTATCTACTTCCTCTACTAGTAAAGCAGTGATGGATGTAGATACCTCATTTACATTAATTTCATAAGGTAATGGCATGAGCCATCTAACCCTTGGAACAACAGATTAAACATAAGTGAAATCAACATCAACTAGAAAGAAAACATCATTGAAATATTTCTTTACTAGTGATATTGGTATTCTTAGTCTTTGTTGCAATTTTTGTCTTTCTTATGGCTCCCAAGTTTTTTGATAACTGTCAGAGTTGTAACTTTGCAAGGTCATAAGAGTGGTCCTTTGTACTATCTTATAGCCTAAATTAGTAGCTATATATGGTACACTATTCAATCTTCTACATTGAAAGAACTTTTTTGCAATGACCCTTACTACAAATGTAATTAGAGGATTAGTGATTGTTTCTATGATCATCCCTCTCTTGTCCCACACTGCCCTTGTATTCTTCTAAATTGCCTCTTTTGCATCACTCCTCATGGTCTTTGTTATATCTAGGGTAGGATGCCATGCTACTCTTTTAATAATAAATTTTTTTATCTCGATAGGGTCATCTTCTAACTAAACATATTTTTCATGTATTCTATTGAGAACTATCTTAATCCATTCTATATTGAATACATTAAGAAAATCTAGGGCATGGGTTAACCCTTTTCTCTCTACAATTTTTTCTCCTCTTTCAGGTACTACATTTTCACACAATTTTCCATACAAGTCTTTGATTTCCATGTCTCCTAGACTCCCTATCTTACAAGTGTAGCAACACCTTACATCTTCTATCATTAAAACTTGTGGTTGTATCATAGATAATGCACCAGATAGATCTCCTTTGTATGCAATATCAGGAATTGCCTAGAAATGTGTTTGTTTAATCTCTTTACTAATGAATTCAACATTTTAAACTTTCTTTCGTTCCTTAATCATAGAAACAAAAGAGCTAGATATCATAACAACTATCTAGAGTTTGTGTAAATTCAAATAGTGTAGCCCAACACGTGATAAATACCTTAAAAAATCTAATGTTTGGTGGTAAATAGTAGTTGAATTTAGTATGAAAATGCTTGAATTGATTTCTCCAATTCACCTTAAGCTCTTTGTGCTCTCTTCAATCTTCAATGATCATAAATAAGTCAAAAATCAACCATATAGCCCTTGAAAGTTCACGATAAATGCCCAGTGTTTACACAGCTATAAGCTCGGCTAGAATAGTAATTTTGACTCACTCAACTTCCATGTAATTCTTACCATGATTGAAAACCAAAGTAAGCTAGGAAAACACTATCACCTTTGATAGCTTGGCATTAACTAAACTTTCACTTAGTAGCAACAGTGAAAATTTTCATGCTCGGTAGCAACATGAAAACTTATAGATTTCTTCTAAGTTCTAACCAATACTTTTCAACTTACTTCATGCATATATGATCTTTTCAAAACTAAATCCTTTGAACTGATGTATAATTGAACTTTGAAATATCTGTCTCACACGTACCTCTTAATTGTGATGTGATCACCTAATTTATTGGATGAAGTGATCTCATTTAAACTTGATGTGATGCAATCTTCTTTTTTCTTCCATTTCTTATTCATCTACACTTTTACTTCTTCAACATCAACCTTTCCATTTCCTTTATTGAATTCAATGCTAGGTGCTTTTAACCTTGTTGGACAATTTCTGCTAATGTGACCAGACTTCAAATAACTCAAACATGTAGTTTGCCTCAACCATCTACTGTAGTCACTTATGAAATGTGTTCTAATACAATTTTTAGAAACATTCCCATAATCTTGATAATAGTGACAACTACACCTTGTATTATAATCCCAATTGTAGGATCTTTCATTTTGGTTTACCTTAGCTTGCTTTTCTGATGACTAGTTAGGCTTGGATCTGCACTCATATGCTCTATGTCCATACTTCTTACAATAGTAACAGTAACCTTCAAATATATGTGTGATTATTTTCTTGGTCTTTCATTCATGTCCTTGATTTTCCACTTATGATAGTTACCCATGAATTTCTTCTTAGGGGTCTAATTTGCATTGTTGCTCCTACAAACATTTGTTGTATGACCTATCTTTACACAATTATGACAAGTAGGTTTTTAGTTCTTACCTTTGTTTCTTCTTTTTTCACCACTTTTAGATGATCCTCCTTCTTCATTGTTGGTGTAACCCAATCTAGTAGTATCACTGTTGGATCTAGGATATCTCATCAATTGCTCAAAATACTTGATGGCTTCACTACGTCCATTGAAACTATCAACAAATTCTTTTTCTCTTTTTAGATCATTCTCAATTTTTCATTTTGCAACTTTAGGGTTATGATCTCAATATCCTTTCCATTCAATTGATGATTGGAAATATCATTTGATTCATTATTTCCAATTTCATGTGAGAAATCCTATTCACCTCTGATGTCTTCTCTTCCAATCTTTTGGTTAGTATCCTTTTGTCATCTTCAATCATGACTTTGTCTCTCAGATTTCTTTTTCTACTTAGCCACCTCACATAGAAATACTAATTGGACTTATTATTTTATCTTGAGATTTCTAACATCTTCACTTAGGGCACCATTCTTTTCCATCAAATCTATAATTGTTAAATCAAATTCACTTGTGTTTCAATCTGTAAAAAAATTAGTATTGTCTTCCTCTTGGTAATGTGTATCATTATCTACAATAGCTATATCTTTCCTTCTCTTCAATGACCACTTTAAATCATCTCTTTCTTCATTTAGCTGATGTAGGGAAAGATGGATTTCAATCTTATGATTTTCAATAGTCTTTCCCAAGTTGTAGACTTCCACCTTCAAGATATTTCCTCAAAGTTGTAAACCTTTTCTTTCTAGAGAACTAGGCCCTAATGCCAATTTTTAGAAATATAATAGGGAAAGTAAACTCTAGGGGGAGGGAGGGGGTGCGGGGGGTGAATTAGTCCTTCAAGACCTTAACCATAAAATCATTCACCACATATCCATCTCATTATTTGCATGTAAACTAAAATACCAAACTAAACATGTTCATACATAGCATGAAAGAAAATAACATTTAATACATATAAGACACAAGATATTTGGTTACCCAAAAACCCTCCAATGAGAAGGTAAAACTAGGGTGGGGATGACATCAATAAATCTTCACTACTATTGATGAAGGGTGCTCCCCTTAAAACCATAAACTCATAATAGAAACAAAGAAACAACAACAAATGTAAGAACAAAATATGGACTTCTTATTTGTACCACAAATGTAGAATTACAGAATTCACAAGTACAATATGCTAACCTACACAGGCACCTTCATTGCAATAATTTGAAAGATAAGTTGTGAACTATCCCCCAAAGCTATCCTAAAGAATGTTTAGGTCTTTCTTAAATAGACAATTTTATACTATTGAGGAAGGTTCTAGAAAATGAAACTTAATATGTGGGGCCAACAGACCCTAACAATAAATATAGAATTAGCCAAATACATCTTTGACAATTATTTTAGATATTTTGGGTAGCCCAAATTCAAAAGGCCGTAACTCTCAAACTGTTGCTCTGATTGGCTATTATAACCACTTTTCAGAAACATTATATCTTGATCTACAGGCTTGGAATGGTGCAAGCATCCCTCCGTTGAGTTTTCAAACCTCATCTAGGCACTCTAAGGACTCCAATGGTGATCTTGAATATTTTTCTACATATTTTTCCACCAAAAATCCACACCAACTTATCTGATACTTAAGCTAGAGAAATGACATTTTTATGGTAGGCTTATAACTCTAAAATTAACCTTCTTGTAGAAAATGAGAACATTTCAAGCTCATATGAAAAACTTACTAAAATAGCAAGTTCCCATAAAGAGTAGCCACCCTATCTACTAGTCCTTATTAAAATAGAAAAGACTAAAAAGAAAATATTTTTTGGGTGATGCAAGATTTCTCTTACATCCAGGATGCTCCTGCATTAGACACCTGGGATAACTTGAGAAGTGACCCTGTCATGTCTCAGATGTTCAAAGGAAAACCAAGACAGTCAACCTCCTCCTTTGCTAGCCATGATGAATCCTCAACTAGCCTCCCTTTCCATTTGACTTGATATTCCTCATAAGTACTATTCCTAGTACTTTTTCCAACATGACTATCTAGCATCTCCTCAATATCCTTTGTAGCCAAACTAGCTACTAGAATGCTCCACTGTGTTTCTACAACTTCATCTCCATAACCTTCTTCATAATACTCTATCAAATCTAAAATATTAAATGATGGTGAAATATTCAATTCACCAGGAAACTCTACTTCATAAGCATTTCTAGAAACATGCTTTTTCACTATCTTGCATGCTCCAAACTTCTTCATCTTTAGCTTATTATATGTACCCACTGGAAAATACTCCTTCCTCAAATAAACTGTGACTTCATCTCCAACCTAAAATTCCTTATTCCTCTTGTTCACATCTACCTTAGACTTGTACTATGTATTCATCTTCATGATGTGTTTCCTCACCTCCTAATGGATGTTCTTCAAATGTTAAGCAAATTCTTTTGCTTCAACACTACTTATCTCTCCTTTATTCAACTACCTCAATTCAGAAGCATTTCTAGGACTACTCCCATATATAATATGGAATGGTGATTTACCAATACTTCTATTGATAAAATTATTATATGAAAATTCTTCCTATGGTAAAATAATATTCCATAATCTTGGTTTATCTCCAACCAAGCATCTCAGCAAGTTTCCCAAACTATGATTCACAACTTCTATCTATCCATCAGTCTATGGATGATGTGATGAATTGAACTTCAAATCCGTCTTCAACTTCTTCCATAATGTATGCCAGAAATACCCAACAATTTTGGTATCTCAATCTAAAACTATACTCTTTGGCAGACCATGTAATCTCACCACTTCTTTGGAAAACAACTCTTCCACATGAACAACATCACTAGTCTTCTTGCAAGGAATAAAATGTGCCATCTTTGAAAACTTGTCAACCACCACAAAAATAGAATCATGCTTGCACTGAGTCCTCAGTAATCCAAGAACAAAATCCATGCTAACATCCTCCCACAACTTCTCTGGTATAGGTAATGGCTAATGCAACCCTATATTTTTCTTTATGCCTTTTTTCGTCTTACATACTCTACAACTTTATGCAAACTTCTTCAAATCTTGCTACAATTATGGCTAGTAATAATTTTTAGCAACCATAGTAATGGTTTTATTTATGCCAAAATGTCTAACCAACCCTCCACTATGCTTCTCCTTGATGAGATTCTCTCTCATTAAACTTCTGGGAATGCACAACTAGCTTCCTTTAAATAGCATACTATCCTAGATCATGAAATCCAACCACTTTGTCCTATCAAGTTTAATAGGTTTTGTACAAGCCTTCCACACTTCACCAAAATAGGATCATTTGGATACAAAGTACTGAGTTCCTTGGACCCAACCACCTCTAGCTTCATTTTTGTCAACAAAATTTTTCTTCTACTAAAAGCATCTACAACTAGTTAGACTTCCCACTCCTGTGTTTCAAAACAAATGTATAACTCTGCAAAAATTCAACACACTTCAAATGCCTTTGGTTCAATTTTTCTTGACTATTTAAATATTACAAAGCTTGATGATCAGTATACAAAACAAACTCCTTAGGAAGAAGATATTGTCTCCACTTCTTCAATGCTTGAACTATAGCATAAAATTCCTGATCATAAATAGAATATTTTCTTTTTGCATCATTCAATTTCTCACTAAAATAAGCAACAAGTCTTCCTTCTTGGCTCATAATAGCTCCTACTGCAATACCACTAGCATCATAGTCTACTTGAAACACCTTATTAAAATCTAGAAGTGCTAAAAAAAGTTTCTCAATGGCTTTTTGTTTCCACAAATTAAAACTCTTATCTACTCCTACATTCCACTTAAATTCTTTTGTATCCCCTCTCATTGTTTCAGTCAAGGGTCCACAAATACTGCTAAAACCTCTTATGAACTTTTTGTAAAAACTAGCCAATCCATGAAAACATCTTACCTTTATCACACTCCTTGGAGTAGGCCACTCAATGATAGCCTTCACTTTCTCTAGGTCCATTTTAAGACCTTTTGCTAAGACTACAAATCCTAGGTACACCAATTCTCTCTTTACAAAACTGCACTTCTTTAGGTTTATCAACAACTTTTCTTCCCTCAACTTATCAAACACCTTGTAAATATGAATCAAATGCTCCTCCAATCTCTTACTAAAGATCAATATATGATCTAGGTAAACAATGAAAAACATACCCAAAAACTCCTTCAGTACCACATTCATTAGCCTCATGAAAGTTCTTGGTGCATTGGTTAGCCCAAAAAGGCATGACTAACCACTCATATAGTCATTTCTTGGTCCTGAAATTAGTCTTCCACTCATCACCTTCTCTGATATGAATTTGATAGTATCCACTCTTTAGATCTATCTTTGTGAAATACTCAAGCCCACTCAAATAGTCCATAATATCATCCATCCTTAGCAATAGAAATCTACACTTGATTGTAATCTTGTTGATAGTGTGAAAATATAGGCACATACTCCATTCTCCATTCTTCGTTGGTGCTAATATTGCTAGTATAGCACATGGACTTAGACTCTCTTGAATCAACCCCTTCTAAAAAAACTCATGAACTTGTATGTTCAACTCTTCACTTTCTGTTGGTGTCATTTTGTGCATTTCCTGTTTAGCAAAATGGTTCCTAGGACCAAATCCATCTGGTGATTGATCTTCCTCATTGGGGGCAATCCATTTGGTACATTATGCGATACAATATCAAAAAACTCTTTCAACATATCTGCAACTTTTATAGGTACCTCCTCTACTTCTTCTTTACTATCTTTTGGAATTATAGAAAAACACATATGCTCATGCTTCATACCTTTGAGAAACTCTTTTCCATAAACAAAACATATTCTAGTAGCACTACATACATTTTCTTCTTTATCCTTCAATGGCTTCAATTTACATTTCACTGCATCCTTGGTCAGAGTATAAGTATTTTCTTGCCCATCGTGTATAGCATGCATGTCAAACTACCATGGCCTACCTAGTGACATATGACATATGTCCATAGGTATGATATCACAAAGTACCTCATCCTGGTAGCTTCCAATCTTGAACTTTATTGAACACTACTCATTAAGCATGACCTTGTTGTCATATTTGACCTAAGGAATATGATATGGATGTGGGTATTTCTGCCTCTTTAGCTTCAACTTGGTGACCATTATTTCTGACACTAGATTTTTTAGTACTTTCACCATCAATGATCACATCACAACATTTATCTACACATCTTCACTTTGTGTGAAACAAGCTTCTTCTTTGATTAGGTTCATTCTCACCACTCAACAAGACTCTTTTGTTAACTAGGACTTCTCCTCTTTCAGCATCTTTAGAATGTGAGGATCTAATATCTTCATCAACATGTGCAACTCTAGCTTGGCCTTTTGCTCTCCAATCTTTTCTTCCTTGGAAATGGGAACATTCAAATGCTCTAAACCCTTCTTCTCTATAGTGAAAACATTTCCCATGGTAGCCTCCTCTTCCAGATCCTTGTCCTCTACTTCTTCCTCTCTAATCTCTATTATTTAGATCCTAAAAATGATTGGAATTGTTTCCCCTCTAGTTCTGAATGCTACTTCCAACCTCATCTTTGTTCTTCTGATCATTAATACAGCTAGCAAAAGATCGTTCACCAAATCTTCCACCATGACCTCTTCCACTATTCTTGTTATCAAACTTCTTACTTAGTTTCTTCTCAACCCTTAGGGAAAATTGGTATGCCTCCTCAATACTATTCATCCAAACTAGACTTAGCTCATCCTAAATGCTTGTTCGTAACCCATTAAGATAGAAGGAGACTTTCTCCTTATCAGCTTCTACATTGTCAGTTCTAATGAGAACTTAATAGAACTCTTTGGTATACTCTTGAAAAGATTATCTTGCTTGCTTCATTCCTTACATTTTCTTTAATAGATCAAGCTCATAATCCATAGGAATGAATTGTCACTTTAGTTTAGCTATCATATGATTCCATCTAGTGATTTTGTCCTTTTCCTTTCTATTTCACTCCAACTAAACCCCTTACCACCAGTTCTATTCATGTCCCTTCAATATTGCCTTCACAAACTTGACCTTAACTAGATCCTCAATATCTTCATACTCAAAGTACTCCTCTAGTTCATTGATCCAATCAATCTGCTCTTTGGGTTAAGATTTCCCAAAAATGTGGGAACCTCAAACTTAGTTCTTTTTCCAATCTTGGAAATGGCCCTAAAAAGACTCTCTTCCTCTGGGTTTATAACTACCTCTACTTTGGCATTTTTTTCTACTTAATCCTCATCCTCACTTTCATCTCTTAGGGGAATATTTATTCCTCTCTACATTTTTTCTTCCAATGCTTGCATTTGTCTTTGGAGGGCTCAAAAACCCTTAGGTGTAACACCTATAGCTCTTCTATCACACTCTCTTTGTGGAGGCATTTTTTGCACTTCCACTAAAACCCTAGTGAAAACTACCTCACAATCGACAACCTCTCTACACACTCAGCCAAAACCATGATACTAGTGTGAACTACCTCATAGTCAGTGATTTGTCCACACACTCAAGAACTCTAGCTCTAATACCAATTGACGAAGGGTGCTCCCCTTAAAACCATAAACTCATAACAAAAATAAAGAAACAATAGAAAATGCAAGACCAAATTATGGACTTTTTATTTGCACTACAAATGTGGAATTTTAACAAGTACAATATGCTAACCTAAATGGTTTCCTTCGTTACAATAATTTATAAGACAAGCTACAAACTATCACCCAAAGCTATCCTAGACAATGTTTGTGCTTTTCTTAAATAGGCAATTTTATGCCGCCTGGGAAGGTTCTAGCTAATAAAACTTAATACCTAGGGCTAACAGACCCTAGCAATACGCATAGTGTCAGCCCAATACATCTTTGAGAATTAGTTTAGATATTTTAGGTATCCCAACTTCGGAAGGCCATAACTCTCGAATCATTGTTTTGATTGGCTACTATAACCACATTTTGAAAATGCCAACTTTTGATTTATAGGAACATAATGGAACAAGTGCCCCTCTATTAGGTATTTGTACCTCATCTAGGCACTCTAAGGCCTCCAATGGTGAGCTTGAAGATTTTTCTACAAATTTTTCCACTGAAAATCTACAATAACTTCTCTGATACTTAAGCTAGAGCAATGATATTTTTATGTTAGGCTTATAACTCTAAAATTAACCTTCCTATAGAAAATGAAAACATTTTAAGCTCATATGAAAAAATTACTAAAAATAGCAAGTTCTCATAAATAGTAACCGCTCTATCTACTTCCATATTAAAATAGAAAAGATTGAAAAGAAAATATTTTTTGGGTTATGCAAGATTTCTCTTACATGCAAGATATTCTTGCATCAGTTGTAGTTGTAAATTGTATCCAATGAAGGTTACAATGTTTGATCATAAACTATGATCTACCCTATGAAATGTCTAGCTTGTTAAAGGCTTACAAGATTATTAGATCTTACCCTATTAAAGGATTTCAACACCCTATTGGAAGTGTGCCTGATTAAAGGACTTAAACTTATAATGAAGTAAGAACCTTGTTAAAGAATTTACAATAGCCTATTAGGACTACTATGTTAAGAGATTTAAATTGATTCACCTGTTAGAATGTCTCAGCAATGATCCTATAGTTAGCACTCTATTGCTAGATAATAGATCACCTCTTTGCATGTATCCTTCATCCTCTATGATCATATGTGTCACTTTTGTCCTCTAACATTTTTCCTTTGTTCTCTTCTAACCAATTCTATAATGTATATCTCAATTCACAACTCCTTAGCCATCATGAATTCTTTGTGTATGCATGTAAATTTCTCTCTCTACACATACAATATGTAAGGGTTTTCCTTCCTTAAGAAGACTTAGGTGACTTAGGGTTAGGTATGAATCAATGATTATGATTCAGCCATTTTTCCACTTAATCCATCCCTTTAACTAATTGGTTGCATGTACTACATAGGGATCCTCAATATAGATTCATTCTTATCATCTAGAATCACAAAATAATCCTTAAGTCGGCTCAAATATGGTTTACATATAAGTTTGTGTCATTACAAACAACTATGTCCAAAATTGTTTTACTCGACACTTGAAGTCTCTGATGCTCAGCATCCACTATATCTTCAATGTTGTAGCTTGGCCTCCGAATGACTCAACATCCATTAATCACTTAGCATCTAAATTACTTAGCATCAATTGTTTGCTTCCTGCTTGAGTGACTTGACACTTATAGTTGCTCAACACATACTTTATATCTCACTTGGCATATACTATTTGACAACCTATGCTCAACATACATTACTTTTTTGGCATGAACTAAGTTATATCTGATAAATAACTTAATTGTATTGTCACTCATATGTCAAAACCAATTTGAGATTAACTGTATTGTCTTGTGCCTGATCTACTAGTGTATTAAGTTCATTCTTTACTTTCACTATTGCTTCTTTAATCTCTTCTATTACTTCCCCATATACTTCTCCTATTATCTATATTATTCTTGTCTTATTTGGACATTAATCTTCTCATAATGTCTTGGAGTTTTTCTTTTATCATCTGAAAGGAAAACCTTTTGAATAGAATTTTCTCTTATCTTTTTATCTTCTTCAATTTATCTCTTCTTTTTTACCTTCAAACTCTCATAAATTTTATTTGGTATGTGTCAGAACTCAAGAATCCACAAGGATTTTGAGTACCATATTTGAAAACTTTGCAAAAAGTACCCCTTATAATTAATTTTCATGCATACTTACCCAACTATCATTTTGAAGTCATATGATGTATTTCCAGTGTTATGTGCATTGAATTTAGTATATACATGCATCTTAGGTTGTTAGGTTGCAATTTTGAATCATTTTGTAATATATCATTTGGAGTATTAGAGAAATTTGTATTTTTGCCTACGTCAAACTATGTCCAGAGGGCTAGTTTTCATTTAAATATTTTGCAACCAATTAAATTTTCATGGCCCACCACTTTCAAAAAATTTAGCATATACATCAAAGAACCTATGTTTTAATTTTTAGGTCACTACAACATGTTTTGATAGGTTTTGTATCTCCCCAAAGTTGGTTGTTAATTTCTGTCACGTTGTTGCACTTAGCCCAAAAATCTCGGAAGCCATGTTTGATTGAGTTTAACTTTGACCCAATTAATAAAAAATGTCAAGCTTCTTTCACCACTACATTCTAGGGGTCAAAGAAATTCTATATTCCATGTTTGAGCTTATGAAGAATCTCTTTGACTCGTTTTCAATTGTGATTCCATTTGCAAATTTTAAATTTTTACTAGTAATCATATTTGCAAATTGATCACTAGGCATGTTTGTGATGTTATAACTTTAAACCTATTATATATGTGTCTAACCCCATTATACCAATGTTTTCTACACTAAAAATATTCTAAGAATGCCAGTTTTCATTTTTTCATGAATCCATTTGCACACTTCTCTAGGTGCATTCCATTTACAAGAATCTTTGTTTTGATAGTAAACCCAATTCTAAAAGTTTCAAGAGCTAACTTTGCATGCTCGCCATTTCTGCCTATTTATGCATCATGAGCCAAAAATGCACCCTCATATTCTCAATGTCAAAATGAACATTTGCCCAAGGTTTCAAGTTCACAAGTGGTTGTTTGATTGGTGTTTGAGGTCAAGCACATGCAATTTGTTGTTTCTAACATGTCAGAATCTAGAGTAAATTCAAATGGGAATCTTCAAAAATTAATTTCTTTTGATCTTGATATAGTCATTAGACAAAAAAAATTAGTATGTAATTATGTGGAATAGTAAATAAATGTGTCAGAAGTTGGGCCCCTGTTTACTTATTTTCATCACTTTTTGAAGCTGTCAAAGAGGACATTTGGCTTGTCTGTGGCATTTTGCAAGGTTGTCAATTTTTCAAGATCTAAGTCATAAAATGGTGTTGAATATTATCAAATTAAAAAATAAAATAGTGTAAAGACTCTTGGATTTAGTTGATGAATCAATTGAATCAGTTTGAGAAAAATTAGCTAAGTCCACTTGGGACCTTACTGACTGCTTGCAATATCTTCAATAAATATTGTAACTTTGATTACTTATTAGTATTTAATGGATAGATGCAAAACATAAATAAATAACTTAAGAATTTCTAGGGAATCATTTTGATGAGTATATTTTCCAAAAGGAGTGAATTCTCTTGAATTTAAGACTGATGAATTTATAGTAAGTCGCCCTTAGTCATTGAATGCGGGTTAGCACAAGACAATGTGTCTTCTTATTGAAAATAGAAGTTATAATATGGTAACTTGACACATAGAAAGGGAGGTATATGGTGCTTTGGCATGCATATTAATGTGTAGTTTATGCCACTTCTTTTAATTTCAAAGATTGGCAAAGTAAGGTAGAGATAATACCAATCTCAAATAAGGCAAGAAAATCAAATGAAAGATGTTTGAATGTGCAGATGCAATCAAATTTGTATGCTGGTGGGAGTGTCTTTGGAGACACTATTTTTTGATCTACAATTCCCATTGGATACGAATTGATTATTAGTAAAGGTGTTCAAACTTTGGCACTAATGGGTGTATAAGAAGAAACATAAACCTTTCAAAAAAAAATGCATTCTTTATAAAATGATGGAGGCAGAAGGATTCTAAGAGGACAAGAAGCTTTGAGAAATGTAAATTTCCAAATGTTTAATATGTTTATGAGGCAATTAAAGAATAGGTTGTCCTTCCTATAGAGATCTATAAACAAAGATCTGTGTTTATGATATATGGATGACTAATTAAGGGCCCTTTTGAAAATAAAGGATGAATACAAGAATATAGAAATACATATTGAGATGAGCTTGATCGGGAACATTTCCATAAATTGGAGGAGTTTTTCAAACTATTTTTTAACATACCATGTAAACTTATAAGGCTCACACTTATTGGTGTCTTCTTTAGCAGTGGAATTTCATGTGATTGTTTCCAAATTGTAATCCAATATTAAAATTTATTTCCTAACATGCTCACAAAAACAAAAGAAAAAAAATGGCCACTTGCAATTTATGGTATGTAGGTTGTAATGAGTATTTAAATGTGCATGTAATGTCCCAAGGACCACACTTGATGAAATTGATTATAGTGACACCCCTTCTACCAAAAGTCTTGTCTAAAATGCCTTCTCATGAGATCATAAATTTAGATCTTTTATCATGAATTTGAACATAAGGCTTGCATTTTGTTTGGATAATACAACTATTGGTTTTATTTTAAGGGATTATTGCTAGGTTACAAGTATTGGAATGTCCTGAATAATGATTGGGAGGCCTAATAGTTGGAAGTTGAATGAAGGGGTTGATGTAACCGAAGTGAGTACCCTCCCATTGTTGAAAGATATTTTCAATCTATTACAATAAATAAAATATAACAAATAGATTAGAAAGCATTGCCATTATGGAGAGGCATGATCAAGGTTGAATATGCTAAGATAGTGATGTCTTTAGAGAATCATAGAGTCTATGCAAAAAAATATGACAGTGAGAAAAATTGTTTTGAAGAAGAATCAATCCCTTTTGGGCATTATGATAGCACAACCAGTATATTAACAATTCTACAATGGGCACTAAAATTATGTGATTGGAAAATTATTTGATGAAAGGAGCCTACATTTCTTCATTATTGTCAATCTTGACAAAAGGAGAAGTGTTGACCTGGACATTTGTGGAGAAGCACATGATCAAGTATGAATATAGATGATTCCTTTGAGCTTGGTGTACTTTGTTTGATGTAGCACATAGGTTTCTTTCATCACCAATTTATATAGTAGTCCAAATTTATTTAAATGATAGAGATGACCCAATTTTAGGATGGAAATACATGTAAGAAGCAGTCTTGGGGCTTAGAAATGATTGTAGTGTTTCATGCTTGGTAGTTCATAGAAGTTTAGAAGAATATAAATTGTGGGTTTATCCCATATTTTCTATGTGGGAGTTATTCTATGTGTTCTTGTACCATAATGCACAATAAATAAATGCCTTAAAGATGTGCCTTAAGACATGAAGATGAAGCCATGCACAAGGCCCATGGGTTATTTGGCACCAAGTAAGAAATTTTGAACAATAAACATCAAGACATGGTGTTTCATTGATGATGATATGGTGATCTTAGTAGTAAATTAGAGGCTTCTACATGGCATGTTCTTCAAGGTGTGATCCTAAGCAAGAAGATAAGTGCCTTCATTTTGTGAATTTGCAAGAATATGATGAAATTAACCAAAGATAACATAAAACACAACATGATTCCATGTGTAAAGGTGGTCACAATAGATAGAAATGAAACCAGAGTGAAACGTAGATGAATCATGTATTTTTGCAAGAGTTTTGTCAAAGGTTGTAGAAAAATGAAAAGGAAATATGTGACATCAGTGGGCCTAGTGAGTGTGCAAGTAGAGGTAGTTGAGGTGGCAATAATGTGGTAGATCTAGCAAATGGGAACATGACATGTGGTATATTATCAAGTAGGTGATGACATTAGCTATGTGCAAATGGAAAAATCTCATGATTTTGTAAGAACCTGTAACATCATCATGAAAACACGAGAATATAACACATGTCTATAAGACCCAATCAGATGACTCTAGGGTGCTAATCATGTGTCTAGGTCAACCAATCAGGTGATGACACATGGCATGAAGGTGATGTAGGAGATGGTTACATAGAGACAACTGGATCTGATAGTCCATTCACAAAATGACATGTAATTATAGTTTCAGTGAGGGTTTGATCGGATGATAAAATTGGAGGAAAATCCAAAGTTTGAGATAAATATTCCTCCAAAGGTGTAGGTTTAATTTATTAATTCCCAAGAAAGTTGAATTCTCAGTATGAAGCAAAGACATATTAAGGAGAGGTGTGTCCCAAAAGAAATGTAACTAATGAAAAATAAGAGTTTTCTCCACCAATAAAAGCACATGTGTAAACCTATCATCACTTTCTTGAAGGGAAATGAAATTTAAATTTTTTATAATTCATACTATACAATAAATTGAAGATATTTTAGTAAGAAGGGCCTAAACACAATTTTAAGTCTTCTTGACTTTCTGGGGAGGATTCCTACTACAAAGCTTGAGAAAATATATGAGTATCATTTAAAGTCAAAAATCTCTCAAGACCAAATTTTCATTTTTTTTCTTATAAAAAAAGTGTAGGTCTCAATGGTAAAAACATATTCTTAGGTTTCTTTAGTAAGGGTTTTCTACAACTATTCTTCTTCTACAATTTTTTTGACTCACTAATGGCAATAGGAGACATCCTTTTAAAAATTGTCATCTTGATTGTCCCAAAATTTGGAGAGGAAAGTGACAACACCATTATTTTTTGGTTGTAAAAATTTGGTGGGGTTTTTAGATTTATTTTTAGAAGCATTTTGATATTCCTCCAAGATGGTTTTTCATCATTTTGGAGATATTTTTTCAAGTTTGTTGCAACAATGATGAAGATCATATTGGGTTTTTAGTTTAGGAGAGAGGAGAGAGTATTTTCTTCAGTAAATGGTGATGAATGAGAACACATGGCATCATCATATCAAATTTTATATTATCTTCTTCTATTTTTCTTTTTCTCTTCTCTCATTCTCTTGGGTTGGTTCCATCTTGTTGTGAAATTTTCCATAGCTTGGTTTTCCACCATTCTTTACCATTTTCTTGTTTTGAACAACACAAGTATTTTTCCTTGAGAAAAATAATAAAGAAATCATTACATTATTAATTTTATTTTTATTTCTTTGAGTTTTCATATGCATCTTGATGTATGTAGTTTCAAAGAAATGAATATCAAGCAACTATTAGAGTGTTTTCATCTTGAATCTTGTCTCCTATCTTTAAATTATACAATTTTATGTGTTATGTGGACAAAGAGCACATATCATAGTTGAAACATGTTTTTATTTGTATTCCATGGTGTGTTTTGTTGTTAATTCAAAGAGTTAAGTAAATTCTTGACATACATTGATAAAATTGTATATCTCATGGAAGCATTGTTATGAGTAGAGGATTCATTGTGAGAGTTGATGCCTCATTTACAAAGAGGATTCATTGTGAGATTTGATGTCTCATTTACAAATGAATGAATATAAGGGTCATGGTGTATGTTTTGGCTTACTGAACACCCAATGGATAGGGCACAAAAAATAGATGTGGGATTTACATTTTCTTATTGTGTGGTTCATGATTCATGTTGAAATCTTAAAATAATCAAAATGAATTTTCCCTTTTTCTTTAAGGAGCTAAAAAGAAAACCCCCACTTAGCTTGTGAAACATTATATTATGCGATTATATATTGCATCCCATTTTTTTTTTATCAAAAGTAAAGAAGATTCAAGGGCCATATCTTCTTTGTTTGGATTCTAGTACATGTTTTAGCACTAATGTTTATGTGAATCCAAGATTTACTCACTTAGGTTTTGTAGAGCCCGAATTGTAGGAGGAATTATTCCCTTTTAATTAGTTGGCCTAGGTTCTATTCAAATGCATTCATCATATGAATTATCTACCTGTAGATGTATTTTTATTTATCTTCCTAGTTATTTAAACATTGTTAAATTAGGAGGCAACAATAGGTTTCCATGAATATGTATGAATTTTTGTTTGAAGTTGATGGGGACACAACCCAAGCACAGAATGGACACAACAGAAAAGAGGAAATTGTATTAACTGGAAAAATAAGCTAGTACATACAGTACAGAGAAAATAAACTTCAAAACATGCCCTAAGGGCTTACAATAGCATAAATCTGGAGATAATTTCTCCTTTCAGTACCTCCTCTCAAACTCCACTCCGAACTGCCTTTTACAATGCTAGAAATCTCCTTAAATAGACCCCGGAGGGTTAAGGACTAGGAATACATTCTTGAAAGTGCTAGTAGGCATCCACCGACCAAATAGAAGGCTCCACAAGCTATGTTAGAAGTCGACACAAATCTAGAAGAATCTAGAAATAGTAACCGAACTTCCAAGAGGCATAATTTTTGAACCATAGCTCTGATTGACTAACCGTTTACATTTCGAGAAAGCTCTTGAAGCGCTCTATAGCCCTATGGACCAACTTCACTCGTCCTCCATTTTTCGGCCCTTTTTGAGGTCATTTAATGTCCCTAACCTGACTTTGAAGAATTCTTAGGAGGTCTCCAAAACTCAAAAAACTGCAATAACTTTCAAACCGTGGGGCCTTTTGACTTGATTCCTTTTCTGCAATGCTCTAAATTACAATTACATTCATCTAGCCAATTTACACCTTCTAGTTTACCAAAATGATGGCCCAATTACATACTCCTATTTTTTTGACATTTACACGTATCCCAAGGTGTTCAAATACTCTATCCTAGAACACTAATAGTGGAACTGTGAGAGTTGGAACCTTTATTTGACCCAAATGGGTATCCAAAAATGAAAACACATGAAATAGAAACTAAGTCTAAGTACATTTTTTTGGGTGACACAGGATTGCCCTTATACCTCTGGATGCTCCTGCATCAGAAGTCTATCATACATCTAATCATGGAATTTCCCAATTGTGTCTTCTATAAAGTATCATACAATTCATTATATTATTTTAGTTGAGTTAATTTTCCCTTTTTTATAATCATCTAATCAATTCTTCATATTTCAAGATTTTAACTCTTATTTGTCTTATCACTACCTTGTTCTTGTTGTGGTTCTTGCTATGGTGGAGAGATTTGACCTCTCATATTCTTCATTAGCTTCTCTTCATCTTCTTTTTCTTTACTCTTCTTACCAACATATGTAGCTAGTAGTTTTGGCTTCCTCCTAGGTCTAGGTCTAGTTAACATTTCCTTAAACCTTTTAGATATTTTAGGAATTTGTTCATGTTTCTCTTGTTTGACTATGACCTTAGATGGGGTGATTTTTGGTGATATCCTTGTAGATATCCTTGTCGAAGGTGTGGATAGAACATAAAAATTATAACTTCTTCATCTTCTATAAGTTGATATGTTATGGTTATGGGTGCTATAGGTATAATTTATGTGGAATAACTATTGAGGAATTTGATTCTTGTGCGGAAAAACTATTGAGTGAAAATGATGATGAAAGTTATGAAATAGGATTTGGTGCTATTAAGGAAGAAAGCCTTGGAAAAGAAGAACTTAGAAAAGAAACAAAATTAGTATCACAAGTTGAAAAGAAGAAATCAAATTGGATTATTGGCAATGGTTGTTCTCATATTATGACTAGAGATAACAAATTTAGCGAATTCAATAGCTATGATGGTGGAATAGTTAGAGTTGGAAATAATGTAGCATGTCACATTAAGAGAAAGGATCTATTACTCTTGATGGAAAGACTAACACTAATAAAGTTTACCTTTTTAATGGTTTAGAACATAATATTTTGAGTTTTGGACATCTATTTGACAAGGGATATCAATTGAAATTTATAGAGAATACATGCATTATCGAATATAAATATGGTAAGTTGATTGGTATACGTAAAAGAATGAGAGGTTATGTTTTTCAATTGAATCCTACTAAGATGACATGTTTAGTTGATAATATTGATGACATTTGGTTATGGCATAAAATATTTTTTCATACAAATGTTGATAAGATTGTGATGATTAGTACTACACTTGTTGTTAGAGATTTTCCTAAAATTGTGAATCCTACTAACATAGTATGTAAGGAATGTGTTATGGAAAAGAAGAAGAAAAGTTAATTTCCAAGAAAGAAGTTTACTACTTCTACAAAGTTGGAGATTATTCAAAAATATTTGAGTGGTTCTACAAAGACAAGAGTTTTCTATGTTGAAAGGTATTTCATGATTCTTGTTTATAATTTTACTACAATGATGTGGGTAGCATTTGTTCAAGATAAGTTTGAATTATTTGAGAAATTTAAGATATCAAAGAATAGAGTTGAAAATGAATGTGGATGAAATATTAAATATTTGAGATCTGGTAGAGGATGAGAGTTTACTTCAAATGAGTTTAGCATTTTTTATGAAGAAAATGGAATTAAGAGCAAGTTTCAGCACTTAAGACACCTAGGGAAAATGGTATAACAGGAAGGAGAAACATATTTGTAACAAAGGCAACAAGAGCTATGATATTTGAGAATAATGTAGAAAATATATTTTAGAGAGAAGTTAGTCAATACAATAGTATACACTATGAATAGAGTACAAATCAAACAAGGAAGTGGTAAGACCCCCTATGAACTTTGGTTTGGAAATGCACCATTAGTTAAGTATTTCAAAATATTTGAAACTAATTGTTAAATTAAAGGGGATGATGACATTGGAAATTTTGGTTCAAGGAGTGATGAAACTTTATTTTTGTTTACTCATTGAAAAAAAAAGCTTATAAATGCTTTAACCTGAGATCTAAGACTATTGTTGAGAGTGCAAATGTTAGAGTGGATGAGGAATTTAGAATATAGGAAAGAATAATATATTATAATATTGATGAAGAGACTAATACAAAGACTAACCAAGAGGATATTGAGTTATTTTATGAAACTGAGACTAATTTGCAGAATGAGATACAAGTTGTGGAACAAAGGGAATAACCAAGAAATGAACCTAGAGAAGAAGTTAACGATAAACTAGTAGTACCTAATAAGAATTTGATAAAGAACCACCCTATTAATCATATTATTTGAAGAAAGGAAAAATGAGTTATGACCAGGAATAAGGTACATGAATAACTATGTTTGGTTTGACAAGTTGAACCTAAAAGTGTTGATGGAGCTAGTAAAGATGAATTTGCAATTTAAGTTATGAGAGAAGAACAAGATCAGATTAAAAAGGATAAGACTTGGGAATTAGTTCCTAGACCTAAGGATAATAATGTTATTGGAACTAAGTTTAGAAACAATATTAATGAACAAGGTGAGGTTGTGAGAATTAAAGAAAGACTAGTATGTAAAGGTTATTTATGGCAAGAAGGTATTGTGTGTGATGAAACATTTACACTTATTTTTTATTAGATAAATAGGTTTTTCAAGGACCCTGAATCCCAAGAGGTAAAAGATAAACAAGGCTGATAATAAGCATTAAAAGCCTAGCCAAAATAGAACAAGTTTAAAGGCTGATAATAAGCACTAGGCCCAGCCGAATCCACAAAGGCCAAAGGAAAAGTCAAACAATTATATTAAACAACAAAATAGGAAAAAGCTAGGACAAAAATCTAGAGAAAAAGGAATAGATAGAACCATAGAAAAGAGCTAATCTGCATTCTTTCTTTCGAGCTCTTGCATGTTTTGGGCAGCCTCGTAGGCCATCTAGTTCTCCTCAACCTCTTGCTGATGAGTCATGTGTACATCCTAGTCTAGATTAGTGTAAGTGATACCTATGGAAATTTCATCATCAAATATAGCTTTTCCCTTGTCTTTTCCTTCCTCATCCCCCTACATACATCTATCTTTAAGCCAATCAGTTAATGACAAAATGTTGTCATTAATCAAGTTGAGTAGTGCAATCATCTAGCTCGACAGATTGTGATTGTAATTTTCTAGGTTGTGGATCCTCCTTTTCGCTAGGCTAATTCTATCATCCTCATCTATCCCCTTCTCAAGACCCGTTGAATTCCTAGCTCCATCCATTTGACCCACTTTCCCCTTGACCTCCTCCAGCTCATGAAAAAGCCACTTGATTGACATAAAATTGTCAATCATATTGTTGCAGGTGTTGTTCATGTTGGAATTATAGATGGAGTAACTGAGAGGGGGAGAGGGTGAATAAGTTACCACAAAAACAATTCATAGATCCCTTAGATGTCTTAATATTAATTTACTGCTGATACTCAGTAAACAATGCAAGAATATTGTAGCTCAGTAGATTAACTAGTTACTAATCATCTAGCATTCATAATTATTAATATGCATACAAAAAGTAAAATGAACACAAGAGACACCAGATTTAATGTGGAAACTCAATATGGGAAAAACCACCAAGTAACTAGCTACCATTTTTTCACTCTTCTGAAGTGAGCCCTATTAGGAACCAACCCTATTAAAGGTTACAATACACACTATTAAGTGTGACCCTATTAGAAGATTTAATCACCCTATTAGGAGTGGCCTTGCTAGAGGTCTTTAGAACAATTCAACTAAACTATCACCTTATTAGAGGATTTACAAAATGGTTATTAAACCAACTCTGTTGAGAGATTTGAAATCACTGCTACAATTGTTAGAAAGCAACAATGAATTAACTTGAACAAGATGCAACTGAATTTGCTAATAATAGGTCTTTTTTCTATGCCATTAAATCCTTCTTGATCAAATATGGCTTTGCTATTCCTCAATGATCTCTGATCATCCTTTAAATTTGCTTCCACAATAATTAGTCCTCATATCACATTAATTCTATACTTCTATCTCGCACGCACATTTAGAATTCGCAACTTGACCTCTTAATTATACCATTTAGATTGTCAAGTCAACTCAGTCACATGTTACATTTACCAATAAACCATACATCAGTCGGCTAAAAATATTACTCCAAACAAATAAATGTTATTTTATAAAACTATGAAATCCTTTACTAGCTGATCTTGCTCGGTAAATACTACTTCCAAAAATTTTCTATGTTAACCATCTTGACTCGGTTAACATTGCAATATCTATAAAATCAGTTGGCTGCCAAGTTTACTTGGTAAGAATTGAATTCCTTCATGAGAGCTTGATAAGAACTGCTTCTACCATATTTCCTTTGATGACCGAGTGAGCTTGGTAAAGATTAAATTTATTTAATTACCCTGAAAGCTCAGTAACAATTGTTTACTTGGTAGATACTGTAAGTTTTCTTTTACTAACCTTCTAAGCTCAATAGATTCTATCCTTTGCTTTGCTAACCTTCTGAGCTCAATAGACTCTATTCTTTGCCTTGCTAACCTTCTAAGCTCGGTAGACACTATTCTTTTCCTTGCTGACCTTTTGAGCTCAGTACACTCTGTCTAATGACTGATATGACATTTTTGTGACATCAAAGACAAAACACAATTGAAAATTTGTATCCAATAGTTCAAAAGGTTCATCTCAATTTCTCTAGTATTATTAGAGATTGTCACAATCGCAGGGTTAATTAACTCTTCAAGCCGCAACTCCTCCTAGTTGTCCACCAGAATCTGGGGATTCATCACTTCTCTAAAAATATCCATTTTTGTTGTCCTCACATTAAAATTCCTCCAGGATTTCCTCTTGTCTTTGGCCAACACTCCCCCCCCCCCCCCATCTCTAATATTGTCCTTTATCTGCTCATCTGGATGGGCTTGAGGATGGATAAGAGAGAGAGGCAGTGAAGATATATCTGGTTTCCACTAGGACCTCTCATCCTCCATCCCCACCCACTTGCATTCCTTCCCACCCTGATCTTCCTATTTTTCCTCTTGCTCCTCCTTATCCTCATCTTCAGTCTCCATGTCCTCCTCTTCATCACTATAGTCCTTCTCCTCATTCCCAAGCATCTTCTGACCATGACCCCTAGGGCTTTTTCTACTAGGGGTAATGGGAGATGACAACTTCTTATCATGATGTGTAACATTTTTACCAGAGAAAGTTAACCCCCCTTCCTCAGAGCTAATGCTCTAAATTTCATCTGAGTTAGAGGAGTAGCTTGAGCTTCCATTTTCTTCTTTCCCAACCTATGAGGGGATGTTACTTATTGTCTGATTCTTAAAGTGCTCATAGATAAGCAATAACAACCCCTCATGTAGAGAGGGGTTAGCAATGGGATTCTTTTTGAAGCTAGACACTGCCTTGCTCATGGAAGTCAATAGATAGAAAGGAAAAGAAACTTTACCATCATGCCAAAAATGATTCAAAAGAACAAAATGGTGGGTGTGAAAATGATCAAACCTAGGGTCAAGAGTAATGTACTCGATGACAGCGCGCAGAACATACCTCCATAGTTTCATTATAGAATTTGGATCATAGAACGTATCACTCTTTTTTAGGGCATTCAGCTACTTAGTGTTGTCCACAAAGTCCACTACATTGGACGAGATCTTTTTTTCCCTAAAGAACTTAAAACCCTCCATCTGAATCTCAATAATAGCCAAAATCACCTCCTTCGTTATCATAAATGAAACCCCATTCACCTTGACTCTACCGTCCTTCCATGAGCTGACCATGCTATTTGTCACATTTTGATAAAAACCATGTAGCTTCATGATAGATCTTGTAATCCCACCCTGTTCCAACTTCTCCCACACTTTTTCCCTACTTCTCCATTTTTCCATCTTTCCCACCGGTTCTTTTCTGCACCTTTCACCCACCATTTTAGCACTTTGCACTCCCACAATTCTCATAAGCACAACCCTCTATAACTTCACCACCTAGTGGAAATCTCTATGTTAAAGAATAAAGCCAAAGAAATTAACCTTATTGTTGCACAAGTTGCATATGCAAAAAATGACCCATAATGTGTGCCGAATAAACTATAGTAAATTCCACCTCTTGCACTTTCCAATACAACCTTTATGAATCATAACCTTTCCACAAAAGCCTTTCCTAGTCATAATTGCAAATTGATCTCCTCTATACTCCCTTGGATCTTATCTAGCTCGATCAAGCTCTTAACATTGACCGAAAAACTTTTTCTCAGTTGCCAGGTTACCTTTTGGTCAGATTTGACTCCTTTACTTGCGAACCAATATGCCATCGGGTTTGCTTCCCATAAAACATGAGTGACATGGACTCTATTAAATTTAGCAAGAGCCTCATGAGTCTCTTCAATTAGATTTGCAATCATCCACAAATAATGAGAGTTTCCATTTATATATTTAATAATGTTATTCAAGTCCCCTTCAAGCTAGAGATTAGTAACTCCAACTTCAAAAGCTAGTTTCACTACATGGCAAGCCGCACTTGCTTCCACAAAGTGATTAGTTTGGAAGCCAAGTGGAAGAGAGAAGGCTGCTACTCCCTCCCCAAATTCATTCCTTATTATGCCTCTACATCCTAAGGAGCCAGGGTCTCCCTTGGAGGCCCCATCAAAATTGGCTTTATGCCATCCTTCTAGGGGGAGAAGCCACTTGGCTTCCTATCTTTTTAACATTCTTTCTTTTTCCTTCTTGATTTTTCTACCACCTGCTTTGATATCCCCCCCTTCCTTACTAGGTAGTTTTCCTTTATATTTTTATAAATCTTCTTCTCGAACACTACTATTGGCTCCTCTCTATCTCTAAAGATTCTATTGTTCCTCTCCTTCCATATGCACAAGCAGTAGTGAGGTAAGATCTAGATACTTAATTCCTACAAGATAGACAAATTGGACAAATTTTTCCATCAGCTGAAAAAATCCAGGAGATTATCCAGCATGCACCAACAAATCCCTAAGTCTTGGGTAAGGAAATCAAAGCTCAAAGCGTACACTAGAAAGTTCTGAATGGTGGATTTAACCAATTGGCAGTTTTCTACTTGACTAAGAGTAGCTCCTTTCCAGCCAACTAATTTTTTGCTAAACCTATCCATAATACTGTTCTAGAAGGAGTCAAGAGGAATCGGTCCCAAAGGAAGCCCAAGGTAAGTAGAGGGAAACTTTCCCACTCCACAACCCAGAGTCCTAGAAATTTTTCTCTATCTGTCCTCTAGGATATTAATAAAGTAGAAAAAACTCTTATCCCAGTTAATAAGTTGACCCAAACCTCTAGAGTAGATATCCAGGACATCCTTCATAGCTTTTAGAGGAAGGTTTTATCCATTTGATTCTACCTTCCTTCTTCTTTCTCTCAATAAGCCTTCCTATATATTCAGCTAGGATAATGAAGAGAATAGGTGAGAGAGGATCCCCCTAACAAAGAACTCTTGAGGGTTTGGAAAAATTTGAAGGAGATCCATTAACCAACACAGCTAGAGAGGAAGTAGAGACAAGCTGAGATATCAACTTACAAACTTTTAAATCAAACCCAAAAGCCTTAAGCACCATATTAAGAAAAGACCAGTCTACTCAGTCATATGCTTTAGAGACATCCAGTTTAAGAAACATCCCTTCCCATTTTCCAACTTCCATGGAGTGGATCACTTCGTGCACCATCATGATCGAGTCTAAAATCTGTCTACCTCGGGCAAAACCTGTTTGTTGCTAAGAAATGATCAAAGGGAGGAGCTTCAACAACCTAGATGTAAGCAACTTCAAAATAATCTTGTAAAAGGAATTGCATAAACTAATAGGTCTAAACTTGTCCAAAGAATTAGCCCCAGGCACTTTAGGAATGAGAACAAAAAAAGTGGAGTTAATCTCCTTAAGAATGCTCCTGGCTCCAAAGAATTCTTGAATAGCCTTGACCACATCTTCTATCACCACCTACCAATACATCTAAAAAATGAAGGTAAACCATAAAGTCCTAGAGATTTATCCGCAAGCAAAGAAAAGAGAGCTTCATGAACTTCAAAAGCTATAGGAATAGCTTGAAGCATTAAATTATGGTGGGGTTGGATGATTTGAGGAATGCAAGCAACCATGTCTTCTTGATCCACCTTAGATAGTAGAGGGTCCCAAGACAAGAGAGAGGAGAAGAAGGAAATAGCTTTAGCTGATATTTTATTCTCCTTAGTCAAAAAATCATGCCCTTTCATGATACCAACAATTTTTTTATTAGCTCCATGCGTGAGAGTGGTTAGATGATAGAACTTCGAATTCTGATATCCATCTTTAAGCCAATTAACCCTAGATCTTTGTCTCTAGAAACTCTCCTCTTTGTTGATGATATTATGTAAGTCTGAAAACATTTACACTTGTTACTAGAATAGAAGCAATAAAAATATTTTTGGCATATGAAACTAATAAGAAATTTAAAGTGTATTAGATGGATGTCAAATCAACATTTCTTAATGACAAATTAGAAAAAGAGGTTTATATTAGACAACCTAAAGGTTTTCCTTTAACTGAGGAAGGACATATGGTTTGTAAGTTGAAGAAAGTATTGTATGGATTGATACAAGTACCTAGAGAATTTTATGTGAGATTGGACAAGTGTTTGGCAAAATTGGGATTTGCTAAAGGTACTGTAGATAGTAATTTGTATTTGAATAAAACTAAAGTTGGTTTACTAATTGTTGAAGTGTTTGTGAATGATATAATCTTTGGAGATGATGATAAATCATGTGAAGCATTTGCAATAGAAATGAAAATGAGCATGATTAATGAGATAAAATATTTCTTGGGATTGCAGATTGTGTAGAACAATGATGGCATTTTTGTATCACAAACTAAGTATTTGACAAATTTCTTGAAAATATTTGGTTGAGAGAGTTACAAAACTGTTGGAAGACCTATGGTACTAGTTACAAGTTATCTATACAAAATGAAATTCCCACTATTGAACAAAAGAAGTATAGGTCTATGATTAGAGGATTATGATATCTAACTCACACTAGACTAGATATAGCCAATGTAGTTGGTATTGTTGCAATATTTCAAGATAATCCTAAATAATTACATTATGCAATAGTAAAAATAATTTTCAAATACTTAAAGGGTACATCTAATTTTTTATTATGGTATGAAATCAAATGATTTTACCCTATATACATACACTGATGTAGATTTGGAAAGAAATTTGGATGAAAAAAAAAAATAAGTGGTGGATCATTCTTCTTGGGAGGAAGATTGGTTTCTTGGCTAAGCAAGAAATAGGATTGCATTTCACATAGCATAGCAAAAGTACAGTATGTAGTAATAGAGAATGATTGTAATATGATCATTTGAATGAAACAAATATTGAAATATATTGGAATTTATTTTATAGAGCCTCTTATCATACATTGTGATCACACAAGTACAAGAGTATGTCTAAGAATCTTGTTTTACATTCAAAGACAAAGAATATATCAATAAAGTGTCACTTTTTTAGAGAGAAACTTGTAGAGAAGGATATCAAACTAGAGTATGTAAGTACAAAGGACCAAATAGAAGAATATTTACAAAGCCTTTTCCAAAGGATAATTTTGAGTACTTGAGAGGTATGCTTGGAGTTATGTCCTTGCCTACTTTTGAGTAGTTGATATAGAGATTGTATCATTCTCGTAGTAGTAGAGTAGTATTCTAGAATGGATACTTGATGCTTCCTCTATGGGGGAGTATATATGTTTGAGTTGAGTGATGAAGAACTCTTGGTAACTAGTACTTAATAGTGTCTCTGGACACGTGAACTTATTTCATATCTTATGTATTTGTATTGACATAATGATGTCATGTCATTGATGTCAATGGGAGAGAAATAGCACATGAATAACATATTTTGCATATGTTTGGGAAAGATATATATGTTTGAGGGAGAGTAGAAGATATCTTATGGGGAGAGTAATACATGATATATATATATATATACATATATATATATATATACATACATATATATATATACATATATATATATACATACATATATATATATACATATATATATATACATATACATATATATATATATATATACATATATATATATATACATACATACATATATATACATATACATATATATATATACATACATATATATATATACATATATACATATATATATGTATATATATATATATATATGTATATATATATATGTATGTATGTATGTATATATATATATATATGTATGTATGTATATATATATATATATATCAATGGGAAAAATGTCAATTGGGGAGATTGATATTCTTGTGAGAGAAAGATTTTATTGATAAAGAGGATTTAAAAAGTTGGTTATACTAAAGTGGACATTCATGGGCAACATGAATGGGGGAGAAAATGCAACAAACATAGTTGGTATTCATGGAGGGGCAAACCCACAATACTGGGTACCACTTTTGGGGGATGAAGGAAATCGCAAAATGAGGAAAAATTCAAATATTGAATTTTTTGTATGTTCACGCGAATGCGCTCACAATGTTTGCATGAACATAAAACAATTATATGTTCGCGCGAACATATTTTTAACAAAAATTTTGCAATTAAAATTCCATTTTTTCATTTGAGTTCTTGATAAATTTGGTTCTTTTGTATGTTCATGCAAACACGAATTATTTTACATGTTCGAGCAAACATGTTAACTTAAATTTCTGACCACTAGAATATTTTTTCTCATATGTTCATGCGAACATGTGTTTGCACGAACATGTGAAATATGTTCATGAAAACATTATGTTCAGGAGAACATGTGTAATATGTTCGCGTGAACATTATGTTCGGGTGAACATGTCAAATTACAAATTTTTGGTGTTTTTTCTAGAAAAAAAAAGAAATTGGCTCTTTTGGCCCCTAAAATTGAGATTGAATGATCTCCTATTGTAAAATTAAAAATGCCAATTTGTGTTGCTTAGAGCAAGCTTTCCAACAACTATAATTATAATACATATTATATTCATTAAGACTTTCAAATATGTGTTTAACTCATTATAGGTTCATTACCAATTGAACATCAACTAACTTTGACACTTCAAGAAAATTAGTAAATTAGGTCAAAAAAATTTTGAAAAATATCTAGGAAATAGGTTATTGAGATAGCTTTCTATTCAAAAAAAAAAAAAAAGATTTATGATAAATTAAGTTCAAGTTGTTTGTGTCAAAATGAACATATGTCTAAATTACAGTTAGTGTCACTTCAAAACTTCATAAACTATACAATATTCAACCGAATTGAATCAAACCAAATGCATCCTCTAGATATTTATGTTAAAAATCCAATGGAAAAAGAATTACCTAATTATATTTTTTTAGAAAAAAAGTTATGTGTGTCAAACAGACTATGAATCTTTAAAAATATTGAATTTTAACATGTACCACTTTTCGGAGGAGAAGAAAAAATTGACATAAATAATTTTTTTTTAAAAATTAAAAATTATGGTTACAAAGTAGGAATAGAGTACTGAAAATCACTAGTTTATGTCATCTTGAAATTATTCATATTTTTAAGGATATAGTCACTCAAATGTGAGGTTTGTTTCAAAAATATTGATTTCAGTGTCAAAATTGGTCAAAAAGTGGAACCCATTACTGTGGGATTACCCGGAGATTAGATGGTTTTTATCTATGTTGTCATCAATGCCAGAGTGGTAGATCATTATCATGAAAGCTAATGATATTCCTATGGGGGAGTATCCTAAAATTGTTGCAGAACTTTTATAGTGATCATATGTTGCATTCATGGTAATATTTTTCATTGATGTCAACATAGATGTCATTTTGTGAGATTGACAGAGAAGCAAATAAAGATTGAGATCATGTAGTTCAAATATCAAAGATGAAGCTATGCACAATTTGGGATGTGTTATATAGAATGTCATGATGATTTGGTTAAGTACACATATGGAAATATGAAGACAATGGATAGTTATTCAACATTTATTGAAGATAGTGATTAGATAGAATCTATGTGTAGAAGTTACTAATGTTTTGATTTTATCTCCTAGTAGAGATGGAATTTGGCTAACAAAGGTTGTACAATGATATAAGACAAGCTGAAGATGATGTGTTTAATTTATAAAAGTCAAAGGTTACACATGCAAATAATTATGAAGTTTGTGAGTTAACAGTTTGGTTATGATTGTGTAAAGATGCAATATTGTAATGTAACATGTAAATATAATATTTTAAGATGGACTAATATTATTATCGTAAATTGAGAAAGCCCCAAGGTTGACTCAGTAACTTATTCTAGGACTTAGTATAAAGGAAATTGTATTTCCTTGTGGTATAATTTGATTTAAGTAATGAGATTGTGTAAAGTGAGTATGTGAACTTGTATGTGAGATCTAGTGAACTTGATATTGAATATCTTTTGATTACATAAGTGTTTGGTGTTTGGTGTAGTTTAGGTAGGATGAGATGAAAAAGAGAGTTTATTTGAAAAATAAGTTGTTATGAATAGTTGGTTATGTTGTTTAGTGTGGAGCCTAATCAGACCCCAAGTGGGAGATTGTTAGATTGTAGCGACTTATCAAGGAAGTATTATACATACTCCATAATTCCTTGGCGAGGTTCAAGGGCAGAAGCCACCCATATAGTCAAGGTCATTAGGCCATGGTTGTCTGGGGGTTTGGGGGTGGAGCCCCCGAAAAAAAAATGGGCCCTATTTTATCAAGATTTTGGGCCGACATGTAATTATTAATTATAACCCTAAAGTAATAAAAATACTTCTATAAAATGGCTTAGGGTTAGGGATTGTTTCAGTGTGGTGTTGCAAAAATTGGTTGTTGTGGTGGTATTGAGTTGTAAGAGATTATAGATTGTAATTAAGTTGTAATCATTGGATTGTAATAATATCAGACTTGTTGTTTGGTAGACATAGCCCAAGGATTGGGTGAACCACATTAAATCTTGGTGTCTTGTGTGGAAGAAATAATATAATCATTTCCACATAACCCATAATAGATCTGAAATAAATATGCAATTGAAATTCACATGCAAGAGAATAGACTACATACCAACAAAAATGTGACACAAGATATACCCTAGGAAACCCGCATTGAGGGATAAACATAGCCTCTAAAAGCATCCATCATCATGTATTATTTAGCAAAAAATACCATTGCAATACAACCATAGAAGCCTTTAAAGCCATAGTCACAACTAAGCAATCCATGTGAACAAGTATGAATCCACACATCCCATGTTATGCTTCCAACCTTCACAAAAATGCTCCCTTGGCTAACTTGTCAAGCCTTGTCCCACTCGACTCTTTCCCTTTTTGCCTTCTATCTTTCTCACCCTTCTCACATAAAACAACTACCCTTGTGGCTGCTTGTCTAGTAGCAAGTCCCACAAAACTACTAAATGGTATTACATAAACCATGTGCTAAAACCATGTGCTACCTAACCCATTGACCCCACCTTTAATATTGGAATTGTCATTCTTTTCCCCAATATTAAATTATTACATAAAATATTATCACAATGTTGCAATAAAACTCATCAAGTATATCCCATGGGAATCTTTACATGTTGCACATCCATGTAGGTGCTCTTAGATACAACATTACATAATAAAATAAATTAATATAATATAACAATATTATGCAATGTGTGCAACACCCATTATCTCAACAATCTCCCACTTGTTGTATACATTGCATAGGGTCAATCTATAGCCACATAAATAAATAAGGGAATAATCTCACCTAGCACATTCACCATCATGGATCAAAGTACACGAAGTGCTCCATCCTGGTACCCACAACAAAATCAAAGTATCCAACATCTCAAACATGAATGATCTCACCTCCTATTATGCCACTACCACTGGACATGCATACAAGCCATCCAAAGAGAAAGCCACCCAACGTGTCACATTAGAAGATCATAAAATCTTGTGCCAATTGAAATGACAAGCACAAAAAACCTAATCCAAAGGTAATCCCATGTATCTGTAGTTGTCAAATGTCTATAGCTGAAATAGAAGCCACGGCAAGTGCCAAACCTATCCAACTATCCATACCTCCAAAGGTATACCAAGTGTATCTCACAATCATCAATATATCCAATCTATAACTTGCATCACAAGCCTCAAGAGAAATACCTACCATATATATACCAAGAATTTGCCACTACAAAAGATAATGTCAAATATATAACCAATCCACTCACAACATCTCAAAGAAGTGAATCCATGTAGTATCAAGGACATCCACAACATATAAACCAATAACTTGCAAGAACAACTCTCATTACAAATCTTGAATACTCTCCCAAGTTCTCCACAACCAAAAAAGGAAAGAGATAAAGGAATAACCATGTCATCTCTCACATGATATACATGAGCACAAACTAGTGATCACAATCTCTTAACCAATCTCAAATCAAATGTAAGCAAAATTGAACATCCAAAAAGATAACCAAGACCAAAGAGAAAGTCATGCAAATCATAACCTGTATCATGTCTTTCAACACACACCTCTAGATGTAAACTATGTAAGTAGGATCTACTCCATAAAACCCCAACAAGAAGTTGCAATAACACCCAAATAATACCATATAACTAGTCATAGATGTAAGCCTCTCACAAGAAGATCAAACTCATAAACCATTTCTAATCCAAGGAATATGCCCAAAATAAAACCATCTCCTAATCTAAACCAGCATAACAACATATGAAAAATGGAGATAACCAATGCTAAACCATCTCTCAAATGAACCCTCCAAAACTAACATATGTACTATAGCTCAAGACCCATATCCATGAAAGACAAGAATAAATGTAATGCACCTAAGAGAAATAATGGGCTATACCTCTCAAGTAGCAAACCGTCAAGTAGACCAAAAGTGGGTAATGAGAATGCTTATCAAGATATCCAAGTCTCCAACCAAGACTCATCTAAGAACAATCTCCTCTCAAGTCCATATCAAGTGAATGCCCCTTAGTCTTCTTGTTGAAACCATCAACTATCCCAACAAATACTTCTCTATTCATAAGAGAAATCAACATCACCACTATCTCTAAGTATCCATGAGCACCTATAACCAATCAATCCATGCCAACTCCAAATGAAACATAGCAATATCATGAAGTATCCAACTTATGATCAATGTACTCAATACGGAGAAACTATACCAAGATCAATGTAAAATTTCCAACCATGGCCTCAAGAACATAAACATGATAACATGATATAAACCATCTCAACCAATGAGATAACATGCTCCATATGAACATACTATAACATTTCAAAACTCTAAATGCATATCAAGTGTATACCATGACATAAGAATGAAACCATCCTCACACCAAGGATAACCTATTAAATGAAAGCATAAACCACACCTTTACCAAGAACCTTAGGAGTCCTCAAGATGCAACATCTCCACACACCACCAAGAAAACCATCTTGACATACCATGAAGAACCATCTCCACACACCATGAAGATAACCAAGAACCCTAGGAATCCTCAAGATCTAACCATCTTCACACACTATGAAGAATACAAGTGCACCATGCAAATGGCAAAGATGCTTCTGTAGCAATAGGATCTAAGACAAATCTCCAACATCTGCAAACACTCAATAAATATATCAATGCCAAAAAATCCCACTCAACCATGGTACCAAGGCATCATAAAATCCATCTTCTACATGAAGATCCTCCAAGTCTACACTCACACAACCAAAGTGTCAACACCAAGTGAAACCAAGATCTCCAAACCCAAGAAGGTACAAACCAAACTAGGAACTAATCCTACATTGTCACCTCATCACTATCACAAGCTCCCACTAAACTGTGTATCCAATTTATCCATGACATCATGGTGAAAAAATCCATCCTCTAACCATGAGAATCAACCAAGGCATCAAACCATCAAAGAACTCAAAGTGCACATCATGAGCTCATCAAAAGAAACCAAATAACCATGATCCTCAACCAAGAAGATATACCTATTTATTCAATCATGTCATGCCAAAATCCATGGCACCATGATGACATCCATGAACCGAGCAACTAACTCACAATGTGTCCAACCTATGAGCATAAAATAGTCAACCACAATCCTTTACCATGATTGTACCTAGTAACAACATTTCATTCCTTCCACATGAAGAAAAAATTAGAAAATCATGTGACTTAAGGCATAGACAACTCAAACCCAAGACATCAATTTGAATATGCATTAATAATGAAATATCAATGGGCAAATACAATCCATAACCAACCCATAAATTCAATTTATAAATATAGACCGCTTACAACACTGCACAACTTGTAGACCCAACAAGTCATCATAAATATCCAACTAAATACGAATAATCATATCATCATGAGACCAATCTAAAATATAAACTGAGTATATAATGACATCAAATCCAAATCTCCCAAATATACAATGCCATTAACTCACAATGTTACCATCATCAATATATATTATAAACTGTTCAGATCAATATATCACTAAATAAATCATGCCAAACCTACACCAAATCTAAACCAATGTGTAGAGCTCTCCAAGAGCTTTTTGTTGACTATTCGAAGTCCAAAATCTGACTCTATATGCCCAAGTTATGCCTTAATATGTACTCAAAATAAACAAAATCTGACTTTCATGCTCTTAGAACCTAAAAAAAGGTCAAAATCATAGAACCAAACTTACACCATATTGTAGTGCTCTAAATTAGCTTTCCAATGCATGTAAGAAGTCTAAAATCCAATATCCTGAGAGAAGGTTATGGCCATTTTACTAAGTCTTTTTACCATTTTCACTGGAGAAAAAAAAGTGACAAAAGTTCCAATGGGATTAAATTTGACAACCATCATGGGCTGAAACTAAAAAACTCTTTCATTTTCTCTGAACATGGCCAAACTAGGGCATATTATATATCAAAATTTATGGAAACATTAACCCGAATCCAATGGTGAGGTCTATTTCTACTTGGGAGGTCATTTATGCAAGCTCCCCCTAAAACCCTCATTTAAACCAAACATCTAAAAAATCCTTTTGTCAAACAATTTTGCATGCCCAAAATCTACCAACATCATAACAACAAATCCAAAAGCCTCAAATTTGCAATAAACAACTCATATATATTGCCCTTTTTTTTATCCTATCATGCATTCCCATGGATTCAATCTAGGGTTACAATAATAAAACCAAGGCATAATCGAATGCTTCCAAGTGTCTTTCTATCCAAAAGATTCCAGTTGTCTTTTGACATAGATCCCTGATTCTTGGTTTTGCTTTCCAACAGCTTACATAAATTCTTCTGATAAAGATAGTCTTCCATTTTCATCTTCCATAACTGAAAGTTTTGCCCATTAAATTTGTCTACCCTCAGCTTACCCTCATTTATCATCACTCCCACTCAACCATGAAACTTTCCTACACAGAATAACTGAGAAAAAAAAAACTCTCTCTAATACCACTTGTTAGGACTAAACCTCAGACAGAAATAACAATTACATGCAAATATACCCAATATCATAAAATAATAGATCACATAGAAAAGAACACAAGACACCAAGATTTAACATGGTTCACCCCCTAGGCTACATCCACCAAACAAAATTTCTAATATTATTACAACTGAAAAACAACCTCTCTCTAATACCACTTGTTAGGACTAAATCTCAGATAGAAATAACAATTACATGCAAATATAACCAATATCAAAAAATAATAGAGCACACAGAAAAGAACACATGACACCAAGATTTAATGTGGTTCACCCAATCTCTGGGCTACGTCCACCAAACAAAAAGTCCTATATTATTACAATCCAGTGATTAGAACTTGATTACAATTTGTAATCCCTTATAGCTCAATATCACTACAAGAACTAATTTTTGCATCACTACACTGAAACAATCCCTAACCCTAAGCCCTTTTATACAAGTATTTTTACCACTTTAGGGTTATAATTAATAATTACATGTCAGATCAAAATCTTGATAAAATAGGGCCCAAAAAAATCTTGGGGGCTCCGCCCCCAAACTGTTGTTCAGGGCCCAGCCCAGCCCCGAACCCCACCAAGGAATTATGGAGTATGTATAGTACTTCCCTGATCAATCACAACAATCTAACAATCTCCCACTTAGGGATTGATCGGGATCCACATTAAACCCTTGGTAGGGTTCAAGGTCGGGTCTGGCCCCGAGCGGGGGTTTGGGGGTGGCATCCCCCATATAGCCAAGGTTGTTAGGCTGCAGCTGTCTAAGGGTTCCCCTCGTGAAAAAAAATTTTGGGTCCTATTTTATTAGGATTTTAGGTTGACATGTAATTATTAATTATAACCCTAAAGTGATAAAAATATTTGTATAAAAGGGGTTAGGGTTAGGGATTTTTTCAATGTGGTGATGCAAAAATTGGTTCTTGAGGTGGTATTGAGCTATAAGGGATTATGAATTGTAATCAAGTTGTAATCATTGGATTGTAATAATATCAGATTTTATGTTTGGTGGAGGTAGCCTAGGGATTGGGTGAACCATGTCAAATCTTGGTGTCTTTTGTTCTTTTATGTTGATCTATTATTTTATGATATTGGTTATATTTGCATGTAATTGTTATTTCTGTCTAAGGTTTAGTCCTATCAAGTGGTATTAGAGAGAGGTTGTTTTTCAGTTGTAATAATATTAGACTTGTTGTTTGGTGGACGTAGCCCAAGGATTGGGTGAACCACATTAAATCTTGGTGTCTTGTGTTCTTTTCTATGTGATCTATTATTTTCTAATATTGGTTATATTTACATGTAATTGTTATTTCTATCTGAGGTTTAGTCCTAAGAAGTGGTATTAGAGAGAGGTTGTTTTTCAGTTGTAATAATATCGGACTTGTTGTTTGGTGGATGTAGCCCAAGGATTAGATGAACCACGTTAAATCTTGGTGTCTCGTGTTATTTTCTATGTGATCTATTATTTTTTGATATTGGTTATATTTACATGTAATTGTTATTTCTGTCTAAGGTTTAGTCCTAATAGGTTATTGGTATGATTTTGAAAAGGATAGTACTAAGGTCAGGTGGGTAATGAGTTCAGTGGTCTTTACCCAGAATTTTTTTGGATAGTGGGTCCTTCTACCTTCCACAACTCCTAACAAAGTTGGAATCTCCTAATAGGGATTCAAACTCTCCTAACAGGGACCGATATGTGCTATATGTATTTATGTTGGCAATATGGCCAAGTAAGGCAAATTAATACAGTAATGAAGTTTCCATTTATGGAAAATATATCTTATGTCAAGAAGAAAAAATGTACATATAAAGATTTCACAGCTAGACATAGAAAATTATCGAAGTATCAGATAGTTTTACTAGCAGTATAGAGTTAGTTTTGGTATGTGTAGTCTACATAGACATTTTGGGTACATGTGCACTCTGATATAGATAGAATGGAGTTTCATGATGACGTGTTCAAGAGTGTAATATAGTATGGATAGCACGACATCAAATATAATAGTTTTGTCAATAAGACAGTGTACAACACAAAATAGAGAATAATAGAAAAGAATGTATTATGGGTTAAGGAATTCTTTCGGATACAAAATAATTACTTAATTAGGGATGACATCCTAGATGTTAACCCTAAGAGAGAAAAGTTAATTTTATATATTTTTAATTGTGTAAAGCAATAAAGGCGGACTAGACAAAGTTTTGTAAAGTGTAAAGGTAGAAAGGAAAGATCATAGAATGCAAAGTTGTAAAACAAATTTTTTTTAAATGATATGCAAACTTTTGCAAGGACTGTATATGTGTTATGAAAACTTTATGTGATATGAAATCCAATGTATGATCAAAGGTGTACAAAGAACAATAAAGGAAAGATCAGATGTTGGAGATATAAGCATTGTGAAAGAGATTTTTGTATCTATCTCTTTTTGTATCACATAACTATATTGTATATTGCATGTTTGGGCAGTGGACTCATCTTGCATACATTGTAATTGTAATACCGACTCCTAATAGGGTTGAGGCTTTTAACAGGGCCTAGTCTTCTAACAAGGACCAATACATTATATGTATTGAATAGACTCCTAACAAGGTCAATATTCTTAACTAGATGCTTTTTTTTTAGTGGATCCTTTGTGGCTACCATACCCACTAGGTTTTCCCTAGTTAACAAAATATGGTGTTATGAGTTCTCTTTGTGTCTGGTTATCATTATTGTCTAGCATTATCAATTTATTTTCTTGTACATGTTATAAGGCAATTAATAATATCTAGTTTTGGGCTAAAGTGTATAGAATATTGATTCACTTGCCCCCACCCCGCTCCCAATATTTTTTATTTCTAACAATTTCATTGACTTCTAATAGGGTCCATCCTCTTACAAGGAGTTTATATATTAGTACATAATTTTTTGGGTACTTTCCGCACTAGGGTTTTCTCTTTGATCAAGGGTTTCCCTAGTTAAAAAATCTAGTGTTATTATGTATGGTAATATTTCAATGCTTGTTGCATCAATTGTTTACATGTTATGGATTTAATAAGGATATTGAGAGTCATTTTAATCAAATAACTGATTCACTCCCCCCCTCCCCCCCCCCCCCCTCCAATTATCTTGGTGTACTTTACTTTCTAACATATCCTTATAGATTTTATTGCAAACTCCTAACTGATTAATTCATCAGAAGTGACAAACCATTGTAGCCCTAACAATGCACCCTCTTACTATAGTAGTGATGGATTTATGGGTACCACCCCCATTGCAAGTTTCCCTCTAATTAGGGATTTTTATGATACCAAATGAATGTGTTATGTGTTATGTTTCATGAGCTTATTTATATTAGTTGATGAATGTCGAATTAGTTATGTTATTTTCATTTTAAAAGTATTGTGATAAAATATTTGTGATTACTATGTTGTAGAAGGGAAAAGGAAAAGTTTTAAATATTTTTTAAAGGTAATTTTTAGGATACTTATTCACCGCCCGTTTCCCCCCCCCCCCCCCCAAAAGCATCCTATCTCTCCTTATTGTTCCAACAAGCTATTTTTTTATTCTACAAAATCTTATTTTATGGTCCAAATTATTGCAAATCTAACATGTTATAGCTATCTTCCATATCTAGGTCCAAATTTATTAGTCTATAGTCTACAATCCCTAACAATATGCCCAAAATTGTTTAACTTATGAAACATATCTCCATTTCTTATGACATTTATTCTTGTCAATGGTTTACAAGTTGCATGGTTAGTACTCTCATACATTCTATTATCATTATTATATCTAGTTTTCCTACATTCATTACATTTATGTTCATAAGAAAAGAGGTTATAGAAATAATTAGAAAGGGTTTAGTATACTTACCTATGGAGTCCTTCATGTTTTCAAGCTGATTACATGTAATGCATCTCCTATTGAATTGTTTCTTTACTTCTTCAAGTTATTCAAGTTGATTAGGTACTTCTTTGTTCATATATTCTTATTGCTTAGGTTGTTGGCTCACTAGATCTTGTTCCTTAGTACCTTCAAATCCAATAGATGATTCTCTGTCAACATATGAAATTCTTGTTTTGTCTCCAACGGATCTTTGTGCCATAATTTTCTAATCAAGTCTATCAGTTCTTGAATATAAATTCTAAAGATGTTTCTTTGTTTGTGTAAGTTCTCCTTTTACAATTGTATTGTACTTATCAAGTTTTGTATACTATAACTTTTTAGTCTCAAGTTTAGATATCACTTTGGTAAGTTTGGATTGAAGATATGCATTCTTTGATCTCAAATATAATTGACTTTTCTTTTCATCTTCCATCATGCTCATCTTCAAAATTTTAATTCCAAGCTCATGTTTTAGAATTTTATTTTCTTTTGTAAGTCTTGAAATTGCTTCATTATCCTTGATCTGACCATGTGACTCTTTATTTTCTAATTTAGATGATCCAATCTTCTCTTGAAATTTTTTAATAAAGTCTTCTGCATCTATATGTTTGATTTTCAATTTATTTATGTACTTTGTAACTATACCAAGTTCCTTAAGAGATTCCTCAACATTATTTTACAATTGATCCATATTCATATATATCTAACTTAAGATGCTAAACCTCCTTTGAATAATTGTTCTATAATACCAATTGTTAGAAATAAGGAATATTGAGAGGCGGGTGAATCAATGTTCTATAAACTATTTCCCAACTATTGATATTATTAACAATCTTTAAACTTGCATATATAATCAAACTAAAAATTAAACATAACCATAACATAATGAAACTCGTTACATCATTATTTGTTAACAAAGGAAACCCTCACCAAGGGAAAACCCTGGTGGGGATGGTACCCACAAAATGATCTACTAATCAAAAGTATCTTGTGAAAGATGTTGACCCTAGTAGGAGTCGGTTACATCTGTATGGTGTATCTATCCTTATTAGAGGACTAGTTCATTGTTAGAAACCTCAACCCTATTAAGAGTTGTTAAACAATATAAAAATATGCAATATGAGATGACTACTCAAAAAAGCAAGTACAACTTTACAATGCTATCAATAGATATAGATAGCAAAACCTTTATATAGTAGATATCTTCAATATTTGATATGTATTTTGGTTCCTTCTTCAAAACTAATCGTACAACCATACTCCTCTATACTAGCATCGAATTCACATCTATATTGATCATAGAAAGTGTACATTCAAACATTATATCATTACAATACAATGTCATAATTTGCTAAACCAAAATGTTCTTCCTTTATACAAATTTTTTTGATATGTTAGCCTTGTTGCTTGATACTTTTGTAATTTTTTTGTATTATCTTTTTCCACATGTGATTTAACATCTAGGATGTCATCCCATCATTGTCAAGTAATTATTTTGGTAAACCAAAAGACCTTTATTCTACCTTTAACTATGTTCTATCTTTTTTACCTATACCTAGAAAAGTTGCAATAACTCCTATACATATCCAAACTTTAAGCTATTTTACCCACACATCATACACATCATGTCCTTCCTTTCTATAAGTGTGAATAAGCCCAAGTGCCTCTAGTTAATTGTGCTAAACAAAATAGGTTGACTGTACACTATTTTGTTGATATGTACTTAGATAATACTCTAAATACATATGATTCAAACTTATCCTTTCATTTTTCCTTCTCAAAATAAGCTATATGTTTCTATAAATGAAAACCTTAATATATATCTTTATCCAAATTGCCAACAGATTTGAGTGGGATAATTTTAGGATTTTGATACCTAGATCAGATGAGTAGATTTAAGGACACTTGAACTTCATTTTAAAGATGTTGGTGCTAATTTTATGATTAGATATTTGTGGAAGGTAGACAGAAGTAGAAACAACTAAGAACTAATATCAAATTGGTGCTTATCCATGAGAAAGAAGTATTCAAAAGATGTCGTTCACTAGAAAAGTCAGGCTAGAGGAAGGAGATTACATAATCTTCGTGGAGTATCATAGTGGACTATAAGGAAAGTTTTTTCACATCTTTATATCTAATATTTAGTTTTATTTGTTAACATTAAAACTATATGAAGCCTTTAACAAGGAAGACTTATAATAAGTCTTTGAAAAATGCTCACATGGTATCTCTCCAAAGGGATCAAAATCCTCTAACAAGGTAACTTGAATAGAATGTTGTAATCTTAATAGATTATGTCCATTCCTAATTAGATGAGTTCTCAAAAGGAACATATATAAGCCTTTAATAGGAACCGTTAGTATCAAGTAGTGAACAAGGTTGTTCTCAAAATGGGTAAAGTGGTACTAATTCACCCCCCTCTCAGTACCAATTGGGAAAAATAATTGGTATCAAAGCACATACCCTAAAAGTAACAAGCCTTATAGCTTTAGGAAAGATCAAATTATAGCCGCTAGACTTTAGAGACAGCTTGATGATGCTTGAGATAATATTGAAGCCTTAAAATACAAGTTGAGAGAACCCCTAGTAAAAAGAATGAAACTGGTGAAGAAGATAGGTGAAAGCCAAGTACTAATAAAGAAACTTGAAGAGCAAAGTGGTTATGAATAATTGGAGGACGCAATCTCAAAAATCATGGCTAAGCATGGAAAGTTATCAAGAAATATTAGGACAATTAAAAAGGAACGAAAACATTCAACGGTAAGAATGAGTGAAGCACGGTATGAGAAAGGAATGGCATCCTTGCAAGAGAAAAAAGATTATGAAGAATTAGAAATAGCTCAAGAAGAGAAGTAATAAGCTAAAGAACTACTAAAAGAAAAAGAAGAAGAAATATCCATGATGGAAGAATAACATTGATATAGAAAACAAGAACATAGCATTCTTACAAGAACACTTTCATGAAAAACAATTAGTTAGAAGTTCTAAATGAAGAAGGGAAGTAGGTGGAAAAGTAAATACATCAACTAATGGATGAGGTGAAGAACATCAAAGAGGGGGGGAAAAGTGATGAAATCCAATGAAAGCACAAGGAAACTAGAAGAGAAACTTAAATCTCAAGGGTAAATCGCAACCTCAACTAGTCTAGGATTTGAAGGAATCAGCACAACAGAGAAAGGAGATATTTTAGGAATAAAAGACTCAAACACAATAAATAATAAGAAGAAACCAAACAAAGATATTTCATTCAGAAAACCTACTTTTTTTATTGTGGTAAAGTTGAACACATTTTAAAATTCTATTGGCATGGGAAAATAGTACCAAGTATTCAACATACCTATATAGGCTACTACAATCTTTGTCATTAGGACAATGAAAAGGGAACAAGAAAATTCAGTGGTAAGAATGAGTGAAGCACATGATGAGAAAGGAATGACATCCTTGCAAGAGACCAAGCCTATGAAGAACTAAAATAGCTCAAGAAGTGAAGCAAAAAGTTGAAGATTTAGTGAAAGCAAAAGAAGAAGAAATATCCATGATGAAAGAAGAACACTGATATATCAAGAAAGAAAATGGTGTCTTACAAGAATACTGTCATGAAAAAATTGAATAGTTATAAATTTTGAATGAAGAAGGGAAGTGGGTGGAAAAGTACATTCATCAACTAATGGATGAGTTAAAGAACATCAAAGAGGAAAAAAAGGAGTAGTAAAATCCAATGAAAGCATAAGGAAATTGGGAGAGCAACTTAAATCTCAAGGAAAATTGCAAGCTCAACTAGTCTAGGATTCGAAGGAATCAACACAAAAGAGAAATGAGAGATTTTAGGAATAAAAGACTAAAACACAATAAATAATAAGAAGACACAAAAGAAAGATATTTCATTAAAAAGACCTACTTTTTATTATTGTGGTAAAGTATAACGCATGTCAAAAATTTGTTGGCACAAGCAAACAATACCCAATATTCAACATACCTATAGAGGCTACTACAATATTTGTCATCAGTGTGGACATCGTGCACATGAGTGCATAGATCTTGTAAATGATGCAAGAGAGGAAGGTTACTATCACCATTGTAATAGGTATGGTCATAAATCCAAGGACTGTGGATTAAAAAATATTGAATGAAATTGTCATCTCCCAAGATGGGGAGAAAAAGTAAAAATAACAAGTGTGTATGATAGGTTATCTCTACCTATACAAATGATGGTCACTATGCATCCCACTAAAATCTAAGGATGGGCTATAGGAACAACACTAGACCATGGAAAAATACAGTCATGTCATAATACATATGTCATAAGATTGGTCAAATTGCAAAATATTGTTGGACCAATAACATAAAAGTGAGGAATGAAAGGAAAAAAATCATTTTATTGCAAAATTCAGCAAGGAATTTGTGAAGGTTTGGACCAAGATGAAAGAGGAAGGAGCTGAGGTCAAACCTAGAGAGGTTGTGAACTCATTGGTGAATGGTGAGACTTCCCAATCAGATTAAACTTGAAAGTTTTAAAGGGTTGCATGAGAAAATTAAGTCTTGTACCGATCCTCACATGCAAACTAGTAGGTTACAATGAGTGGTGTCTTAGAATAATGCAAGGTGGTCTTGCTTTTCCTGTGCAGACAAGGCATCAAATGTGTGGTCAGAAAAGCTTTTTTTGAACAAAGGTAGAGGTAGGTAAGAATTGTGGTTACCTTTAAAATCTCAACATTACTTAGACAAGAAAAGAATAACACTAAAACTTGACTGTTGGATGCATGTGTAACGCCTCGCTCGGGAACCCAAGAGAATTAAACCTAACATGTTACAATGTTTACTAAACTATTTTTTTTTGAAGTTTAAACAACATCAAGATAACATTAATGCAGAAGCAACATGAACATACACATAATCAATTACAGATATAGTTTTAATTCCTCAAGAGTTCCTTTACATTGAGTCACATTTAATGATTTTAAATTAATAAGTTTAAGTTCCAAGTACAATGTCTCAAGATCATAAAGAAATAACAAATACATAATCACATAAGCAAATGCATAAGTATAAACAATACAATGAAAGTACATCCAATTAATAACATCCACTGCACATGTCGCAGGGTATGTGAGAATAGATTCAATACATCAAAATACATGATAACATATATACATCATCTAAAAAGAAGTCTCTAAGATATGAAATAAGAATGATAAAGGTACATCTTCTGCAACAAACATCCAACAACTGGCAATGTGAAGGGGAACCCAAATGGTAAGAAGACACTACCTCTTGACCACGTGGTTACCTAGTCAGGCTTCCACTCCCACCGTGCAGGGAAGATAATGAACGATCCACATACAACTATCAAACATAAAACATTCCTAGGCAAGGTACCCCTAATAGCCAAAACTACCTCAAAGGTAACACATGCTACTCAAGAAGATAAGATAATCCAAAAAGAAAGAACACTCACTCAAATACTGACACCACATAATCAAACATCATACACAAACCAAGTATAAACCAAATACCAAGATCATAAGATAAAGTCAATAAAAGATAATCATCTCAAGTCAAAAGCCACATGTCAAAAGTACAACATCATGAATCACCAATCATCATCAATGAAAGCAAATAACCATAATAAACACATCCGACAATAGATACACCACCAACAATAAGTACGCCACATCCAACAATAAGTACACCACTAGAGATACACAAATCTATAGAGGAGACTCAGGCTACATACTAGGGAGTGTCATCACATGGCTGCTTGAGTTACCTTGGACTGATCTCTTAATAGACCCTGGACCCTCAAGCGTTGAGTTACCCTAGACTTGTTACTCTGAACCCCGGACCCTCAACATCACACATATGGAAAACTAGAAAGCCCTCTCAAGAAGACGAGGCACTCATCTCATTCCCATCCTTAGTCTATACAAGCACTAAAGGCATGGGTAGATCAAAAATCTCTAACTTATCTTTTTAGTGTGTTCCCCCCCCCCCATAAATTTTAATTACTAGATTATCACTTATTACATAACTTGCATTAGGTTACCCTGGTACTGACCACTTTGGGTCCCGGATCCCTATGCAAGCCACTCCCAAGTCACGTACCTAGACAACCTCTCCTAAGCACATAAATCCACAGTTGTGTTCCATACCGCAACACCCATAAAGATCAAACTCGGTTCCTTAACAAGCAACCTGATAACAAGATGGTTCTCCCATCCAAGTACACATAATTTCTCCACAAGATAAACCTCATAAATATAATCCCCAATATGAATCACAAAACACATCACAACATCTAGTACCATAAATAGTATACAAGAAATCTCACAAAACCTCTGGTGTACATCCTAGATTGGTCAACACCTACTCGACTCCCAAAATTCGAATGCATAGATATTACAAACAAACAATACAGTTCATAGTTGGGTTTGATTTGAAAAGACATAATAGAGTCAAAAATAACATTTTCAATTTGCATTTCAATGAATGTTTAAGTGTATAAGATTCTCAGTTTATCCCACCCAATAACCCATTCAACTATTCGACTCAAATATATAAAGTTATGCTCATGATAAAAGTCAATTTTCTTAAAAGAATAGTCTGAGTGTGCCCATTTATTTCTTCAAGTTATAAAAGTAACACTTTACTAATTTTAATCAAGTCATAATCATTAACAATAATAGATAAATTTACACATTCATAAATAACTCTTGATATTAATAATTCTTAATTAAATCAAATCTAATTAAGTTAATTAATAATCTTTTTAACCCTATTTCATTCTTTAATAACTAATTTAGTTATTAATAAAAAAATTTAATAATAATATAATTTTAAAATTTAATAATTAAAATTTTGTGTAATTTACATTTAATAATTTAAAAGTTTAATACTATTAAAATTTAATAAACCCAATGTATAATAAAAATACAATATAAAATAAAAATTAAAAAATATATATATTAAAAACGTTTTAAGCCCGCCGACTTTTAACACCGACCGCAGCCCTTTTAAATCTGCGGCAGCTTCTGCCGTAGCAGACTGCTGCTATTGCAGCAGTCTCTGTTGTGACAGCGGCTGACCACTGTACAATGGAGGACACAGGGGTAGGGGGTGGGTAAAACCTACCCCTCCCCATATTTATTATATATATTTTTTTTAAATAATATTAAATCGCCCTCGTCCACGTCCAGTACATTAGTAATTTTTTTCTTTTTTCAAAAATTATTATATTAGAAATTTAAGAACTATTTTATGATTTGATAAATTTTTATTTTATTAAAAATTTATGATATCCATTCAATTTCTAATTAAAAATTTTCTTTTTATTTCAAACCTTTTTCTCAAATGAATATTCGTTCTTAAAATCTATAGAAAGAGGACGTTTATCTTTTAAATCTCAAGCTCGATTTCAATATCCAAATAGAATCCCATATTTGTTTGATTTCTTATTTGGTCTTATGCATATTAAAATATAATTCTCTAAAATATACTCAACAAAGCATCCATCTAAGCCATGAACAGATATTTCTCAAACAAGAACAATATTGCATACCAGAAAAACAACACATGCAAAAGACACGGAGCAAACAGAAATTTGAAAAGTGAAAATTACTATACAATTTAAACGACGAGATCCTACCTGGATCTAATGCTAACCTTTGACAACTAGATACAAATTCCTATCGCAAGCAAAATCTTTCAAGCCATGTAAAATTCTTTTCTTTCCAAACCCTTTGAGTTGCTCTCCATAAACCTATTTGTGCCTTGAAAACTTGAAACTTGTGTCCCTAATAATGACCTAAAAACCCTCTAATATAGAATCTAATCACCTTTTTGGGTTTCTGTCTCCACAACTCTAAATTAGAATAATTATTTAATTTAATTAATTCTTTCATGCACAATTGATTTCCTTTTTTAATTAAGATATTCTTTTATTATTCCTTTCATGCATGTTAAGTGAGTCATTAAATTACTTTATTTAGCTTTCCACTTGACTTCACTTTTAAATTAATTTATAACTTTAATCTCATGCGCACTTTATTAAAATATCTTAATCATGTGCACATATTTTATCTTTTAATTAATTTCTATATTTTAAACTCATTCATGCAAACTTAAATCATTTTCATAATTTAATATCTTTCAACTTCTTAATTTATTTTTGAATGTTTTAATTTGATAAATATTTATTAACTTAAATAACAATAATATTTAGCATTTATCTAAAAATGAACTCTAAATATATTATTATTAAATTAAATAAATATTATCTCGTTCTAAATTTATTCTTAAAACTTTTATCTTCAATTTAATTCTTTATATTTAATTAATTTCTCAATTAATTAAGTATAATTAAATATTCATAATATCATAATAATTTTCCATTAAATTAAATTATTAATTAGACTTAATTAATAGAAATTCATCAAAAACTCACAAAACAACATACACACAAAATGCTCACGGGTTTAAAAAGGGTAGATAGTCTGTTACGAGTCCTCCTTGCAGGACAAGTATTATAGGCTTATGGCTAGGATTGGACCTGATCACTATCTTCCCATTCTCACCATTTGAGTATTTGTAATAGGGCACGCTCATCTTGGCAATTCAGGGAAGTCGATGCCCGGTACCTGCATCCTGAATAAAAGACAAGCATGTACATGTATATAATATATCTAAACTAAACAGATAATGGCAGGGAATGGTTCATCGTGTAGATCCCGACTAGTAGGTGACTACGACTCCCTCCCTTCATCACATCAAACATGTCAGACAGAAAGATAAAATAAACACGCACACCATACACATGCAAGTATGGGGTAAGTATCATAAAAATCACAAGTCTAACATCAAATGTGTACATATAATAATTGCATCTCTATCAATACAACATAATCATCATTAAAGACATCATGTTAACATTTTTATGAAAGAAACCACATTTACTAACTAGGAATCATTAAAATATCATTAACAACACATGAATGAAATCAACTAAGCAACAATAACTGATACATTTGTGATCAAAGTCATGAAATAATATCATAATATTACAAATCTAGTATCTCTAAAACTAATCAATGCATAAAATCAACCTAAAGCAAATTGACAATGATAACAGAAATGCGAACTAGGGGCAGACACTACAGCATGGTCAAAAAGAATTTTTTGCACAGAGGAAGAGGTAGGTAAGAGTTGTGGTTACCATTAAAATCTCAATGTTACTTTTTATGTTGGATCTATAAATGGGCACATTGAATAGTAAATATTACTTTGCAAATGTGAGAACTTGAGAGCTTTTTATATTTTCAAAATCTTAGCTATCAAAAGTGTGACTTTCATGCAAATCTAAGCAAGAGAGTGATCAGCAAAATTACAACCAAATAAGTGTAGTCGAGTGTGTAAAAGGAATCATATTAGTGTGTATCAATTCAACAATGGAAAAGGAACAATATTCCAAAGTATATGATGTTGAACTAGTATATGGAAAAGAGAATATATGTTAGGTTATGAACCATTAATTAAGAGTGCAGATGATAAAGGTATGATAGGATCCCTATCCTCACTCTTAAATAGTGTATTAATAGTTGAATATGTAAGTGACTATCTAAAGGAAAGGATAGTCGAGTTGGGGGAAGTATAAGGAGTTTTGTCATGACACAATAAAACTAGGTTCTAAAGATCTAGAAGACACAACCCTAGCTCATGTAGTGGACATCCCAAATTGTTTCAAGGATTAGTGGGTCAGGTTTGATCTCAAAAGGGTGCACAGTGAGTAGATGTGACTTAAATACCCTACAACATCACAAAGTTTAGCAAAACCAAAACATATTTGACCATCAAGAGATAGAAGCCATTTGAAGTGGAAAAATTGATTAGATGTCATCATAAGGATAGGATGTGTTCATTGAAAGACATCACAAATGTAAAGGTTAAATTTGCAACAATGGTGATTTCTCACTAGCTATATCAATCAAGTTGGATCAATGACATTCCAAGTGGAGCGATGTATGGGGTGCACCAAATAATCACTAAAAACACTTCACTTAACCTAAGTGGGTGCTTATACATGCAGATGATGGAGGATCAGAAAAAGATTAAGAGGGAGAGTAGTGCACACATTCAAATATGGTGACATATTAGTTTGTATATTCTTTTATTTCAAAATTGAATTTCTTGGATTTGTAAAATTTTAGTGGAAGTCAAAGAATGACATTGCATCACAAAACACTAATATGTATGTAGTAGGTTGGCCAATGATACCTCTAATCAACTTGAAATGTAAATCAAGAAGTTTTTGTAAGAAATGTATAGAAGAAGGACAATACCCTTAAACTTGATTATGGATTATAGAAGAGAAATTTATTTCTTGGAAAGCATAGGCATGTGTATATTACAAATGGTTCAACCACAAACTCATTGGTTGACCAAATTGTGTTATTAGGTTGATGAAGAATAAAAAAGGAAGCATATTGATCGACTACTGACAACACCAATTAACTAGGAATAATAAAGCTTTGGCATATCTGAGAAGAAAATAAAGGAGCTAAATGAGCAACAAGAAGCAATTGCAAAGGAGAAGAGGTAGAAGAAAAAGAAGAGCATGAGTCAAACAATGAAACAAATCAAAGAAGACATATTGGAATAAGGTGATGAAACTCATAGAGGATATTCTTCACCAAAGCTAGAACTAGAGAAGAAAGCCACCAAGATGAAGATCCCCGCTACTATAAAATATCCAATGGCAAAAATGTACAAGACGAAAGCCTCAAAGAAGGACAAGAAGAAACCTCCAACTTCACTAAAGGAAGAAGAATTTGAAGAGGAAATAGAGATAGAGAGTCTCAAATCACCGAAAGATGGTAAGAAACTTGCATTTAAGAATATTATTGATGATATGGAGAATAATGACAATTATAATGCATTGAAAATTAGTTTTTTTAAGTTCACCGAAGAAAATAAGAATAAAATTGCAAATAATGCATTAGTAAGTTTAAGAGTGTTCAATAGAACACCAAAGTCCATCGAAACACTAGTGTCCAGTGAAGTTTATGCAATGATAGGATAAATATGGTCAAAAGGAATACTTGAGTGAAAGAATATGCTAGATGATGCTCTGGCTAAAATAAGAACTAACTTAGATGATGATGAGAGAGTCGCATTATTGAACTCATGCAAAAAGGGTTTTTACATGTTTGTTCTGATTATGGAAAAATGGGTTTTGAAAGGACTTGAAACCTTGTACATCAAATCTAAAGATATAACAATATAAGGCCCAAATACAACAGTGTGAGTCACCAAACAAAGATGGGGAACAACCAACAAATTCTGACCACAACAGGCAACAATCCTCAACAAGGGAGCTTAAGATTTAGATTTTTGCATGTTTGTTAATGTAGTACTAATAACAATAGGTATGAAGAAAGAAGCATTTTAGAATGCAAAGAAGTTTTTGGTCAAAAGTCTATGCTAAAAAGGAAAAAATCTTGATGATGAATAATGACCAAAAATAACTGACATGGGAGAAGCCAAAGGAGAAAAAGTCAAAAAGAAAACAAAACTAAAGGGTTCACAAAAGCAATCAATAGAATAGGATGCTGCACAAAATAAGAGGACTTAGATGAGTCAAGATTTGAACATGGAACCCAAGGAGAGTGGAGAAGTTCAATGGGGACAATCCAACACAACACAACTAGAGATGAATTAACAACAAAAATATGACATACATACTGATGAAATTCATCCAAAGATTTTTAATGTCTTGATGATGGACTTAAGTTCAAAGGACATTGAAAAGAAGAAAGGTCAAATTGTGACCATTATTTCAGATAAGGTACATAGAGATAAAAAGGAAGGAGAAAAGACCAAAGAAAATAGTCAAAAGATGGGTGTTGTAGATGAAGAACAAAAAGTGCATGTAATGGAGACCCCAAAAGATACAACGAGACAGGCCACCCAAGAAGAAGAAATACAAAATAAAGATATTGTCTAGCAAGAGACATGAAAGGGAGAGAACAATGGTCAAGTCTGAGGACATAGTTCAATAGAATGCACCTGAATCCTAATTCAAGAAAGAATATGATTTGATAAGTCAAGTCAAGATAAAAATAGGTCTTTGAATAAATGGTTCTAATGAAAATCTTGTCAAAATAAATAAGTCTTGTTGAAGACATGAAAGGGGAACTAATATCATTGAAATACAAAATGTCAGGTGCATTAAAAGATATAATCCATGTATTAAAAGTCCATGCACATCATACACCTTAACTAGGGATCATGAGAAGATAAGAAAGAAAGCTCAATAGGATCTTGATGAATCCAATCAATCTGAAAATCCTTTTATAGGATCAGCCTCATAGAAAACAACAAATATTTAGTATACCATGTTTTTGGTACATCAACTGAGAGAAAAAGAAGAAAAGATACTTTTTCAATTGATGGAATTTCAATGTTCCTTATCTCCACTGATAGGGATCATTAGTGAACATCTAACGGATGCAGAAGCTCAATTAGCCAAGCCATTGATAAAGACAAAAAAGGAGCAATTGATCGAAAATTGGTCGAGCTCAGGAGTGTAATACTCACTTCTACTCACTTGAAGGAGTCATGGGAGACTCAATTGAACACAACAAGAAATTGATACAAGGAAATATTTGAGAATCTATAAGCCACTACAACCTCCATACTCTTTGTTAGGATAATGTACCAAAGGTAGGGAGAATTTAAATTTACCACTAATGTGACAAGACTACAGAGAGTATGATAGCGATGTGACATGCATACAAAGAGAAGTAGCAGAAGTGATAGAAGGCAAGGACACAAATCTAGAAGTAGACTTATAGGTGGGAAGATTGGCCTGTGTAAATAGGAAGCTATGAATAGGTAGTCATAGGTATTTTGTGACTAGGATCACTTATGTATTTTAAATTTTGAATGGATGATTTGAGAGATAATTTTATAGTTTTGACACCTATATTGGATGAGTGGATTTAAGAACACTTGAACTTAATTTTGGTGAGGTTAGTGCTAATTTTATTATCAAACATTTGTGGGAGGCAAATGAAAATAGAAAGAATTGAGAGCCAATAGAAGATTGGTGCTTATGCACAAGAAAGTAGTGAACAGAGCTTGTTCACTAAACAGAGCTAGATTAGAGGAAGTAGATTAGAGAATCTTCGTAGTGTATCATAGTGGATCTACAAGGAAAGTTGTGCCACATATTTAGATCTAATGTTTTTATTTTCTTTCTTACCATTGAAACTATTGTAAGCCTATAACAAGGTAGACCTTGTAAGGAGTCTTTGAAATCCTCTAACTCAGTGTCTCTTAGAAAATGATCAAAATCCATTAACGAGGTAGCGTTAACAAGTTGTTGTAATCTTAATGGATTATGTTCCTTCCTAACAAGGTGAATTGTCCAAATGAACAGATGTAATCCTTTATCAGAGAACCCTTTTACTTGCAAGGAAAGGCTAGTGGGTATATAACTCCCACTGTTATTTTCATCCTTACATTGGAGGTTTTCACATAACACTATTTGTGTCATTAATGCATGCTTCTCCATGTGATCTTGTATGGTTTTACTATTTTATATTCGTTATTATTTTGATTATAAAAGAACTAGTATCAAGTAGTGTGAATAAGGTTGCTATCAAAACCAATAGAATAAGTCATATTGAATAAGATTACATGGATTAGCCAATTGGAAGTGTAAAACTTGTCAAAATTCCTAAACGTCCAATCCTTTCCACTAGGGAACCTCCTGGATTTAATTGGGTTTAGCCAGAGATGGTATCCAACATTCACTTCCTTCTTAGGTAGTGTAATATTATAAAAAATAACAATGGCCAATAGCTCAAATCCTTTTACAAAAAAGATAATCTAAATATTTTATCCTCCATAGACTTTTTAGTAACCAAAAAGTGTATAAATTCATCCTTCCTAACGTTAAAAATCCTAGGAAATCCAAGAAAATATCTCAAGGTTCATCGTTAGTAGCTAGTACTTGCATTAAGGAAGATGAAGATACGGATGAGGACCTTACTATATAGTCCATCACCCTAAAGCATAGAAGGATTTTACTTTGGTCAAAATTTCTTTCATACTCTAAAGATCGATATTATTAGCTATATTTTTTGGTATTTTAATATATTCCCTTCATCAGAGATTCTGACCTTTATTAAATATATCTTTTGGCTATAATTAGTTTTTTGTAAACATATTGTACTTGATAGATCTCTAAGTATGATTAATATGATTATACTTTCTATGGTTTTTAAATTTAACTTATACCAAATGGTTTACTTCAACATTTTTGATGTGATATCCCAATGCCGAAAGAGAAAGCCCCAAGAATTTCGCATATATGACCGCGAATGTGACAATGAGTCAAACCCATGAAGCCTACCGCCTAGCTCTGAAATTAGACCCCCGGCACGGGGATTTGTATGAGAGAACGTCCTTGGAAAGGTGTATTGTTATGCTGGAGGATTCTCTGTCTGCCATAAAGCTCTTGCTAGCAGAGGGGCTCCAGCCCTCAAATGGGCGCCAGATTGCGAAGCTTCAATTATGGCTCTATGAAGTTGTGAAGAACCACGACACCTGTTAGGAGTGGCTTCAAGATTTTGGCAGTGCACGAACTGTTCCGCTACAGAAAAGATCTCGGCACTTGTCCAATTCCATAACCAATGCGATGTACCTCCTCAATCTCTCCTTTCCCTTAACCACCCAGGAGGCCGAAACATTTTATGTCCCGTATCAGGAAACCAGTAAGCAAGTGTTTGTGCAATCTCACAGGCGGCACCCACAGGAAGTAGCGAAACAGGGTATTCAGGAAAGACTTCCGGAGTGGATTAAAGATTCTGGTGCTCTACTAAAGAATGTGAATGTGACCGTGGCCCAAGATGGAAGTGGGCATTACAAGACTATCACAGAGGCTCTCCATAATGCGCCATCCTACAGCAGGGAACCTTATGTTATCTTTGTGAAGCAGGGGATTTACAACGAGAATGTCAATGCGGGGCTTTGCAAAGAAAAGATTAATGTGGTGCTGATTGTAGAGCGAAAGACCAAGACCACCATTGCCGCGGATACTCTCCCTTGTGCAACTTTAATTGGTATGATCTTGTCTCTTTTTTTCAACTCAATTATGCGAATTACGAAAAAGAAGTGGTTGCAATTATATGCTTTAATGTAGAGGGAGGAGATTTCTCGTCATCTCTGCTCCTTCGGCCTCCCTGCCTTTCCTTGCACATAATTCTATTTCTTTGGCGACCCTAAGATTCTTTATATCTTCTTTAACCAGGAAAATTCTGACTAGCTGCTATTTGCTATATATCAGAAAGATTGCTGTGTCTTCTTTTAAATTCTATTTTGCATTATTTCATAGTTACTCGAAGGCTTAGTACCGTACTGTTTCAGCTTCATTCCAATTTTGACAGTATGGATTTTCAAATGATAGGCCATTTCTTTCTATTGAACTATGATGAAACAAATGGAAATACTCCAGATTTCTCTTATCTGCTCTATCAAACAGTGAATTGATAAGTAGGAGATGATTTCCACAGCTAGTCAAATTGTGATGTGAATATCAGGATTTAACTGTGTGATTTTGAGTCAAACTCGAAGACTCATGTTTCATGAGTAGTGATTCAACATGAATCCATCTCTCATGAGAATAAACGGAACACTTAGCACTCATTAGATCTAGGTGATGCTAACAGTGAATTTCTTACAAACTTTATTGCGGTAAAGAAACTCTCAACTTTTCTTTAACAAGTGTTCGTCTTCTCCACTTGTTTCGGACAGATCAGAAAATCGTCCCAATCTTGTTAATATTTTGTTTCTTTTAAATTGAAAAGGCAATTCGTTTTCCATTCTCTCCTCTTCCTTATTTCCAATGTCCATATCTTGTTGCAAAAATAAATCTAATCCGCTATATTCTGCTGCCTCCATAGCACGTTTTAATTAGTGAGAAAGATTTCAAACCTGCCTTTCGTTTCACAAATTCTTTTCCTCTGTATTTTGTGGAGTCACGTTCAATTTAATGAAGACGCACAAGTGTTTATTTATTTCGAAAATGAAGAATAACTAGTAATCCGTTCTTTAAGGTTATTTCAAATTGGACAGTGTAGATTTTAAATTGAAAAGGCAATCCACCCTTCTAACTAGATTTATTGTTTCCAATGGAGATATTTCAGGTCTAATCTCACATTCCGCTGCATCGTGATTTAGATGAGAGAGACTTAAAACCTGCGAAATTGTTCATATGATTTAAATGAGAGAGACTTCAAACCTGCAAAATTATTCATAATTTTTTTTCTTTTTGTAAAAGAATTCCGTTATCTTGTTATCGGTTGCTCCTCCATTCTGGTTTAACTCGTTTATTTTGAAGTTAGAATAATAAAATATGCATGGACATATTGTTCTCATATATAATACTAGCATCTGTTTCTGGAGATTTTCAAGATAACTGTTTCTCTTCTTTCAAGGGTTATTTGATTCGCTATCGCCACGCTACAATCATATTTTTGTAAAAGAATTCTGTTATTTTGTTATTGGTTGCTCCTCCATTCTGGGCTACAATCATATTTTTGTAAAAGAATTCCGTTATCTTGTTATTGGGTGCTCGTCCATTCTGGTTTAACTCGTTTATTTTGAAGTTGGAATAATAAAATATGCACATGGATGTATTGTTCTCATATATAATATATAATACTAGCAATCACACCCTAAGGTGCAATGGGTTTACCGGAGTCAAGTTTAGCGGGTCGTTTTATAAATGTGCTGAGTTATTTTGGTGGTTCGAAATGAGCATAAATACTGAAGATTTATTGCTGTCGATTGTAAAAGTATAAATAATTAATTATTCAACTCTGATGTTTTGAGAGCAATAGATTAGTTGATTTGTTCCCTCACATAGGGTGGTAAATCAATGCAGAACATGCCGTAAAGTTTGGCCTCAGCAGAAGCATTTTCATGTGAATCCTCATTCTAAAATAACAACGATTCAAGCGTAGAAACCAAAGAGCTCCAAAATGAACCACAAATACACCTTTTAAGCTGTGAAACTTAAATGACTAACAACTTGGATCCTCAATTAGTCATAGTAGCACAAGAACTATACCTCTAAATTCTGCAGAGCACATTAACTTCTATATAGTTCCAGATTGGTTTTCAAGAACATCATTACTTGCTTGTTCCAGATTGGTTTTCAAAAACCACGACAGTCCCATTCCCAAAAAGATAAACGGCTAATGATATAAGACTTAGTGGATTTGAAATGCGGAACAGTTTGTTTTGTCCAGACCCCAAGGACTGTTGCAATTGACTTTGAAGCAGACATGACTTGGACTTCCAAAGAGCGTTTCTGAAACTGAGGAATTTGTGAAGGCTCAATTAACACTGGTTATTCTCCAATTGCACTGTGTTCTATTGATGGACTGTGGCATGGATCTCCCCTTTTGGTGTCCATTTCAACAGGTTCCTCCAACTATTGCGGTGTCCATTCCAACTCCAAATAGCAATATGAGAATGTAATGACCTTAGCTATAAAGGTCACTAAATCCTAATATTGTACTGTGGCAATTCGTCAAATAATTTGCAAGCACTGAAATAACCCCGACCAAAATACTAAACTTCAAGGGTTTGAAAGACCTTCTAAGGTAACCCTCGCTAATTAAATCACACCTTTACTAACATTGAATCTGTGCTACTCTGATCTTGAAGGCGAAACACATAGAATGGGCAGGCTAAAATATTTCCTTCATTTATTAGTAAATATGAGACACTGATGTTACAATAGCAAAAACATATAAGAAAGTGTTTGGAACCTGAATAGAGATGAAACACCAAGAAGTTTCTTCAAACCTTGTTTTGCTACCAATTATCATGGCCGATTTGGTCTTCAGTAGATGGCCAAGATCGGAGTAAATATCAAGTCCCTGGATATATGCTTGAATTGCCCAGTTGGGTTGCCGTTCACAGGCTGCTGTCACCATTTAATCGGTGCGGAATCATCCCATATTTATCGAATGAGCAAATCAGATGGTATCGCGGTTATTTCCAACTGTTCAATAAAACGCCCTATCGGCACCCGTGTCAAATCAAGCCTGCGACCTCCACCAAGAATACTACCGCCGGCTCCCTTATTCGTACACAAATATCATCGGTCTGAGATTGCCAAGTGATGGACGCTGATGGTCGAAATAGAGTCTCAGATATTCGACTGCCAATTTCCGCAAGTCTTGCGCAGATCTTTGGTTGCTATATTTCCATCTCTGCCCTAAACTCGCCTTTGACCTTCCGCAAAGAACCAATACATACACCTTTTTAAATCCCTGCGATAGTCTCTGACCTTCGATCAATGACTGAAGTGTATGAGAAGTAAGGCCCCTGAATTATACATAGCAAGAATGCTCTTCCGCCCGTTTTCTCTCAATCCCGTGTGATGCAGATTGATGGATACGAGTTACCTCTATCTGCTACTTTTCCCAAGACCGTCCTCTAGCGTTGATACCTATTGCCGACTGTAGGAGATAACTTAATCCAAGTCTGCTGTAGTCAGAGCCGCGACTGTGACCTCCACCAATATCAACAATTCATATAATTCGGCTTAAAGCCACAGATCGCCCCGGATGAAATGATTGAATGCCACCTCCAATCTTGTCCTGTTGTTCTGGATCGAATTCCTGATTTGAAGTTAATTCCTCCTGAAGTCTCTCTAATTTCTGCAACAATTCATGGAACGATGACGAACTCTATCCTTGCTGCTTCCTAAATGAACAGTGATGCGTAAACCCTAAATTTGGCCTTAAGCCACCAATAATTGCCCTGATGAAATGACTGAATATCACCTCCAATCTGCAATAATTCAGATGATATTTCACACCCTCAAAATTGCGCACCAATTAAGAGTTATCGTTCTCAATGGCCAGTTGTGACAATTGTAGAAACCCTAGGTTCCACAATGCACCTGTGATTGAATCACAATCTGAAAAATCAAGAGAGATAATCAACTGCCTGATTCGAATGGAGCCCCAGGGTGCCTATTTATTCTTTTCCCTCCATCCTCTCCAGAGACTTCTAGAACCTTTTTGATCTTATCCCTCAAGTGACTTTATTAAATATTTTCCAAGTCACTTTATTAAATACAAGGTTATCTTTTAATATTATTTATTTAATTAAAATAATTAATTAGTCGTCCTTGGACAACCAGATTAATTAAATTAATTAAATCGAACTATCACCAGAAAATTGGGGACATGACAGAGAAATCCAATAGTTCAATAAGCAGCTGGAATCACAAGACAAATTATTCAAAATATATGAGTGACATGCTTTGCTTGGAATTGATCAGCAGCGGAAAAGATACATTAAAAAAGTTCTAGAACCCAAAAGATTGCTCGATTCCAGAACATAAGAAAAATAAATCATCCAACTCCCAAGCAGAAGACACTAACAATTTTAAATCAAAATAAGAGATACATAATATTTTTCAACAAGCATGAACCCTGATTGCTGTGTGATATAAAGTGAATGAATGCACTCGGTTCTTAGCTAGATATATCATGCCCTAAAGATAATGACAATCACACAGTAATAGGAAATTAATGACAATCACGTGCTTTCTTAAGGAATGCTTGCTCAGATCATCAGAGGATTATAATTAAGTCTTTTATATCACATACGGATTTATATAAATGTTGGAATGCTTGCTCAGATTGTCAGAGGATTATAATGAAGTCTTTTATATCACATTCAGATTTATATAAATGTTGCGAGTTGCACATTATAGAAGATATTGCTCTTATCATAGACACAACCCTAGCTACAGATGTTGCAAGGAATTTTCAACACAACGGCTTACTATAATTACATCACAAGAAAATACTTATCTATGAGAAGTGACAAGCAGACATCAAAGAGCAGTTTGTAAAGTTTGAACTGGGTTCAATGTGCATATGATGATAAAATTAAATGTAATTATCCATCACTAACTGTATGATGAATCAAAAATCTGTCTTATGGCCACATAAGGTATCCAATTATAAAAGCTTAGATTTGTGGACACAGTATAACATTGGATTACACACGATGGAAATCAGCTTGTTAAGGTAATTACGCAAAAACTCACTCTAGTTTGTTATGCTTAATAATAAGGATGATCTAAGTTAAAAGATGCTAATCCATATTTTGTGGAGAAATGACCTCAAATTCCACATCAGAACTATCCAGTTCATGTAAATTGTCAAACATGAATTTTGCCTGTATAGTTGTGGTCCAGTAGTAGTAAAAATTATAATGAGATGCCTATCACAATTTTATACTATTTTGAAAACACAGTAAGGCACTTGCCATCATAAAATAAGAAGAATATCATCAGAAATTGTGTGGGAAATTGAATGGGCTTAGTAAAAATTATAATGAGACGCCTATCACAATTTTATACTATTTTGAAAACACAGTGGGGCACTTGCCATCATAAAATAAGAAGAATATTATCAAAAATTGTGTGGGAAATTGAACGGGCTTATCGTGGGCACATTAAACATTCTACATTCCACTTATCAATAAAATAACCATATTTCAAATCATGGTGGGCTGTTGTGCATATGCAAGTAGGTAAGAATTCACCACTACATATATTAAAAATTAAGATAGTCTTTACCATGCCCACATTCTAAATCAATTATATCAAAATTGCCTTGTATTTATAGGAATCCTTCGATAACTAACTATATTTGGGTTGGTAGCTAACTCATTTTTGCGCAGTTAGAACAAAGTTATGAACCTCACAAATTCTGTGCAAAAAAGGTCAGTATCTTAACTTTGACCAAAACTGATAATGGTCACTAATCACAAAAAGAAATTTGAAACCCATAATGCAAATTAGAAAGAAGATATTGGCTTTGCTAAAACAATTTTGCATCTTCATCTCCTTGATTTTTGATGCTTTTGCTGTCTTTTGATGCAACTAATTTTCCACCTAGCCATATAAGCTTGGATCCTTGTTCATCTTGAACCTCATACCCTTTTATCCTTTAACTGTTGTCACATGTGTTATTAATATTATGCCATGTGCAAAAAGGTGAGCTCAGAGCTTGAATATGCTCTATGCAAATTTACATCTAGAAGCACAGGCAAATCATGTAACTTGGAAATGAGATATCTTGAAAATGGACTGTCATCTACACCACTACTATATTCTACCACTTTGCTTGGATTGATACATATAATATGAACATGAGGCAAATCATCATGTTATATAGTAAGTGCCTAAATCAATAGAGTCCATGGGTGTACTTTAAAAGCTAATAGACTTAATAAATTCGACAAACTTTGTGCCAAATGCCCCTTTCTTTTGTAAAAGTGCTTAGGCTTAATAATTTAAAGAATACAAAAAAATTATAATTCAACCATACCAAGTCTTTCTCTAAAGTGATCTATCTTCACTCGAGAGAGAAGTTTGGTAAGAATATCTACTGTCTGATCTGCAGCACAAATGTATTCTAATTTTACAGTATTCCTATCTACCATATCTCTAACATAATGGTAAGTAATCTCAATATGCTTCGACCTATCATGGAAAACTGGATTCAAAGAAAGCTTGATGGAACTCTGATAATCACAATGAATAATCGTAGGATTCATGACTTGACCAAATAGTCTAACAAGTGACTTTCTAAGCCAAATAGCTTCCCGAGAGGCCATAGTTGTAGCAATGTATTCCGCTTATGTGGAACTTTGTGCTACTGAAGACTGTTTTCTACATATACATGATATCATTGTTGACCCTACACTGAAACAACATCCTAAAGTACTTTTTCTATGCTTAACACTTCCACCCCAATCTCAATCTGTAAATCCATGTAAATCTAAGTCAACTTTCTCATATTTGAGCCCAAGGTTAAGAGTGTCTTGTATCTCATAATGTGTTTGACTGCAACTAGGTGAATCTCCTTTGGCTCACACATAAACTAACTTAAAGTGTTAACAGCATAGCAAATATCAGGTCTTATATTTACCAAATACATAAAGGGACCCAATCATCTGTCTATCTAAAGTAGAATCTATGGAAGGTGATTCTGTTGTTGGTTCTTTAAGTTTATGTAGATTAGTCTCCATTGGAGAAAACATAGGCTTGCAGTTCCACATTCCAAATCTCTTCAAGATATCTAATGTATACTTCCTTGATTAAGTATAATGCTATCAGAATTTCGCCTTACTTCTAGTCCTAGGAAGTAATAAAGAGTCTCAAATCTTTCATCTCAAATTCTCTAATTAGATCTTTCTTGCATTGATCTATGAGATGATCATCACATGTTATTAGTAAATCATCAACATACAATATCTAGCTTTATATTTTTCAAGGCCACCGTCAACAACATGCTTTATTTTAAATATCCACTTGGAAGAAACGATAGATTTTCTTTCAGGTCTATGAACAATTTTTCAAACATCATTTTTCATAATGGATTGGTATTCTTCCAACATAGCATCCTTCCAAGTTGTATGTTTAATAGCATCTGAAACATTGGTTGGTTTTGATTTAGACAAATCATTTATGTTTGTTGTATAACTAGAAAATCTTTTGGTTCTTTTGCTTTCTCTAATTGTTCTAGATGGTGCAGCGAAGTCTTGTGCTTCCTCTACTATGGTATTGGCCCAAAGTGGTATTTTCTTAGAATTTTGAGTTTCTTCGGGATTGAGATTTTGAATTTCATCTTCAATTTCTTCAATGTTCTCCCTTTGAGGCTTAGATTTAGTATTTAGTTTAGAACTAGGTAAAGGAGAGGGATCTTCAAAACTTAGGGCTCTTTTGAATGCTAAATCTTCTTCAAAAATTACATCCCTACTAAGTTCACTATTTTTCTGACCAGGTATGAAAATCCTATATGCTTTAGATGTTACCCTACAAAAATACCTTTCCTCCTGGAGGGTTCTAACTTAGTTCTCTTTTCTTTTGAAACATGTATGTATACAGGGCACCTAAAAATCGTAAGGTGACTTATATTGGGTTTAACCTTAGTAAAGACTTCTTGAGGATTTTTATCTTTAAGGTAGGAGCAAAGACTTCTATTTTGAATATGATCTTTTCTTAGAATTTTGAGTTTCTTCAGGATTGAGATTTTGAATTCCATCTTCAATTTCTTCAATGTTCTCCCTTTGAGGCTTAGATTCAATATTTAGTTCAGAACTAGGTAAAGGAGAGGGATCTTCAAAACTTAGGGCTCTTTTGAATGCTAAATCTTCTTCAAAAATTACATCCCTACTAAGTTCAATATTTTTCTAACCAAGTATGAAAATCTTATATGCTTTAAATGTTACCTTACAAAAATACCTTTCCTCTTGGAGGGTTCTAACTTAGTTCTCTTTTCTTTTAGAACATATATGTATACAAGTCACCCAAAAATCATAAGGTGACTTATATTGGATTTAACCTTACTAAAGACTTCTTCAGGAGTTTTATCTTTAAGGTAGGAGTGAGGACTTCTATTTTGAATATAGACAGCAGTACAAGAGGCTTCTGCCCAAAGATAATATTCTAAATTTTGATCAAATATCATAGCTCTTGCAGCTTTTATAATTGTTCTATTCTTCTTTTTTGCTACCCCATTTTGTTGTGGGTTATAAGGAACGATATACTCCCTTTTAATTCCTATTCCTTTACAAAATTCTTTAAACAAATCTAAGGTATATTCCCCTCCTTTATCGATCTTAAGAGTCTTAATTTTATGTCCTGAAAAGTTTTCAGTTAAGATTTTAAATTCTTTAAATCTCTTCAAGATTCCTTCTGATTCTTTGCATTTTAAGAAGTAAATCCAAGTTTTTCTAGAGAAAAGTTATCTATAAAAAGTATATAGTACCAGAATCTTCCAAGAGAAGGAACAAACATAGGTCCACATAAATCTGAGTGGATTAATTCCAAAGCATTGTTAGTTTTTCTAGTGCTATCATGAAATGGACTTCTGGTGTTCTTACCCAAAGTGCGTCCTTTGCATATACTTGAGTGATCTTTATTCAATTTAGGTAAACCAGTAACCATCTTCTCCATAGTTGATAAGGTTTTGAAATTTAGATGTCCAAATCTTCTATGCCATATTTTGTTTATATCAACAGCTTCATGAATTAAGGCTTGAATAGGTCAACTATAAGCTTAGTTAGAGTGTTCGCCTTACTTTGCGTATGAAGTTTAAAGTTCGGAAAATTAGTATAAAATTTTAAAAAATTGTTCAAGTTCATGCTTAAATTCGTACGACACAGTCTGTGAGCTTTTCTGTTTGGAAATAAAAGAACACCAATGCTCATTATATTGATAAAGTAAGTGAGCACATTCAAGATCCGAAAATGACAACAGATATGTTCAGGTTACGATTTAATTTTTCCCAGAAAAAATTTAAATAAGTTACAAGACAACTTTTGGGAGAGCCAATTATTGGGCAGCGGAGAATAGTGAGGGCAAAAGTGAAGTCCACAGGAAATTTTGTCAAGCATGACGAGAACTTTCATTGTGCCGTAGACCTGAACATGAGAGCACAGCTTTTATATTGACTATACTTATATTACATTGTTTTTCAATTTATTGTTATGCATCCAAATTAATAATGTTGTTTTATTTTTTATAGTTTTAATTTTAGAAGTGAAAATATATATTTATATTTGTTTATAATTAATATAGTAATATTTTGTTCTAATAAATAATACATTTGACTATTTAATTTTATAATATAATATAATTTCAAATTAACATTTTAAAATTATTTTGACATTTTAATGTTTTCATAGTTTATATATTTTTAATATAGAAATATTTGTTTTAATAAATAATACATTTGACTATTTAATTTTATAATATAATATAATTTCAAATTAACATTTTAAAATTATTTTGAAATTTTAATGTTTTCATTATTTACATATATATATATATATATATATATATATATGGCTAATTTAATGTCGAATTTTTTCCAATTTTTTTCCCTTGTCAAACTTAATTTGAATTTCATTGTTGTCGAACTCAAACTCGAACTCGAACCTTGTGACATAGACTATAAGTACCATTTTCTTTGACCAATCAATTTTGCTTTCTTAAATGAGGAGTTCTTAGCCCAGGTTATTACTTTACTATCCATGACTGCAATATTATGTTTATCATCTTCGAGTGTTGTAACCAAAATTAGATTCCTTTTTATTCCTAGTACACAGAGTACTTCTTTGAGAAGAAGAGAATTACCCAACTTTAGTTTCAAGGTGCAATTTCCAATTCCTTTGACGAAATGTATTGAATTGTGACCGATGGTGACTTTTCCATTAACCTTTTCTAATATAGAGTCTAGTGCTTCTTCGTATCATGTAATATGTCGAGACAATCCATTATCAATCACCCATGCTTTACTTGAGACTTCATTTGATAGTGACGAATACAATACACAATTCTCAGAATCATAGTTATCTTCTTCCCAAGTAATGTTTGTACAGTTCACTTGTTGTTTAGAATTCTTAGGGCAATTAGATCTGCAGTGTCCAAACTTTTCGCATCTGAAGCATTTTATTTTGGAAAGATCTTTCTTAGGTTTGTCATTCTTTTGATTACTCTTTTTCTTCTTGAAGTGCTTCTTCTTGCCTTTATAGGAATTTGTATTAAGAACATTTAGTTCTTCATCTTTCGTTTTCAATTTTTCTCCTTTCCTAAGTTTTCTGGATTCTTCCTGAAGACAAATATTTCTTAAGTCTATTGAAGTCAAAACGATTATCTCTAGCACTTACTCCTTGTGCGAATGTTTCTCATGACTCTAGCAATCCATCTATAGCCATTAGTGTTAATTTTGTGTCATTAATAATAGTTCCTATACTTGTAAGTTCTTCTCTTAAACTAGCAACCCTTAGGAAGTATGAATTCATCGATTCTCCCTTCTTTATTTGTATATGATTTAGTTACTTTTTTAGTGCTCGAACTCTAGTTGCTTTGTTAACCTCATATGCATTTAGTAATGCATTCATCATATCAAATGTTGTTTGATGTTTCGTTAGCATGGGTACTATATCATTTTTAACCCCATCTAATATGGTCTGTATGGTTTTCCTGTTTCCTTTACTCCAAATAGTTTTATGAGGTTCAATAGTAGGTTGTTTGGATGTTGAATCAACAAATAGTTTTACATCATTTTCTTCAAGAATCATCATGATTCTAAATTTCCAAGCATCAAAGTGTTCTTTCCCATCAAACCTGTCCTCAGGTGTAATTGTGTATGCCATTCGAAGATAGTAGAATGATGCTAGATATATATTAAGTCTGATTATTTAATTTGTCGAGCCTAGGTTTGACTACCAGAGCTCTAATACTATGTAAAGTTTCTACGAAGTCTATTATTAAATCATACTTAAATAATACCTTCTATCCTTGTTGTAGATGATGTTTTTTTATCTTCTGAATGTAGGAAGTGTTATCAGAATATTAAATGTTGTTCTGAAATTTGTTTTATCTCTACAATAAATTCGTACAGGCAGAATTGCTTAAAGGAGCAGACTTATTCTTCTTGTGTGTCCTTTAACTACAATCACAACTTGTATAAATACTTTAACCAAAGGGCATGTCCCTTGAAGGGACATGACCCTATCTAGGTCGGCCCAAGCAATGCATTGTCAGAATCGACACCCAAGGAGATAATGTTTAGCAAACAAGAATAACTAAAATTAGTTAAGGTAAATGCTAACACACACTCATCTATGAAATTGTCGATCATGCCTATTCGAGGAGCAATGCATATAAAGGCCATCATAAGGTAATATACCAAGATAAGGTCTATGTGATCTGCACAGTCAGATCTGTATGATGATCGAAGTTATAGTTTTAACAAAATGTGCATTTGTGTTTCTGGAAAGATTGTGTTCAAATTTTTGACATCAATTTTTCGGATCATACTCTGTGATCCATCATTACGATGAGAATTTTTTTTGCCATGAGTACTCTCGTCTTGATGATGGATTGTAAAATATGATTTGAAAGATTGGTGTCAAAAAATTTGAACACAATCTTTTCAGAAACATAAATGCAAATAGATAGTGTGCCAAGTGCCAACTAGTACAATATTTAATAAAACAAATTTATGTGTTGTGCACTTTAGGCATGAGCAATTTGTCAAATGGTTGGTGTGCTATTCCGCATTTGTCATTTTGTTACAGACATCAAAGCTAATAGCAAGATATTCAAGGCTCTTTGTTTCATATCCTGAGTACCCATGTATACTATCTATTGCGCAACATGCTCCCAATGATTCTTGGCATGGCACAGGTCTCAACAAGAACGGCAGAAATAGATTATGAAGCTTTCAGCACATCTGTTTTATGAAAACTCTTGCACTTATGGCATTTCTTGTGACATCGCTGCTTTAATAGCTTTTGGTGGGTCGATCTCTCTATGAGGCATTTAGTCAAATAGTTGCAGTATAATCTATGTTTCCACAATTTGCATGCATGTCCATTGCGGCCATTTCCTCATGAGGCACTCTTGGCAATCAATTAAACATTCGCAACCTTCTTGAAGACATTATGTCAAACAATTAGCTGCTCACCTATTTTGTTCGTAGCTCCACATTCATATAAAGTTATTGTTAATGAAACTCAATATCTTCAAATTTAATAAGGGGAAATTGATGAACCGGCATGAGTGTTTCTATATCTGCATTCCGAACAGCAAGGATATTAGTAAAGATCTGCCAAGTGCTTTTGTTTGATCACAGCGATGGAAATCAATATTTATTCCAACCAATCCATACTGTGCATCCTGTTCTGGCAACATCTCCAAGTTTTTCCTAAAACTTCACCTCAACCCATTGCATATCGTGAATCATATTCAAGAACCCTCTAACATTTTCACCATCTAGTTAAAAAGAATTAATAATTGTTTCTTGGAATAAGGTTTGATTGTAAAGTTCAAAATGCTCCACTTGGGACCTTTTGGAGCCACAACCCGAGTTGACTTATGTCTGCTTGGATTTTGAAAAATAACAACTTAACTGGTTATGAGTTTGACCATATGGAGCATAAAGGTTTTGATTTTGACCTTTTTGAGCAGTTTAAAGAAATAATTTGAAATGTACAATTTTTGAGCATTTAAAACTACTATGCTATGCATGTTCAATTTTTGAGCGCACAGAATCTTATAAATTGTTTTGATTTTGAAATTCTCAAATGCCTTAGAAAAATTGGTTGTGAATGCTTGCTTTTCAAGCATTAAGAACTATTAAGTGCCATGGATCTCTCGTTGTGGTGTCCATTTCAATAGGCTCTCCAACTATTGCGTTGTCCATTCCAACTCCAGGTAGCAGTATGAGAAATCCAATAGTTTATTAAGCCAGCTGGAATCAGAAGACAAAGTATTCAAAATATACGAGTGACATGCTTCAGTCGGTTTTGATCAGCAGCAGGAAAAAAATCTAGAATCCGAAAGATTACTTGATTTCAGTACAGAAGAAAAATAAATCATCCAACTCCCAAGCAGAAGACACTAACAATTTTAAATTTAAAAAAAGAGATACAAAATATTTCTAACAAGCATGAAACCTGATCATTGTGTGATATAAAGTGAATGAATGCCCTCATTTCTTAGCTAGATTTACCATGCCCTAAAGATAATAATGCTCTAAACAGTAATACTAAGTTGCTGATTCCGGTTCAGGGATGGATTCGGGTTGGAGGTTCAGGTTTGTGGGTTTGGGCTAAATTTGTTTTCCCCATTTGAGTTTGTGTGTTTATACACACACACGAGAGAAAAAATACACACATACACAAGAGAAACATTTATAGTTACAAAACGAAGTCATTTCACATTATGAATAATTGTTGCTTGATCATTGATCAATGCCAAATGTCAACAACAAACATTAAATACTCACTCATTAATCTATCTTCATGATTGTAAAGAAAATCATACATTGAATTACTAGATTGCAAAACATAGACCTAGTTCATCAAATAATAAAGTTTTGAAACATAATGATAGATGACAAGTGTTTAGTAGTTTATCAATGATCATGGTATCAAATGCCCTTTGAGGGTCAAATGGATCATCATAAAATGAGGGATCAATGGCTTCATCTTCGACTGCAACTATATCTCGATCCTCATCAGTGGAAACCAAATTCATTCCACTAGTCCCATATGCTGCTATATGATCATCCTCCTCAACATAAGAGATTAGATGAGTGAAATGTTTTTATTAGGTTTCTTTTAGAGTTGCATAAAAAATTAATTAAAAAACACTCTTTAAAGTTGTTTTATTTCACATTTTGGACCCTACTATCACGAGTTCACCGTGGATTCGCTGGGTGTTCACTCGGGTTCGCTCCAGCAAGGACCCGGACGAACCCGCAGTCCAAACTAAGGACCATACCTGGACCCACAGCAAACCTAGGAGCAAATCTGGACCCGGACCCAATTCGGGGCAGCAGGGGACAAATCCAGCTTCTTAGCAGTAACAGGAAGTTAATGACAATTGCATGCTTTCTTAAGTAATGCTTGCTCAGATCGTCAGAGGATTATAATGAAGTCTTTTATATCACATGCAGATTTATATAAATGTGGGAAGTTACAGATTATAGAAGATATTGCTCTTGCCATAGACACAACCCTAGCTACGGATGTTGCAAGAAATTTTCAATTTAACTGCTCACCTATAATTACATCACAAGTAATTACTAATCTAATCTATAAGAAGTGACAAGAAGAACATCAAAGAACAGTTTGTAAAAGCTTGAATCGGGTTCAATGTGCAAATGATGATGAAATTCAAACCTCTAGTTATATAGAGGGTCCAACAAATGTTAACATTGGAATTGACAATCCATAGAAATGATGATGAACATCTCTTGAAACACATTCAAATTACAAGCCCTTTACTATTCATTTTGGCATATAATCCAAAACTGGCATTTGAAGCAGTAGTACTGACATGGATCAACCTAGGCAGAATCTAAATACATAAATTAAATGTAGGAATCCATAACTAACTATATGATGAATCAAAAATATGTCTCATGGCCACATAAGGTATCCAATTATAAAAGCTTAGATTTGTGGACACAGTAAAACATTAGATTACACATGGTAGAAATCAGCTTGTTAAGGAGGTAAACAAGCAAAATGTCAATCTAGTCATCACAAGGATGATCTAAGTTGAAAGATACCAATCCAGATTTTGTGGAGGAAGTATGACCTCAAATTCCACATCAGAACTACCCAATTCATGTAAATTCTCAAACATAAAGTTAGCATGTATGATTGTGGTCTAGTAAAAATTAAAATGGATCACGTATTACAATGTCATACTATTATGAAAACACAGTGGGGCATTTGCCATCATAAAATAAGAAGAATATCAATGTGTGGGAAATTGAATAGGCTTATCATGGGCACATGAAACTTTCAACCAAACTTTCAACCTTATTCACCTAGATTTTGTGCTCATAAACGAGAACAAATTCTACATTGTGATATTCATGTGGTGTATGTACTATGTATGAATCCAAATCCAAATATATGATAAACTGGAAAAACAATCTTATGACCACATTAAGTACACATGTATATCATGTTTAGCGTAAACCCTATGGACATGCTATTGATTTAATTCCACAATGTAGGAATTCCCTAGCACAGCTAAACAATTAAACACCAACGTACTCTGTTAGTCTGTACTCTATCAGTAATATAGTCCACTTGTTTCAAATCATGGTGGGCTGCTGTGCATATACAAGTAGGTAAGAATTCACCACTACATATATGAAAAATTTAGATGTCTTTACCATGCCCACATTATTCTAAGTCAATTATATCAAGCTAGATTCCATGGGCACGCTATGCAAGTGAATCTCACATTGTGGAATTGCCCAGTTCGGGTAGGCTTTAAAACCTATATGCAATCTGTTGGGTTATGGTAAAGGAGAAAGAGGGTTGCCTATTAAATGAGAATCCATAGTATAAATATTAGTAGGGACAAGCAAAAATAACATAAGAATCCTTCACTATAAATGAGAAGATAAGGCAGTTAGAATCCTTCACCAAACAAAATGAGAAATTGAAAGCCTTACTTATGGCTAGATGACTTATCACTCCGTTTAGTTACGACTATGGATTTTCATCATTTTTGCAATATTTATATGAAAATGGAGTTTTATATTAGATGAATGAATAAATTGTACATCAAGAAGAGCATTGCATCACAGGATTTTCTTTTCCATCCTAATCAATAAAGGAAGATGTTTACGATATCAGAATCTTTTATATGCTTTGCAAGTATTGTGAGTACAATTGTCGTGCATATATGTTGCCATGGCTGTCAGCTAGACATCAAAACGTTATAGGATAATATAAGATGACAAAAGGAGTGATTCGTCTTTGAGATTTTAACAACATTTTTGACAAACTACAGCTAACTCTAGAAATCACCCACAAAGTCTTGGAACATTTTAACATAAATATTCAATTTTGCAGGAAACAAGGCCAAATATGTTGGGCAATATTGAATTACAGACACTTAATCATTAGAAGTAGCTATGGATGCAACTAGGACAATTCGATTTGCCATAGAAGCCAAACTTTCTCCTGGGCCACCAATACCAAGCCTTCACGGTCATGGTGACAATGATCATTGGCATGATGCATTTTCAACCATCTTAGATAGGGAAAACTATGCATATTCCCCCCAATGCCCTAATGTGTTCTCCTGTATGCATTTTCAAATATTTGCAACATGTTAGTCATAAAAGAATGGAATTGGTCTCAAGCCATTCCATGTCACATCCTTCGTCAACTTAATATGTGTAATCATTTAGACTTTGACCCGTGGTCCATTAGACTAATTAGTCTCATGGATGTCATTAAAAATCTTCATTCATTCATTCATTTATCATTTTCTATCTACAACTATAGCTTTTTACTGGAAATCTCTAATGTTTGCCACTTGAAGTCTCCATCATTTGTGACAAATATAGTTCTAGTGTTTTTCTGATCATGTGTTAGAAGAAATTAGCATGACTTATGCAGCTATGATAAATAGAGGTGATGATGATGTTGGTTGTGATTGCAAGAATGCCCACCCTTCCTTATCTTTTTGCAAATGACTTTGTTGAAGTCCTAAAGAAAAAACATGCTTCTGGCACATTTAAAGAAATGGTGAGGAAATACAACCACTTAAGAAATCCAAGACTATTCTTTTTTTCTCTTAAATTTTAATAAACTAACATTTTTCTCTTTTACAACTAGTAGTAGATAAGTTTGTATTACTACTGTCAGTTTTATGATTATCCTACATAGGCTGGTCAATCACTCTAAAAACAAGCTGAGATATCTCTTAGGAGTCTTATATGTTAGGATAAACCACAGACAGAAATAAAAACTATATGCAAATATAATCAATAATAGAAAATAATAGATCACACAGAAATGAACACAAGGCACCAAGATTTAACGTGGTTCACCCAATCCCTGGGCTACATCCACCAAACAACAAGTCCAATCTATTACAATCCAGTGATTACAACTGATTACAATCTGTAATCCCTTATAGCTCAATACCGCCGCAAGAAACAATTTTGCATCACAACATAATGAAATTACCTAACCCTAAACCCTTTTATACAAGTATTTTATTCATTTTAGGGTTACAACATGTCGGCCATAATACGTCAGCTACCATGTCGGCCACGGCCCCGAACCCCACTATTTATGAAGTATGTACAGTACTTTCCTGATCAGTCACCATAATCTAACATTATATATCTCTAATTTTGTCTCCATTTCTAGTTGATCTTATTGCCTTGGATACAAGGTTGATTGGGAAATATCTAATTCTACTTTATGATTGAAAATGCATGTAGAAAATACCATTATGTGTATGGTACTAGACTAGATTCAGTAGCTAAGGTCAAGGGACTCGTAAAGTTTGATCTTCAAGAAAAACCTGAGGTGGGAAAGTTTTAGATTGAAGTTGGAGGCAATGTGCTAGGGGTTTTTGACTTTGGACGTAGAAGATATGGTTCTAAGGCAATATTTATACCCAGGGATTCTAGGTTAGATTTAGAGGTGGATGATAGTTACTTGATATGTTTTGTTCATGATGAGAACACTGGGTATGGTTCTAGCTCACACTCAAGTTTTTTGAGTCCCAAGTTATCTTATATTTTTCTCTAGAGATGATAAGAAGAAAGTTATATTTATGTAAAGGCTATTGTCTCTCAAATACATGATGAATAGGTTGTCTAGTACATGCCACTATTTTCAGAGATATAGTCTTTAACAAAATGGCTTAGAATAATAACAATACCATAGCCAATACTAAAACTAGGATCAGGATAAATCATAGTTTTACTATTAATCACTATATTAGTAGGTGACATGTCAGGAAAAAAATGATTACGTTAGAGAAATTAGTATTTATGAGATGATCAATTAAGAGGAAACAGTTGAGAGCTTAGAGTGATACAATTTCCAGATGATCATATGAAATGAAATGGGTGTGTGAGTAGAAAGAAACTAGAAAGACATTGTGTATAGATGAAGGCATGAAATGGATGGTTTTGGAGCACTCAACGCAGACACTCAACATTCAGTACATATAATCATTCGAGATCAAATGTGCGTGTGGGATTATACACACAGTGAACAATAAAGGAGGGAATTGAACCCTTCCTGAGGCTCACACTTGTTGAGGTTCACTTCAACAATGGCCCTTCCTATGAAATTGCTGTCTAAAACCTTTCTAATGAGATAAAGGTTTTAGACAACAATTTCACAAGAAGGGCCATTGCTGAAGTGGACCTCAACAAGTGTGAGCCTTAGGAAGGGTTCAATTCCCTCCTTTATTGTTCACTGTGTGTATAATCCCACACACCCATTTGATCTCAAATGATGATACTGAATGCTGAGTGTCTATGTTGAGTGCTCCAAAACCATCCATTTCATGCCTTCATCTGTACACAATGTCTTTCTAGTTTCTTTCTACTCACACGCCCATTTCATTTCATATACTCATTTGAAAATTGTGTCACTCTAAGCTCTCAACTATTTCCTCTTGATTGATCATCTCATAACTACTGATTTCTCTATATACAAAATTGACCAAGCATTGGTCGATTGAAATTTTGACCAATGCTTGGCAAAAATTGTGCCAACAATTTTGAAAGTTTTTGACCAACGTATTGGTCAAAATTTTGACCAGCTAGTAAGTTGGTTGAAATTTCAACAAGAAAAATTTCAACCAATTGGTTGGTCCAAATTTTGAACAACTTGGGTCAAAATTTTGATTGATAATGGTCAAAAAATGAGCCCAAATGTACTAGTGATTATACCCTATATCAACTTAGAAATTTCTTAAGTGTGTTGACACTCAATTGTCAAAACTAATCTGAGACCAACACAAACTTCCTCGCATCTTGTGACAACTGAGGCTAAAAATAATGCTCACTAAAAATAGAAATGGTCTTATCTCGAGTAAAGTGTTTTGTCATCCCTCCACTATGTTTCTCCTTGATCATGTTCTCTCTCATGGAACTCCTTGGAATACACACTTGAATTCCCTTGAACAATGTACCATCTTGGATCATTTAATCCAACCATCTGGTCCTATCTATAATAATAGGTTCTTTACAAGCCTTCCAAGCCTTTCCAAAGTCAAGATCCTTAGGGTACATATTCTCGAGTTCATTAAACCTAACCACTTCAAGCTACATTTCTATCAACAACAATTTTCTCCTAATTAATGCATCTACAACCCTATTAGATCTTCCACTTCTATATTTCAATACAAATGTATAGCTCTACAAGAACTCTACCCATTTTAAACATCTTTTATTCAATTTACCTTTTCTGTTTAGGTACTACAATTTGTAATGATTAGTATGCCTCCATTTCTTTAAGGCCAAAACTATCAAGCATAGAATTCCTAATGATAAACAAAATACTTCTTTGCATCATTCAATTTTTCACTAAAATAGGCAACAAGCTTACCTTCTTGGCTCAACATAGCCCCAATAACACTATCACTAGCATCACAATCCACCTCAAATACTTTGTTAAAATCAGGGAGTTTCAATACAAATTCCTTTGTTACATTCTTCTTCAGCAACTCAAAACTCTTTGCAGCTCATGTAGTCCACTTGAACTCTTTTCTATCCCCCTTCATTTTTTCAGTTAGGGGTTCACATATACTACTAAAATTCCTAATGAACTTCCTGTAAAAACTAGCTAAACCATGGAATGATCTCTCCTGAGTGTCAGACCTTGGAGTAGGTCATTCTAGGATGACCTTCACCTTCTTTGGTTCCATTTTGAGACCCTCAACTAATATAACAAACCAAAAATAGACTAACTCCTTTTTGACAAAGTTACACTTCTTCAAATTAATTAAAAACTTCTCTTCCCTCAACCTTTCAAGGACACTAAAAATGTGCAACAAATGTTCATCGAGAGACTTACTAAAAATCAAAATGTCATCCAAATACACAATAATAAAACTTCCCTAAAATTTTTTTAGTACCTCATTTATAAGTCACATGAAGGTGCTCATCGCATTGGTCAATCCAAAGGGCATTACTAACCACTCATATAGAACCTTCTTGGTCTTGAATGCAATCTTCCACTCATCTCCCTCTCTTATCCATATCTGATGATAGCCACTCTTGAAATTTATCTTTGTGAAGTATTGATCTCCACTCAAACAGTCCATAAGATCATCTATTCTTGGCAAAGGAAACTGATACTTGATGGCTATCTTGTTTATAGCCCCAGTGTTGGTACACATCCTCCACTCTCCATCATTTTGTAGTTCTAGTATTATAGGTGTTGCACATGGCCCCAGGCTCTCCCAAATTAGACCTTTCCTCAATAGCTCCTAAACTTGTCTATTCAACTCCTTAATCTCAATCGGTATCATCCTATGAGCAACCTTCTTAGGAAAACTAGCTCCAAGGACTAAATATATTTAATAACTAATTTTCCTTTCTAGCAGCAACCCTTCTAGGACATTATCATATATGATATCTCCATGCTCACTTAATAGACCTAAGACTTCAACTAGAACTTTAGTACTATTTTCCTTATCCTTTCTAGGAATTAAAGCATAACACGTGCTAATGTTTCATGTTATCCAATAAAATTCTTCCATCAAGAAGACATACCCTAGCACTACTACATACCTTTTCATCTCCCTTTATCAAAGTCTTCATCTCCCTTTATGTTTTCTAAAATAAATAAAATTGGAATAGGAATACGTATTCCAATTTGACCTACTTAGGTGGAATAGAATTTGGTCATTTTTGGACCAAAATTGGAATACACAGAGAATTCAAATTTTAAGAATTTACATATGCCTATTCCACTTGTATTCTCGGTGCCAAACAAACCTTATTTTGTGTGTTTGGGTTTTTAGTATCAATAACTCAAATTAGTAACCAATTTGATTTTCTTGAGCATAGGTTATTGTTTTGAGTATTTCAAGAACCTTAAACTTATCGTGGTTGTGAATGCTGGATTTTTGAGCATTTCTAGTTACTCTTTATATTAGAATTTGTAATAATTCAAACATTTTATACTTTTAAAAACCTTTTAGTTCAAATTTGTGATTTTTTGAACAAATGACTATAACTTGGACAATTTAAATCCATTTTTGAAGGTAAAAATGAGTAGAACAATAAAATAACTATAACTACATTGAGAAATAATTTTAACTATTTATTTTTATAAAATTTGAATCATATTGATTGAAAATTTGATCCAATATTTTTTTTTTTAAAATGGCTAAACAAGAAAAATATCTTAATCTCAACTATTTTCAAAATCAATTAGTAATATATAAACTAGATTAATCATAGTAATGCTCTTATAATCTAATCAATCTCAAAATGTTAAGTTTAACTAGTCTTAGCAATGGATTGACTTTGACTTTGTTCAATTTTTTGAGTTTTCCACTATTTGATGACATGATATAGTTGTGAGGATTTTTGTCTTCATAATATATCAATATGGTCAATTGACTTTGTCTTTTCTAAACAAGAATCTTTTAATTGAATATCCATATAATCCAATTTAAATTTTGAAAAAAAAATGACTAGCATTTTCATTCTAATAAAATGCAATGGTTATACAAAAAATAAAAGTTTACTCATTTTTCTCCTTCATCTTTTTTTCTTGAGGTATTGATCAATATATTAATTCTCACTTAGGCTTTTCGTTTAATTTTTCATAATAACATATTAGATTAAAGTTAGGCAAGAGCCTACAACACAATGGTAAATTGTGAGCCTCTTATAAGAGGTCTTGGGTTTGAATTTACTCGTGGTTAATAAAATAATAATTAATAATAATACATAATAATTAATTTTGACTTCGGCCTCTTACCGATAAAAAAATAAAAATAAAATAAAATATTAGATTAAAGTCAAATTGTAATTTATTTTTTCAAAATAGAAAGCAAATATGCTAAAGTGTATATGGATAAATTTCTAATATTATATGAATAATTGATATAATATAGACATATAAATTGAAAACTATATTTTAGTTTAAAAATTTATAAATATTATATCTATTTTTTTAAACAATATTTATAAATTATACAATAATCATTCCATAAGTTTAAATATTTGTATAATTGATTGAGATTTTATATTGTAACATTATTTATCATAATTATACTATAATAAGAAAAATGTTATTTTAACTTTATTTGTATAATGCATTATACATTTAATATTTAATGTAATTTATAATATTTATGTTAATATATTACACATATTTTTTATTTAATCTATTATTTTGTTAATTTATTATAGTAATTATCATATATATATATATATATATAAAAGAGTATAATTTTTTATAATGTAAAATGTAAAATAAATTTTTTTTTTAAAGTAAATTAAAATTAATAATTTTAAATAGCATGATCTTTAGATCTACAATTTGCTACCATTTAATATTATTTTATTTATTTAACATTAATTACTTTGCTTCTTGCTATACAACTTTTTTCTCACTTGAAACAACAAAGACCAAAGAAAATAAATAAGAACTCTAAATAAGTTCTAAACCATTTAAATTATTTATTTATTGTAATAAGTTACACATATTTTTCAAGATTTGATTGATACATATAAATATTAAACTTAATAAAGTGAGTTTGCATTTTCTTCCAATTAAATGTCAAATTTTTGAGTAAAATTGAAGAACTCTAAAATTAAATTTAATGTTCCCAACCTTAAATGATAAAATCAAAGAAATAAAATTTATTATTTTGTAAAAGTAAATATATAGAATAATATGTACATATTATTAATAAGGTTGTTTATAAAAGATACATGAAATCAAATTTAATATGCACGAGTTGTATTTTTCATACATATAAATAGTAAATTAAATAAATTATTTATATATTTTATTATACTAGATTTTTATATTTATGTGCATATTAAGTAGAAAGATAACGCATGTAATATATATATATATATATATAATTCGAAAAAAAAAGTTCCAACTAAAGTTATAAAAGAAATAAAAGTGAAGAAAGTAAAATGCACATAGAATAAATTTATATAAAAAATAAACAAAAGTATTTATATATAATTAGGGTAAATTTTTATGTTTATTAGAATCTGTGCATGTTAGAAAATAATAGTATACTAAGTAAAATTAAAGGAAAAATTAAAGTCAAGTCAAGAAAATAAATATAAATACCAAGACACGGGGGATAATTTAGAGCACATATCACAGAGATTATGGTGGGGAAGAATTTTCTGAAGGCTTGACAAAGATACAAAGATTCAGTACGACTTTCGATTATTTTATCCAGGTTCTTCAATAAATTTCTATAATCTGATCTTGCGATTATATATTCAGGTTCTTCAATGAAATTCTATAATGTGATTTTGCCATTATTTGATCCACATTCTTCAATAAAATTCTATAATGTTATTTTGTATGAAGATCGTTCTCATTTACAAGATTGCTTCTACTGTTAATATCTTTGATCCTCTTCTTGGTGCCTTTATAAAAGCCTTTTTTTTGGTCCCAAATATTTGCAGACACTAGACCTAATAGTGCATTCACAGTTTGCTTTCATTAGTTGACTTTACATGTTGATTTTGATTTTGTATTATTTATTTTCTAAAGAAAGTTTTCCATTCAAACTGGATTCTAGTATTGGTAGAATTGAGTCAGAGTGAGAGTGTAATTGTGTAAAAATATTAACATGATTTTAGAGTGGGTGTGAATATTTTGAGCTTTTATTATGCATATACAGATGGAATCGTTGAGCGATGAAATGGGAATGGGAGCGGAGGAGATTTTAGACCCTGCGCAACTGCGTAAGGACATAGTTAATGCTTTTGTAACTGCGCAACTTCATGCATATATGACTTTGTTTTTCATTATGCCAAAAGCCGATAAGGATTGGGACAAGGATCTCTTCTCTTATTACATGTATTTCGGTGGAAATTCATGGTCGAGTTACAGTAAAAGATTTTGGTTGAGTTACAGTGTCAGCATGCTTTCAATCGTGGCGTTGTTTATAGATAGAAATCCAGATAATATTCAGTTTTATCGCGGGCTACTCGTACACAGCACATCAATGCTGGCAATGTTGAGTTTCATCGGATCAGTTAGTTTGCGGATGCTGCCCCAACATCAACATAAATGGCTTGCAATCCTACCACCTCTTGTCTGTCCTCTTTCTGACTATGTTATTGCACTCTCCTGACTCTCTTCTTCTCCCATTCAATCAAAATAATAATAATTATTGTTATTACTAGCACTTGCTAATTATATATGAAGATGTAGAGTCAATTGTATCTACCGTCCTCATTCACCAAATTTTGTTTTAAGTCATATTGCTTCTTGTAAATGGATGCATATTTCCAAACTAAAAATTAAAAAATAAATAAATCTGTTTGAATAGAGCATAGACAATGGTAAACAAGTCTAGCTCTGGTTAAATCAAGTCGTGACTGGATTCGAAGTGTTTCCTACGGAAAATCGAGTCCACCAAAATCACGAGTTTCTGTCTGTAGAATGCGCGTTTCCAGTTATAAAGAGCGATCAACCCTACTTATCATGAATCAAGCACGTCTATCATGAATGCAAATCAGTGTAAAAAGATAACGACATTCTGTTTGGTAATTACGAAAAACAGTGGATGAGCCAATTTGCAACAGTAAATATTCTTATTTATCCTGAAACCTCCACAATTCTTAGTTTGTCTGAAACTGGCATGCGTTATCTTATCCACGACTTCAAACTCACTTGTTTGACCCGGAACATCGCCTCTACCGCTATTTTTAATCCTATTAAAAAGTAAACTTATATAAAAAATAATTTAAAATAATAATAAAACTAAAACAGGCAAGAGCCTATTACACAACAGCGAGTCTCTTATCAAAGAGGTCTTGGGTTCGAATCTACTTGTGCTTAATAAAATAATAATTAATAATAATACATAATAAGTAATCTTGGCTTGGGCTTCTTACTAATCAAAATAAATAAATAAATATAAAAATAATAATAAAACTAAAACCTAAAACAATTAAAAAAATTAAATAGAGATCACAAGATAAGTTAAGTTAATATGAAAATCACAAGTAATTATTTTTTAAATAAATAAGAAAAGAAAAGAAAATAAGAAAAGAAAAATAATAGTTAAAAGTAGATATTTAAAAACAAATTAGATTATTAATATTTTTAAATTTAAACAAAAATAAATATTTAAATAGAAAATTAAACTAATATAAAAATAAGATAAAATAATTTAAACCTAAAATCTAAATCAATTTTAAAAATCAAAAGTTAAATGATCCTAACATGAGCTAATGTGGAGATAACTAATAAATAGGAAGAAAAAAAAAAGTTAAAAGTGAAGATAACCACTAATAAATATTAAGACAAGTAAAAAGTGGAGTGAGATTAAAAGCTTACAAATGGGGTTGCAAGCTTTGGGTTTAACCATGGAGGAAACTCTGTAGTTAAGCGCACTCAGGCTGGAGTAGTACTGGGATGAGTGACCTCCTGGGAAGTCCCGGTGCTTCACCCCTGTGAGCATCACCTAGATCCAATGAGTGCCAAGTGTTCCATTTATTTCCATGAGAGATGGATTCATGTTGAATCACTACTCATAAAATATGGGTCAATGAGTTTGACTCAAAATCACACAGTTAAATCCTAATAGCAATATCACAATTTTCAATTTTCCAACCAAACTGACGACTTTCCCAACCAACTAATAAATTTTGCATCAAAAATTTAATTTCTGTGAACAAAGTTCCCACAAATAGCCTATCGGCTAAAATATGTTAAAATGAACAAAATTTTTTTTTTATAAGAACAAGGACTTTATAAATATAATATCAATACTATATTATACAAAATAAAATATTATTCAAATACTAAGAGAAGATATTAATCTATATATTATTTTTAGTAGTAAACAACTATTTAGTTTGAATTTTAAATGCTAAAATAAATTATTATTAATTTATAAAAATTAAGCTCTCCTTATAAATTACTACAGTAAAACTTCGAATTGCCTAGGAAAAAATAGCGGTACTTTAGTAAACTTTGAATCACCTAAGACAAATTACTGGTGCAAGTGCAGGGAAAACTGTAGTGAACTTGTTAGCAAATAGGCTATTATAAGTGGGGATCTCAACCTATATATATTATGCAATGGTGCAAATTGGTGAAAACCAATCTGCTTGTGCAAGGAAGCTTCATTGGTAACTGTATATCGTATAATGTATTAACATTTTTGGTTCTTAGGCTCCCATCATCTTTCAACTACCCACGTTGGGCTTTTTGCTGTGAATGCACGATTATCATTCCTTCCATTTTTTGTTCCAACTGTATTTCAATTTCTTCATTTGAGAAGTTGTGCATCTCTTACACACCTTCCGAAAACAATATTCACTGTTGAATCCTCTCACTGCTTGATCTTGGCTTTTGCACGTCATTTCAACCGTTCCATCATCGTTCCTAATGAAAAAAATTAAAGTTTCTCAACTTTGTGGATACACATCTTTAACCCGTTTGCCAAAATCTACTGACTTGGTAAAGTAAGTAAGTGGGTTTTATAGTCCACGACACTATGCCATAGTTTTTGGGTTTACATACGGTGACAATGATATGGGACGACCTCGTACTCTTTTTTGAGAGGCGCTTGGCACTACAAACGAGGCGTACATACCCTACCCACCAGTGGGATTTGAACTTGTGACCTCTCTTTCAAGAGTACAAGTTCTCCACCACTAGGCCAACTCAGGTTGTACATTAGTTGGAAACATATATAGGAACACATTATGTATTTGTTTGTTATTATAAAGTGGATGTACCTTGGTTAGTTCATTTGATATTTTTATTTGGTTGAAAGACCTTGTATTTATTATTATTATTATAATATATTATATTGGTCTATGTTTCTTATATACGAATAAATAAAAATTAAATATAGTATCTTATTTTAAATTAAAATAAATTGTCTACAATTTCTTTTTATTATAAATATTGCAAAGTTAAATAAATTTGAATTTGTGCTCTACTTTTCACAATAGGGATATTTTGCATTGCCTCCAATTAAGAGTATACTCTCTCACATCTTAATAATGGCTCAAGGCACAATCCAAAACATTGATACTAAATATATAAAACATTGTCAAAACTAGAGGCTCAAGATTGCACTAAATAGTGACAACTTCAACCTAAGAGGACCATTGTAGATGACCATAATATTTTTTTAATAGTTCTCCTAAAAATAAACAAGGGATAGTTAAAACCTTAATGATAAATGGGAAAGGAAATTAATGCAAACAGAGTGTAAAGGGAAACATAATTTTTGGTTTGTAAATCAAATGAAAATACAAATTAAAAATATGACCATCAACAATGAAGTAGTTTGGAAACTCCTTGACAAATTTTATGGTTGTATGATCGATTACATTAAAGAAGAAACTACCTTGGTCATCCACTAAACATGTTTTATTGTATTTCCTCAACGAAAATACTTGTCAACTCAATATAACACATACATGCAAATCATGGCGAGAAATCTAACAATAAATCCATTCCTTTTTGTCAAAGATAGGAAAGACTTCTAAAATAGTATAAAAATCACCAAATATAGTATAAGCTGGGTTTTCCTACAATATATTTAAGGGATTTTCTAGAAAAGGGTATAGAGGTACTCTACAAAAGGAGCATATGTAGGTGATTGTCTACATATGATAATCGGGTGGTGATCTAATATTAATTTTATAGAAAACTCATCTAGACTTGCACCTTTACCTAGGTGCATTCCAAACACAACCTCTTCCAAGTTAGACAAAGAAATTGAGCGCATAAAAGACACATTCATCATATTGTTGTGTAAATTTCACTCACATGCTTTACCAACAATAGATAATATAGCAATGTTTATGGTTCTTAAAGTATGTACTGAAAAACAATTAAAATATATCCATGTTCTAGTTGCATAATGTCTTTGGTCTTTTTTATGTTTTCATATTTTGTTTTACTTAAAGGTATTTCCATTTGACTTCTTCTCTTCCTTTTGAGTACATTACAAAAGGTTTAGATTTCACTTACAACATACTTTCTTAAATTATTTTGAGTAATTTGTAAATAGTTTTCTACTATACACCATCAACCATTTATTTCAAATATCTATGAATGAATTGTAATTTATAGTTATGGTACTCTTTATATATGTCCCTCCACATGTCAATAAAATTCCTTCTAGTGTTCTCGAAAGTGTCAATGAAACCTACTTTTGTAGAATAGCCTCGCTTCTCAAGTTTCCTCTTGTAATTTCTTGGCTCTCCTCTATAGTCCACATGTTGTTTAGAAACTCATTGATACTCATGGATCTAAAATTCTTTCTTGGCTTGAACCTAGTATTTTAAAACTCTCCTGAGGTCAATGAATAGATATTTAAGTATACCTTGCCAAAAATACTACATGTCTTTCTTCCTCTTGGAAGGAGAGAATTAACAATGCCTCCTCCTAATACACTAGAATTCTAAGGGAACTCATTGAGTTTATAAATACTCTTTGAAAACACAAGAAGATCACATCTAAAAAGTTACAAAATCAGGAATAGAGGAGAAACCCAATTATGGGCTCTGCTTAATGCAAGCCTTTACCATTTGATATAGAGAAAATTATACATTAAATTCTCTAAAATCCACATACCAAAGTTAGATGCAATATTAATGGTATGTGAAACATGAAAAGTGTGGTCAAATTGGTGGCTAGGTCAGTGGGAAGAGTTTGTTTGTACCAACTCTTAAAATGATAATTAATCACCTTAAGCACAAACAAAAACCAAACCTTTAAGCCCTTCAAGCTTACCATATAATGCTAATTTCATAAAAACTTTGATATCAGTAAAATCTTGTAGGCACCTTGCCTCAAAATCTAAGAAAACCACATCTAAAGCTTCTCAACTTTCTCTTTAATTTCCATTGAGTGGCCTAAATTTAATTTGTCATAAATAAATTGGAAATAGACCACTTCTCAAATTCAAATTCCTACTAGGAAAACCTAATATAGAAAACTCTCAAATATCATAATATAGGTTACATGTCTTGAATTTGTTTTTATTCCTCTCAAATACAAAGAGATTGAACATAAGGAAACATTATAAAGAAATCATATATGAGTCCAAACAATCTTTTCACAAGCCTTAGATGTACAAGAAATAATTTTTAGAAGATGCAAACAAAGAGCAACTCTCCTTGATAATGCAATGGCTTTGTGCAAATTGAATTTCAATATATCAAATTGCATTTGTTTAAAAAAAATTCAAGTTTTTCACATTTCAATACATCTCTTGTTTCGGTTGCATACCTTATAAAATGCATGCCCTTATTAAAAAAACATTTTGGGCATTTTCCCATTCATTTCATTCTTAGAATTCATTTCTTTTAGATAGTTTACAAACATTTTTGTATTGTACGATATATCTCTTGTTTGAGGTGCATGGTCAAATTGGTGGCTAGGTTGGTAGGAAGAGTCTGTTAGTATCAACTCTTGAAATGATAATTAATTTACTTTCTAACAAAAAGATCTTCATGGTTGGTGTATATTGTAGAGTTTATAACCATTTGGTACTAGTCCCCTCACAAATGAAAAAGCACATCTTTAAGCCCTTCAAGCTTAACATATAATGTTCAATTCATAAAAACTTTGATGTCAATAAAAGATTGTAGGTATCCCCCCTCAAAATATACCAAAACCACATCTAAAATTTCTCAACTTTCTCTTGTTTCAAGAACATACCTTATAAAATGCATGCTCTCCTTAACAAAGCCATGTTGTGAATTTTTCCTATCATTGCATTCCATTGGATGACATTTCTTTCAGACACTTTGCAAACAATTCATATGCATTGTTTATACATTTACATTTAGCATAGATTATTTTTTGCATAGGCAACAATCACCATAGTTATTAAAGTCTTTTGTTAGTAAGTAGGAGATATTTTTCGCAAGTTAAATTGTAAAATTGCTATATGAATTTGAACTCATTGTCCCTTATTTAATGAGAAGGAATTCATAGGGATCAATCTCTCATGAGAATGAATGGAACACTCAACACTTGTTGCATCTAAGCGATGCTTACAAAGGTGATATAGTGGAGCTTCCTGAGAGGACACCCATTCTAGTACCACTCATACTCAAGTGCACTTAAGTATGGTATTTACTCCAAGGTTCCCACTCTACTTGCAATTCCACGTGCAAAACCTTTAGAAAGTACTACATGCCCTAAGAACCATTCATTATTAAACCCCTTGAGCTCATCAATACTCTCTATTAAATTTAAGGACACAAAAAATTGTATTGTACGACAGAACATTTGCAATTGACCAAGATGAATAAAGGGCTTCGAAGATTGAGAAACATGAAAAAAGGTCCAAATATAAGATTTTTGAAAGTCTTGTTATACTGTACTAGACCATTGCTTTGTAATACATACATTATATTAAACTTACAAACAAAAATGTGTGTAAATGCTTCTAATTATTTTCTTTGAACGTATTAGTTTACTTGTAGGAATAAACATATACCAATTTACCTTTTTTATTTTTTATTTTTCTCTTCTACATTTTATTTCGTTTTATAATAAATGTATATGAATGTAGTTAAAAACTATGTATGTGAACCAACCATTCATTGAATTCATTTCCTCAATTAAATTTACTAATCACATTAAACAATTAAATAATCTTCAAATATTTATATTTTATATGATTATACAAATCTCAATTTTCTAGAATCCTATTGGGCTATACTATATTTTGGTAGGAAGTAAAATTAATTTTCTCAACAAAAAATACATATTTTTAACAATTCTAATCAAAATTTATGAACCTCATTTTTTGTACCTTATAATTAGTCGAAGTCAAAGTTAAAAGTTTCCATATTTTTGTATACTCTATTTAGAGATTATACTATTTGATAAAATTTGATCATTTGTCATTACATTCTATCATTGTATTTCATAATATTTTGATTACAATTATTTCAAATCTTCATGAATGCAACAAATATAATACATTCAAATTTTAAAAATAACTTAATTATATTTTTACTCCTCTTCCTCATTTTTTATTTCAATTTCTATTAATTCCTTCCTCTAACTAATTGGCAAGAACTTTGATGCAATCTTTTTATTTAACTACTTCAATTTAAGTATGTTTTTTTTTGTTTCCCTTTTTTTATGCGTCATGTTATTTTAAATTTTTGAGAAAAAAAAAATGTGGACAACCATCTTACATAGACTTGCACCTTTTGTCACTACCGGTGTACCCCTTGCTCCTTTGGGTGCAAGTGCTAGTTGTTATTTATTTTATTTTATTTTAAACTTACCAAAACTAGAGTAACTATCGCAGTTATGACAATATGTATCCCAACCTTTTGTTTAAATAAATAAATAAATATTTCTTCACCATCTACCTTTGCACGTCTCCTTCTGACAAGGATTTTAACAACACATGTGATTCTATAATTATGAAGTTCATAAATTTTGTATTTAAGAAATGATTTTTTCTATTTTAAGAAATTAATAATTCAATTTGAAATTAGAAATAGTAAGTCAATCTTAGTTTCAATATTTTTCATTTTTCATTTTTTTAATTTTATTTTTTCAATTGAAACATTGATTTCATATTTCTAGAATTTATTTAGTCATATTTGTAGTAAAATGTAAAATGTTTGGTTTCTATTTTTTTTAATTTGAAATTTTAATATATTTTCTATTTATTTTTCACAATAGATTTATTTTCTAAATGGTCATTTTAATAATATATCATAAATAGAATATAAATAAAATAATATTTATTTAAATTTAAATTTTATTTTAATTAAAAACTATTTATAACATCTTGGAGCACCTACCAACTTATTATTGCAAGTACAAAAATATGCACCTACTAATTTTCAATCAACAATGATTTGGTTAACTTTTCATACCATAAAATTTTATAAGTTTATTTTTATGATGCAAGGATTCAAAGTTGGTGAAGGAGCTCTCACATGGTCATTAAAATGAGTATCGGACTTGGGTATATTCTTTGTCAACCCCATCATGTATGATCCTAAGAATTTCCCTCCAAATTTTGGCATTTTGTCATAAGACAAGTGTCTTTATTTGTTTGGTTGCATTTGGGAGTCATTAAATAATAAGTTATAACCATTGGGCATGTTTTTGCTTCATTATTGCATTGTTTGTTCATTGGTCAACAAGAGTCAACAAATAATCAGGGTTGAATTTGGGCATGTGATGTAATAGAATTGATATTGGCATGTTTTATGGTCATTTGGTAATGTTAATAGGAGTCACATATTGTCTTGGTGAAAATTTGTCAAAAAATTGCAACATTGCAAAAAATGTTACAAATTTGCAAAAGGAAACTTTTACATTTTTGTATAAGCTGAAAGGTCATTTTGATTCGAGGACATGTGAATATTTTTGGGAAGCTATAAGGCCATCTCCCATAGTGGTATAAGTGGTATGGAAGACAATTGTTGAAGTTTTTAATGAACAAGTGCTTTGATTTGGTGCACAATTTCAAGATTGTGATAATGTTGCAACACAAGATAGGTGTATCCCCAAAGGAGATGACCCAGCCCCCAACAAATAACCACATAGTGGAAGAATAAAAATAAAATAGAGATTTAGATCCAAAACATTGTCAATTCTAATAATATCTAATCATAATATTTTTATTCAACATGCCCAATTGTAAGGTATTCAAGGTTATGGCCAAATATATCAAAAAATTACCATAGCAGTTTTGCAAGACCTCACAAAATCCAACCACTAGCTAGCCCATATTCATAATCTGGTAGAAAACCCCAAGAAGAATCTAAACTTATGCTCGCAAGCCACCAAGAAACCTTCTTGTTTATCAAGCCCACACTTAGCTAAAATGTTCTCCTCTCAGCTACTCCATGCTAAACTGAATGCTCCATGGTGACTCAAGACAAGACAAGGCCCTCTACTTATACTAAACTAAGCCATAAGTTAGCCTAGCAAAAAATATTAAATAAACACTCAAAGTAAATAAACCATCAAGCTACGAGTCGACTTGGCAACAAACATTAAATACATGAAATACCAAATACTTAGGACAAGCCCCAAGTTTACAATGCATAACTAACTCATAAGACCAAATGAGAGTACATACTCTTAGCCATAGATCCACATATCATCCAAGTGCACATACGCCAAATCCCTCAGATCAAATCTCATAATTACAATCTCCAAGGTCTTCATGTAAACTAGGAATGTGTTACCAACAACCACTAGTCAAAAAGCCTCTAACTCCAAAAGGATTACTCCAAAATTTATGCACACTTAGGACAAGGTTCCTCAATATGCCTCAAACACATCCCCAGTTGTACAAAGCACAAATCCACAAAGTCAAGTACAAATCTTCTACATACAGGATTACTGACTACCTTAGGATGTTCTTGTATCAGACACCCCATGTGTGAGAAAAAGATATTATCAATTGCTGGAAAAACATATTTCACAGTTCAACACATAAATCCTAAACTAGTTCTTCACATACATGTTCTCCACATTATCAACTCATACAGTTTTTCCTTCATTCCACTTCTGCAAATCCTTTCCTACAACTATCATTTGCACATATTTCTTTGGTGTGCAATAGGTCTATTTTCCATGTTGATCTCTAACCCTTTGAGAATTCTACAACTCAACTCAACTACTAAAACTTAGGTTCCTCCTACCAATTTTTGCATTTTCCAAAGGAATTAGGGAATTCTTCCTTTCACCCTTCTCAACAGTAAAGACATTTTTGACATATTATGCACTTCTCTACAATCATACTTACAAGGTTTAACAAGTAATATGTGACAACTAATCATGTCCACAATATCACACAACACTTGATCAACATATTGTCCAATCTAAATATTAACAAGACATTGCTCCCTTTAAAATAATTTTCATCTTGCTGGCAACTAATCCTATAGGGACAAGGATGTCTCATTATTTTCAAATAAACTTTATGAACCATCTCTTCAAAAACTAGGTTATCTATACTACCACCATCCACAATCACATTCCAATATTTACCTCTAGAATCCCAATGAGTCTTGCAAAAATTCCTTGTCTAACAAGGTTCCAACATCTCACCAAGAAACACACTTTGAACTAGCAAGATCTCATCCACCTCAAGTTCATTTGCTGAATCCAAATTCCCCAACAACAATTGTTTTATCACTAGCCTTTTGGGAACATTCAAAAGCTTTATGTCCTTCACCACATTTGAAAAAAAGTACCTTTAAATTCACCTATGCCTATTTTTCTCTTTTTCTCAACATGTTTTCGTTCATCTTCAACAATTTGTTTGTTCTTCATCAAGTGGTCTTACTTCTCTTTCCCTAAGGAATTACCTTGATGTCTTCTTTTCAACTTATCTTCTACCCTTAGATCATACTAATAAGCATCCTCTACTAAATCAATCTTTATCATACAAGTCTCATCTTGAATATTGAATCTCAGACTATTGATATATCTAGCCACCTTTTCTTTATAAAGTTCTCTCTGTCTAGACCAAATAGTTAACTTGTAGAACCCCTAAGTGTAAGCCTTTGTAGTCATATCCTTCTGCTTCATATTTTACAATCCCTTAAACAACTCAAGTTCACAACCAACAAGAAAGAACTTAGCCTTCAATTTAAAAACCATCAATATCCACTAAGTGATCTTCCTTTCACCTTCTTCTTCTCTATTTCTTTGCAATTATTTCCAACATAAAGAAACATGTTCTTTCAACTTAGTTTGTTACACCCTTAGATTGAAAAGATCTCCAATATTGTCCAACTCAAAGTAGTCTCCAATTCACCAATTCAATCAATTAGGTCTTTAGAGTGCTTGAGAAACTAGAAATATCCATCTTATGCTTCAACTTCAACTAAGTTCTAGATCTATACAATTGAAAAACTCTATCTTCCACAGATTTCTCCATGGGATCAATTTTATCTCCACTAGATTCAACAACCTCAAAGTCTTCAACAACTTCCACATAGCGCCATCTTTAGTACCCATATTCCTAGGTACACCAACTATACCTCTCATGAGCTCAGTGATCATATCATTCTCGAATCTACTCCATCTCAAATTTTAAATATGATCTAATCTTCTCTATTATCCTCAACTCCATAGCATCATAGAGATTTTCAATTTTCCTAGGGTTCAATCTTCTCAGAGGCATCTTCCAAGATCTTTGCGAACCCAAAGAAACAAATCCACAAGATTAACTAGCTCTTATTCCACTTGGTGCAATACAAGGTAGGTGTATCCCCAAAGGAGATGACCTAGCCCCCAATAAGAAACCACACAAAAGAAGAAGAATAATAACACTAAGATTTGGATCCAAAACATTATCAATTTTCATAATAGAATCATAATATTTTTCATCCAACATGCCTAAGTAAAAGATCTTCTAGGTTATGGAAAAATACATTAGAAAATTACTATAATAGTTTTTCAAGACCTTGTAAGATCCAACTAATAGATAGCTCAAATCCAAAATCTTATAGAAAACCCCAAAAAGAATCTAAACTTGTGTTCATAAGCCACTAAGCAACTTTTTTTATTTCCCAAGCTCACACTTAGCTACTAGCTCTGCTAAATTTTTCTCCCCTCAGCTACTCCATGCTAAATTTAATTCTCCATGATGAATCAAGAAAAGAAAAGACCCTCTACTTATAGTAAACTAAGCCACAAGTCAACTTGACAACAAACATTAAATACATGATATACCAAATACTTAGGGCAAGCCCCACGTTTACAATGCATAACTAACTCATAAGATCAAATGAGAGCATGCAATCTTAGTCATAGGTCCCCATGCCATCCAACTATCCAAATCCAAGAGTGCACATGCCAAATCCCTCAGATTGAAGCTCACAAATACAATCACCAAGGTATGCCTGTAATCAGGAACATGATACCAACAACCGCAAAAAAGTTTCTAACTCCAATCTATGATTATTCCAAAACTTATGTGTACTTAGGAAAAGGTTTCCTAATGTGCCTCAAACACACCCCAAATACACAAAGCATAACTCCACAAATGTGAGCCAAAGCTCTTGCATACACGATTGTTGACTACCTCCTACATTAGATAAATAATGAGTATTACTTTGCTTGATATTTCCAACTTTATCTAAATAATTAATCCTAATTTAATGAATTGAGAATGTGGCTAGTTTATTTCATTCAAGTTTTATAGTTTAGTAAGTTGTGATAGTTGAATTTAAAGGATTAAACAAACTATTTTGGCTCCTTGGCCCTCTTTTGGCTTGTACCTAGGGTTTCATCTTGAATAGCCTATTTCTCTCATTACCACCAATGAGAAAATGTAATTATTTTCCATGAGAGAGGTATTCAATTATAAATCATTATTTTAATTTTAATTTTTTTTATTCATGAAGCCCTAACATAAATAAGTCCTTTTGAGGCTTGGTATAAGAATGTGACCAACTTGCTAAACATAATAGTACATAGAAACAATGGACAATTGAGATGTATAATGATATTGAAGGTTAGAATAAATGAAATTGATGTTTCCTCTAAGTGTTCGTGAAGTTGGTTTGATTTGGTTACCTTTGAATCATTAAGTTTGGGAAAACCCTAGTTGAATAGGCTTCAAACCCTCATTATTTATGAAATTTTTGGAATTGCACCTTAGAAGTAACCTAAGAACTTGAAATCATGGCATTTTTTGGAGATGACAACTGGTATCCAACTATCAATTTTTCTTGGTAGGTTTTTGGAGAAAATTAACTTTATTTTCCAAGAACTAGAATTAGAGGCCTAATTGTATTAGGTCTTTTAGGCCTTGCGAACAATTTCTCGTTGTGAAAAATGGAGTTCAAGCCTAGATCTTTAGGAATAGATAGAAACATGTTCAAAAAGATGTCTAATTCCATTATATTTCTCCTTGGTTTCTTGTAATGGTTGAAGGAAGGTAAGGAGTCAAATTGGAGTTAGATAGAGTTGTGGATGTGGGAGTACAAACAAGGGGTTGGAGAGTGTTAGGTAGAAGATATGAGATTTCCACAATCCATGAAGTATGGAGTTGTCTTTTTGGGCCAACATTGTGTATAAATTTCTAAGCATCAAAATGAGAGTGTTAGGTAGATTGGAGAGAGAGAGAGAGAGAGAGAGAGAGAGAGAGAGAGAGAGAGAGAGAGAGAGAGAGAGAGAGAGAGAGTTCATTACCCATTACCTTGTGACATAACCCATATTGTGGAGTGACTTTTTCCTTGGAACCTACCTAGACTACTTTGGACTTTTTCTAGTCCTAATTCATTCTTACTTGCATCAAATTGGTGTCAGGGCCATACAAAGTTATTTTTATTTAGTTTGTTAGATTGAAGAGGAAACATGCCTCATTAAGGGGTTATGCTATTTGAAAATATAGTTGAAAAAATGGAGAAAAGGATGGAAAAGAAATAGGAAATGAGATTGAAAAAGATGATGGATAAGATAAAGGCCAAGGAGAACAATTTTGATAATGAGTAAGAATGGTACGAATACAGAGAAAAAGGGGAACATGACCAAGGACCTAAATCTTTAGATGATAGGGTTGAAGATGAGGCAAGAAAAAATCAACAATATTCTCTTGATGCTTTAAGAGATTCCAATAAAGAGGATTTGAAGGTTAAAGTGCCTATTTTTAGTAGAAAAATGGATGGTGAAGAATTGACTAGTTGGATAGTAGCATTGGATACTTACTTTGACTTGAATGATGTAGATGAGGAAAATAAGGTCAAATATATTAGAACTGATCTCAAGGATTTTTCCATTATTTAGTGGAATTAGACTCAAAATAAAGGAGAATTGAATGGTAAGAAGTCCATTACCAAGTGGAACAAGATGATTGATATGATGAAGAGAATGTTTATTCTAGAAGATTTAGAAGTACACATGACCAAGAATTTTCATAACCATAGGTAGAGAGACCACCATTTTTCAATCTATAGTAAAGAATTCCATAGGCTAAGAATGAGGGCACATCATAATGAAGACTATAAGGAGATGGTAGCCAGGTATATGAATAAATTAAAACATAACTTTAAGGATGAAATTAGTTTACTTCTACTTCAAAATATGGATGAGTGTTTTCAACTAGCCACCAAGGATGAGGATAAAATCAAAAGAAAAGGAGAGTATGGGAATTTAGGTAGAGGAGGTAGGAATGTCAGTAGGAGAAGAGGTAACTTTGGTAGAGGACAAAGGAGTAGGAGTGATGAAAATCAAAACATTGAGTTCAGGAGTGAGAATAGTAATAGAGATGAAAAAAATAGGGGACAGAGAAGGCCATTTAATATAGGTAGAGGTCATTATGGAGGATAAAGTAGAGGGAATGCATACTTCATAGGTAAATTCTTCAATTATTTTTAGTTTGGTCCTACATAGAATCAATTACCTAGAGGACCTACTTCATTTGTAGGTAGAAATGGAATAAACCAACTCATTGTAGAGGATGAGGGAATTGGAAATAGTGTTAATTCTCTTGTTGGAAGTTTCACACAATTTATTTGTTGTGAGAATATGTGATCATTATAATAAAGTGGCCATAACAACTATATTATTGATCTAGAATTGATCATTGAAAATTCATCTTTCCATTGTTCTGATAACTACCCATTTTGTGTTAGGAGGCCCTAGAACTAGCTTTAAAAATTGACAAAATCACCTGATTAGGCCCTAAAACTTTGCATTCACGTTCTCTAGTGCAAATTATTTCAATCCACAAAATCTCACCTCATGAAAACACTCGGATCAAAAGATATTAAGCACCAAAATTGTTTACCCCAAAATGTTCTACAAACAACCATGTTAGAAACAATAAATTGCAGTCAGTTTTGACTTTGAAAAAAGGTCAGATCACTCTTGGGGGCCTAAAATCTATGACATTAGTCTATTATCACATGGAGAACATGAAAATGTACTTTGGGGTATAACAAAAAACTAGACAAATTTGGCAGATGTTCAAAGTTGGGCATTTGGAACTGTGAAATAGGAAATACTAGCAGAATAAGAATTTTTTGCAAATGGAATGGACCTGGGAAAGCAAAGTGTTGAAAATCAGAACAATGAGTTTAGGGGTGAGAAGATTAATAGAGATGGAAAAAAAATTAGGGGACAAAGAGGACATTCAATATAGGTAGAGGGCATTAGGGAGGATCAAATAGCGAGAATGCATACTTCATAGGTAATTCTTCAATTATTTTTAGCTTGGCCCTACATAAAATCAATTTCCTAGAAGACCTTCTTCATCTATAGGTAGAGATGGAATAAATTGACTCATAGTAGAGGATGAAAGAAGTAGAAATAGCTCTAATTCTATCATTTGAAGTTTTGCACCAATTATTTTTTGTGAGAATATGATAATCAAAATGACTCTTTTGAAAGTTCTAGTAAAGTAGGATCTTGCATATTGATTTCTGGGAAAGATTGTGTATGAGTTTTTTCATCAATGTTTTGGATCATACTACATGATCCATCATCAGGATGCTAAAGAATCAATGAGAGCAAAGAATTTTTTTTTGCTCTCATTGATTCTTTGGCATCTTGATGATGGATCATGTAGTATGATCCAAAACATTGATGAAAAAATTCTTACACAATCTTCCCCAGAAATCAATATGCAATATTCATGGATTGTGGAAATTTGATAGCTTTGAAGTAGGATCTTCCTCAAAGGAAATATCTATTTAGAACCTGAGGGAAATAATATGACAATATATGCAAGATCATTATGGATTCAAGATCAAATAAGAATGTAGTATTTATAGAGATGGTGGAGAAGCGAAATCTTAGAAGGATACCCCATACAACACCACGTAAGATCTCTTAGCTCAACGAAAATGAGAGCTATACTATGGAAGAGAAGGCATGGGTGGAGTTTGAAATAGGTGAGTATATAGATATGATTATTTTTTAGATAATTCAAATGGATTCTTTTCATTTAATACTAGAAAGGACTTAGCAATTTTATGTTTAGGCTCAATATTATGGAGAAAAAAACACCTTTCTGATCACCAAGAATGGTATGAAGTTAATATGGATCCTCTTCCTAAATGATATTACAAGGAGAAAGGTGAATCTTCGTTAATGCTAGTAGGGGTTAAGGAATTATTGAGTGTGACAAAGGAGAATTATTTAAAATGGTATGCAGTGGTTGTCAAGCCTAAGGAGGATGTGAAGAATTAGGGTCCATTACCAAAGGAGATAGATAGTTTTCTCAAACAATTTCCTAGTATTGTTGTAAAGGAGCAACTTGAATCATTGCCACTAATTAGAATAATGTCATCACATTTACTTTATACCATGATCTAAATTTCCTAATAAGGTTTTGTAAAAGTTAATGCATCAACAAAATATAGTGTTAAGTAAGCTAGTGCAAGAATTACTAGATAAGGGATTGATAAGGAAAGACCTAAGTCCTTATGTAGTGCCATCAATTTTAGCCCCTAGAAAGGATGGAAAGTGGAGGTTTTGTGTCGACTCAAGAGCCATAAAAAAATCACCATAAGATATAGGTTCCTAGTACCAAGGATAGAAGTCCTATCAGATTACTTGGGTGAATCATGTTACTATCAAAGATTGACCTCAAATCTGGTTACCGTTAGATAAGAATTAGACACTAGGATGAATGGAAGATAACATTGAAAACCAATGCAGGGTCATATGATGACTTTTCATGTCCTTTGGGTTGAGAAATTCTCCAAGTACCTTTATGAGATTGATAAAGTAGGTCTTAATTCAATTTACTGATTAATTTTTCATTGTATATCTTGATGATATATTGGTGTTTAGCATGTCAAAGGATGAGCTTCTTGAGAATTTGAGGTTGGTGACGCATAAGCTTAAAGAGGAAAATTTGAAGATAAACTTGGAAAAATGTAAATTTTTAAAGAATGAGCTTATTTATTTGTATAGTAAGCCTCCTCTTAAACATGTAATAAAACCCTTATTTTGAATGGACCGTTGTTAGAGGATAGTGTACCATCTTAAAATGGACACACTTGCATTTTAATACCTTTTAGCACCATTTTCCATAGTTTCTTTCTCATACCATGGATGGGTATGTGATCAATGCCTCTTTTTCTCTTCTCCTCTTCCATTTCACTCTTCTTTGTTGTCTCTCACTCTCCAACATGACCTTCTATGTGTCATTTTGATACCCTTTTGATCATATCTCCTAACCAGTCTGTCATCTTCTGACTTCTACAACAGTATCACCTTTTGGAGTTTTTAATGACCTTTATGACCTATCAAATAGGACTAGGTTGACCTAGACTAGGTTTACCCAAGTTGACCTAGTCCCAAGTGATTACGGGGTTCGGGGCCCAAAATTTCTTGAGTTTTCCAATTAAATAATTTTTGTCCTCCATCATCTTGAGTTGTTTTCTCACTCACAAAAATAGTATATAAGGAGGCTTGGGGGCTTCATTTTTATATATTATATCAATATCATCTCATTCATGACATCTCATTCTCAATACATTCAATTATTCAAGACAAGGAGTTCAAATATTCAAGTGTTCAAGGATATTTTCTTAACATTTCCTTTTCAAGATCTAGCATGTTGTTGGCCATCAAAGGAGGAGATCTACATAAAGGAATTCATTATCTTATTCATTGATGCACATTTGAATCCATGGCTCCATGGTGTAGTTATGGTAGATCCATTATAATTGTTGAGATATCCTACATCTTTCATACCTAATTAAGATCTACAACATACATCATGACAATTCCTAGTTGAGGGTTTCTCCAAGTAAGGTGAATATTTATATTTATCTTGTTGCCTTTACATTTAAATTTATCAATTATCATTAATTCCTTAACCTAGGTCTTAACCAAGGGACTCTATCTCCCCCCCACCCTCAAGAAAAAAAGAAAAAAAGAACCCCAAAACCTATTTTTCCTATGTTAATTTACAGCATATCAACAAAAGGTTTGTAGATTTGGAGCCTATGTTTCTGGAGCTTCCTAGAGAAGTTAGTTTTAGGTCACTTCACTACATCAAACTTGTTATATGATGCATTCCCAAGTCAGCCTATTCCTCAAATCTCTATTTTTGGGGATATTTCTAGGTTTTTTCCCTCCTGTCATTTTACTCTTAGATCTACAGGAAGAGGTTCAATAATAGTTTAAATCTACAAGTTTTGGAGCTAAAATACATCTTCCCCTACGCATTTCAAGGAGGATCCTTCATATTTTATTTCCTTTCATATATTAACCTTTTATTTACATCTTAATTGTGCTAATGGTGCATACATAACATCTAGATTTACATTATTCAAGAAATTAGTTCAATTTCACATTATCCTATCAAGGGCCAAAGAGAGTACATTTCCTTGTATAGGATTCTCCTTTATATTTTGAATTCAATATTAGCATACTTCTTCCTTTGGGTTCTAGCTAATATATTTTGGATCATAAGTGGAGTCATATTTGGAAATTCCCCACTTTCTCTCACATACATATTTGAATGGTTTGATGCCCATTAAAGTGGAGGTCAACACCTTATTAAAGTGCTTCTATTTTAACACTAAACATTTTATTCAACTTGACTAGTTATCCTCTTTGCTTATTGGATTTAGAATGTTTACATTAGGTGTTTACCTTCTTTTAGGTGAACTTGATAACTTTTTCTCTTGTATTGCATTTTTGGAGTTAGATTTATTAAGCTAGTATGTTTTATCTCTTCTTTTAATCCTCTTTTTCATTAAATGTTTAGATCTAACTTGTGTGCATTTCACTCATGTTCCAAAATATTTTTAGATTATTTTTTAACCATTCCTCTATCCTCTTTTCCATAAAACAACACCATCCTTTTAGATAAAATTTACCTAAAAAGAATCAATATAGGGCATGTTATGTTGCCTTGTCCTCTCTTATGTTACATTATAAGAAACCATTAGAGTAAGATTATGATTTTTATGTAGTGCCTGCCCCTAGTCTACATTTTTCTAGTTTACATTTTTGCTATTATTGCCAAACTCTTTTAGGCCAGTTTTATGTTTGATAATTAGTAGCATTATCTTGAGATTATTAGATATTGTTTCAGACTCAGTTGATATATGATGAGATTACTTGGTACTCTATACTTCAGGTGTGCATGATGATTAATTATTACAATGTTGTTAAATTATTGATGATGTTTAGTTGGATTATCCTATGTGTTTTCTTATGGATACTTACCCCATACTGCATGTGTATGGTGTGCATGTTTTTTTTCTTTATGTATGGTGTTTATGATGTGGTTAAGGAAGGGAGTTGTAGTCACCTGCTAGTCGAGATCTACACGATGCACCACTTCTTGTCATTGTTTGTTTAGCTTAGTATATATTGTGTATGTACATGTGTGGATTTTATGCAAGTTGCAAGTATCGGGTATCAACTTCCTTGAATTGCCAGGATGAGTGTACCCTATCACATTATCTCAATGGTAAGAGAGGGGAGATAAATTCTTAAGTCCAAATCCTAAACCTTTGAGCCATTCATTCTAATTGACAATTATGACAAGTATCTGAGTCATGTACCTTTCGAATGCATCGGATGACATTAATTCATGATTTTAAAACCCTTAGTTGATTTTGTATGTGTTTTACTAGATGGGTTTTTGTTATTTTACTTTATGAGTTTTTGGTGAATTTTTTGTTAATTAAGTCTAATTAAAAAGATTTAATTTAATGAAAAATTATATGTTATGTTAATATTTTATTTAATTAATTGAGAAATTAATTATATAAAAGAGTCAAATAAAAGAATTAAATTTGAAAATAAATCTATAAGTTGAAATTTGAACGTGATAATATTTAGTTAATTTAATAACAATATGTATATTTGGAGTGCACTTTTAAATAAATGCTAAATGATATTATTATTTAAATTAATAAATAGTTATCAAAATTTTTGTTAAAAAATAAATCTAGAAGTGGGAAAAGAAATTAATTTATTAAAAGTTTTATGATTGCATAATACGTGCATGGGACTAAATTAAATAAATCAATTTAAAAGAGGTCAAGTAAAAATTAAATAAATTAATTTAATGGATTATCGTATGTGCATGGAAAAGATAAAAGAAAGATAAATAAAAGTTAATAAAGAGTTAAAAAGGTGTGAGCAAAGAGTTCTCTAAGGTGAATGCACAATTAGTACCCCGATTTTAGGGAGAGAACTCCTTTTTCACAAATTGGGGGTTCATTTTTCAAAAGGCTGGGAATTTTGGAGGAGAAGAAGGAAATTTTCAAAGAAGGAGAAAGTTCTGAAAGGGGAAATTGTTCTCTACAGATTTCCGGAGCGCAGCAAATTAGCATCAGTGTCCAGGTCGACGCTTGTAAAAATTTGCATAATTTAAATACGTTCTTTTAATTCTTGTCTTCTTTGTGTTTGCTAGATGATTGTTTGGATAATTCTGGTAAAGAATATATATCATGTTGTGAATTCTGGATATTGGGAAATTATTCTGTACATGGAATGTTTTAATTGTTCAATATAAATTCTCTCCAGTAGATTTTAGATTGAGAAAATTTATCGGGAAGGGTTTGAAATTTTAAGAAGGGTACGTGGAATTTATCCATTAGATTAATTTTGAGTTTTGAATTTAAAAAAAAAAGAAGTTGTGTGTGTGTGTGTGTGTTACGTGTTTACCTAAAATTATTTTATTAAAATTTTGGTTGGATACAGAATTGTAATAAAAAAAAATTTTAGTAATAATAATAATAATAATAGATTATTATTATTAGGGGGGGGGCGGATTTTGTTTGTTGTGTAAAAAGGAAATTTAAAAAAAAATAATAATGAAAAAGGAGGGGGAGGGGATTACCCCGTACCCCCCTCTTGTCACAGCTCTGCAACCAGTGCACTATGTCACAGGTACTATGGCACAAAGGCCGTAGCCTTTAATATAGCCGACGGGCTTTAAACATTTCAATTTTTTTTTTTAAATTTAAAAAAAATGATTAAACTTAATTCATTTAAAAGTTTAATTATTATTTATAAAAATTTTATATTATAATTTATTAATAGAATTTATTAATCAATTAATTTTTTTAAATAATTAATTAAATGATATTTTAGTTTAATTAAATTAAATTAGATTTGATTATTTAATAATTTTTTAAAAAATTGTTATAAGGTTAGGGATGTATTTTTAATTTATGGAAAATATTGAAATTCGAAGAGAAATATTTTAATTGATTCTTTAAAGGAAAATATAACTATTCCCTAGAATATTTTAGGTAATTGACTTAAAATAAAATGGGGTAATTCTATATTTAAAATGATTAAAAGAGGAGTTAAACTATAGGGTAATTGAAGAATCTTTTTACTTAAAACATACACTGAAATGGAGACTGAAACCCTACATTTAACTCAATCATGTGTTTTCAAAATCAAACCAAAACGTGAAACTTACACCTTGTTTCTATATGCTATCTATGTTTGGGGTTGACTAGATTGTTGACCAGTTATAGGATGTCTACTAGAGGCTTGGGGGTTTTGTGAGTGTGGTATCATGTTGACTCGATCTTGATCATTATTGCTCAACCATGTATGTGATGGTATGTTTATGATGAGTATGTTTGTTTTGTTGGTTACTATGTTTTCAGTGTCTTTGTGAAATAGTGGGATGTATGCTATGAAATACCTGAATAACCATTATGAGTCATTGATCAGTATTATTGGATTACATCCAGTTGCTCATTGAGAACCGATGGATATTTTGATTTATCTTGTTGCTTTCCAGTTGCTCGTAGAGAACTGATGCGATTACTATGATTATCTTTATGATGCTTTCTAGTCACTTGTATAGGACTGAGGTGATTTTTCTATGATTATTTGATTTGTGATTTCATGAGCTTAGGGTAGGTTATCTTTATGTAGTGTCGGGAAGTGGCTTGCAATGGGGGCCGGGGACCCTAAGTGGTCCTGGGGGTAACCCATTGTAAGTTGTTTAATAAGTGATAACTTTACACTTAATACTAACTTAAATGAACCTAATAAGAGATAATTGTATGTTCTCGCCCATGTCATGAGTGCTAATACATACTAGGATGGGAGTAGAGAGAACACTTGGTTATGACCTTGCATTCCGTAGTATGTGATGGGGACACAACCCAAGCACAAAATGGACACAACAGAAAAGGGGAAATTGTATTAACTGGGAAAAATAAGCTAGTACATACATTATAGAGAAAATAAACTTCAAGACATGCCCTAAGGGCTTACAATAGCATAAATCTAGAGATAATTTTTACTTTCAGTACCTCCTCTCAAACTCTACTCCGAATTGCCTTTTACAATGCCAGAAATCTCCTTAAATAGACCCCGAAGGGTTAAGGACTAGGAATACATTCTAGAAAGTGCTAGTAGGCATCCACCGACCAAATAGAAGGCTCTAGAAGCTGCGTTAGAAGTCAACAAAAATCTAGAAGAATCCAGAAACAGTAACCGAACTTTCGGGAGGCATAACTTTTGAACCGTAGCTCTGATTGATGAACCGTTTACATTTCTAAAAAGCTCTCGAAGCACTCTATAGCCTAATAGACCAGCTTCACTCGTCCCCCTTTTTTGGCCCTTTTCGAGGTCATTTAATGACCCTAACCTGACTTTGAAGCATTCTTAGAAGGTCTCCAAAACTCAAAAAATTGCAATAACTTTCAAACCGTGGGGCCTTTTGACCTGATTCTTTTCTTGGAATGCTCTAAATTACAATTACATTCATCTGGCCAATTTAAACCTTCTAGTTTACCAAAATGATGGCCCAATTACATACCCCTATTTTTTTTGGCATTTACATGTATCCCAAGGTGTTCAAATACTCTATCCTAGAACACTGATAGTGGAACTGTGAGAGTTGGAACCTTTATTTGACCCAAATGGGTATCCAAAAATGAAAACACATGAAACAGAAACTAAGTCTAAGTATATTTTTTTGGGTGACACAAGATTGCCCTTATACCTCTAGATGCTCCTGCATTAGACACCTAGGGTAGATTGAAAAGTGACCCTGTCACTTTATGAATGGTAGAGGAAATCCCAAATGGGAAACCTTAGCTGCTGAAATCCAAGTTGAGTCCTCTATCGATCGTCCTTTCCACTTGACCAAATACTCTTCATACTACCTATTTCTGGTACTCCTACCCACACAATGATCTAGAATGTCTTCTATCTCCTCCTTCTTAGAAGCAAGAATTGGACATGGCTCTAACACCAGCTCCTCATCTGCACCATCATCATGATACTCTGTTAAATCTGCAATGTTGAAAATAGGAGAAATGTGAATACCATCTGGCAGCTCCACCTCATATGCATTTCCTGAGTCATGTTTCTTCAGAATTTTGTAGGGGCCAAATTTCTTCATTTTCAACTTGTTGTAAGTACCCACTGGAAATTGTTCTTTTTGTAAGTGTACCATGACTAGATCCCCTGCTTGGAATTCCTTATGTCTTCTCCTTTGATTAGCCCTAGTTTTATACTCTTGATTCATCTTGGTAATGTGTGCTTGAACCTCCTCATGTAGATGCTTGATATGTTTAGCAAATTCTTTAGCTTCAACACTTATCCTCTCCCCTTGTTCTATCTTCCTCAATTCTAGTGTAGTCCTTGGGCTACTTCCATATACAATTTGGAATGGTGATTTTCCAGTACTCCTATTTACAGAGTTATTATAAGAAAACTTTGCCTGTGGTAGAATCAAATCCCATCCCTTGGGCTTATCCCCAACTAAACATCTCAGCAAATTGCCCAGACTTCTGTTTACCACTTCTGTTTGGCCGTCAGTCTGTGGGTGATGTGTGGAACTAAATTTCAAGTCTGTTTTCAATTTCTTCCACAATGTCCTTCAGAAATACCCCACAAATTTAGTATCTCTATCAGAAACTATACTCCTTGGGAGACCATGTAGTCTTACCACCTCTCTGAAAAACAAGTCTGCAATATGGATAGCATCATGAGTTTTGTGGCATGGAATGAAATGTGCCATTTTGGAGAACCTATCAACCACCACAAATACTGAGTCATTACCCCTTTGTGTCCTCGGAAACCCCAAAACAAAATCCATACTTATGTCCTCCCATGGCTTTGATGGAATAGGCAATGGCTGATATAGTCCAGTATTGTAGCTAAATCCCTTGGCAACTTGACAAACCTGGAAACCCTGTACCAACTTCTTCACATCTTGTGAAATTTGAGGCCAAAAATAATGTTTTCTAAGAATGGCAATGGTCTTATCTCGACCAAAATGTCCTGCCATCCCTCCACTATGTTTCTCTTTAATCAGATTTTCCCTCATGGAACTCCTTGGAATGCACAATTGACTGCCCTTGAATAACATACCATCCTGAATCAAATAGTCTAACCACTTAGTTCTATCTACAACAACAGGCTCTTTACAAGCTTTGCATGCTTCAGCAAAATCAGGATCATCAAGGTACAGATTCTTGAGTTCATCAAACCCAACTACTTCAACTTGCATTACTGTAAGCAACAACTGTCTCCTGCTTAGTGCATCTGCAACCCTGTTAGATTTTCCACTTCTATGCTTCAACACAAATGTATAGCTCTACAAGAACTCTACCCACTTCATATGCCTCTAATTCAATTTACCTTTGCTATTTAGGTATTGTAATGCCTGATGATCAGTATACAAAAAAAATTCCTTTGGCAATAAATAATGCCTCCATTTCTTTAAGGCCTGAACTATTGCATAGAACTCTTGATCATAAACAGAATACTTCTTCTTTGCATCATTCAATTTTTCACTAAAATATGCACTAGGCTTACCTTCTTGGCTTAATACAACCCCAATAGCGCTGCCACTAGCATCACAATCCACCTGGAACACTTTTCTAAAATCTAGAAGTGCCAACACAGGCTATTCTATCACCTTCTTCTTCAGCAATTCAAAACTTCTCGCAGCTGTTGCAGTCCATTTGAACTCTTTTCTATCCCCTCTTATTGTATCAGTTAGGGGTGCACATATGCCACTAAAATTCTTAATAAACTTCCTATAAAAACTTACCAGACCATGAAATGATCTTACCTCAATAGCAGACCTTGGAGTAGGCCATTCCAAGATGGCTTTTACCTTCTCTGGATCCATTTTGAGACCTTCAGGTGATATAACAAACCCCAAATAGACCAACTCCCTTTTTGCAAAGATACACTTCTTCAAATTAATTAATAGTTTCTCTTCCCTTAGCCTTTCAAGGGCACTACAAATATGCAATAAATTTTCTTCCAAAGTCTTGCTGAAAATTAAAATATCATCCAAATAGACAATAACAAATTTTCCCAAGAACTTCTTAAGCACCTCATTCATAAACCGCATGAAGGTGCTCGGGGCGTTCGTCAATCCAAAGGGCATTACTAACCACTCATAAAGACCCCCCTTGGTCTTGAAGGCTATCTTCCACTCATCTCCTTCTCGTATCCATATCTGATGATAGCCACTCTTGAGATTTATCTTTGTGAAGTACTGAGCTCCACTCAAGCAGTCCATAAGATCATCCATTCTTGGCAAAGGAAATCGATACTTGATGGTTATCCTATTTATAGCTCGAGAGTCTGTACACATCTTCCACTCTCCATCCTTCTTTGGTGTGAGTACTGCAGGTACTACACATGGACTCAGGCTCTTCCGAATCAAGCCCTTCCTCAATAGCTCCTGAACCTGTCTATTTAGCTCCTCTGTTTTAGTAGGAGTCATCCTGTGAGCAACCTTGTTAGGCAAACTAGCTCCTGGAATCAGATCTATCTGATGAATAATTTGCCTTACTGGTGGCAATCCTTTTGGAACATTATCAGAGATAATATCTCCAAACTCCCCTAGTAAATATAAAACTTCAAGTGGTATTTCACTACTACCTTCTTTATCTTTCCTAGGAATCAAAGCATAACACATACATTGATGTTTCATGCCATCTAAAAAATTCCTTGCATCAACAAGACAAATTCTAGCACCGCTACATACCTTTTCACCTTCCTTTTTCATGGGCTTCAATTTGTGGCAAACTCCATCCTATGTCACAAAGTATGTGTTTGCATGTCCATCATGTACTACATGTCTATCAAACTGCCATGGTCTACCCAACAATAGATGAAAAACATCCATCGGAATAACATCACAGAGAACTTCATCATGGTAACTCCCAATTTTGAATTTTACTAAACATTGTTCACTTACCAAGACCTTATGATCATCTTTCACCCAAGCAATCCGATAGCGCTAGGGATGTCTCTCCCTCTTGAGCTTTAGCTTAGAGACCATCTCCTCTGATACCAAGTTATTTGTGCTACCACCATCAATGATCATGTCACAACATTTATCCTCACACTTGCATCTAGTATAGAACAAACTCCTCCATTTTCCTGGTTCAATCTCACCACTTAGTAGGACTCTTTCATTTACCAAGGTCTCTCCTCTTTCTACATCCTCATCCACATGAGCAACCCTAGCTTGACCCTCAGCTCTCCTATCTATCCTTCCTTGTCGTTGAGGGCATTCAAAGGCACGATGACCTTCTTCATTGCAATGAAAATAGGTACCATAGAAGCCTCCTCTTCCTTGTCCATGTCCTCTACCTCTTCCTCTCTGATTTCCAAAGTCTTGATCATGGGAGCGGTTGAAACCCTCATTCCTCTGGTTCCTGCTAGTACCCACATCTTCATTTTTCTTTTGGGTTTCATTTTGGCCTCCAGATGACCTACCACTTCCCCTTCCCCCTTGACCACACCCTCTTTGTCTCCCTTCAAACCTTTTATTCAGCTTCTCTTCGACTCATAGGGCAAACTGGTATGCCTCTTCAATGCTGGTCATTCTTACCAGACTTAATTCCTCCTGGATGCTAGGTTGCAACCCACTAATATAACGAGCAACCTTCTCCTTATTTGCTTCTACATGCCCTGCTCTAATCAAGAGTTTGTAAAACTCCTCTTTATATTCTTGGACTGATCTTCCTGCTTGCTTTAACCCATGCATCTTCTTAAACAAATCAAGCTCATAGTCCACGGGAATGAACTGCTTCTTTAATTTGTCCACCATGTGATCCCATCTTGTGATCTTCTCCTTTCCTCTTCTATTTCTTTCCAATTAAACCTCTTGCCACCAAATTTTGGCATGGCCTTTCAGTTTGGCCTTTGCAAACTTAACCCTATCTGGGTCCCTGATATCCTCATACTCAAAGTATTCTTCCATTTCATTCATCCAATCGATCAATTCATCTAGTTTTAAATTTCTTGAAAATACACCCACTTCAATTGTAGGTCTTTTCCCAAACTTAGTAATGGCCCTAAAAAGCCTTTCTTCTGCCTAATTCAGAACTTCCTTGTCAAATTCCCCTTCTGGTCCAATTTCTTCTTCTTCATTGTCATCCTCACTATCGTCACTTGCGGCAACATTTGTTCCTCTACGGAGCTCCTCTTGCAATGCTTGTACCTGCCTTTGGAGGGCTCTAACCTCCTTAGGATTAATAGCTTTGGCCCTTCCACCATGCTCTCTTCGTGGAGGCATCTTTTGACTCGAACCCACAACCACACAGTCCTGGTGTAAACTACCTCACCGTCGGCGCTCTGTCTACACACTCAGAAAAAACCTGCTCTAATACCACTTGATGGGGACACAACCCAAGCATAGAATGGACACAACAGAAAAGGGGAAATTGTATTAACTGGGAAAAATAAGCTAGTACATACAGTACAGAGAAAATAAACTTCAAAACATTCCCTAAGGGCTTACAATAGCATAAATCTGGTGATAATTTCTCCTTTCAGTACCTCCTCTCAAACTCCACTCCGAACTGCCTTTTACAATGCCAGAAATCTCCTTAAATAGACCCCAGAGGGTTAAGGACTAGGAATACATTCTAGAAAGTGATAGTATGCATCCACCGACCAAATAGAAGGCTCCAGAAGCTGCGTTAGAAGTCAACGAAAATCTAGAAGAATCTAGAAATGGTAACCGAAGTTCCGGGAGGCATAACTTTTGAACTGTAGCTCTGATTGACGAACCGTTTACATTTTCGGAAAGCTCTCAAAGTGCTGTATAGCCCTATGGACAGCTTCACTCATCCCCCATTTTTTGGCCCTTTTTGAGGTCATTTAATGCCCCTAACCTGACTTTGAAGCATTCTTAGGAGGTCTCCAAAACCCAAAAAATTGCAATAACTTTCAAACCGTGGGGCCTTTTGATCTGATTCTTTTTTAGGAATGCTCTAAATTACAATTACATTCATCTAGCCAATTTACACCTTCTAGTTTACCAAAATGATGGCCCAATTACATACTCCTATTTTTTGAACATTTACACGTATCCCAAGGTGTTCAAATACTCTATCCTAGAACATTGATAGTGGAACTGTGAGAGTTGGAACCTTTATTTGACGTAAATGGGTATCCAAAAATGAAAACACATGAAACATAAACTAAGTCTAAGTACATTTTTTTGGGTGACACAAGATTGCCCTTATACCTCTGGATCCTCCTGCATCAGTATGCCTTGTTAATGTGAGAGGACACTAGTGACCGCAGGGATCACTAGGGACCTGAGAGTCCTAAGGGACTGCTCAAGTAACTCTGAACATGATTTTTGTGATGACACTTTCTCGCTTACATAGTAGATACTTATGTGTCTTTGTAGTGCCTCTAGGTTTAGATGTCGATCTATTTTAGGAACCTTTGAGTTAGCATACTTTTAGGATTTCCTGGACTTAGAGAGTATCTATGTTATGTGATTTGTTATCCTATTTAGGACTTGAGACTATCTCCTCAACGCGGTGGGAGTGGACCATTTAGGTTCACGCGGTCGAGTGGTAGTGCTTTTTACTCTTACCATTGAGATCCGCCCGAGACACCGTGCTTGGAGTATTCTTGTTGGCATATACCTTCATTCTGTTCATGGATCATTATGATAGATGGTTATATTATATGTTGGATGTTGTATTATTTTATGATGGATGTTATAACTTTTGATGTATGGATGTATTATGTATGGTGGATGATTTCATTTATTTTATTGCACATGTATCATGGATCCAAAGAGGATGATTTATATCTATTTTTATTTATGTATATTCTTTTATGCCTTTCATACCCTGTGACTTGTACAGTGGATGAATGAGCATTCTGAATTAATTTGCCAAGAGGCATTTGAAACAAATGTATATTAACTGGACGTTGGACTTTTCATTATTCTTTCATATGGATGTTGTAATTGATGGACTTAGTTTTAGATTAGATTTAAATGTGATTCAATGTCATGGGATCTTTAAGGAATGCAACCTATTATGTATGTTATTGCTTCCGCTATTATGTGTTTGATGTGAGTGGTGTATCTTTCATGTGTCAAAAAAAAAAATGCTATCAAACTTAGTCAAACTTTAGGTTATTTCTTTTAGATCCCATGGTGGGGTGTTACATTTTACCTCTCTCTTAATACTCTTTCTATTTATGAGGGAAAGTTAGAGATTTATGTTAATGTTTCTCCTAATATAGACCTTATCTATGAGGACACTTTTGGTAGGGCTGATTTTCTACCTCCTTTCAATTCCTCTCCTTTTTCTTGCATGATATGCTTTCCTAACAGTGATATCCTTCCCTATGATGATTATCCTATTTGGGATGAATCATTGGATGATGACATGGACCACTCTCTTCCTCATTAAAGAACCTTACTTCTAAATAATGATATCATTGATGAAATCTCTTCTATCTCATTTCCACATGACATAGTTGACATTTTTCTTTCTCCTAAAAAATACCTTTCTCTTAGGTATATTTTAGCGCAAGATTAGGACATTATAAATAATTTCATCAATATTACCTTTCCTTCATTTGATGATCCTATTAGAGATTAATCATAAATGCATATTTACAATCCCTATCCTAAAGATTCTTTAGGGAAAAAATGGATACCAACAATATCCTTAATTCTTTCTCTTCTAGTGATGCATCTGCTAAGGGGGGAAATGACACCAATGATAAAAAATGCAAATAAGACTAAGAAATTTGAACAATTTCTCCTTGAGCCATTCAATGTAAGATTGAGGGGCTTCTAAGAATAAATCTTGATAAACCCTAAACTTTATTAGAAAAACTCCAAAGAGGATAAAGGGATACCAATACAAAATCTAGAAACTCATCAAGGAAGTATGCTAGCAAGTTCTTTTTCATGAAATTTAAACAAGAGATATGACAAATATAGATTAGAAATACACACAAATAGCCCAATACAAATATGAAAGTAGATGTATTCTAAGAGGGAAAATAAACGATAAGGTACTCACCTCAAAATGCAAAGATGAAGATGTAATTTTTCTTCAAAAATCCATAGATATGATCTATTTCTAAACTTTCAACTATGAAGGCTAAAGTAATCTAACCATCTTTGAGATCCCTTCACAATTCCATATTCGATATATTCTCCTTTGAATTCTTGAAGAATAATTGCCTCACTTGTAATGAATAATAAGAAATTAGACCTTGCTTTCACCTTGCAATTTCCCTAAGTCATATTGGGATGTCCACGAGTGCTTTCTCCTTTCTCCTCTCATACTATGTCATGTCATGTTATGTTTACATGAGGCATTGAATGCCTTTTTTATAAGAGATTTTATGAAATTACTCTGCAAGATCTAATTGCACAAGTAATATTTTAACTCAAGTTTTAAACATCTCAAAGGCCTTAATCAATAGAAACCTCAAGACTAGGCCAACCTAGGTTAACCTAGTCCAAAAGTTTGACCTTTAGTGTCTTCCTGTCTAGATTCTAGACTAGTATGGATCAGAGATAGAATATGATGTATCAAAATGCCATCTAGAGATCCAATCTAGGATTTTGAGGTCCTAGAAAGAGAGGATACTCACAGATTAGGTCCTAGTGTAGTGATTATGTGAACAAAGAGGGAAATCAAGGAGGATTTTTTAGGTCCTACCTCAATTTCACCTAGAAGATGGGGGAGAAAAGAAGTGAAGTGTGTGTTTAAGGTGTGGATATGAAATGCAAACACTTAAAGACGAGCTAAAAGGTCTTAAATCAAATTGCATTCAATTTAAGATGGTACATCATCTATGGAGAATGAATCTCTTAATCAAGTTAAATTATTTTACCTCTTCTCACTCTCAAGGGTTACCCTTCATCAAATAGACCTCTCATCACCCTTAAGGATCTTCCTTCCATAACTCTTAAGGGGGAGTAGAGTAAATCTAAATATTATCATATGGTGTCTCACACCTATCATACAATAAATAATCCTCAGCCTACTACTTCTTTTCCACATTCTCAACCTATTCTTCCCCCTCTACCTTATCTTTCTCAAAATCTTGGGTTGGATTATGATTTTCTTTCACAATTACATAATACCCCTAACAATTTTTCTTTGGGAACTTCTTCAAGCATCTTCAACATATCATGATGACCTTGTGTTTACTCATGATGAACTTCTTGTGTTTACTCATGATGACCTTCCTCCTAAAGAGATTCAAGATTGCTATGGAACTCTTATGGTATATGTGTGAGTCAATGGTAGCCTTATTCATCAAAATCTAGTTAATAATGGATATATAATTAATATTTGTAGTATGGATATTCTCAAACAAATTAATGTTGATCTTTCAAATATCAAACTCCATAGCACCTCTATTCATGGATTTGATAATTTTTTCTATGAAAACTTTAGGCGCCATCACTTTACTGATCAAAGTAGTTCTAGTTATTATGAATGCATATACTCATGTTATGCCTGAGTCTCTAAATTAAAATATTCTTTTGGGTAGACCTTGGTTACATGCTATGCATGTTGTTCCTTCAACTCTTCATCAAAAAGTCATCTTTTTCTGTAATAATGTGATGTACACTCTTCATGTGGTACTAAGCCAAATAGTGGTCTAAATGTTGAGGAACAAAAAAATCAAGAATGTAATGATGATCCTGTTAGGATTTAACCACAGATAGAAATAAAAATTACATGCAAATATAAACACTATCAGAAAATAATAGATCACACAGAAAAGAACACAAGATACCAAGATTTAACATGGTTCACCCAATCCTTGGGCTATGTCCACCAAATAGAAAGTTCAATATTATTATAATCCAGTTATTACAACCTAATTATAATCCATAATCCCTTATAGCTCAATACCACCACTAGAAGAAATTTTTGCATCACCCACAATGAAAGTCCTTAACCCTAAGCCTTTTTATACAAGTATTTTTGCCACTTTAGGGTTAAAATTAGTTACAACATGTCAGCCATAAAATGCCAATAAAATAGCGCCAAAAATAAATAAATTCTTGGGGCCTCCACCCTTGATCCCTTAGATACCCATGGCCTAATAGCCCCAGTTGTATTGGGAGTTATCGCCCTCATACTGCCACATAGGGCTCACCCTGGCCCCAAACCCCACCAAGGAATTATGGAGTATGTATAGTACTTCCTTGATCAGTCACCACAATCTAAAAATATCCCACTTGGGGACTAATTAGTCTCCACACTAAACAAGAATCTCCACTTGGAGACTAATCTTGCAGCTATGCTGCTACTCCATGAGGCTCCCACTAGATCAAACTATCCTAGACTCTGTTGTTCTATTATTCATGTTCAGTCTGGAAGACTGACTAAAGCTAAAGAGTTTAACTTCTCCCTTGTTACTACCTTGGTAAACATATCTGTTGTATTGTCATTTGTATGTATCTTATCCAACTTTAACTATCCATCATCCAAAATTGACCAAATGAAGTGGTGTTGTAATCTAAATGTGTTTTGTCTTTAAATGCAGAGCTAAATTCTTTGCAAGATGAATGGTACTTTGGCTATCTATAAACACATAATTATCCTTTTGAGGGTGTCCCAATTCTTCCAAGAAGAACTAAAGCCATATCATCTCCTTGTCTACCTTTGTAGCAACAACATACTCTGCCTTTGAAGTGGATAAAGCATTAACCTTCTGTAACCTAGAAACATTTCTCATGACTACCCCACCAATAGTAAATACATAACTTATAGTACTCCACCTAATATCAATATCCCCTTCCAAATTTGAGTCAACATAGCCTTGTAAGTCAGTAGTGGAGCCCCCAAAGTGTAAACACTTACTATATGTTCCTCTCAAATATCTAAGAATCCATTTGACTGCATTCCAATGCTCAATTCCTGGATGACTCATATACCTAGTAATGACTCCCACTATGTTGACAATTGGCTAATTGTGATATGTAATTATTGTCATTCATGGTAACACATGATGTACATGTTGATAGGAAACCTCAAAAATAAAGATACTTAGTGTTTGGTAATCAGAAAATTGTCTAAGTATAGAATTTGGTTTACAACAATGTATTGTTTTGTTTATATCATGTTGCAGATGGCATATTATGACTAGTGAAGTTACATGGAGAAAGTATACATGTTGGTGATGATGTGTATAACCTCAAAAGTTTTTACAAACTGTACAAAACATAGATAATCATGTTTTGATGATGTAGGACAACGAAATTAAGGGAAATAATTGTTTGTTTACAAAACAATTACTTGTCCAATTAGGAATGACATCCTAGATGTTTACTCTAACTTGGAAAAGTGAATTGTGGTTTTAGCCAACCCAATATTATTTGTGTAAAGGCATGGTATTTATGCAAAGGATTTCTTGTGATAACAAGAGTGCTATCTTGGTGTATTAAGTGAACTTAGTGCATGTGTGAATTGTGAATTTTGAGTATATGTGAAAGTAATATATGAAAAATTATTTGGTGATCTGAGATTGAGCTAAAGATCAAAGATCAGTCATGGAAAGAAGAAAATAATAGCAAACTATTCTTTTAAGAAATGAGCTCTTCTTGTAGTTGAAATTTCATGTTTGCGCAGTGGGCTCTTCTTGCATACATTGTACTACAACTCCTAATAGGGTTTTCACAACTCCTAACAGGGTTGGAATCTCCTATAAGGGATTGCTTATATTAAATTTTTTCATTGACTCCTAATAAGGTCCGTCTTCTAACAAGGAACTTATATATCAATATATTATCTAGTGGGTATCATCCCCACTAGGGTTTTCCCTTGGCCAAGATTTTCTTAGTCAAGAAAATATGGTGTTATGAGTTATCTTTGTGCATTTCCATTGTTACTATTCAACATTACTTTATTGCTTTGTTATGCATGGTTTAAAGTAAGTAATAATATCTAGTTGGCAAGTAAAGTTTGTAGATTATTGATTCACTCCCCCCCCCCTTAGTAATCCCTATTTCAAACAATTGGTATCAGAGCACAGTTACTTTGAAGAGGCTTAAAAACTTAAGTAAGATCCCTATAGATATGGAACTATTGATGAAGAACCTCAAAGAAGCTCTTGAACAAATTAATCTCCTTATTGAAGAAAGAGATAAGTTGAAGGACATATATGAAGACTCCAAAGTATACATCAGTCAGTTGAAGGAAAAGATTGAACATCTAAAATCTAAGCCTGAATCTACTAAATCTAGAACTAGTGATGATGACTATTCAAAGTTGAAGAAAGAGTACAAGGTCTTGAAGCATGAATTGAAGGTAACAAATCTGAAGTTAACTTTCAGAAATGATCTTAGTAAAACTGAATCTGTTTTGAAGACTAAAAATATAGATTTGAGAGAAAGTCTAGGAAAGAAAACATCTAAACTTGAAACATTGAAAGATCATGAAGAACTCCTTCATTACAATACTATTGTGAAAGGTGAATTGACACAGTGTAAATAGTAGCTTGAGAAATTTTATTCTAGCAGAGAAAATCTTGATGATTCAATGTCTATACAGAGACCTTATGATAAAACTAGTCTTGGCTATCTAAATAACATGTCTAGAAAGAAACCTAAGATTAGATCAGATCTGAAAGAAAAAGACAAATCTAATGACAAGATTGAATCCAGTCAATCTTCTGGAAAACCTAAAGAAGTTGACCAAAAAAAGGAAGTTGAAATCTTGGATGAACCAAAGCAAGTAGAAACTCCTAAGAAAACCAGGTATGAATTTAAAGGTAAGTTTTTTTTTAATGTAATGAAATAGGTCATATGAAAAGAGATTATACTAATAAGTCATTCAATCATGTTAAGGACTTTCATTGTCATAATTGTTATGGTATGGGTCATAATGCAATTAATTGTAGTAAACCTGAGTATGATAATGATAGGAGAAATAGTAGAATGTCTAGATATACTAACCCTAAAAATAGAAGAAGATCTTATGAAGATAGAAGACAAATCATGTGTTATAAGTGCAACAACTTAGGACACATCACTCAAAATTGTCATGCACCTGATGATCAACAAAATCCTAGAAGTAGGACACCTGTATGTCAGTTATGCAAAAAATTTGAACACACAAAAAAGTACTACAGAATGGAAATTTTTTTTAGCTATAGAATAAAAAATGGAAGAAACTTTAGGAATAGAAGGAATTATAGAAGGAACTGTTGCCATTTTTTGTCTCCCGCCAAAAATTCAAATTTGTATGCCCAGCCTGTCCAATGGTCACTTCCTAGTTTAATATTATTTTAAACATCCTAGGGATATTGAAAAAACCTTATGATATTTCTTTCCTTGCGCATTTTAGTGTTTCGGCGGGCCTGCAGGTCCTCATCATCGGATGAAGTTCGATCAATGGTTGGTGTTATCGCACTATGGGAAGTTGTACATTGATTACCCATAGGTCCACAATTCCCAGATGAAAAGTTATCCAGTGGGCAACAAAGAGATGACACCAGAGGGCGCTATGGCACTATCGGAAAATTCGTTCTTCTCGCCATTAGCGACATAGTGCCCAGCCAGTAAAAGAGTGCAGTGGGTCCCTCCTTCTTCCTTGATTATTTTTCGATGCCAATTTTTGGCAATCCCTCTGGGGGTGCTATGGCGCTATCGTAAAATCTATGCTTCTCACCGTTAGCAACATAGTGCCCAGATGGAAAGTGATCCTGTGGTGGCATCAGAAAGAAGGTTCGTGGGTCCCAGCAATGCCTTGTCAGATATCAATATGAAATTTGGTACACATTGGTAGTTGGTCATTTTTTCATTGGCTAAGGTATGACTATGTGGAATGTGGGTCCTACTTCCCTCGGTGGGCCACAAACAAGGACTTGTCAGATAGGTTGGCACGTGGCCAGTTCTCATTGGTTGGTACACTGATAGGTTAGATACATCTTGCTCACTACTAGATTAAGGAACATCTATGGTAGGCATTATCATGCTATGGGAAGTTACACATTATATACCCATAGCGACATAACGCCTCGATAACGCGTAGCACATATGACATCATGGGCCTTCCCTTCTCCAAGTGACATTACGGCTCATCCTCGGTGGCAGTTGTCAGGTGGATCATGGTAAAAATGGTGGAATTTCATTGGTCCACCCAGCCAACTCAGTGTGCAGTAGTGCAATTTTGTTGATCATCGTGAAATCTAAGGAAGATCCACGGTGGGTGCTATCTCGCTATGGAAAGCTGCGAGGATTTTACCCATAGCAACATAGCGCCATTGTGCCATGTGGATGAGTGGGGCCAGTTCATGCCAAGATTGAGATGCCAGGTTGTGCCAGGTGGTTTCCAAGTGTTTTTGTGGGCCCAAAACTTTGAGGAGATAGTGCAGGAAATGGTGAGTCTTCACGATCATCAGATCTATCTGAATCAACGATGGGTGCTATCTCGATATGGAAAGTTGCAAGGATGATACACATAGCGACATAGTGCCTAGGTGACATGTGTCCTTGTGGGCCCGGGCAGGGTATGAGCAGTTAAGGCATTAACGGTTAGCAGCCGACGATTAGTATAATGTCACGATCAAGGTTACAGGATGGCATAGTTAGTTTTAAAAGGGGCAGTCAACTCAAAAAGACCTCACAAGGTGGCAAAAAGAAAGAGGTTCATTGACCCACATGGCTCATCCTGCTTATGAGTCTCATTTGACTTGTTGATTGTGTTGAGTCTCAGTCCAAAAATAGGGAAAATCAAGAGTTTTACATGAATCTGATCTTCATGATCGATTCCAGCTACTAGAACTGAATGTGAAACATACAGGAACACTCTACCACCCCGACCTATCTATCTACCTGGTCAGAGTGATTCAATGGTGCCATTTCTATCCTCTCAAGGCATGTTTTGGCAAAAAAGATCTGATTTTATTCAGATCCCCATGATTGTTCCCTGCAGGACTTAATGGCAGGTAGTTGTGAGGTAACTACAGTTAGAGGACATCTCAGTTATGCCTGCACTATAAAGGAAAATTTTGTAGATTTTGTTAGGGTTGGCCTTTCTCTATTTTCTCTGTTGCTGCTCTATAGATTCTCAGTGTGAATTCCCCTGTGCCTCTGAACCACATGATTTTCTGCCTTATCTCTTTCAGCCATTGGTATGAAAGTGCAAGAACTCTTTGCCTTCGCCAGTGCTTTGTGGAAGTCTGTAACCTACATGACTGTATCTCTTATCGGCCAATGAATAATAATATAAGTGAATCTCTCTTCCTTGTTTCATTCATTCTAGTTTTTTGATCTGCATGTGATCATTAGACTAAAGCAAGTCTGAATGTGTATATCCTTAGTTTCATTTTGGTTCAATAGTGTATATATGGGCAGAGATTGGTCTGAACACTCTATTTTGGTGCATCACCTCTTTAGATTAGATTAGGTAGATTTGATTTCATGCTCTCCTTCTCCCTTTTCCTCTCCAAGAGTAGTTAGGTGCATCCTAATAGTAAGAGGAAGCCGGCCTTCTTTGGAGACTCAACCTCACAGTTCAAGTCCCACAGCTTGGAGGTTGTTTCCATGTTTCACTAGGTTGTCCTCATGCATAGGCTTTGGATAGGGGTGCAAACCTAAGTGACAACAGGAACCATAAAAGGAACTTTGAAACTAGCAAAGACAATGAAGAAAAAGAAACATTGTGAGTGAAATTCAAGAAGAACTTAATGAAGCATTCATGAAAGGAACAAATATTTCAAAAGAAAAGTTAGATGGTGATGAGATAGGGAGATCAAAGTCAATTGTTGAGTTTGATTCAATTCAGTTGAATTAAGCTTTTTCACAACATCAAAATTTGAGAACTTCAGTCAAAAACCAAATTAGAAATAGTGAGGTTGAGAAAAGGTGTATCTTGTTATGTTTAGATGGTACCTAAGCTTGCTTGTGATTTAGAGCTCATCCAAAGAAGTTATGATGAAATTCAAAGTTACTGGTATTACAGTAAAGATTAATTCAGTACTAGAAGATAAAAAAATATACTTTTGCAAAAAAATTCATGATTCAAAGTTTTGACGATGTTTGTCATGATGGAAGGAGGATATAGTAAACCTTAGGTGACATCTGAAGATCAGATAGATGATCTTGAGTAGTTAACTGATTGTAGAATGAAAGTAACAACTTTTTCATATTTGTGAAGTACATAATTAATGCAAGTTCAAGTTGAGCGATAAATGGAGTACAAATTTGATTTTACTTCATTGCAAACACATTCAAAGTAAAGAGCATTTAGAAGCGACTTGTCAGAGTGATTTCAAAGAAAACCCTATTTTCAAAAAGAGGTATTTTATCATTTTTTTGCAAATTTGCTCCGTAAAAGTTCATATTGATAAAGATCATGGATATGCCATTAGTATATAGTATTGAGAATGAGGATAGACCTAGGTTTAAGATAGTTTATGTAAAACATAATGAAGGAAACCCTAACTCTGCATTGTCTATCACTTCGAGCAACATAGTTTACCTTGAAGACATAGAATGTTATTTGAATTGCAAGTTTGAGTCAATTGGAAAATAATATATGAATAAGGATATGGAACTAGTCTTTAACCTCAACATGACTATGAAGCCCAGATTTGAACACTTAAAGGAACTTGACTTGTTTAAGTATCATTTCAGCTGTGAGCTAGATATAGATGAATGGACTCAAATTATATTGAGTAGGATACATGATGGAAAACCATTGATGCAAGATAATGTAGTAGACATCTCTTCTGACCTTACACATGAGGTAACTAGTCTTAGAAAACAAGGCAGTGTACCCATAGGTGAGAAGATGGTTAAAAAGAAAGTGGAAAGTTATACTAAGGCAATATACAATGGGAAGGAGATGGTAATCAGATCCATCAAGCAAGATGATGTGAGATTTATCAGTAGAACTACTGCTTATTTAGTTTGTGCAAGTTCTAAGATAGATGAAATTTTAACAAGATTCATATATACAGCTTATAAGATATGTATTGAGAAGAAGCAAGTATATCTTAGTGAAATACTGAGGATGCAACTCTTAGAAAACCTTGAAAATATTGAGAGAACTAAGAATGGTTTGTTTAGACTCCAATCATTGATAAATCAAATATTCTTCCATGTATTGAAGATATTTCCCTACTTGTCAGTCACAAACATAATGAGTAGTGATAGATGTACTATGGAGAAGATCACATAAGTATGCAAAAGGCACTTTGCAGACAAGATATTGGACAACAAAAACCTAATTATGAGGACTTTTCAAAATGTGATGAAACAAAGATTTAGGATTTCACTAGCAATTGTAGATAGATTCAAGGAGGATATATGTATTCTAGTTGATATAGATCATACTTATATTCAAGTAATGGAACCTTGGGAGACATTTTTAGATCCTTTGAGCTATGAATTGAATGATGGTGTTGCAGTTGGTTACATTGATTTTTTGTTAAATTCAAAAAAAGACAAAGAAGAATATGGATTTGGCATCTATGATGAGATCACATAGCATGCTCATCAAGAAACATTGGAAAAGACATCTCACAAGAAGGTTGAATCTATTATGAAGAAGGCATTATCAAATGCTAGAATGACATAGAGTGAATCTCAGGTTATGAGAAAAACATTGAAGCAAGGTATATTGAACATACAACCCTTGTTAGTATTAGTTGCTAAGACAAATTTGGAGTAGAGAATACCATATGCAACAGTATTCGATGTTCATCCCAGTGAGTAGAAAAGAAAATCAGAGAGTTTAGTGGAAGCAATATCCTCAAAGACTAAGAGAGTCAAACAGCGAGCCATCGAACTGGGTAAGAGGTAGAAAACATTATTGACAATTGAGTCTAGTGATGAAGAAGAGGAGGAACATGAAACCAAATAAACTAAAAAGGTGACTCCACCTAAGAAAGCAACAGGAAAAGCTTGACAACCTTGGAAGCTAAAGATTGAGAAGATTAACACAATGGTTGCCAATGAGGGGAACTTTGTTCAAATGAATAAGTTTTATGACTTATATAATAATGTTGAGAAGGATCATATTGATATATGTTTTGTAAGATATGTCATAGCAAATGATCTAAGTCTAAAAGATATTGAAGGAGTAGTGAACAAGAAAGTCTGTGAGAGGCTTATAAATAAGAAGACTCATGTAAGAGAAGAAGAACTTGAACTTCAAAAGTCTATGCAGAGGACTATCTGCAAGACTAATGATGAAGATGAAATAAAAGGACTATTGAATAACCTTGCACCATATCTAAGGAATAAGTTGAGGCCATTTTTATTTATGGTTGGAGAAAAGGATAAGTTGAGAAAGGAGACTACAAAAACTATCAGTAATATGTTGACAAAGTCACAGGAAACATCTCCTCCAGTTCCTAGAACCTTGGAAGTGTCAGTAAGTGGTGACACTATGTAGATCGATCAAACCAATGTTACTATTAACATAGATGACACCAATCCATTTGGTGGTTTTGAACCAAATATACCAGATACTGAAGATATTGAAGAAAAGATGAAAAATTTGAGAAAGAAAAGAAGCTACTAGAAGTAGAAAAGTAGAAGATAGAAGAAGCTAAGAAAAAACTACTTGAGGAAGAAAGGAAAAGAAAGGAAGATGAAGAAAAGAAAAGGAAAATAGAGGAAGAAGAGAAGAAAATATTAGAAGAGAAGAGAGAAAGAGAAGAAAGGGAAAGGAAGGAAAAGGAAGAGAGAAGAGAATAAGAAGCAACAAAGAAACAAAGGGAGGATGAAAGTAAAGCATCTAGTTCATCTACTCTTCTCTCTCTTGCAAGTTTGGATATTGATGATGATGATCAAACTGATCTAATCTCATCTTTATCTAAACTTATACAAAAGAATAAAACTATGAAAAGTTTGCAAAAAACTTTAATGGAAGTAATAGATAGATTGCATAGCACCTTGATAGCTTAGCATACCGAGTCAGATCATGAACAAAGAGCACAAGCAGTGCTAAAATCCTTTGATGAAGACTTTATTAATTTGTTGAATTTGATAGAGGTGAAGGCTCAAATTTCCCATTATGCTAACCTATTTAGCACCATCTGCCAAACTATCAAGAATGACGTAGTCAACCTTGATACATGCATAAAATAACTTTGAAAATGTCAGCAAGAAGGGAAAACTCTGTAGGTTAAGTGTACCTTATCATACAAGCTTACTAAAGACTTAGACAGTTAGAGAGAGTCAAGGATGAGTGAGCTAGAGGCTCTATGCAACCAAATCAAACATCCATCCAACAAAGTAAATGATTTTGGGGGCAAGTTTCCAGTGTTCACAGTGACATCAAGAAATTGGAACTTTGGAAAGAGCATATTTTGAAGAGAACATATGATTTTAGAGAATCCATTGCTCTGAAGTTATCTTTTGTTGAGAAGAACCTAGAGGAATGTGTCAAGACCAAGGATACATATACAAAAAATTTGTATTCAGATATCAATGCAACTAAGATTCCATCCTATGCTTTATGTGCAATTCTCACATCAGCTAAATCTACCAAGGAGACATGGAAAAAAGGTATGGACAATCTAAAGACTATTTTTTATGATTGCATGAAGATTATTTTAGCATAAAGAAGGACTACAATTTTAACAATTTTTGGACAAAATCTTGACAATTTGACCTTTGTCATTGATGTCAAAGGGGGAAAGATGTGAAAATTGTATACATAACAAAAGGAGAGATTGCTGGGAGAGATATAATGGGGAGAAATACATGTAAAGATTGTAAAAGTATAAAGTATATTGTAAGGGGGAGCATATATGTAAAGTTGAACAAGTTGTAATAGATGCAATGTTTATATGTTGTTTATGTAAGTTTTTGTCACTTAGCCATTTTTTCATATTTAGTTGCCATCAATGCCAAAGGGGGAGATTGTTGATAATTGTGATATGTAATTGTTATCATTAATGGCAACACATAATGTACATGCTAACAGGAAACCTCAGAAATAAAAATACTTAGTGTTTGGTAATCAAAAAATTGTCTACTTAAAATGTGAGCACACTTCTATGAGTCATTATATCCAAGATTGCTCAAGAATGAGGTCTCAAATGGTTGCTCATAGCTCTCTATTCATGGAGTGCAAGGGTTTGTAATGAGGGCCCTCAGTTTTGATTTAGTTTGTGCCCATGCAAGTACACCATAAAATGAGAGATTCAAAGATCCAATATGCATGTGAATGGAGATGAAAGTTAATATATATGATAACAATGTAAAAAAATGCAAAATCTAATATATCAATGCAAGATCTAATCTATTAAAGCAAGATATAAGCTAATGTGAAAATGCATGGATGAGAAATGATAATGTAAGCCATGGATGCATGAGAGAAGAAAACTAGAAGATAAAAGTTCTCCATAAAAAGCTTTAGTATTCAAACCCCTTCTTCAAAGATTGCTCTCCAAACATACATCATATCAATAGCATACAATGTGTGTATGTAAAATGAGGAGAGGGATCTCCCTTATAAAGAAGATTGGATGATCAAGACTGAGAGGTAACATGATTTAATAAAGGGTGGAGAAATAATGATCCGTGTGAAATAAAGATCCATCGATGAGAAAATAGGAAAAGAATTAAATCAAGTCCCACTTAGAAATATGTGCATTTAAGTGTAGAGGAATTTTTAATTATTATTTATTTTATTTCCTCTTTAAGCGAGGATTTTTTTAATTAAAAGGGAGCAAGTTGTTTTAATTAAATAGAAAATATTTAATTAAATTAAAAGAGGGGTTTTTCTCTTAATTAATTAAATGTGGACGAATTGTTTAATTAAAAGAGAGGTTTTCTTTTAATTAAATAGGGACTTATTTTATTTAATTAAAAGGGAGATTTTATTTTAATTAAGTAAGACTTAGGATAAAATGATCAACCTTAGAAAATATTGAAATAATCAAATTTGATCAAGGAAATTGATTTGAATTGATTTAATAAAATATTGCAAACCATTGAATCAAAAAATTGATAAATTGATAAATTGAATAATGGGGGCCCATAGTCTAGGTGACCATTCTAGGATGCATACAGTTGCCCTTCTTTGACTAATGTGTGATCGATTTGAGAACACATGTAGTCAAAGAAAGAAACTGAAGCATGAGGTTGATTTAGGACCACAAAACAACCCAAATGTGTGGTCAATTCAGGAACACATCAAGACAAAGAATAAAAATAAATCTTGACTTGAAAAAGTCGAGAATAAAATTGATAAAACTAAATCAAGGATTGAAGTTTGATAAGTACTACCCCCTTGTGATTGAAATTGAAATGAGATAGAGGAGAAATAGAAAATTGATAAAATCAATAAAATCAAACTAAAGATAAGGTTCTTGATGTAAGATGAAAGATATAAGAATAAAAAAACCAAGGTAGATCATCAAGCATGAAATATTATGCCCTAAAGTTGAATTAGAAGAAAAGATGTGGGGTGAAAGTAAATGGAAGATAGAAATTTGGAAGAGATGGAAAGAAGAAAGAGAATTTGCTTAAGAAAGAGAATGCTCCAAAATCAATCAACTGTTTAAGATAAAAAATTTCAATTGAGATCATGAAAGAAGATAAGGAAATGAAGATCAAAACATGACCACAGTTGATTAGAAGTCCACAAGAAAGATGAAGGGAAAACCCCTCTCAAACTCATAATGCAACCTAAAAATGAAAACTAACATGAAGCCTAATAATGCAAGCTACATATAAATGCAAAGCTGTACTTGCAATAGAACAATTGTAACATAGGATTTTGTGTTCATCATTCATTAGAGAATGTAAAGGAACTTATTTTCATCATTGGGTCATTATTGACGGACATCATAAAATCACACAATCATCACTAGTCACAAGCACAACTATGAAGATATAAATGTGATTTATATTGGATTGGAATGTGGAAAGAGTCTAATATAAGCATCAAAGACATAAAGGTCAAGATGATTTCAATGTTATCTTACCCAATTTAATGCAGCAAATAAAGCATATGCTCATGCCCCAAGTCCTCTAGCTATGCATCTCGAAGAGACTTAGGAACAATGACACTCAACAAAAATCAATAATAGTTAGCACACAAAGAAAAGATCATGACATAGTGCAAACATTAAGTCTTTATGTTTAAATATTTAAGTGTGTTAATTGATATCGAGTTTTGAGGATAAGGATCGAATGCTTGCAAATAGGAAAGATTACATGACAAAACTAGGTAAGACCAAGCCAATACATGTTGAAAAACACTGGATGTCAGGCGTTGTATTGAGAAATACAATTGGGGTGGTGTTGAAAAATATCATTTGTGAGGTGTCCTAAAGACTAACGCATCCAAGAGACTGAAGCTAACACAACTATGCCCTCTAGACAAAGATGAATTCCAAACCAAGGCAACAAGAATAAGACATGATGGAGAAATACTAAGTGTCGAGGAAGCACGCTAAGAAATAGGGGTGCAAAGGCCTCAAGTAGTTCCTATTTCCAAGTTTTCACCACTTGGGTTTGTTTGTTATTTTAAAAAAATTTCAGGACTTTTTATAATTTTTTAATATATTTTTGCTACCAAGGTACCTGTTCCCAGGTTTTCACTAAGGAATTTTTTCTATTTTTTTTTGAATTTTTAATTTTTTTGTATTTTTTGAAAATATAATTTGTTTTGGAGATACATCAAAGTGCCTATTGCTAGGTTTTCACTAAGATGATCATTTTTTTCAGGACACTTTCCAATTTTTAGAATTTTCACAATGTATCATTTTTTTTGGATTTTTGAAATATATGATTGTTTTTTTTGTATTTTTTCAGGATCAATAAATATATACAATGCCCTTAGACAAAAACAAGGACCAAACTCTCAAGCAAGATCACATCATGAAATCCCAATGTCTAGCAAGGTGGAGGACAAGAGTGATTAGCAAGTTGGTGGAAGAAATGAAAAACAAGAGAATGAAGGAGAATAAAGAGAAGAAATCCTCAAGGGAAAACTCCTCAACAATATCTAAGCTAGGAAAAAATTGTCATGTAAAGCATATTTGGACAAGAAATGAAAAGCCAGCATAGGATAATTCAAAAATACATAATGTAAAAGTGGGAAAGATGCAATCCAAAGGAGTAGACATTTCAAGAGGCTTCATAGTATTGTATTTTACTCTTTTTTATTAGATCAAGACCAAAGGGGTAAATAGAAAAAGGATAGCACAAGACTAGAATTAATGGAGGAAAATAGATATGAAGGCTAAATGTGAAAGGAATGAAAACAAGATCATCATAAGATAGCTCACAAGATAGCCAAATGTTTGTGTATAGGTCAACATTGTTAAGATCAAAGAGAAAAGACGGAATGGATGAAAGATATAAAAGAAGTAGGCATGATGTCTAATCATGTTTTCATCATGGTACTTAGCCAAGGTGCCAAAAGGGAGTGGTTTTAACCATAGGAAAATTTTATTTCTCTTTACTTTTGCTACCAAGGTACTTGATTACCTAGTTTTCACCAAGGCACATTTTCAAAATTTCCATTTTTTTCATTCTTTTTTTCAATTTTTTTCATTTTTTATTTTATTTTTTGGAAGAAGTCAAGCTTGTTAGATAATTCTTCTTGAAAGTTAAACCATGAAATTCAAAGGAGTTGAAATGATATGCTCAAAGATATTGATAGGGAAAGGAAGATGGAAGACAAAAATGGAGGATATGGCTTTGTGCAAAGCAAGTGAGATTGGAAGATGGAAATGAAGGCAAGATCAATTTCAACACACACCTTGAAGGGTGGCAAGAGAATGAAGAAAACATGAATGAAGGAATACATGAGGGAATATGGTGAGTGGATAGAAAAGGTTGTGGCATAGGTGCATGGAATGGAAGAATGCTTTTGGAAGAAGATGAAGTGGAATTCTTTGGAAGCTTGAATGTCAACTTCAATTGTTGTTCAACATTAGACTCTCTCAAGAGAGACTTTGGAATCCATATAGTTGTAGGCCTCTTTTCATTTATTTTTGATGATTTAGAGATAATATCTTCAATGATGGATTTTGGAACCCATACTTGTCTTATAATTTTTTTCTTAGATATCTCTTTGACTTTATGCCCCCATGTTGATTAGAGGAGAAATTGTGGTCTTCTTTTTTATATGGATTCTTGAATTGCTTCTTTTTCTTGTATTGAACATTCAGGTTACTTCCAAAAGACTTGGGACTTGTGGAAGAAGCAGGATGATATGACTGGTTTAGGTGAATGGGTGGATGAAAAGGATTCAAGGATATGCATCTATGTTGATTTTGAGGAAAGATAGGAGAGGGAGGGACGTGAGGACCCAAGATGGATGATGAATTAGGAGAGTTGGGAGGGGAAAGTGAAGGGACAAAAGGATCCAAGATGGAAGGAAAGTATGAAGCATTTAGTATTGGTGGGGGAGGTCCAAGGATGGATGTGGAAGATGCAAAAGTGTAATCAATAAGTTTATCAACATCTATATGACAATAAAGGACATCAACATCTTTAGAGTGAGCATTAGGATTTTCAATAGGATCATGAACATCTTGAATAGGAGAATTTTTTTTGATAGAAGTACTTGAAGCTTAAGGAGACTTAGAAAGAGTAGAAAGTGGAAGGGAACATGAAGTGGTAGAACAAGAAGATGGAAAACTTGAAAGTCTATTTTTTTGTTTATAACATGTTACAAACATCATATTATGACTAGCGAAGTTACATGGAGATAGTATACATGTTAGTGGTGATGTGTATAATCATGTTTTGATGATGCAAGACAACATAACTAAAGGAAAGAATTGTTTGTTTACAAAACAATTACTTGTCCAATTAGGGCCAACATCCTAGATGTTTACTCTAACTTGGAAAAGTGAATTATGGTCTTAGCTGACCTAGTAGTATTTGTGTAAAGGTACGGTATTTATGTAAAGGACTTCTTGTGATAAGAAGTGTCCTATCTTGGTGTATTAAGTAAGTGAAGTGCAAGTGTGAATTGTGAATTGTGACTATATGTGAAAGCAATTTATACAAAGTTATTTGGTGATCTAAGATTGAGTTAAAGATCAGAAATTAGTCAAGGAAAGAAGAAAATAATAGTAAACTATTTGTTTGAGTAGTGAGCTCTTTTGTAGTTTAAATTGCATGTTTGGGTAGTGGGCTCTTATTGTATACATTGTACTATAACTCCTAACAGGGTTGGAATCTCCTAATAGGGATTCAAAGTCTCATAACAGGGATTGCTTATACTAAATTTTCTCATTGATTCCTAATAGGGTCCATCCTCTAACAAGGAACTTATATATCAGTATATAATCTAGTGGGTATCATCCCCACCAAGGTTTTTCCTTGGCTAGGGTTTCCCTAGTTAACAATATATGGTGTTATGAGTTATTTTTATACATTGCTATTATTACTATTTAGCATTACTTTATTTATTTTTTATGCATGGTTTAAAGTAAGTAATAATATCCAGTTAGTGACTCAATTTTGTCAATTAACGATTCACACCCTCCCCCCCACCCCCCCAAGTAATCCCTATTTCTAACACACTCCATGTGCAGTATCTAGCCTTGTACATACCGCATTATACATCAAGCTTCCTATAGCTAAAGGATAGCATACCTTGGACATCGTATCCTTCTTTGCTTGTGTCTTTGGACACATCTCCTTAGTCAACTTCAAATGACCAAGTAAAGGTGTGTTGACAACTTTAGCATTCTCCATAGAAAAATGTTGCAACACCTTCTCAACATAATCAGCCTGAGATAGCATCAATTTTCTATTCTTCCCATCTTTGCAAATCTTCACACCAAGGATGTTTTTTTCAATGCCCAAATCCTTCATAGAAAATGCATGTACTAACTGGCGTTTTAACTCCTTAATGTGATCCATGTTAGACCCAGCTACAATCATATCATCAACATATAGACATAGAATAACGTAGTTTTCATCATCCAACCTCTTAAAATAAACACAATGATTTGAATGCCACCTATTGTGTCCATCTTCATGCATAAACTTGTCAAATTTTAGATACTATTGTTGAGGTTCTTGTTTCAAGCCATTTAAACTTTTCTTCAATCTGCACACTAAGTTCTCCTTACCTTTGACCTAAAATCCATGTGGTTGTTCCATAATATCTCTTCATCCAAATCACTATGAAGGAAGGCTATTTTAAAATCAAGCTGCTACAAATGCAAATCTTCAGTAGCCACAATACTTAAAATAGTACGAATAGAAGTCATTTTAACAACATGAGAGAATATCTCATCAAATAAATGCCTATTTTTCTATACAAATCCTTTTACAACTAACCTAGCTTTAAATCTTTTCTTACCTCCATCCTCTTCTTTCAACTTGTAAACCCATTTATTCTATTAAGCCCTTTTACCTATAGGCAACTTGCATAAATCTCATGTCTTTTTTTTTTAGCAAAGAGTCCATTTTTTCTTTCATTGTAGACTCCCATTGAATCTTAGTATCCACCTGCATAACTTCATTTAATAACATTCAAGTTCACCAGCATCAGTTAGTAAAATAAAATACAAAGAGGGAGAAAATCTTTCTCGAGGTCTAACTAGCCCTATTGACCATCTAACATTCACTGGTTTGTGTGGTATTTGTTGTTGCGATTATTGCACATCATGAGGAATTTTTGGAACATCATTTTTTGGAGTAACATCCATCACTACATAATCATCTTCTTTCTTCTCATGTTGCTACAATAGATCTTTTTACAACACTTTTTCATTTAAAATGACATCCCTACATCTTACAATTTTACAATTTTTGAAATCCCAAAGCCTATAACCAAATTCATCAATGTCATATTTAAAAAATACACATTTCTTTGACTTAGCTTCTAGTTTGGTGCTATTTTCAGAATCTATATGAGCAAATGCTTCACAACTGAAGGTTTTGAGAAAAGAATAACTCACCTTCTTACCAGTTCGTGCTCCCTCTAGAATACCACAACCCAAAGGAGTAGAGGGACCTCTATTAATCAAATATACAACATTATTGACAGCCTTCACCCACATTTTAAGGGCAACCCTACATGCAACCTCATGCTCCTTGCACGCTCCATTATAGTCATGTTCATGCGTTCAGCCACTCCATTTTCCTATGGAGTCCTTGTAACAATTTTCTATCTATGAATACCATTAGTGGAGCAATAATCTTCAAATTCATGACTGCAATACTCACCACCATTATCAGATCTTAGACATTTTAATTTCTTACCAGTCTCATTTTCAACCAAGTATTTCCATTTCTTAAAATTTTGAAATATATCAAATTTTTGTCTAAGAAAATAAACCCATACTTTTCTAGTTGCATCATCAATAAATGTAACATAATAATGAGAGCCACCAAGGGAAGATACCTAAGTCAATCCCCATACATCTGTATGCACAAGCTTTAATTTCTCCCTTTTATTTTCCTTTCTAGTCTTCACAAAACTCACTCTCTTTTGTTTTCTATACACACGACTTTCACAAAAATACATATTAAAAAATTTCCAACCTGGTAAAAATGTCTTTGAATGAATTAATTTCATACCTTTCCCACTCATGTGCCCAAGTCTGTTGTGCCATAGCATTGTATCAAAATCTACAACAACTATTTGTTCTCCCTACTCAACTACAACAATTGTTCATGAACATTTATTTTTCTTTGAAAAAATCAAAGTAGAAGGAACAATATGACTTGTACAAAGATATAAGGTGCCTAATTTCACACCATTTTCTACTACAAGGGAACCTTTTGAAACCTTCCAATTTTTATCATTAAAAGTAACTACGCAAATTTTATCATTAAAAGTAACTACACAACCCTCATCACTAAGTTGCCCTGCTGAAATTAAATTCTTACTTAGCCTTGGAACATGTCTTACCTCATGTAGTAGCCAATTATTCCTATTCTACAACTTAATCTTAACTTTTCCCTTTCCAACAATATGACAGGGTTCATTATCCCTCAAATAACCAAGCCCAAAATCCCCTTTGACATAATTAGTAAAATAACCTTTATGAGGTGTAGCATGAAATGAAGCACTAGAATCTAAAACCCATGAATCATCAACACTTTCTAAATACATAAGCAAAGCATCTTATTTGGATTTATTACTTACAACATTTTCTTCTTTGTCTTCATCTTGCTTTTCCCCTTCATTTTCTCTCAAGTCCAACAATCTTTCTCCTTATGCCCTGGTTTCCCATAATACCAATAGTTGTTTGGTCCTCTTGATTGAGACCTCTTCCCTTTTGACTTTCCTCTTAATTTCCCACAATTTCTAGAATTACGTCCTCTCTCAGTCATTCTACCTCAACTTTGTGCATTCAAAGCACTTCTTAATGTAGACCCACCTAAAGATTTTCTACGAGTTTTCTCACTCAAAATAACATCAATCACATCATCATATTTTAGAGTATTAGATCCAGAAATGGAATTACTCATAGCCATTACCAAGTTATTCTAACTTTTAGGCAAAGAAACAAAATCAAGAGAGCCCTAATTTCTTCAACAAATTAATACCCACAAAAGATAACTCACTAGTAATAGTATTAAACTTATTTAAAATATCCGCAATAGATCCACCTTCTACCATTTTTATTTTAAATAAATGCTTCATGAGAAATATCATATTTGAAGTAGAGGGCTTTTCATACAATTTCTCTTGTTCCTTACATAGTGGGCAAGGGAATAATGTCCTTATTTTTTACATTCCTATGGATCAATTATTTCCTTTGGTTGAGTATTATTTATTTATCATGCAAAATTCAATCTTACATCATTTGCAATTGGATTTTTATGGTAGATAGATCACTTACATTGGAGTATCATAATAGTGTATCCCCCCTTTTAAGGATTTAACTTATTGGATTGTGTCTTTGTATTTTATCCTTCCATGACCTCATAGGAGTTGTGACCTCTTTGGTTTGGACTGAGTGTTGATTGTGGATACTGTCTTGATGCTAAAATATATTTATCCTTCTTCATCCCTTCCTTAAGATGCCAACACAAGTAATTAGTTTTCCATATTAAGGGGGGCATACATTTGCTAGAATGATTTTCAAATAACTAGGAGAGGGGGCGAGAGGGGTGGGGGTGAATCTATTATCCCCATGTCCTGATGTTCCAAATCAACTTTTAATTATTTTTTACAACTCAGATTTATTCATTAATTCACTCGATCTCTATATTAGGTTCATTGTAACATAAACATGTAGAATGTAAACTAATAAGAAATAAAATACATCTAATAGCATTCATACAAGTATGACAACAAGATTTAACGTAGAAACCCAATTTGTAAAACACTACCAATTTTCACTCTTCTAAAGTGAGCTTAGTTTAGAGCCTACCATGTTAAAGGTTAAAATACACATTATTTTTGATAAAATAAATAGGTTTTATAGGGACCCTAAAACCCAAAAGTAACTACATATCCATGGCTGATAATAAGCAATTAAAGCTAGCCAAAAAAGATAGGTCTCACGGTTGATAATAAGCACAAAGCCTAACCAAAAACAAAGGCCAGTAAAATATCTAGTCAAAAAGCCAGGACAAGAAAAAGCCAACAAAAAATAGCAAACAACGAAACTACAAAAAGATAGAACAAGAGAACTACTCTTCAATCTTCTGCTCGAGCTCCTACATAGTCAGCTTTGTAGGCTTTGTGAGTCTCCTATGTCATCTACTCATGGGTCTTCTATGCATCCTAATCCATACTAGTGAAGGTAATATTAGTAGCCACATCCTCATTAGCTCTGGTTCTACCTTTGTCCTTATCATCATCCTCATCTAGCAAGACTCTAGTTTTTAGCACACCAATCAAGGACAAAATGTTTTCATTGATTGAATTGAGGAGAGAAATCATTTGGTTTGCCAGGTTATGATTGTAGTTTTCTAGATTTTGAATTCTCCTCTGAGCTAGGCTGAATTTGTCCTTTGGTCTACAATACACATTGTTAGTTATGAGTCTGTTAAAGGATTTAATCACCCTATTAGGAGTGGCCTAGATAAAGGGATTAAGAACATCCCATTAGAATGTCACCTTAATTAAAGGATTTACAAATGGCTATTAGGTTAACCTTGACTGAAGGATTTTAATTGATACAATGTCTATAAAGTAACAACTAGTTGATCTAATAAATACAACTCACTTTGCAAATATAGATCATGATGTAGGTCATTTTTTGATTCACTAACTAGCCTCCATTAATATTTCCATCATTGGTTCACTTGGAAATCCTTCAAGAAATCATAGTTTACCTCTACTAAGCTCTTCATAGCCTTCTTCTCAAGTTATGAGAATCAACAATTGTTTAACCTCTTTAGGTTATCCTTTTTCCGCCTTAAATAGCTAGCTTTGATCTTTTTCTGCTTAAACATCACTATTGATCTTAGGGTTAGGTCAGATTCATTCAATCCTTCCATTATTTTGTTTCCTCTTTCTCCTTCTAGATACTTCTCAAAATTTCTTTGTTAATCCATATCTAGGAATGCTCAAACATGGTTTATCATCTATTTAATGCTCCATCTCATTGATACTTATCCTTCGTGCACTTTGACTAATCCTAAAATTCAACTGTGTCAATTGAGAATCTGAATCCCTTCACAAACAATCAAATGTTGTCACTTGGCCAATACTATATTCCTTAGCCTTGATCATAAATCGACAACTCGATCAATACTACTATCTTGCTTAACATACTTTGTCTTCTCTCAGTCTAACTTTTCTAATACCCAATCATTACTAATTCTCAGTCAACACTATATTTTATTGTCTTATACTATTACTTGATTAACAATAGCACAACTAGGCTTCAACTATAACTTTGTTAGCATTATTCACATTGCTTGATTAAGCCTATGTGTTTGATATTCCATTGATCATCTCTACTATACTTTAATTCAACTATTTTTTACTTAGTGTAATGAATAAACAACTCATTATCTTGTCAATGTGTCAACTAATCAAGTGCTCCTTGTAGTTTCACATAACTCAACCTTTTCACTAGGTCTTCTTGTTATCCCTCCTTCTCAAGATTTATTTATCAATCAAATAATATGGCACTCATCTTAGGTAGAAACTACCTCACTAGTAAGGTTTGACATCAATGACAACATAAAAATTGTTCCAATTGCAGTTTCCAACAACATGGTCCTCTTATCTTTTTCATTTTTTTTTTCTCAAAACATCATATAGATTACACTAGCATGACACAATTTTCTACAGCCAGCTACTCTCTCTCTTTTTACATGTCTTGCATTGGTTGAATAGTATGCCACACACACTGGCTAGACCATTTGAAATCTCCTAGTGTATGCACAAACCATTCTCATGATATAGGAGTACTATATCTTGAGAATGTAAGGAAAATTTGTGGGATTGATTATGGGGAATAAAAATCTACTAGATAATTCATGCTCATGTTTTCTTTCCTTTGTAGGATTGACTCTCAAGGAAGAAAACCCATTAGACTAATTGATATTACCTTCTTTTATTTATTTCTCATGGGATTGACCATCAAGCACACAAACCCACTAGACCATTCAATCCTATCCTCCTTTGTGTGAGTCACAATAAGGAATACAAACCTTATTGGGAAATTTGATCGCACCCCCTTCTCTCTTTTCATTTCCTATCAGTAACATCTCCCTTATTGTGATTTGAGGATATGATGAAGACTCAAGTTCCTTAGGAGAAAATACATATGTTGAATATGTCTTAGAGTAATTAGCCTTTCTGACTTGATATGATTCTCAGTTATCTTCAAATATATGCATTATTCTTAGCTTGATGATTTTTTTATTTGCCAATTTGTGATAAAATCATCTTTTTCTTTTGATCTACCTACCATGATTTTGAGGAAACTCATACTCACGCTAAAGTGGAAGCTAAATATATTGTCTTAAAATGGAAGCACTTGCATTTTAAGACCTTTTAACACTCTTTTCCATAAATCCTCTCTTGGATTATGGATAGACCTATGCTAAATGTCTCATTTTCTCTTCTCCTCCTACATTTCACACTTATTCTCTCTCTCTCTCTCTCTCTCTCTCTCTCTCTCTCTCTCTGTGTAGCATTTCTAGATTTCATTTTGATGCCATTTTAACCATATCTCCTAATTAGTCTATCACCTACCAGTTTCAACTATACCACCTTCTAGAGTTTTGCATGGCCTTTCTAACTCATCCACCAAAACTAGGTCAACATGGACTAGGTTGACCCAGGTTGACCTAGTTTAGGACTAGGTTGACCCAAGTTGACCTAGTTCTTAGTGATTGCAAGGTTCATGGCCTAAAAGTTCTTGAGTTTTCTAATTAATAAATTTTGGAGATATCCATTTCAATTGTGGCGATATCCTACATGTTTCATACCAAATTCAATATCTACAACATACATCACAACAAATCCTTATTGACAAGTGTTTTTATAAAAAAGGTGAATATTTAAATTTATCTTATTACTGTTACATTTACATTTAATTAATGATTAGTTATTTAACCTAAGGCTTCACCAAGGCAAGCCCTCCCCCAAAAAAACCCCCCAAAACCCTTCTTTTATGTGTCGATCTGTAGGAGATTAGTGAAAGATTTGCAGATCTGTAATCTACTTTTTTGGAGCTTTCTGGAGAATTTAGTTTCAAGTCACTGGACTACATCAATATAGTTGTAGGAGGTCTTCCAAAGTCAAATTAGTCCTTTAGTCTCTATTTTTGGGGAGATTTATGGATTTTGTTCCTTTCATCATTTATTTCAATATCTATGATCAAAAATTCAAATACATTTCAGATCTATGCATTAATTTGGAGATAAAATACATCTTCCTGTACACATTTCAAGGTGTTTCTTTCATATTTTGTTTCCTGTCACACATTTACCCTAGATTTACTTCTCAATTGGGATAATGGTGCAAACATAATATCTAGATTTCATATTATTCAAGCAATTAGTTCAATTTGACATTCACTTTATCCTATCAAGGACCAATGAGAGTATATTTCCTTATATTGCATTTCCCTTTATAACAAATTCAGCATTAGCACACTTCTTAATTTGGATCATAAGTGGAATCATATTTTTAAATTTCCCTCTTTACTTCACATACATATTTGAATATCTTGGTGCCTAGTAAAGTGGAGGTCTACATCTTATTAAAGTGCATCAATTTTACAACTGAACATATAGAAAGGGTAAGTATATGAAGGTAGGTATTGAATTGGAGAGATAAGTGATGGCCTTCCTTATGAATATTATTGTATAACATAATGTTCCTCCAAATTGAATATTAATTTATTATATTTTTTTGTAGGGATTTTATGAAGGGTTTTATAGGATTTGATTATTGAAACCATGTCAACATAGCTATAGCTATACATATAAGTAAAATAAACTAAATAAATTTGTTTTGATGGTTGTGTACCTTATCTTATTTTGGTATACCTCATGATTTAAATTGGATGATTATTATTACTTTATTGTTTACTAAATTGAACAGTGGATACATAGTGGAGACTAATATTAGTTAGATAATAGACGATGATCAAATTATTGTACATATTTTAAAGTTGAATCATGGATGGATTTGAGCTTACACATTAGGTTTTGAAATTGGAAGTTATATTAGGGGACAATCACACAATGTTTTAAATTTTGAAGTACCTTATATGAAAATTGACTTATGAATTTTTCTTGAGAGGTAAAAGATCATTGGAATATGAATTACACATGAAGTGAACAAATCATGTTTATTTCTTGTTACAATGCTGATAGAAACTATTGTATATGTTTTTAATCTCACTTGATGATTTTTTTGTTGTAAATTAAATTAAGGTTTAGTTGAGATTATTATGTGAATTATATGTCAAGATGAAATTGATGTTGATAAGATGTTATAGACCCACGATATGGAATATGATACTTATAGAGATTTAAAATGGTAGACTACATGATTTGAATTGATGTATGTCATATTGCTTTATTGGTTATATGTATGGTTTCTTGGACTAATGATGTTTGAATTCAGTGTAAACAAAAGAAACCATAGAAATAAATTGGAGAATCAAAGTTAAAATATTGTGAATTGGTTAAGCCAAGGTCTAATCTAATGAAGAGATTCAAATTTCATTTTATTGTATTTTATTTGTAAAAATAATTTGGAAAGGTGTGTTGTTAGATTTAAATTGGATTATGTGATTGGTCATGTCACTTGTACTTGTGAGTGTATTGTGTTGTGTCAATTGACACTTGTAATTTTTTATGAGGTAGTGACATGTCCACTTGGGGTTTGACAAGAGTACCTAACCAAGGGTAGATACCAACACCTTACCAAAGTCAACCACTTGAGTACAATGTCACATGTGAGGTCAAATCAAGTCAAACTCAGAGGTTGTTTTGAAGTGAGATTTTTAAGTGTTAGTGAGACCCTTAGAGGTTGGTTTGGTTAATAATAGCTAGTGTAATGGGTGTACTATGGTTTGGATGTTAATTTTAGGTGATTAGAATGTAGAAATCATATTTATGACCCTCTAAAAGGACCACTTTTCAAAAGTGATGAAAACAAAAAAGGTAAGGTCCCTTTTCCTTTTCTCCACACTCTTAGTCACTTCCCATTTATTAGAGGGGGGAAAAATTTAAGAAGAAGGACTAGTAGTCACATCTTATTAATGATAAGTGGTTATCTAGTAGGTTAGAGGCCTTTTTAGTGGGTCTTGGTGAGACTTAGAGGTTGTTCACCCACTCTCTAATTTTAGAGACTCACATGTGATTTGGAGGCACTTGGAAAAAAATTAGGAGATCACAAGGGGAGCTTAACTTATATTCACCTTTCCCTTACTTGGATTTAAGGTTGGTATTCTTGTCACAGAGAAAGAAATTTGTCCTTGCATTCAAAAAAGTAACTTGAATATTTTATTATTTTGCATGCAATGGGTATTGTGATTTGTATTGTTTCCATTTTGTTTTCCATATATGTTGTTTATGGACTATAAGGAATCATTCAACCTTGGGAGGGAAGTAGTTTCCTTATGGGTGATGGGGTCAGTTGGGACATCCCTTGAGTGTAGAGCCTCTTCACTTTGAGGGAATGGGGGAGAAACATGGAGTATGGGCTCCATATGCTAAATCTTATTTTTACACTTGGGGGTGATAAGGGGAGAATTTGTGAGAATAATTATATGTGCATCTTGAAGCCTTGTGAAGGCATGATATTATTTTTTGTCAATCTTGAAGCCTTGTGATGAAATGATACTTGGTTATTTTTATGGCTTCTTCTTTTGGGTTTGACACAACTTCACCCTCTTTAATGGATTCTTGAGTGACTCTTTTGTGAAAGCCACCAAAAATAAATGGGTGTAAAATGTTGTGTGTGTGTGTGTGTGTGTGTGTGTGTGTGTGTGTGTGTGTGTGTGTGTGTGTGTGTGTGTGTGTGTGTGTGTGTGTGTGTGTGTGTGTGTGTGTGTGTGTGTGTGTGTGTGTGTGTGTGTGAGTGTGTGTGTGTGTGTGTGTGATCCATTCATACTTGATTCTCCTAGATCGGGGGTTGTATCTTTGAGACCTAGGCTGGGAGGTAATTTCTCCATGGTTTCCTTTGAGAATTTTGCAGGTTTTGAAGTTGGATTCAAGACCAGAAAAAATAGGACAACTTGCTAAGAATCCTTGAAAAGTTGTGTTTCTTTTGTAAAAATTATGATTCCTTGTACAATTTACTTTTATAAAGTTTAAGGGAGAAGAATCCCTTGTGTGTAAATGTATTTCTTGGAAGAAAGCCTCCCCAAACCCTTGTTCATGTGAATCTTCATGTAAATTTATAAATGACTTGTTTTTATATGTTCATCTCAGAAGGTTGTGTATTCGTTATGAAATAATGGATAGGGAAACAAAATGAATTTTATTTTGTGCTTATTGTTCAAGTATGGTGTATTGCTTTTAGGTATATTGAAAAGGGGTTCTTTAGCTTCTTGTACAAAGAGAATTTTTTTAATGCAGAATTTGTTATGACATATATAAGGAAAAGCATATAGAAGGAAATGATCTCTCTTTTTGTTTAATGATTGCATTAAATTATATGCCCTTATTCTAATATATGAATAATATATTATCAATGTGGTAGAAGAATGAGAAAAGAGTTGTTTACATATGATGTTTTGTAATATTATTAGGGAGAGAAAGTTTCAGATGTTTATATATATATATATATATATATATATATATATACATACATATATGTATATACATATATATACATATATGTATATACATACATATATACATATACATATATACACATATATGTATATATACATATATGTATATATATATACATGTATGTATATATATATACATGTATGTATATATATATGTATATGTATATATGTATATATGTATATACATATGTATATGTATATATACATATATGTATATATATATATATATCTATGTATGTATGTATGTATGTATGTATGTATGTATGTATGTATGTATGTACGTATGTATGTATGATTTAGTATATTATGAAGTTAACAAAAAATAGTAAAGTAGATATGAAGCTTTGCTACATGGCATTGGTTAATGAGAAGTAGCTATTAAAGTTGTACTTTTCAATGTAACAATGTAAAAACAATAAATAAATAATTTGTGAAGTAGGAGATGATTTCCACAGCTAGTCAAATTGTGATGTGAATATCAGGATTTAACTGTGTGATTTTGAGTCAAACTCGATGACCCATGTTTCATGAGTAGTGATTCAACATGAATCCATCTCTCATGACAATAAATGGAACACTTAGCACTCATTGGATCTAGGTGATGCTCACAGGGGTGAAGCACCGGGACTTCCCGAGAGGTCACCCATCCCAGTACTACTCCAGTCTGAGCGCACTTAACTACGAAGTTTTCTCCACAGTTAAACCCAAAGCTTGCAACCCCATTTGCAAAACCTTCACCAAGTCCCGGTGCTTCACCCCTGTGAGCATCACCTAGATCCAATGAGTGCTAAGTGTTCCATTTATTGTCATGAGAGATGGATTCATGTTGAATCACTACTCATGAAACATGGGTCATCGAGTTTGACTCAAAATCACACAGTTAAATCCTGATATTCACATCACAATTTGACTAGCTATGGAAATCATCTCCTACTTATCAATTGATGAGCTTAAGGGGCTTTCTAATGAATGGTTCATAAGGCAAAACACTTGGTGAAGGTTTTGCAAATGGGGTTGCAAGCTTTGGGTTTAACTGTGGAGGAAACTTCGTAGTTAAGCGCGCTCAGGCTGGAGTAGTACTGGGATGGGTGACCTCCCGGGAAGTCCCGGTGCTTCACCCCTGTTGAGCATCACCTAGATCCAATGAGTGCTAAGTGTTCCATTTATTGTCATGAGAGATGGATTCATGTTGAATCACTACTCATGAAACATGGTTCATCGAGTTTGACTCAAAATCTCACAGTTAAATCCTGATATTCACATCGCAAATAATTTGTGGTTTCAAGGAGAAATCTGGGCATGACAACATGGTATCAGATATAGGTTTTGTAAATCTTGGACAACATTTGGGTTCATAGTTAATTTAGGATTCTTGAATCTGAAAATGTAAACTTACAAGAAAAAATAGATTTAGAAAGAGTTATTTTGTTGATCTTTCCCTTTTATCGACCATTATAAAAAGGAAGTATAGTAATAAACACACATAAGGATATATAAATATTTATGTCCTTAAACCATTTGATATCAATTATCTATCATGTCAATAATTACAAAATTAGATATGAAGTCTCTATTATGTTGTTATGTGGCCTCTCTAACCTATCCTCTAGGACCAAGTCAACCTAGGTCAACCTAGTCCTCCTAGTTGACCTAGTCCTCAGTGAATGTGAGATTTGGGGCCAGAAAATCCTTGAGTTTTCTAATTACTTAATTTTTCTCCCCCATCAACCTAAGTTATCTTCCCACCCAAAAAAAACATAAATAAGAAGGCTTGGGGGCTTCATTTTCTATATTATCTCATTCATGACATCTCATCCTCAATACATTCAAATAAGAAAGGAAAGGAATTCAAGAAAGAAAGCCAAATTTTTTATGCATTCAAGGATTCTTTGTGGGCATTTTCTCTTCAAAAAATAGCATTTTGTTGGCCATAAAGGGAGGAGATCTACATTAATGAATTCATGATATTCTTCATTGAAACACTATTACATCCATGGCTCTATGATGTGGTTATGGTATATCCATTGTAATTTTTTAGATACCCTACATTCCTCATACCTAATTCAAGATCTATGACATACATCAAGACAAATCCTTATTGACAAGGGTTTCTACAAGAAAGGTGAATATTTAAATTTATCTTATCTCCTTTACATTTATATTTCTCCATTATGGTTAATTATGTAACCTAGAGCTTGACCAAGGCAAGACCTCACCAAGGAGAAGTACTAGTCTAAGAAACAACTACAAGGTGCTAAAGGTTAAACAATCTGAGATTCCATTTCATTTGATAAATGTATATGGACCTACATCAATACAAGACAAGAAGAAACTATAATATGTTGATCTTAGGTTAGTTTTGACAAGTGAGTGTCAACACACTTAAGCCATTGACTTAGTTCATATTGAACTAGTATACATGCCGAGCACAACATGTAAATATTAGACCATGCCAAGTTGCAATGAGTGTCAAGTCACTCTAGTGCCAAGCAAATAGACCATGCTGAATGATTCAAGTGTTGAGTAAATAGTGGATGTTGAGTAGTATAGGTCCCAAGTTAGAAGCATAAATATAATGTATGTCGAGCATCAGAGACTTTATATGTCAAGTGACACAATTTGGACATATTTGTTTTTAATGGCACAAACAACTATGTAAACTATTTCTAAGCTAACTTAAGGATAGATTATGATCTTTTAGAGATAAGGACAAATCTATATGTTGATTCCCTATGCAATTACATGCAGCCAATCAAAAAATGAGTAGGTTTAAGTGGAAAAATGGATGGATCTCAACCATAGATTCATTCCTAAACCTAAGCCACCTAAGTCTTCTAAAGGAGGACAAAGCCCTAAATTCTTTACAAGTGTACAAGGGGTGAATGATCAAATTGGAAGAGTGAACAAGACAATTTACAAAGCATTCAAGGTGACTTAGAAGTAAGAGTGGATTGTAGAATCAATTAGAGAATACCAGAGGATAAAGAAGGATACAAAATTGATACATTAGATTGTGAAGGATCAATCAGACATTTGTAGAGGTGATTTGTTATTAGGCAAGAAAATTCCAACTGCAGGATTTCTGCTGAGACATTTTAGCAAGTGATTTTAGTTAAATCTCTTAATAGAGTAGTCCTAATAGGCGGTATGAAATCCTTTAATAGGGTACTTACTTAATTGTAAGTTGAATTCCTCTAACTAGGTACACTTCTAATAGGGTGTTGAAATCCTCTAACAAGGTGGGACTTAACAGTCTTTGTAAGCCTTTAACAGGGCAGGCCTTTCACAAGGCAGACCATTATTCATGGTCAAACCATTGTAACCTTAATTGGATACACTTTATTGCTGCAATAGTAAAGATTTTTGGGTGTCATCCCCACCCCAATTTTACTTTCTTACTTGGAGGGTTTTTGGGTAATCATATCTAGTGTTATGTCTATGTTTGATTACATGTTTACATGATTGATTCATATGCTTTACATGTTATTTCAGTATATTAATGCATGTGATGTATGAATGGTGAAAGTTTTATGGGTCCAAGTGTAAACTCCTGATTCACTCCAACCCCCCTTAGAATTTTACTCTCTTCCCACTTGTAATTCAAACATAATATACTTTAACCCAAAATATACAAGTGCACTCAGATTTCAATTTTATTCTAGTTGAAGATTTCAATGTCATAGGAAATGCTTCAAAAAAAATAGAGGAATTCATCCTCTAATCATAACTATGTAAAAATTATCTTCTTTCATTGTGGATAATAATTTAATGTGTAACTCCAAGCAATGATTTTTGCACATGGACAAATACAAGATTTGGATTCTATCCTTGAACATCTTGATAGATTCTTAATATCTCAAGAATGGAAGCTAGAACAAGTCACATTCTCTTCCAAGGTTCTAACTCATGCAAATTTAGACCACTTCCCAATCTTTTTGAATGTCATGAATACTTCATCCCTTACTAGTCACAATAATATGCCCTTAGATAAATTTGAAAGGATGCGGTTTAATTATCTACACTTTCTCCCATTACTCAAGCAGTGGTGGGTAAGTACACTAAAACTCAAACATGTAAAATAAAATATAGAGCTCTAGAATAGTACAATCTTTAACTTTGATTTTTAGTAGAAATAATTGGTCAAAAAAGAGTTGTATAATTTAAATGAGAAGACTATCCTACATGGCATGGATCAAAATGCATATAAAGCAGAAAATGTTACAAAATGATTGGGAGGAGTTGTGTAAAATAGAAGAATAATATTGGAGTAAAAAATCATGGGAGTTGTGGCTCAAGGAAGGTGATCAAAATGCAAAATTCTTAAATGCTTAAGAAAAGAAAAGAAAAGGAGAACATCAAGTACAATCTTTTCCACTAAGGACTCAGATTTAGGGAATATCATAAATGATACTAAAGGAATTCAAGAGGGTGTAAAATATTTTAAAACTTTGTTTTTTCCCACTTCTCTATCAACCCTAAGTCACCCCCGCAATAATGAACTATTTGAGATTATCCCTAAATTAATAACAAATTAAGATAATCAACTTTTAATGGTCCCTTTTATCATATCTTAGCTCCATAAGGTGGTTTTTTCACTTCCCCCAAATAAATATCTAGGTCTAGATGGCTTCACAACAAATTTTTATCAAGAATATTGGGATGTACTATGTTGGAAATTCTTGCAACTATTGAAGAGTCAAGAACTCAAATATTTCAACACCACAAACGTTGCTTTTATCCCAAAAATAAAATAACCACAAACATTTGATGACTTCTAGCCCATTACCTTACGCAATATGATATACAAGATTTTCACCAAAGCTATCTATATGAGGTTGCATGATTTGGTCCCTAATAGCATATGACAAGGGCAAGGTGGTTTTTTCCTAGGTAGAGGGACCATGGATGGTGCTTTTGTGGCACATGAAGTCTTTCATTCCATAAATTCAAATCTGATTTTTTATTTTGTTATAAAATTAGATATGATGAAGGCTTATGATAGACTATGTTTTGATTTTCTTTTCAAATTCCTTACTAAATTTGGTTTCTCAAAATAATGTGTACTTGGATCAAAGCATGTATCTTTGGGGCTTGGTTCTCTAACATTATTAATGGGGTTTTAGCTAGTTTTTTCTCTTCTACACAAGAGGTTAGACAAGGGAATCCCCTTTCAACAATTTTATTTATCCTAATGGCTGAAGCATTTAGTATATTCATCACATTTTAGCATTGTCAAGTTATTTGGAATGGAGTCCAAATCATAGAAACTGATATCTATGTTACTTATTTTCTTTTTGTTGATGACACCCTTCTTTTTGGGGCCTCTTTAGTCAACAAAGTTTGATAGATTAAATCCACACTTTATATATACACATCTTCTTTAGGTCAAAAAGTAAATTCCCATAAGTCCAAGGTTTAATGCTAATTAGATTGTGTCTAATAGAATTTTTTATATCTTTGGATTCTTGGTAGAAAGTATTCCTTCAACATATTCAGATCTGATACTTTTTTACTGAAACAAATAAAAATCTACTACTGGAAAACTATTATTAATAGGATTAAGAATAGAATTTTAACATGGAAGGAAATATGGCTCTCTTTTTTGAGTTAGTTATTGCTCATTAAAATAGTGCTTTCATCTATTCCAAATAATTTTATATCTACACTCAAAGAACCATCTTCAATTGTGAAAAAAATTGAGAAATTAATTAGAGAATTTCTTTCAAAAGGGAACTTATCTAATGAAAAGAAAATCCCACTCATTTCACTCAAAGAAACCTCTGATATCAGGTCACTTGGTGGTTTTGGATTACACGATTCATCAAAAAGGAACAAGGCTTTTGGCAGGAAACTAGCATGGAAAATGTATTATGTTGGTGAATTTTTTTTATCTCTATATTAATGACTCTTTATTGACCCTATTTTCCTCTCTATATTGAAGACAAAAAAAAGTTCAATAAAAATTGCACAAGTTTAGTAGCCACCTCCCCTTTAATTTATTATGAGGTACAATTTCCCTATTTGATATTCAATGGATCATTAAAACTAAACACACAATCTTGTTTTTAACCAAAAAATAATTAAAGACAAATTAACTCATTCTTAGATGAGTAATCTATTAGAATATATAGTCCACCAATATAACTAAGAGGGGTAGGGAGTGTAGATTAGTTATCCAACTATTATCAAAATTATCAACCTTAAACAAACTTAACCATATAAGCAATATAATCAAAAACCATAGCAAGATACTCATACACAATAATATTAGATATGTTAACTAGGGAAACCCTTGATTAGAGGGAAAACCTTGCCGGGGATGGTACACACAAGATGATGTACTAATATAAATGTTCCTTGTTAGAGGATGGACTCAGTTAGGAGTCTATGAATACATTCAGTACATATGAGTCCCTATTAGGAGACTTTGAATCCCTGTTAGGAGATTCCAACCCTATTAGGAGTTGTGCTAACTCTGTTAGGAGTTATGAAAGATAACTTGACCCACTACCCAAATAGCTTCAAGGATAAGACCAATGAACCCACTATCCAAATGATATCTATAATATTCCTTATAGAATAATAAAATTTAATTGTACTTCCTTCCTCTTCTTCTGTCATGTCAAACAGACTTCTACTCCTTCAAATCTTGTAACTAGATCACAAATCTCACATCCAATAATCCCTTGGATTTCTTAGTCACATTCATCAACACTCTGCTCCTTTTTGAACATTATGCTTCATACAACAATGGGTACTTTACAAACAAGGAAAATATCTTTCCTTTATACCATATCTTCAAAATAATTCCTTGATTCAGCCTTGAGGCTTTTCTAATTAATTATAATAAGATAATTAATTAATTACAATTACAATAGCACTTTTAGCTCACAGTCTATACAAAACTTCACACATGCAATTCTAGGGCTTGCACACTGCTTGACATCACCAACAGACCATCCTCTATCACTATCTAAATGTGCATCTTCTCATTACATCTCAGATGAAAGGTAGTTAATAAACATCAAGAACTGCTTTCCTAATGCTTTGTTTTTGTACTATTCTCTATAAATCAAGTACAACATTTGTATGTCTTTGACTTAGACTATGTGTAGTGAACCACATCATCAAGACATATTATATAACATGTCCATGGATGTGCATCACCAAAAAATTAAACCATTGTCCATATGACTAAAATCTTTATTTGCTACTCAACTAGTCTTTACAAAAGCCATACTCTGTTGAAATCAATGATAGACACAGTCATGAATGCAACATATCAATACTTTCTAATGTTTAGGATGCTTCCCAAAGTAGTATCATCAACATTCATGCTAACGATATCTCCTTTTGGCATTGATGTAAATATAGATGATAACATATCTAAGTTCCAAGAATACCAAAACCATACTTTACTATTGATATTCTCATCTTCTCATATCCTCTTCATTAATTAAGTTTGAAATCCTCTTTGAAACTTCTAGGATTATCATCAATTAAAAATGTTAGGTAAAAATTTCTCTTCATCCTTAGGAGTCCTTCTCCCTCATTTCTTAGGATATGTTTTTCATGCATATTATCCCCCATTGACGTCAATTTCAAAGGCCTCAATATGATAGTATACCAATTGTTAGTAAACTACTCCAAGTCTTCAACTAGCTCGAGTGTCCAAAGACACTATTCAAAACCAAATACTAGGAGTCTTTAATGACTCAGATTATCATAGATACTCCCCCATATGGGAAGCATCAATATTCAGTCTAGTCTAACAATAGTGCTCTATACGACTAGACTAATGCACTTACTTCATTGTCTACTTAGAAGTAGGCAGGGGCATAACCCTAAACATACCTCTCAAGTACTCAAATGTATCTTTAGGTAAGGGCTTTGTAAAGATATCTATAATATGATCTTTAGTACTCACATACTCCAATATGGTCTCCATTTTTGTTGCTTTCTCTCTTAGCACATGGTACTGAATAGATATATGCTTAGTCTTAGAATGCAATACGTGCTTCTTAGACATACTCACTATACCTGTATTATCATAGTATGTAATGATAGGTTCTTCAAACTCAATCCTGATATCCTTCAATATTTTCTTTATCCACATAACTTGATTACATTTATTTTCTATTGCGACATACTATGCCTCGGCTATATTATGAGAAATACAATCTTATTTCTTTCTTAGCCAAGAAACCAATCTTCCTCCAAGAAAATAATGCTCCACCACTGGTGCTCTTTTTTTCATCCATACTGCCTACCCAATCCACATTAGTCTATGCACATAGAGTGAAATCACTCAATCTATCATACCAAATTCCATAGTCATATGTTCCTATCAAATATTTGAATATCCTCTTTACTGCTACATAATGATACTCCTTAGGATCAACTTGAAATCTAGCTACAATCCTAACTACATTTGTTATATCTAGTCTACTATGAGTCACATATTGCAAACCTACAATCATGGATCTGTACTTTTTCTCTACTACAGGTGTCTCATCTTTGCTGGATAACTTGTGACCAATTATCATAGGTGTACCAATGGGTTTACAACTTTCTAATTGAAACCTTTTCAAGAAGTCTTTCAGGTACTTAGTTTTTGAAATGAAAATTCCATCACTATTCTACACAATCTGCAATCCTAGGAAAAACTTCATTTCTCCTATCATGCTCATTTCAAACTCATTCTTCATTTCTTCAGAAAACTTATCACTTGCTTCATCATTACCTCCAAATATGATATCATCAACAAATATTATTATTATCAGCAAACCATTCTCAACTTCTTTCAAACACAAGTGACTATCTATCGTACCTTTAGCAAATCCAAGTTTTGTCAAATAGTTGTCCAACCTTGTATACTAGGTTCTAGGTTCTTGCTTCAGACCATATAGAGATTTCTTTAATCTGCATACCATGTCATTGTCTTCTATTAGAGGGAATCCTTTAGGCTTCTCAATGTATACCTCTTCTTCAAGTTCTCTATTTAGGGAAGTTGATTTAACATCCATCTGATAAACCTTAAACTTCTTTTTTGCTGCATAATCCAAGAAAATTCTTAGTAATTCCATTCTAGCTATAGGTACATATGTCTCCTCATAGTCTATGCCTTAGTGCTATGAATATCCCTTGCATACAAGTCTAGCCTTGTTCCTCACAACTTCACCTTTCTCATTCATCTTGTTTTAGAATACCCATTTGGTTCCTATCACACTCTTAACTTTAGGTCTAGGAACTAACTCCCATGTTTTATTCTTCACAATCTAATCTAATTCTTCCTTCATTTCTTGAATCTAATGATCATCTAAGTTACATGCTTCATCTGTGCTCTTAGGTTCAACTTGAGAAATCAAACATATTTCTTCATTAACTCTATTTCTTGTCATCACACCTTTATCTTTGCTTCCAATTATTTTCTCTAGAGGGTGATTCTTTGTTAGATTCTTGTTAGAAGTAGGAGTTGACATCTCAACTCTTATCTCATCTCTAGGTTTAGATCTATGCTCTCCTCTTTGCTAAACAATTAACATATCATTTTGCAGATCATTGTTAGTCTCAAAGAAAACTTTAATATTTTGTATAACAATTCTATAATTATCTTCTTTTTCATTAGAGTTATAATCTACCATCTCTTCCATAGTTCCAAAATTTTCATCAATCCTTACATTTGTGCATTCAGCTATTGTCTTAGTTCTATAGTTAAAACATATGTATGCCTTGATTTTCAATGAATAACCAAGAAACATACCTTCATCACTTCTTGGATCAAACTCACCAATTTCATCATCTCTCTTAATGTAACATTTGCTTCCAAATATTTTAAAATACTTGACCGATGATGAGTGACCAAAGCATTATTCACAGGGTGTCTTGTTCATACCTTTTTTGATCTGTACTATGCTCAGAGTGCATACTGATGTATTGACTACTTCTCTCCAAAATGTCTTAGAAACATCATTTTCAAACAAAATCGCTCTTGCTACCTCTACTACTGATTTATTTCTTCTTTCAACAATCCCATTTTTCTCAGGTTTTCTAGATGAGGACATCTATCTTTTGATTCCATTCTCTTCAAAAAATATGTTAAACTCTCTAGAGGTGAACTCTCCTCCTCTATCTAATCTTAAACACTTTATCTTAACACTAGATTCATTCTCTACTCTATTCTTACTTATCTTAAACTTCTCAAAAGCTTCATATTTCTCTTTAAGAAATGTTACCCACATCATTCTAGTTAAATCATCATAAAAAATCATAAAGTACATTTCACCATAGAATCCTCTTGTTCTTGAAGGACCACTCAGATATGTGTGACCGATCTCTAACTTCTCTTTGGTAGTGAAATTTTTTCTTGGAAATGATACTTTCTTTTGTTTAGCCAAAATACATTCTTTACAAACAACATTAGTAGGCTTTGTTATCTTAGGCATTTCTTTGACTAGAAATGTACTACTAACCTTTACAATATTATCAAAGTTTATGTGATAAAATCTTCTATGCCATAACCAACTGTTGTCCACTTTATCTACCAAACATATCATTTCAATAGGATTCAATTGAAATACATTACTTCTGGATCTTGTGCCTATTCCAATCAATTTACCATCTCTATCTTTGATAATGTAGGTCTTCTTAGTGAATCACAATTTATAACACTTGTCCACTAACTATACAACACTAAAAAAATTATGATTCAATGCATCAACAAAATAAACATAATTAGTGTTAGTCTTACCATCAAGAGTAATGGATCTAATTCCTATTAAATGATAGGTTGCATTGTTACCAACTCTAACAATTCCTCCATCATGATTCCTGAATTTAACAAACTTGTTCATATCACAAGTCATGTGATGTTAACATCCACTATCAATTATCCAATCAAATTTCTTTTCAACTTGGGAAACTAGAGCTCTTTCTACTCTAATTTCTCTATCAAGATCATCTTCCTTGATAGCTACAAATCCCAATTCATCATCACTTTCACTTTGATCTCTCACATGATATTCTTCATCTTCATTTGCATACAAACAATTTCTGCCTCTCTTAGGCTTAAAATTTCCCTTATACTTTTTCTCTCTTTAGGACATTTAGATGCATAATGACCAAATTCATCACAAGTCCAATATATAAAGATTTTCTTACCATCTTTTCACTAGTACATTTGAACTTGTTTTTCTACCAAAATTTTTGACGAAAGTTATGATTCCTTCTTCTACTTTTTTCATTCCCGTCTTGGTCAAAAATAAAAATTCTATGCCCAATTAGGTCATTATTTCAACCAAGCTATGTTTTCCCAAGTTGAATTTTGACCAACTCAATGTTATAAAAAAAAAGGAAAATGTTTCATTCATTCGTGGGTAAAATAGAAAAAAAATCATTCATTTGCGGGTAATAAAGGTATGAGCGTGGGCAGTAGCATAATTGGGATTCATTCGCGTGTGAGGTGGGCTTTTCTTATTTTGGCTTTGTACATATCTAGCTACATACACTAAGTCTGGGTGTGGTTTTAGGTTCTTTAGCTTCTCTAGAGATTCTCTTGCAAATTGCATACAAATCGTTTGATATGCTTATATAATATGCACAGTGATGATTTGTTGGAAGCCTCTTTGAGAATGAATATATGTGAGTGACTATTCAATGTCATGAGGATCCACTTTCAAAACACATTTTCCTATTATTAAGGTAGAAAGAGTCAAGCTTGGATGATGCAATAAAAACTAGAGAATGTTTCTCTAAAACATTTTATGGCTTTCAACCACCTCCATTACCCACAACTATGAGCTCATTCTTCTGGCATTGACACCAATAGTTTAGAGTGAGCAATATCCCTTCTAGTATGTTCAACATCATTTTATTCATTGGATAATCTTTGTTCATGGTCCCTATGTTTGTAGGTTTTCATTGTCTCTTCAAGTAGAATAAAAAAGATTTAGATTAATTTGATCATTTCTTTGATTCATTTCTTACTATTAATTTTTGTGGGGGTTTCAAATAGGTAGATCTATGTCTAATATGAATCATAGATTCAGCCAAAGTGTTTAATTTAAATTATGGATTGTATTGTACCAGTTTCTTCTCTTTCAGTCATGGGATACTTGCAAGAAGTTGGTTGTGAAAGTTATCCTCTGAATAATTCATCTCCATCTTCCCCTACATATCACTATTGAAATAGTAAGGGAAAAATTGAGTTCCTAGTTAAAATTTTATAGCTTTTCATAAACTAAATTGAATATCCAAATCTTGTTATAATCATCACACTAATTCTCTCACCCACTCTTGGGTTCCATATAATCACATAAGTTTGATCAGTTCATCAAAACTATGAAGTAGATTTGTCATTATTACTCAATGGTTATGCACATTTAATTTTAATGGGCATTAGTTCAAGTTTTATAGCCTTACATATCTTGCCAATGTTTCTTGAATCCTAAAAATGGTTGGACAAATTCCTAAGATTTTTCTACCAAATTTATTTAGCAAAATACAATATGAGACTTATGTTTCTACTCAAGTGTATAACTTATCATTTAGTTCCCATTAATCTAAATTCCCCAACATCCATTCTCTTGAAAATACACCCTTACCCTACACTAATGTTTGACAAAGTTCTTAAAAATAAAAAATTCCATACAATTATTGAAGAGTCACAAAAGTAATAGGCTAAAAATGTAATGCGATGGACGAGCAAACAAGTCTTCTATCCAATAAGAGTTGAGTCATATACCTGATCTATTTTAATCACTTCCCCAATGAAAGAATCATGAAAGTTATCTTTAACATATTGCATAATAATTTCCAATAGAAGGTACTAATAAACAAATAGGTTTAGAGCTATTTTTGAATTATGAGTTTGTATTTTCCTTGAAATAGGTAGTAGTAGACATCCACTTCTGTAAGAGGAGGACACGTGTGATAGTCCATTAAGATGATTCTCATGTCTACTCATGTGACATTATACTCTATGTCTACTTCAATAGGTTCTTTTGAGATTAGTCTTGAAATATTCTTGAAGGTTTACATAGCAGTAATACATATGCTTTGCTTTAATAGAACTAAAAATAAATTAGAAATCCTTTTCCATTATTATGCCGATGCAAGATCAAGTTAAAATATGAACACTAAATTGTCCTTCTAAGCCCAGCAGTCCCTTCATACAAACATTAAATCAACAGAAATAATAAATCTAGGCATTGCAGTGAGAGGCAAGTGATGATCATAAGTGTTTAAAAGTGTTAATGGGTAGAAGAAAAGGAGGCATAATTAGTTTCCTGGTAATAGAGTAAGGAAAATCTCAGCAACAATTAATGGATAATTTAGAGATAGAATTTCTTAGAAAGAAATGAATAATTCATGATAAAATCTTTGAAAAAGAAATGAATAATTCTTGTTATTATGAACAAGACAACAATTTTAATGAATGTCTGCCTAAAGAATTCAGACGTACCTAATAATTGAGAATGTTTTGTTAGCCTTATAAGAAGAATCTTCTCCCTAGGTGTTCATCTTCCACGTAATTGTTTCTCTTTTTATGATTACTTTTTTTTTAAATTCTGGTTTTGTGACAGTGTGCTCTTTCAGTAGAATATGTTTATATTATTGATTTCAAGATGCATGATAAGGTGAAAACATATTATTTATTAACTACATCTTTTATAATCTATCCACTCTCTTTGATTGGATCATGGGAAAATTGTATTGTGTACAAATCTTTTGCAAATATTTTCATCACATTAAACAAAACTATTTTCCTTCATTATCTTGAGTCAAGGCCTTTTCAAATTCTCATCCATTTTTTTGAGTGGGGCATATCAAGTAAGATATCTTGTCTCTTTTTATGTGTAATTTTGTTGCTCAACATGCACTTGAAGATTTCATTTATAACTTGATTATTTTCTTGAATATCAGAAATGGTCATTCATGGAGCATCTATAGGTGTTGTATCGAGCCTTGTTGCATCTAGTTGCAAGTTTGATCTACTTTTAACGAACTATTTTGTCAAATTTGATGTCTCTTCTAGTTCAATTCTATTAGTAGATTACTAGTATTGGACGTGTTGAGCATCTTTCCATTATTTTTAGAAACATGGTAGTTTTTGAGAATTATGAAACTCTCAAAAAATTTAAATCATTGATCTTCTGAATCTAAATTAAGATTTACTAAATTATTTGAGCCTTTCAAACTATATAATTCTATTGAACTTTGTGAACCTTGGTTCAACAGTGGCTTCAAATGTTGCCCTTTATAAAAAAACTCATCTTTACAAAACTATTCCCATATTATGATAGCATGCCCAAAAAATCAATGGGATCTAAAACATAATGCATTAGAAATAACTTATTTTAGAAAACATATGGGTTACACTAATACAAAAATGATATTAGATGGAAAGTCCTTTGGATCTGACTATATTAGTGATAGTATTTGGGTATGTGAATAGGTAAGTGCAATGGCTATTGAAATATAATCAATGTATTGAAATATTTCACTAATACATTTGCACTTGTTTTTGTACCAAAATTTTCAACCAAAGCTATGATTTTTAAAATTTTCTTTTTTCAATTTTCATCCTCATGTTGGTTGAAAATGTTCTAAGTTTTCCCAAGTTGGTCAAAATTTTGACCAACTCAGGTCATAAAAAAGGAAAGGTATGTTATTATTATATATTTGTGTGTTATGTAGGTTGGGCTTCATTCCCTCGTAGGTTGAAAATCACAGGTAATAGGCTTGGTTGAAAATCATGGGTACTAGGCTTGCAGGTTGCCTTCCCCTCCTTCTTGACCCCAATATACAATTATTAGTCTATGTTGGCTTACTCCATTCTTGGGTTGGACTTGCTTGGTGGGTTGGCTTACTGCGTTACTAGGTTGGACTTGCTCAGTTCAAGTGAATCTGACCTCCCCATCTCTGTTCTTGGTTTGGACTTTCTCTGTGAGTTGGCTTACTCCATTACTGGGCTGGAATTGCTCGATTCATGTGAATTTGACCTCCCCATCTCCTTTCTTGGCTCCCTTGTTTGTGAAGTACATTTGCTCATTGTATGGGTAATGATTCGGGTATCATGTTGTTAAAGGACTACCTTAGGATTTCAACCACCTCTTTGTAAATCATTTTTGAAGGATCAAATAAATATGTGGAAAAGGAAAAATATGTGGTAGTAAGCCATATGAATGATGATCAAAACCCTAATCTCAAAGGACAAGGTAAGCCCTCTTTAGCTACTCTTCTTGTTGTTCCTAATGAAGTCTTGTCCACTTATGTTTGAAAGGGATAGACTTAGGGATGTGGCTATGTTTCTTGTGATTCTTAATAATTCCAAACTTCCTTCTCATATTTTATGAAGAATTGGTTGCAAAATGTGTGGGATAAGAAATTAGAGCCATCACTTTCTTCAAACATGCTATCACAAAAATATGTCATAGAATAGAATTGTGGAATATCAGTCATGCTTGTTTCCGGGCTATTGGGTGGACTCTTAAAGCCATTATTAATGATATTGTGACATTTTCATATCTTGGGTGGGTTCACTGTTGGGATGGATAGAGAGGTAGCTAAACCAATAGAAAGATTGCACATTGCTGGAAGGATGGGAACTTAATCCTGCATTATTGATCTAACACTTTGCATCAAACCTATGTGCCCTAACCCCCTACCATTTATCACGGGTATAGTTTTGTAAGGCTTATACAATTTTGTAAGGATCATTTTGTAGTGATAAAATGGATGGAGGAAGAATCTGCCTATTCTTGCAATGTCCCACAGGGTTTTTGCAATTGATCTTCTTAGGTATTGGTCAATACTTAGAAAAGCCAAATCTTTTTGACAAGGTATTAGTTATAATGTCATTTTAGCCTTTTGTGTATTCAATATTGAATTAAAATTCTTGCAAGTTATTCATCAATTTTTGCCATCTACTATTTAAGTCATAGACTTTTTTTTCTTAGGAAGAATTTTGACTATTGTGGTCAATCTTTACTATGAATTTCTTGCAATCAACTATTGTCTAAACTTTGCAAGGGAACACATAATTAGTAACATCTTACCATTGATCATGTTCTTTCTATGTCCTGTGTTTTCTACTCTCAAAGGCTATGGAAAGATCAACAAGAATTAAATATTATTCTATTGTCAAATGGAAAGGCTCTAACACTATAGATAATATTGGATCATATGGGCCCAACAATTTTTTGTGAAATGGATATCTCTATCTTAACACTAAACCAAATGAGCTTGATTATTCATCCTCTTGGGATTTGAGCTCCCAACACCAACAGATTACAACATAATTTACAATGGTTATCCTCTTGACCAAAAAAATTGTTCTACTTGTAGTTGTAGAATATTAATGTTTGACTAGTTAAAATGCTATTCAACAGAGCCCATATTTTAATATATTTTAAGTATTTTTGTGGGCATTTTAAATATTTTTCATTCCTGTCAACATTCTTATAGCACAATCTTTGGCATTCACATCTACCCTCATATTGTAGTCTTCATATAGTCTTAGAACTAGGTGTGCTTGATTGATTTTAGTGCAAGTCACATATCTTGTAGTGTGTCCAAAATAATAAGCATCAAACTAACCAAATCTATTCAATGTCTTTGTCACATAGTGGGCATGCAATAAACAATAGTGTAGTTTAATACCATTTCAATTTCACTTGTTCATGCAAAAAATTGTCTTCCTTTAATTACTGTAGTAAATATTGGACCAGGTAGAAACACATATGGCAGAATGCTCCTCTCCATTTAATTCCAAGGAAAGAAACACTCACAAACACAAGTATCAATAGTTCCAAGCTCAAAAATAAGAAGACATGAGACAATATATTAATAAAACTTGCATGTTAATTGCTCAAGAATCCCCATAATAGCATTTTCCATATTAGCCATGAAATATGAAAATCAATATTGAAAGGAGACCCAATTAATAGAAGAAAAGAAACTAAAAAGATACTCAATCAAAAATAAGCTCTGATGAGTCAAAATGTAAAGAAAACAAAATTAATGTCTTCATTTGCACCTAAATTACCAATTTTTAACATTATAGATACAAAAAAGAGTTAAAAAAGTTGTTGAAGTGAGTTAAACAATATACACTTCCTTTAACAATTCAAAAACTTGAGTCACCATTCATAGAATCCTACTCTCTCTGGAAAACCTAGTAAAGGATGAAGCCATACAATAGTACCAAAAAGACAAAAGTCAACAACTAGATAAGCTTGAGTTTAGAATCTTTATCCCATTTTACATATTAGTTCTATTCTATCAAGGATGACTTTAGCTCTCTTGTCTTGTGCATTTCCAAAACAATGTCACATCCCCCAGTAAGCTCACCTTTGTGATATAACTATGGAAATGATGGCCAATTAGAATAAGTCTTTAGTCCTTCCTTGACTTCTTCATCACTCAAAATGTTAAAATAACCAAAGTTTAAACCCTCTTCATTCAAAGCACTTACAACCTTTGAGCTGAAACCACATCGAGTGGCATCAAGTGTGTCTTTCATAAAGAGCATGAGAGGAGAAGAATTAACTATTTTTTTTCAATAGATCATCAAGTGACTCTATGGGTAGTACTCCTTTTTTCGAGGCAATGTTTTTCAACTCTCCACTTTTGTACATTTCTATCATAATATTTGATCCACCAATAAGCTCACCTTTTATGTACAACTGTGGATAACTAGACTAGTTAGAATATGTTTTAAGACCTTGCCTTACCTCTTCATTAGTCAGAATGTTGAAGCTCCCAAATTCTAGACCTTCCTCTCTATGTATTTCAACAAACTTTCAACTAAAACCACAACATGGCTCTTCAAGAGTGCCCTTTATAAATAGCATGATTGGGTTGGAATTAATGATGTTCACTAGTCAAGAACTTAATGGTTCACTTATACTAGTTGAGTCCACTATACCACCATTGTCAAAACTTTGAGATAGTAGTATCAGGTTTGGATTTAGCAGAAGTAGCTTTTGCAATTAATTCACCAGACTCATGAGCAATTTAGAACAAGCCATGGTCTTTAAATATTTGTTTCAATTCCCCACTTTCACATCATTTAAGGGTGATATCATAGCCTCCAAGAGACTCACCCTTACAATAGAGTTGTGGAAAGGTCAGCCAGTTAAATAATGCCTTCAAGCCCTGCCACACTTGTTCATCACTTAGAATATCAAAGCTTCCATACTCCACACCCTCTATTTTCAAAACATCCACAACCTTTCTGCTAAATCCATGTCATGGCTGCTCAGGTGTCCCTTTCATAAACAACATGATTAGTTTGGAATTCACAAGTTCTTGTAGTTTTCTCTTAACTACATCACCAAACTCTATATCAGTTTTAGCAGTCTGAGGTGACTTATATATTTCTTTCACTATCTTAATAACAGTTGAACTAGTAGACATTCCAAGACTAGCACGACTAGTTGCTTCGGCAATGTCTATGTAACTAGACAGCTTGGCCACTTTTTTGGCCAATTATAATGGATTTGCACCCTCCAATGTATCTACAACCTTCCCATCTTGCAAATTGTAGCATGTATTAAGGTGCTAAAACTCCAAAAAAACACTCATAACTTGATAAATGGGAAAGAAAATTAGAGATAAACCAAACATGCAACCACAGTGGTGAAGGCCTAATTTTTCTGAGCACCATTTTCTAACATAGGAATATTACTATGGATTTATTATCAGTGATGTCATAGTAAAAAAAATTGTCTTACCAATTCTACATGTAGACTAGAAACCTTGGCAAAAATGCATCTAAAAAAGGTTTCACATCGTCTCATACATATATAGTGTGAAATGGTCTTGTTGTGGATATGAATGTAGAAAAAATTAAATAAGCAATTTATATCAACAAAAAAATCATGATGAAATTTTATTTATACAGGAGAGAAGTGCTGATTTTTTAATCTCTTTTTAAAATAATTTCCCCACATTTTAATTTAGTTTGCAATCCACATTTTAACTGAAATGCACATACAAAATTCCAATAAAGCATATAACAATAGATGTTGAAATATAATTATGCAACCCTCAATTCAATGCCAATTTTTATAGCCTGCTGGCTCTAAAATAAATATATATCAAACAAATTGAATTTGCTTAAATGTCCCTATTATCAAATACATGTTTCACTAATTAAAAAATTAAGATTGATTTTTAACAATATCAATGTGGAAAACCTAAGGTATAAATCTCTATAACCAAAAAATATTGACTAAAACCAAGCTCTAGATGGCAAAAATTGGCTCGTTTCGCTCATTGAAATTCTAGTAAGAAGATCTCAAAAAGCATAACTGAATTTGACTTTTTTTCCATTGGTAATTTCCCCTTTCACAGAGTCCTTGGGATGAGGTACCATAACCAAGTGGTAACCTTGCATCAGATCCACATGAGATGCAAGACTTGCACCTCATTTCACCCATCGAGTTCCACAACACCCATAATTGCTTTACAACACCCAGAATTGGATGGTGTAATTTGCAATATGAATATATAAAATGTTCCTTGTGGATTTGAATATGGGTTTTCAGTATGAAAGGTTTGACAATTTTCTACTCATGCTTAACCCACTTTAATACCATATTTTTGTTACCAACCCTAACTAATTGCTATTAGCTCTAAATTAAGTGATGCATAATAATGAGACTTACATTCACATTTTTGGAATAGTTGTGAAGAATAAAAATTATCAACTGGCAAGAAAGTATCTTCACTTAAGGATGGTTTTTAAAATTGAATTTTTATGGGGCTGCCAAAGGCACCCCTAAACCATAGGGAGAGGGAATGGTTATTCACTATCCTTTAGGCTCCTTCATAAAAGGAGGATCATAATTTTTTGGCACCAAGTTCAATAATGAGGACAAAGTTATTAGTTCTACTAGAATGATTTAAAATGAAAAAAATTGTGAGTAGAAAGGGATTGGAAGTCAAAGATGGTTGTATTGTAAATTATTCAGGATCACATTAAAGAAAATGGCAAAGACTGGAAACTAGAGAGCTGAATGGATGGTGTGGAAGGATTTGGGTTGTAAGACAACAAATCTAATAATGCAATATTTTCTCTACAAATTGGTGGTTGCAAATATTCTTTCTTATTGAAATCATATTGGATATTATAGAATAATGTTCTAACATTCATTTGGTATGGTTTGAAGTTCATTTAAACCATTATGTTCAATTCACCTTAGTTGTTCCTGTAGACTGTTATATCTAACAATTTCTTCATAGTTTGAGGGCTATCATGTGGATATGATGCATTCCACTTTATGTGACAATTTTTCCTTATGTAATGGGTCTAGAATTGTGTATTATAGGATTTTATAACACTAGGAGTGCAAAGGAGATCATGGAGATTACATGTTAATTCCCTAAAGTAGAGGGTTAAAAGGGAACTTGTGCATTCTTAGTGCCATGTATTGGTCTGAGTGAGATCATTGAATGAGAGGGTAATTTTATGAATGATTATGTTTGTACAAATGCAATACAAGGTGTTCAAGATACTTGGAGTCATTAGATTTAGAAAGCCCTAATTTTGTAATCTTAAAAGGGATGGTTTTGTGGTTAGGTGTGAAGATGGGCATGACATCACTCGATACCTAGGAAATCTAAGGTTTGGCATTGTAACAAGATTGTTTGTGGGTGTAAAGATTTAGAGACAAGTATTTTGAGGGTTCACTTTGTAAAAATGGCCTGATGCGCTAGTTGTAAAGGCTGCAAGCAATTGGTTCTAGGCGATCGTTCAAAGTACCTATATCCATGTTCTAGATATATTCAATATCTTTGAAAAGGGTATTTGAAACTGTAGTTTGTTTGCCAAGTGTTTTGTAAGGTTTGTGAGTGGATGAAATACCTATTTAGGAGGCCTAATAGGGAAATATCTTTCATCAGATAATTTGCAATATTTATAGCAATACATTATTTTAGTTGCAATATGGTCCCTCTTGTTAAATCTCTATTTGGTTTTTATCTAAAATGAATTTCCAAGGTGATTACATGGTACTTCCTATTTTATTTTCCGTACTAATTACATTTAGACATCTTTGTTTTACTATAAACATTCTATTGCAATACATGAAGGTGAGTCAATCAATGGTGTTTCTAATTACCTTTCTCTTTCTTTTTGCACATCAGATTTGTATATCAAATTTGAATGATTTTGTTAAAAAATGAAAGATAGTAAATCTTTAGGGAATAGAGAATAGATGAGATAAAACCATATGCTCATTTTCAAACTCACCTCAGAGTAAAGTACAAAAAGAATTATTCTCTTCAAAAGGATTCATCTATATCTTTTATAGTGTAGGATTTACTTTTTATAGGCATTCATGTTGTTAGGGCTCAAGCTTTTTTTTGAAGATTAAGGTAACTGAGTGGATCCATAATTTGGCTGTTTCTCTAGCTTCAATTTTAATGCACCATCAATTTCTAGGTTCTTCTAGATAAACCATCTAAATAAGATGAATTTATCATATTTTGATCCTCTTTAGGCAAGAAAATGTAATTAACTCAACAAAAAGGGTTGAATTATCTTCAACATTTAATCTAGTCTTTAAACTTTGAAACTTATCTCTTTAAATCTATGCTAACTAGAGTGACACTGAATTCATGCTTTGTTTGTTTTCTCTATTTATACTTCTAGCAATGCCTAGGGATGTTACAAGGCATAAATAAATAGTTTGTGGTGTCTACACTCCATACTCTACACTATGTCTCTATATGAAAGGTTGAAAGAACAAAATTTATACATGTGTTCGGGGCTCATGTGGACATTGTCTTAAAAAATTTAGAGTAGATTAAGTAAGGAGACATAGTTTTGTTCTCAAATTTAGGTAAACTGGACTTTAATAACTTGGAATTGGTGGATCGTACTAGAAGACATATTTTTTAACCAATTTGATTTCTCAAGATTTGTGTTACTCTTTTCTTACATGTTGAAGGCCCATCTCAATCAGATGGGACATGCCAAAAAAATTGGTATTAGAGAAATTTATTTTAGTGAAAGGACTTCTACTAATACCTTTTGTCAATTGTCAATGTAGGCTTTGTTCTTTACAATAGAAATACATAAACATGATATTGACTAGTTTCCATCTTTTTTCTTCTTTGTTATTTTCATATTTTATTTTCTAGCATGAGTTGGTTTGACAGAGCACATTTGTAGCATCTCATTGATTACTAGTTTTCAACATAAACAAGTTACAAATTTACATTTGATCTTGTTTGCCCCATATAGATGGTTTCACTCATCAAGTAATTTTTTGTCAAGAAGGGTATAGGAAATTCTAGATGTTGTTATGTAGATATCACATGGATTAATATTATCAACATGACATAGCCACAATGGAATACAAGAGTACTTATTTTTATAGTCCAATGATATACACAAAAAAATTTCCTTTTCCAAGGACCTGACATTTGACCTTGCATAGAAGGTTGTCCCTAGTCCTTCACAATAGCCTGCCTTTACTACTATCCAAGGGATTGATATCAAGGAGATAAAGGTTTAATTTTTTGCACCATTCTTGTAATTGATATAAATTGATGGGCTATTAAATTGAATCTTCTTGTCACTAACCTTAGCTTGTCAAGGAAAACATGAAGAGCCATGCTTTGATGGAAGTGGAGCCTTGCCAAAAGCAGTTAAAAGGTATGATTATTTACAAAATCTATAGCTATAAGAATTGCAAAAAATGCATAATAGTGTGGCTATTGATCATGTTATAATTTATTCTTTATGTTAAAGTCTTAATTTTATTAGTCTAATAAAATGGACATACATTTTACTTCATATATCTTAATGAACAATCTTGCAGCTCTAAGAAATTCAACTATTCCATTATTCTTGAAATATCAGTAGTAAAGAGACACACTATAGCTTGTTTAATTGCTTCTAGATTTTAAGAGGTTATCTAGTTCCTGAGCATATCATCAGATCTGCCATCTTTTAAAACCCAAGCTAATTAATAGCCACATTTTTTGTTTAGTCAATCTATAATCTCTCAAAATATTGCATTAATCCTTAATAGTATAAATTGAGATAGTCCATATTCCAATGAACAAAATTCACGAACAATGTATTTCTTGTGTACATAAACAGAAGGAATCTGTGCATTTATTGGGGCATCCCATCACATGATAATGAGTTAAAAGTCATTGAATGCAAAGGATCAATATTTATAGGGAAATATAGAAGAAGTTTGTGAGCCCTCTTTATTTTGATTTATAACTTTGATGTAATACAAAATTCTAGGAATAAAAATGCATTTCAGCCCTACTAGCCCTCCTAGCATCCTAAATCCTTATTACAATAATGTTCTTATTGTACAGGATGCAGTCCAACAAAGGTTAGTTCACATCAACAAGGTCTACTTCTGATGACATGGGATCATCTTTGGTAAAGTGGGATGCTTCCCAAGGTTGGCTTTCAGATAGTAATGGAACACGACAAGAACTTTTGTAAGTTTGAATGTTATGTTTGAAACTCAACTTTTTATCTTTTTTTTTATTTTAATGTTTAGGAAATCATTGTTCCATTTTTATCTTTCCAAAGGGATAGAAAATGACATTTTGATTCCTATCTTTAATGACAAATTAGGATCTTCAACAAGATGCTTGAGATGTTAGTACCTGAGAAATGACATACATATTTTATGTTGTTATCTTTCATTACAAGAAAATAAATAAATAATTGTATGCTTTTGTTTAGATGGTCAAATTGAATAACCAAATTGTGAGATGAAATTTGGAAGTGAGGAAGCACAAATCACCTAAATAGTAGAGGTCCTATATTTGAAGGGATTCTAAAGTTTAGTTGTAGTTCTTATTTCTCAAGCAATGTCCTTCCTATCTTCTATTTTTCTCACTTTCTACTTTAGTTCTTAATGATAAAGCTTATTTTTCTAATTTAATGCTCCTTTAAAATGTGTATCTGTAATGCTTAGATATTTTTCCTACTACATGGAAGAGGCCTAAGGAACATAACCAAGTGCAAAGCAAAAAACATGTAGAGAAAGAATTTGAGTGCAATGTAATTGATTTTAGTTAATAGGAGACAAAATTCTTATTGTTGTTTGTAATTTCAGAAGAGCATTTATAGAAGATATCATACTTAAGTATGATTTTTTGATTGAAGATATAATTTACATTTAAGATTAGTTTTCTGAGTGTAATCTGTTGGTTTGAAAATTTAACAACAATAACCTATTTAAGAAAAAGAGTTGAGATTCTAAAGACTCTTCAAATAGGTATCACTATTCTTTATATTTTACAATACTAGCTAGTCATTGAGCGCAAACTAGAAGCTTTAAATTGAGATTAGGACATGTTTTACATCATCTCATTTAATAGTTTACATGTTAAATGTTTAAAGTCCACAACTAATAAACTTTGTAAGTTGCAATTAGAAAAAATTTCATGTGAGATTGGATTTTGAAAGGCACCATAATATGTAAAGAGTGAATTGTATGACGGTCCAGAGCTTTAAAAAAAAACCTCCACTGGAGTTAATGGACATTTTCCATTCCTCCTAATTTCTTTGTGTTTAATGATATGGCCTATTCTATTGAAATTGCCCCTCTAGCCTTTTTCTCAAGCAACATCCAACTCTTCCTTTTCTTCCTCGCCCCCATCATATACACAACAAGAAAATGCTACCATATCCTGCAAATCAAGCAGGTAATACATATGGGTTAAGCTGGCATAACTACAAATGGGTTAACTGTCAATAAAGTTGGATTTAAATAGTAGAAAAAAGAAGTAAAACTAAGTGTAAGCACCTCTTCACATTGAAGATGAACAACAATGTTTTTTCCACCGCTTATGGAGTTGTGCTTAAACATGCATTATACTAATTGGTCTGTGAGGGTAGTAATCAATTCAACAAATTTTAGTGCTTTATAATTTACCAAACATCTCATCCACTAAATCGGGGGTGGAACCTCGTGTAATAATAATTTGGCAAATGGAAAAATCCATATCACACTGCATCATGAAGAATGCAACATTAGAAAAGTCAGAACCCGCGAACCATTTATAATGTTGCATTCACCGCAGATGTATTCCCAAATCAACATCTTCCAAACTCTATATTTATTTTATCATAGTATATGGTGACTCATCTTACACATGCCAATGACATCACTTTAGAAGCAATATGTATCAATTTATTAAAAGAACCATTACTAGGCATTTGCTGGGGAATTCACCCGCTCTATTTAAAAACAACAACTTAGTTTGGTCAAAATCTTGACCATTTCTTGAAAATTTTTGACCTAGAATTGGTGGAAATTTTGACCAATTCTTGATAGTTTTCTACCAAGAATTGGTTGAAATTTTCACCAATTCTTGAAAGTTTTCGACCAATAATTGGTGGAAATTTTGACCAATTCTTGATAGTTTTCTACCAAGAATTTCCACCAATTCTTGAAATTTTTTGACAAAACATTGGTGGAAATTTTGACCAGTTCTTGAAAGTTTTCTACAAAGAATTAGTCAAAATTTTGACCAACTTGCAAGTTGGTTGAAATTTCGATGAGAAAAATTGCCACAAACTACTTGGTCAAAATTTTGACCAACTTGGGTTAAAATTTTGACCAAAATTCGTTGAAAATTGAGATCAAATTTACTAGTGTTTTCTCTTTCACAAGAAGGGCTATGCCTTCCTCAATCTTCTTGTCTTTATCATATCTATTGCTACCAAAAAATCTCCACTTGTGCTTGCACTCCTTGTCTAATTAAGGTGAATGTTAAGGGCATTAAAACCTATTTCCACTCTTTCTAGATCTCCAAACTGTCTTAGTTCTATTTCTATAGCTTTTAATCTTCCAAGCAACATTTCCTTGGTAAAATCCTTAATGAAAGGTATCAATAGCTTAATCATCTGAGCTACTTGCTTAAATGTTGGCATCAAACTTTTCAAGATCTTCTATGCAACCTCATCTTCTTCCTTGGTTCCACCATGAGACAAAATTCCTACAATAATTTATAATATTCTACTAGTATAGTTTCTTATAGATTTATCTTCCATCATTTTAGCTCTTAAAATGCACATATCCAATTATGCAATCTAATTCTCTTTGCATGTGTACCACCTTCAAAAGTAGATTCTAATGCTTTCCAAATTTTATGAGATGTTTGAAGTGAATTTACCTGATTGTACTCATCCTTAGGAAGGGATGAAAGTAATGATTCTCTTTCTCTCATGTTACACATGAATAGATCTCTCTCTATTTAATTGCATTCTTCAAGCTTTGCTTCTCCGACAATTTTTTTCTCATTCTTAGTCAAGATCCAATAACCCAAACCTATGCACAATAGATGAGTCTTCATCTGAACCTTCCAACTCTCATAGTTGGCCCCATCAAATCTAGTACTATCCTTTCTAAAAAGATTCACCATCAATTTCTCAAAGCTATTAATTTTATCCTTCAAGGACTAGATGCTCTAATACTAATTGTTAGAATATATAATCCACCAATATAACTCAAGAAGGGTGAATCCATATCCAACTATTATCACAAATGTATTAGGAATTTCTTTCCTAATAATCTATTTCTATACTACTCTCTATAAATCAAGTACAACTTCTGTAGGTATTTGACTTAGAGTCTACACATTGAACCACATCATCAAGACATATTAAATAACATATCCATGGTTGTGCATCAATAGGCAATCAAACCATGTTACTCAACTAGTCTTTATAGAAACCATACTATGTTGACATCAATGATAAACATAGTGATGAATGCAACATGTCAATACTTTCCAATGCTTAGGATAGTCCCCCAAAGTAGCATCATCAGTATTCATGCTAACATAGTCATCAACAAGAGATGGGAATTAATAAAGAAAGAAAAAAGTTCTTCCTATGTTCAAACCTTTATAGATTTCTTATGAGACAAAAATGATAGTCGAATCATGTAATTAATGATTATTAAAGACCAAAATAAATTAAATAATTCAAAGGAAATTTCTTCAATTAAATCTCAAACACACAGTTTCATATTAATCCTATGATTCATTCATTTTGGAATGATTCTCAATTCAACCACAAGGAATTCATCACATACCATATACCCAAGTCATTTCTATTATCACCATAAAAAAATATAATATTTGTTTATATACTAAAAAGGAGAAAAAAACCATCCTATACTCATTTCTTTATCTTCTAACCCTTAAATATTCTTTCAACTCTATCTTAAATGGTTTATGTTAGAGGGGGTCTCCGTGAAAACCCAATCCCCTTGACAATTAGCAAAAATGCTTATAAAAATAGAAAATTTCATAAAGGGGAAACAAGTCCCTTGAGTTCAGAAGTATTTAAAACATATTCTAAAAAAACCCATTAACTTGGTGAACCATGGGTTTCATTTCCAACTTGTTCTTCATTGTCACCTACATCTCATGCTAGCTTCCATCCATAATAGACACCCATGAATTCATGAATCCCACTCAAGTTGTTAGTCCTTAGGCTTAGTAGTCACATGCTCCATATGTTATAATCCCATTTGATTATGTTGAGTTTGTTGGTGTTTTTAACTACCAAGTAATAAGATGCCTAATACCAAGATGGTGAAGATCAAAATAACCTAAGGATCAACTACTTCCCATGATTAGCTACATGGTCTTTAGATTTGGACCCAACTTCAACAAAATCATAAAGATTTTTACTTATTTAGCTCTACAAAACCAGGGTGGGTGCACCTAAGGGATAAACGATTTAAAACTTGATATTATCTTCACATTTCATTCATTCAATGACATTCTATTACAATATTTATCCCCTACAACAGATTGGTTACAACTCTTCTTAGATTTACAAGTAATTCTAGGTAATAGCAGCTAACTAAAACATAGAGATTGAATGCAAACAAGTATTGATCAGCTATGATACTCTTCATAAATTTAAAGTAAAATTGATTTTGATTTTAAGATTTTTCTTGATGCTTGTCCATGATTTCTTCATATAAAAATTGAACTAATTGATCAGTGCCTCATCCATTGGGATTTAGAGTCTATTCAACTATTTTTACCTAATTGATTGCATTACAATCACTATTATCAATAATATTCCCTAAAACTCATTCTTATGCATATCCTTCTTACTACCTAGAAATAATATCACATTCACTAAAGCATTTACTTAATCCATTGAATCAAAAGCAATTGTGAACTGATATACAACTTGTCCTAGTTGTAATGCCCACAGTTTGCTCTTTTCTACTTCAAAATCCTCTATAATGTAATATTGAGGCCTCTATGATGTGTGTGGAATTTCTATAAGAGGAGTGGATTTAATAGGCTGCACTGGTAGACAAGGATAAGTGATTCTAGGCCTTCTAGACTATCCTTGGTGCCCCATCATCTTATTCTTAAGTTCTATCCTCTTATGGACTTCTTTATTATAAGTTGCCAAAACTTTTTCATATTTTTCTTGTAACTCTAATCTATCCCTTTTCTCCCTTAGGACTATGGCTAGGGTAAGGTTGGTTGTTCCAACATTTAGCTCAGTGGCCTCTTTATTTGGAGTTTCCTCTACCCTTTTTACAATCAAGTTTCCAATTATACCAGTATCATCAGGTTAGGAGGAGCTAGCTCTGGATCCTTTTCTCATAGACCAAATGACTAAGGCAACATGATCTTCACTAAATTTGGCACCTTTTAGCTCCTTTTTCACCTTTTCATCTACATTCAATTTCTTAGTAACAAGGTTAAAAACATTGCATCAGCAATGTCCCAATTTGGTAGAAGCAAGACCTCAGATGATTTTATCATGTTTCTTCCCTCTTTAGGGGTCAAGTTCTTAAACTCTTACATCATTTCCTCTTTTATTTGATTCTATAGAGCTACCTCTTCCATCTCAAGATGCTCTACTTTCATCTTATAACATCTTTCCTCAAATAGTTGAATATTTGTCCTCCATGAAAACTAGTAGAAAGCTCTAGATTTGACAAAGGTGTCATCATAAAGAAACTCCTGACTAGTTTGTTCTACTACAGGGTCCAATTAAATTACCCTGTAATCAATAATAGTTAATTCCAAACTAGGCATGTGAGGCTCTTGAGGATTCCCCTCTTCTAATTCTGAAGCAGTGATAAAACACCCCCCCTTGGGATCCTAATTGTTCCATCTACTCTTTGGTGAGTTACTCATCTCCTAGATGTAATGAGGATTGAGAGGGTGAGTATTTTTCTACTTGGGCCACATGTTTTTCTTCTATATTCTACCTCTTAACCTTTGGCTCATTAGGCCTCTCCTCAATAGTAGCACTGGTTGACCTAACTATCTATTTTCCTTTGTCAATTGTAGACCTTTTATTATTAATGATATTATTGCTAGTCCTCCTCTGAATAATCAATTTCCCTGATCCTACTATAGAGGTAAAGGGCAACATTTTCATGACCTCTTGGGCCTTATCAATATAATAATTAATAAAAAATATCTTCTTCTCATTCATTGCTTCCGTAACTTTAGGAAAAGTAATCATCAATTTATTTATCTTATATGCCTCTATCTTTGCATCTTTTAGAGGCTTATAATTCTTATCTGAACAATTAATAAATTCTAAGACCTTGGAGCAAAATCTCCACATCTCCTTTTTGATCTCTTGCTCTTGGAGAGAGAATTCATTTCTTATTATGTCTTTAGGGAAGTAAGGTTGATGTTCCTTGGCTCCAGTCTTAGCCCTCTATCTAAAAATATTAAAAAATCCTTCACTATCATTGAAATGATCATGAGAAACAACCATTTTTTATTGATCTAAAAAGTTATATAGGAGCAACAAACCACCCTTGGTAATTATGAACTGATGGGTAATAGTACAAGATGGGAAAATTGAACCTCTTGATTGACTAGTCATTTGTGATTCCTCTAGTCCACCTTCTGCCATTGCATTTCAGCTATTCTCACCTTTAGAGGTACGTACTAAGGAAGTACACATGGAGTTCCTTGAAATCCATATACTCTAAAAACTATAGATGTAGGATATGCTATGATATCTTCCCAATCAAGGGACACCTTCAAACTAGTAGGATTATCCATAGGCTTGATGAAATCCAACAGTACCTTAGGTATTGTAGGATTGTCCCTTAATATAAGTCTCCTCAACCTAGATTCAAAGCATCTATCAAATCTCACAAAGCTAGCCTCTTTTGCATTCCAGGTCACATTTGCACTCCATAATTGGACTATTTTGGCATAAGAAATCATGTTTTATCTACCTCTTTACATCCCAAGTCATATCTTCTCACATGATAATTTTGTTATAAATAGAGTGGGCCCACATTATTTCCTTTTGGTCACTATGTCACCAAGGATAAATTTTATGCAACTCATATTAGTGACAAAGTGACCGCCATCGATCTTGAGAAGATCTGATGGTGCAAATCAACATTCCACTCCTTTTAAAGTGAATTCGTCATGGCATCTAACATGCTAACAGCCTGGCATCCTAACAAGCTATTAATGACATGGAATTTTATGATGCCATCTTCAAGGGTTGGTCCTACCACATATCCATGTGGTAGGTAGTCACTATGTTTCCAAGGATAAAAACCTTGTGGTTTTCCATGGTGACAAAGCAACCACTATCGATTATGAGATGATCTAATAGTGTAGACTTTATGCTTTAAAACCTCACTTCTTTATTGACTGGGTCCCATGGGCAATATTTCTTGGTCGCTATATCACTAGGAATAAATAGCACATGATTTCTTATGGTGACATAGTGACAACCCTTGATCTTCCTTAAGATCAAGGGTTATCATTATTCAATTGATTTTTTAGATTAAAAATGTAAACTTGTGGAAAATTAAAATGAAAGCTTAGGTTAAATTTGTTTTGAGAACTTTAGGATAATGTTTAGATAATTCAAAAAAAAATTAAAGGTACCTAGGAAAAATAAAAAGGGCATTGAAAAGGTTTTTTCTGTGCATTCTATTTTGAAAAGGCATGCTATGAAACATAATCCAAATCTTTCTAGGGAAACACTTAGTGAAAAAAAGATTATGATTATTCTAGGGTTAGCCACAATTAAAACACAAAACCCTAATTTTTTACAAAGGGGACTGGATCGCTCACTTAGAGATTCATAAGAGTAAAATTCAGGTGAAAACCAGACCAACATAGTTGTCCTATATATTCTAGTAAGTGGATATAAAGAGTTAAAATGGACTCAATTTGTGCTACCTTTAGTAAAATGTGCCAAAGTGAGGTTGACTATTTCCTTGGGAATTTTTAAATTATATTTGAAATATTTAAACAAAGGTTCAATATCATAATTTCCTGCATTAAATTGGATTAGGTTGTGTTTTATTATCTTCATTTCTTTAGTAAATCTATGATACATGCATTTGATTTCAGTTTCAATACTATAAGCATTGGTGATAGTAGACCTATAGATTGAGTATCTCGATGCCATGTTTCCCTTTATCACATACAATATACTAAAATCTACTATCTTGAATGAGTGCTCAACTAAAAACTTTTCTAGACCATATTATTCCACATTGGAGATTTGTATCACTATAGCTGACCATTTACCTTCCTCTATTTCCTAGGTAGGTATTTGTTCTCATGCTTCATTTAGTAAAGCACCATCTTCATTAACTATAGTTGCACATTGCTAAATAAATTATTTACCTTTTTGGATCACACCATCTATCCATTCATATACAACAACCACCATGACCTTACCTTGTTAGACCTAGTTCAACAACTTTTTACTATCTAGTGACATTGGTTCAAAGCTTTGGGACACTTCTGCCAAGGGAAAAATGCCAAAACTATCCAGGGAGTCAATATACTCAGGCACCACATTAATTACCTACTTTGGTTCTTTCTTCTACCTTGCATCTTTCTAGGATTGAATTAGTATATGCTAAGTGGACTCACTTAACCAATGTTCATTAGTTTATCTCTTTAAACAATCACAGACCTACCCTTGTGATCTCAAAATATTTGATGTTCAAATTTGTAGAAGTACCTTCGGGCTTACATAGGGTAACCTCTGATGTTACCTCCCCTATTTTGGTATTCATTATCAAGTGTGTAGAGTTTTCATTCATTTATTTTTTGGGTCCTTAGCAACATATTTATTTTCCATATCTCTTGTAGGTATAGAGACTAGAACCAAACTTCTTTTCTTGTTAACAAATTTGGTCAACCAATTTGGTATCATTGAAGAAGGTTCAGTCCCTGTTGGACCTTTTATGGGTATATTGAATGAATATAGAACATGTGAAATGATATCCAAGGTGGTCTAAAAAATTTGTTTTTTATTCATTGATCCTTCACTTTTATCTTTATCTACATCAAGATCTATTTTAGTTTGTTCTTGCGTGGCCATGTGACTTTGTTTTTTGAACCTTGACTTGGACCTATCCTTTGTACAACAACTTTGTTTTGAACTATCTCAACAAAAACTACCTTCAAACCCTTTTTATTACCTATAGAATTAGTGGAAAATATTTTATTAACACTAGAGGAAGAAGGGAATTATTGGGTTATATCTTGAATTTTAGAGAGAGATGTTCCTTCCTTCCTCTTATGTTGAATCCATGTTTTGGTGTATCCAATAATAGTATTAGTTCTCTACATTATATCATACATTTTGAGTTTATACCATTCAATAGGAGGTACGGGATGATATTTCTTATTTAAGTATTCAGGCTCAACAACTCCAAAACCATCCTCTAGTACCCCCTTTAGATTTAGCTTTAACTTGAAGATTGGAACCTATGACAACACCATCCTAGAATGACTCCTCCTTTGAACTTCTCTTTCATTAAGACAATCTTCCCAATACTATTGTAAGTGAGGCATATGTAGAAATGGTCCCCCACTTTTAGAAATCTCTCAACAAATCCTTTATTATCAAATCCTTGTCTAGCTTGATAGAATTTAAAATCAAAAGCACTCAAATTAGTCTCAATATTTATAGCATTCCCCAAGTTTTTGTATGAAATGTTGCTAATTCTTACTAGAATCAAATGTCCTTCTTGTGTTCATGTAAGAACTTTATTGTTACCATCATTAGTTAATAAAAAATTTCAGCTAGAATGAAACAATCCAAATAAAATCTAGGAAACCTCAAAGGTTCTTCATCAAATCCTCCCACCCTATGGTATGTAAACCTGGGGAATTTTATTTTAAAAATATCTTACACTTGTATGAATTGCAAAGCCTCTGTCTTCCCCTATACTTGTTAGTTCAAAGAACAATTTGCCCAATAAAATGTCATGAACCTTTCTATAATCTATCAACTCTTGGCTCTTTTGTACATAAGGGAAATAGTTATATCTGAAGACTTCAACATTCCAATGTTCATTGTGGAAAATGGGTTAGATCTTGAGTACAAACAAAATAATAGGTGAGGTACAAAGACATGAAGAAATATTTCTTTATAGTTTGTGTTAACTTCAGCTAATCCCTCATAGAACTACCTATAATTTTAGACTAATCTAGATATTGTTTCCCATACAAAATAATAGCAATAAAGTGATACATCTAGTTTTCAAAAAGGTATACTTCAAGTGAACCTTTAATTGTATGCAAAATGACCACTAAATCATGAAAGTGAGGCTTCATATGATCTTTATTTAAACCCTTTGGAAGCCATGAACCTCCCTTATAGAACTACTTAGTCTAATGATAGGCTATGATAGAATGATTCTTCTTAGAATTCTCATTAAACTTGGCATATGATTGGATAGGGGTAAAATCAGAAAAGTTTTCATGCAGTTATATTTTAAGTACAGAGGTAATGGTGTCTTAGTCTATAGAAATTTCTCCTAATGCATCGACACCTAATATCATAATGGTTCACACATTCTTGAATGGATTCATGGCTACTAATTGACCAAGGAAAAGAAACAACTTGTAATATCCTACCATCCATGATCTTACCCATGAATTCAACTTCCACATTGATTGATTTTATCACAAACCTCATTTATGTTAACCCCCCTTAAATCTATATTAGTTAACAAGGGACGCTTGCAATCCATACTAGTATGATTACTAAAGAAATGCATAGAGTATTTCATTTTTCTCAATTCTTGAAGGAAATCACAATAATAAGCTAAACCAAAAGAGAAATTTGTTTAAAATTGGAAACTTGAAGGAAATGTTAGAAAATTGCCTACGAACCTCTAGAAGTAATTCATGTGAACCTTGTGAATCACCTATATTGCGTATCTCCAGAGCCAATATTCAAGATAAAAATAAACTCTTTAAGGAAAAGTTTGCTTAAAGGATGTGAATACTTAATCAATGCAAATGATAGATTTTGGTAAGATTTACTTGTCTAGTAATTTGGTATGACAAGACTCTTTATAGTGATCCCCATAAACGAACATCCTTACATCTTTACAAATTTACCTCATCAAGATTACCCTGCCACTTGTTATCCTTGTCAATTTCTTGAGCCTTGTTTTGTGTGAGATTTCCATTTAATTATTTCAAATAAACCAAAATTCATCATGATTTCTTTTTTTATCAATAAACCATAATCATCTTTACTTTTCTTGCATCTTCTAGAGGTACATAGGATCCAATTTCACATTCATGATGTTCAATCTTCCTCAGCCTTGACAGATGTTCATACTAGGTCCTAATTACTTGTCCTTTGGTAGAATACTCTTTGAGTATCAAACCATTCTGAAATGGTTTGAACCAAGTTCAATGTGGTTTAGCATATTCCACTAGGTTCAAAATTTCCAAAGGTTCAGTAAGTTCAAAAAGTTCAAAATTTCAATACTTTGAACAAGTTCCAACTAACATCGAGCAGAAAGAAAGATTTAGCTTTAGGACAACTTCCATGCTATGTACTTGGGAAAAATTTGGGCTAAAGGGAAAATCAAATAAAAGGGAATGTAAACAAAATTAAAAGTGACTCTCAAAAAAATATGCAAAGTAACACATTCCAAACCTAAAAATATGTGGTGTAAAATTATGCAACAAAAATACCTTGATTCACAAAACTCAAAGATAATTTCATTAGTTTGGATTCCCCAAAGAGATCAATCATATGTAACTTCATGATGTTTTCCAGGGAGGTGGTCCTTAATTTCATTTCGTCAAAAGTACACAAAGGAGAAAATATCTTTTTCTGGTTGGACTCTTGGAATGGAATACCACCTCTTAGTAATCAACCTAACCTAATCAATACAATGAACATTTCATTTAAATTTTGGGGCTCTCATCTAGTTGACTATGTATCTACAATAGAGATTCACATGAGAAAATTATTATGGAAGGATCCTAGTGACTTTTCCCTTACAATGCTAAAAAGTTTAGATGTGCAAAAGATTTTTAAGGTGAGAAGAGTTTTCTTATCCAATTAGCATGATTTCTTACTTTGGGTCCCATATAAAGATGGTATTTACTAAATCAAAGAAGGTTACACAATGTTGCAATGGATAGATGGATTAAAGACTCCACATAGAGCACTTAAATTTTTTTAGAACAATGATGTCCTACCCAAAGCAGATTATTTTTTCTTGGTTAGCCTCTCTATCTCTAGATTTTGTGCCTAAATAGGCCACATTTCAATACAATATTTTTTTAGTTTGTAACTTTCCATTTCAGGAAGTTGATAATGCTATTTTGTTTCTTCCATTTAAATCTCTTTGAGTTTTAGAAAGGTATATTACATATGTGCATTACTTACAAACAAGGTACTAGATTGGTTTAATTGTTGATGCATGTTGATATTCTCTTTTGTTGGAGTCATCCATGCGAATTTTTTTTGAAAATGTCCTATGTACTTGCAAAAATTATTTATCTTGAAGGCTTAGTGTATAATGTGTTCAGAGATATTATAAATGTATTTTTTTGTTTTGTGTCTGTATTGGTTTAGATCACTTTCCTCTAACCTTTGTATAAAAATCTTTGTCTAGAAAGGGTAACTACCCCTTCAAGTTTGAAAGAATGTGGTTGGCTCATCTGAATCTTGAAAAATGCATACATGAATGGTGAAGCTTTATAGTTGAAGGCACAACTATGTTCAAAATGGAAAAGAAACATGGACATGTAAAACAAATGATAAAATATTGGAACAAGGAAGTCTTTGGAGACATATTCTAAATGAATGTGGAAACCCAAAATGATCTTAAAATTATTTAAGATCAAATTAAAGAAGAGGGCTACACTAAACATCTAATAAATTCTAAGAATGACATTCTAGTTAAGTGCCACAATATAACATCTAAAGAGTAAATATTCTGAAGGAAAAGATAGACAAATTTATGGTTGAAGGCCAAAGATAGAATATTGAATATTTCTATATGATAACTCTCAAGCATAAGGTAACAAATAGAATAAATATCATTCAACTTGATATAGAAAAGTTAGATAAGGATCAATAAATCAAGGAAGAAATGGTGGGGTATTTCTCCAATCCTCTACCAATTGACAATAATTTAAACTCTCTTGATGAAAATGATCTTATCACTTCTATTCCTTCTATAATTGGTGATATTTTGAATAAATATCTTAGTTATATCCTATCCTCCAAAGTAATTAAGGAAGCAACCTTCTCATTTGGAGGAGACAAGTACCCTGGATTGGGCGGTTTCCATATGCTCTTTTTCCACAAGTTTTGGCATATTGTTTCTAAGAAAGTCTCCAATTTTGTCAAAGAATTATTTGGCACTCAATTTATACTAGAGAAAATGAAATATAAATTTATTTCCCTTATTTAGAATAAAACAAGAGCTAATTTTGTGGATGAATTTAACACAATTATCCTTTGCAACTTGATATAGAATATTATTTCTAAAGTCCTAACTTTGAGGTTGTTCTCTCTTCTGCCTAAAATTATCTATGTCCAAAAAATAGGTTTTGTTTTGATTATGTAAAAATAGGTTTTAGGTTTTTTTACTAGAAGAAAAATTTTCGATTCAATCATTACTATCCATGAGAACATCCACTCACTGGAAGTCTAAAAAAAACAAGGTTTTTTACTGAAACTGCATCTGTAAAAATCTTATGATAGATTTGCTTGGGGATATTTCAGCAAAGTTTTAAAGGTTTTTGGTTTTAGTCAGAAATTCATTAAACTATTTTTTTTCTACTTTGTCTACTATTGTGTTGGTGAACGGAATGTCTTCTAATTTTTTCAAAGCTTCATGTAGTATCAAAAAAAGTGACACCATCTCTCCTATGTTTTTTTATATCATGGTGGAACCTTTAGGAAAATGTATTGGAAGATTTGTTTAGGATGGAAATATTTAGGGTCTCCATTTTTCTAATTTGTCTCCTTATTGCCGCAAACTATTTTTTGATGACACCATTATGATGTGAATGGATTTTGTCAAAGAGGATTTTTTTTTTCTCTTTCTTCCTATACTTAATTCTCTGGGCCAACTTATCAATTGGACCAAAAGTTCTATTTTCTTTATCAATAATCCTGAAGAGAGACAAAAAAGAATATCTGAAATCCTTTATTGTAAGATTGATTTTTAGAATATCTATGATCCTTGATTGTAAGATTGATTTTTTTTCCTTTTTCTTATCTTGGTCTCCTATCAGGGATCAAGGCTTTTAATTCTTTTTGAAATTCCATTATTGACAAAATTAATAGCAAGTTGACTAGTTAGAAAGGATCCCTTTTAAGTCAAATTGGGAAAATCCAACTTTTGAAGTCTCTTCAGTGAAATATGCAGGTGTATGCATTAAGCCTTTTTTCTATTCTTGATAAGTATGCTAATATAACAGAAAAATCTAGGGGAAATTACTTTGGATGGACATGGAGGAGAAAGTTCATTTTTTTAGTGTCTTAGAAAAATGCCTACAAACCAATTAGGAAGAGATGTATTACCATCAACACTATTACAATTATTAACAAATTTCTTCTCTCTAAAAAAATTTAGAGAATATTTGAAGAGGAAAAAGAAAGGAACTCTCTAATTAAGAAAAAGTATGTCTTTGTGACTCCTAACCTTAAGGATTACCTCTATTTAGATGTTTGGATTAATGGTTACCAGATCTTGAATTGTATCCATAAAGATAAGCACATGTAAAGCAAGGAAAAATATGGAATCTTGGTAATTGAAGGAGGATCAAGTTTAGGGATGAAAATTAGATTATGGATAATCCTATTTTTGAAGATCTTATCTGTTGACATTACAGTCAAGTTTGTTTATTAGTGACACACACACTTAATCAAATGGTTAGAAACTACCAAGCTCATCTTGTAGTTACAGTGTTAACCAAGTAATTTAGGATCTACTGAGTTCCAAGAATAATATTTAGTTTGCACTGAGTGGTATCTACCAAGTTGATGATTATCAGTGTAAACTGAGCTTCATAGTGTTTATTAAGTTTCTCAGTGAAAACTGATTTCTCCAGTGTTTACCAAGTTTGCACATTTAGTAATGTGAATCTAGTGTTGATCGAGCTTTGTAGTGTCAACCAAATGATTTAATTTATGCCAAGTTTCACAGTGTTCATTGAGTCACCAGTGCATACTGAGTTCAGACTACTTTAAGTGATTAGTACGATCCAAGATTCTGTTAGAGTAAATTATTATTATTTACCCTTTTACTTTAGTTTACTTAGTTAAATGCATTTATTTATTAGTTGTAGTCTAGGAGTTGTTCACAACATGGGAGTTTGTTCCTATCTAAATCATGTTAGATTATGGTGACTGATCAGGAAAGTACTGTACATACTTCATAATTGGCTAACATTGTAGCCGACATATTATGGCTGACATATGGCCGACATGTTGTAACCCTAAAACAGATAAAATACTTGTATAAAAGGGACTAGGGTTAGGTATTTTTATTATTTTGTGATGCAAAATTTGTTCTTGTAGTGGTATTGAGTTGTAAGGGATTACGGATTGTAATCAAGTTGTAATCACTAGATTGTAATAAGATTGGACTTGCTATTTGGTGGATGTAGCCCAGGGATTGGGTGAACCACGTTAAATCTTGGTGCCTTGTGTTCATTTTTGTGTGATCTATTATTTTCTATTATTGGTTATATTTGCATGTAGTTTTTATTTCTTTTTGTGGTTTATCTTAACAAGTGGTATCAAAGCCTAGTTGTTTTTCAATTATCCTCTGCAGGAAAGTCTTACGGTTAAGTGGGAGTCTCACGGTTGAGTGGGAGTGATGGAAGATGAGGGTAAGATGAGGGTTGACAAGTTTAATGGGTAGAACTTCCAGTTATGGAAGACGCAAATGGAAGACTATCTATATCAAAAGGATTTATGGAAGCCATTGGAAGGCAAAGCCAAGAATCAGGGAACTATGTCAGAGGCTGAATGGGATCTTCTGGATAGAAAGGCACTCGAAAGCATTCGGTTATGCTTGGCACCATCAGTGGCATTTAATATTACAAAAGCAAAGATGATAGAAGATATGATGAAAACCCTAGCGACACTGTATGGAAAGCCCTTCACTTCAAACAAGGTATTTCTCATGAAGTGTTTATTTAATATGAGAATGGCAGAAGGTGGATCTATTGCAGATCATTTAAATGAGTTTAATACTATTACTAGTCAGTTATCTTCTATGGGTATCAATTTTGATGAAGAAATTAGGGCTCTCTTGATTTTGTATTCTTTGCCTGAAAGCTGGAATGGCTTGGTAATGGAGGTGAGTAATTCGTTTCTTGGATCTAGTACCCTAAAATATGATGATGTGATCGGTATTGTTTTGAGTGAGGCAACTCATAGGAAATCCTCAGGTGGATCTACATCAAGAAGTGCTTTGAATGCACAAAGCAAGGGCAGAACAACTGAGAGAGGAAGTAACTCTGGAAATCATGGGAAATCAAGAGGAAAGTCAAAGGGGAGGAGGTCTCAATCAAGAGGACCAAATGATTGCTCGTACTGTGGGAAACTAGGGCACAAAAAGAAAGATTGCTGGAATCAAAAGAAAAATGAAGGAGATAAATCAGATGGAGACAAGGAGGCAAATGTGGTAAGTAACAAATCTGAAGAGGATGCTTTTCTTTTTTCTTTAGAAAGTGTAAATGATTCATGGGTTTTAGATTCTGGTGCTTCATTTGATGCTACACCTGATAGAGGTTATTTCATTGATTATGTCCAAGGAGATTTTGGGCTTGTTTATTTGGGGGATAATGAACCTTGTCAGACTATTGGAAAGGGAAAAATTATGATTAAGTTGCAGAATGGGAATCATTGGTTACTACATGAGGTAAGACATGCTCCAAGGCTAAGTAGAAATTTAATTTCAGCTGGGCAACTCGGTGATCAGGGTTGTATAGTTACTTTTAATGATAAAAATTGGAAGGTTTCAAAAGGTTCCCTTGTAGTAGCAAAAGGTGTTAAAGTAGGCACATTATATCTTTGTACAGGTCATATTCTTCCTTCTACTTTTATTGTTTTAGAGAAAAATGAATGTTCATGAACAATTGCTACAGTTGAGCAGGGAGAACAAATAGCTGCTGTAGATTCTGATACAGCATTGTGGCACAACAGACTTGGGCACATGAGTGAGAAAGGTATGAAAGTACTTCATTCAAAGAAATTTTTACCAAGTCTGAAATGTGTTAATATGGATTTATGTGAAAGTTGTGTGTATGGAAAACAAAAGAGAGTGAGTTTTGAAAAGACTGGGAAGGAAAACAAAAAGGAGAAATCAGAGCTTGTGCATACAGATGTATGGAGACCAGCTTAGGTATCTTCCCTTGGTGGCTCTCATTATTATGTTACATTTATTGATGATGCAACTAGAAAAGTATGGGTTTATTTCCTTAGACAGAAATCTGATGTATTTCAAACTTTTAAGAATGGAAATGCTTGGTTGAAAATGAGACTGGTAAGAAATTAAAATGTCTTAGATCTGATAATGGTGGTTAGTATTGCAATCATGAATTTGAAGATTATTTCTCCTCTAATGGTATTCTTAGACAAAAAACTGTTCCAAGGACTCCATAGGAAAATGGAGTGGCTGAACACATGAACAGGACTATAATGGAGAGCGCAAGGAGCATGAGGTTGCATGTTGGGTTGCCCTTACACATGTGGGTGGAGGCTATCAATACTATAATATATTTGATTAATAGAGGTCCCTCTACTCCATTGGGCTATGGTATTCTAGAGGAGGCATGGACTGGTAAGAAGGTGAGTTATTCTTTTCCCAAGACCTTCGGTTGTGAAGATTTTGCTCATATAGACTCTGAAAATAGAACCAAGCTAGAAGCAAAATCAAAGAAATGTGCCTTTGTTGGATATGGCATTAATAAATTTGGTTATAGGCTTTGGGATTTTTAAAATCATAAAATTGTTAGAAGTCGGGATGTCATATTCAATGAGAAAGTGTTGTACAAAGATCTGTTGCAGCAACATGAGAAGAAAGAAGATGATTATGTAACGCTGGATGATACTCCAAAAGCTGATGTTCTAGCAATTCCTCATGATGTGCAAAAACTGCAACAAAAAATACCACACACACCAATGAATGTTAGATAGTCAACGAGGCAAATTAGACCTCCACAAAGATTTTCTCCCTCTTTGTATTCTATTTTACTTACTGATGCTGGTGAACCTGAAAGTTATGATGAAGCTATGCAGGTGGATACTAAGATTCAGTGGGAGTCTGCAATAAAAAATGAAATGGACTCTTTGCTGAAGAATAAGACATGGGATCTATGCAAGTTCCCTACAGGTAAAAAGGCTTTATAGAATAAGTGGGTTTACAGGTTGAAAGAAGAGGAAGGAGGTAAGAAAAGATTTAAGGCCAAGTTAGTTGTAAAAGGATTTGCACAAAAAAAGGGAATTGATTTCGATGAGATATTTTCTCCTGTTGTTAAAATGACTTCTATCCATATTGTTTTAAGTCTTGTGGCTACTGAAGATTTGCATTTAGAGTAGTTGGATGTTAAAATAGATTTTCTTCATGGTGATTTGGATGAAGAAATATATATGGCTCAGCCACGGGGATTTGAGGTCAAAGGTAAGGAGAACTTAGTGTGCAAATTGAAGAAAAGTTTATATGGCTTGAAGCAAGCACCTCGGCAATGGTATCTGAAATTTGACAGTTTTATGCATGAGCATGGTTATAATAGGTGTCATTTAGATTATTGTGTTTATTTTAAGAGGTTGGATGATGATAGCTACATTATTTTATGTTTATTTGTTGATGATATGCTTGTAGCTAGGTCTAACATGGATCATATTAAGGGGCTAAAATGCCAGTTAGCACATGTATTTGCTATGAAGGATTTGGGGGCAGCAAAACACATCCTTGGTACGAAGATTTGCAAAGATAGGAAGAACAGAACATTGACACTATCTCAGGCTGATTATGTTGAGAAGGTGTTGCAACATTTCTCTATGGAGAATGCTAAAGTTGTCAGCACACCTTTACTTGGTCATTTGAAGTTGACTAAGGAGATGTGTCCTAAGACACAAGAAGAGGAGGATAAGATGTCCAAAGTACCCTATGCTTCAGATGTAGGAAGCTTGATGTATGCTATGGTATGCACTAGGCCAGATATTGCCCATGCAGTGGGAGTCGTTAGCAGGTATATGAGTCATCCAGGATTTGAGCATTGGAATGTTGTCAAGTGGATTCTCAGATATTTGAGAGGAACATCCAATAGGTATTTACACTTTGGGGGCTCTACTACTGATTTACAGGGCTATGTTGACTCAAATTTGGTAGGGAATATTGATACCAGGTAGAGTACTACAGGTTATGTCTTTACTGCTGGTGGGGCAGCCGTGAGCTGGGTTTCTAGGTTATAGAAGATTAATGCTCTATCCACTACAGAGGCAGAGTATGTTGCTACTACAAGCAGCCAAGGAGATGATATGGCTTCAGTTCTTCTTGGAAGAATTGGGACATCCTCAGAAGGATAATTATTTGTTCACACATAGTCAGAGTGTCATTCATCTTGCAAAGAATTTAGTTGTTGTTTAGTGTGGAGCTTGATCAGTCCCCAAGTGGGAGATTATTAGATTATGGTGACTGATCAACAAAGTACTGTACATACTTCATAATTTTTGGGCCGTGGCCGATGTTGTAGCCAACATATTATGGCTAACATGTTGTAACCTTAAAATTGATAAAATACTTGTATAAAAGGGTTTAGGGTTAGGTATTTTCATTATGTTGTGATGCGAAATTGGTTCTTGCAGTGGTATTGAGCTGTAAGGGATTACAGATTGTAATCAGGTTGTAATCACTAGATTGTAATAAGATAGACCTTGCTGTTTGGTGGATGTAGGGATTGGGTGAACCACGTTAAATCTTGGTGCCTTGTGTTCATTTTTGTGTGATCTATTATTTTCTGTTATTGGTTATATTTGCACGTAATTTTTATTTTTCTCTGTGGTTTATCCTAACAATTCATACTTATCTTTTCATCTTGATCAAGGATATCCCACCTTTTGTGGGCATATGCTTAGTTGTCAACCTTATCTCCTAGCACCTTCTAGCTTATTCTACAAACAACCTAGAGGCCTTTATAGTTGGGCTTTCCTATTGTAATTTTATATATCTTTTCACATCATATTGTACAATAATACATTTTTCATTGTTGTAATATTTTTTCTCTTAGTCCATTTAGTTTCTCCAAGCTCCACCCTCCCTTCTTTGGTTTTCCTTCAACATGTTATTTTCATGTGGGTGATCTTGGCAAGCTATGATGGTATCAGAGCCTCCCTGTTGCTTCTTGGCTCGAAGGATTTTTGAAGCTGCAATTTGGAGACACAAACCCTACTTTGTTTGTATTTTTTTCTTCAATCAGGAGGAAGAAATTTTTTTTTGGAGCACTTTGGGCCTAAACAGATGCTGCCATTGAGTTCAAAAGGTCTATTATAGTCAAGATCCTTATAAAATTTGTCTATTTTAAAGAAAGTTGATCCGGGAGGGGAAAAATTATTTGGAGGTCATACAGATGATTTTTATCATTTATTGCAAAAAAAAAATTGCAGGACCACTCGGTGGCCATTGTTGCACCACCACAACCCCCCTGCCACACAACCAGCACTTGGCCTAGGTACCACCACCACCAATAGTGCAATTGTAGTGTGTCTTGAACCTAGCCACTGCTCTGAAAACATCATTGCTCAGCCAGCCCACCACCCTTCCTAGCAACACCACCTTAGTCTACATCCTAGCTGCCACTTCCACTAGTGCTACCACCTCCAAGCCACCAGCTCACCACCCACCTGTGGGCACCTACATAGATGGAGTTTCCAACACATGTGGTGTAATCCAAGTGTGCCACGTGGCATAGGTTCCATGTTGGCACCTATCACATAGTTGCCCAATCATCAGTGCCACCTTAACAGACATTCCACATGGCAATGCCATGTGGCAGTCTTTTTTTCCATAAAGGCCATCTAGCCATCAATTTTAAGCTCAGAGAATACTGACATCTACATGATGTCATCACTACATCAGCACACTCCTACTTCTCCTTCAGGTCCCTTTTTGACCTACTCACAATTTTTTGGCTTTAACTTGAGCATACAAAGGTATTTTTTTGATCTAAAAGAAGTGCCAGCAAGCTATTTTTGAGATAGAGACATTCATACTAGTATTTTTCTGTTTTGATGTAGTTTTATTGCCTATTTTTGTAGTCAAAGTCAAATGTTGTATTTTTCATTCCAGCGAGCTTATCTTGTGCATCCCATCTCCATTTTTTGAAAATGTTATATTTTTGGAAGCTAGTTCTATCATCTTTTTAGAAATCCTATAATTTCCTTCAGATTCGACCCCATGCTCTCTCTATCATGTTTTTAAAATTTTTTCTATATGGTGGGTATCTTGGGTGTTCAAAGTCTGAGGATCATTTTCATGGCATGGGATCTTTTGATTTGGGCTGTACTATCTTTTGTATTAGATTTTTTCCCTTTCTAATCATTATTGATATCATTTGTAAGCATCTTTATGCAATCACACTGAGATAAAGTGCGACTCTTGCATTTTGGGTTTATGAACATTGTTTTGAGATAGTTGTACTTGCACTATTTTATAAAGCAGCATGGGGGGGTTATTTGTTGTTGTTTTTGTGCCCTCTTCCTTTGTCAAGTGAGTGTCTCTTCCACAAAATTATCCCCATGATGTATTGGTGACATGTTTCTTTATAGATGTTTGTACCTCTTTCTCTCTCTCATTGTTCTTGGTTCTTTCTATAGAGGACTTTTGGCCCACTTTCTCAGTTGTCTGTCACCTCACCCTATCTACATTAAGGGGGGGTTATTCTATTGTTTCTAATGCTTCTTTGGTTTAATGGTTCAATAGTGTGAGCTATGTATTCAATATTTGATCCTATATACTAGAAGATTGCAGTGGCTAGCTACCTATGCATTTCAGTGAGATGGATCATCTACCATATAGACAATCTCAGTTCATGCCTTCTATTTTCTATGGAGGATCTTCAAATCAGAAATATCTTTCTAATAGAGTTTGCATCTTCTTCATGCTTCAGTGATGCTCTTCAAGATCTTCTCTTTGTTCCTATTTTCTGGGACATTCCTCTAGTTGGAGTCTTCTTTAGTTCTTTACTAGATTTTTCAGCTATCTCTTTTGGGGTAGGGTTTTTCCCATGAGGTTTTCCCTCTTTTCCCATTTTCAGAGGTTTCATTTCTTTACATTTTACATGGGTACCTAACATGGCCTTGTTTTTGGTGCCCATTCTATATTTCATCTTAGCTTTTGTAAGCTTAAGTGCATTCCCCTAAGTTGCACTTAAGGGAGGGCAGGGGGATGTTAGAGTAAATTATTATTATTTACCCTTTTAAAGTTTACTTAGTTAAATGAATTTATTTATTAGTTTTAGTCTAGGAGTTGTTGACAACACAAGAGTTTGTTCCTATCTAAGTCATACTTATCTTCTCACCTTGATCAAGGATATCCCACCTTTTGTGGAAGTATGCTTCATTGTCAACCTTATCTCCTAGCACCTTCTAGCTTGTTCTACAAGCTTCCTAGAGGCCTTCATATTTAGGCTCTTCTATTGTAATTTCATATATCTTTTCACATCATATTGTACAGCAATACATTTTTCATTGTTGTAATATTTGTTCTCTTAGTCTGTTTAGTTTCTCCAAAGTCCACCCTTCCTTCTTTGGTTTCCCTTCAACAAGTTATTTGCATGTAGGTGATCTAAGTGAGTTGTGAAGTTGGATTTCATCAAATTCTACAACTTCTACATCCACCAAGTGCATGACATTGTTGAGCATTGACAATCATTGTCGAGTGTTAGAACCTCACTAAGTTTGTCTTCAAAACCTGGGTACCTGCAGTTGGGTCGACTTTGTGTATATTGGTGAATCTTGTAGTGTAACTGACTTTGATGAATTGTAAATTGGACTAGTTTATATGTAATGTATTGTATCACATCCAAAATAAATTACTAGGATGAATATATGTGAATCAGAAGTGCAAAGTAATAAGGCTAAAAGTAGTGTAAGAAGCAAGAAAGATTTATCCATCACAGCGAGGTGATCATTACACTTCAAAGGAATCTCATTCATAAAATCAAAGTTGCAGATCAAAGATCAACCATTGGTTCATTCTAATAGGAGGAATAGTTATATCCTTTCATAAAGTAGACTTAACAGTCTTTTGTAAATTTCTTTACTGAGTACATACTTCACTGTATGTTTGTAAATCCTTTTGCAAGGTGGACCTAGCAGTTCTTATTGCTCCTAATAGGACAAATTATTAGAAGTGATCATTGTAAGCCTTAACAAGCCAGCTTTATATTGCAACACTAAAGCTTGTGGGTATCATCCCCACCCCTATTTTACTTTATATTTGGAATAATTTATTTTTTCATGCATGTAATTAGATTATAATACATATGAAGAATTAATTAGTGAATTAAGATTAAGTTTTATTGATTCCTGATTTACCCTTCCACTCTTAGTAACCTAGCCTACTCATATTTCCAACAATTGTTATCAAAGCTTTGTGGTTCTCAAAGAAGAATTTTAACAACTTGAGAAAAGATCAAAGGCAATGGAGGTATTCAAACTTGATAAGGCTATAGATAATGAAAAGATAGACTTGGAATTGGTTATTGGGAAACTTAAGAAAGAAAAGGAGCAACTCTCTCAATCCTTAAAAAGAAGAAGAGATCTTGTAGTACAGATGAATGAAAAATTCTATACTAAAGAAAGAATTGAAGATATGCATTTAGAATGTAATTTATATGAAGCTAATAAAGCAATAAAAAAACTATTAGAAAAGAATGGTAAACTTGAAGAAGAAATAAGAAAGCTAAGAAAAGAACAAGAAATCTAGTCGATAAGATTGTGTGAAGTCATGGAAGAGAAAAACAAGATAAAAGAAGAGATAGAAGGAAAGAATAATGAAATTCAACATCTATCCCTTCAATAGGAAGACTTCATTGATCATATTACTAATACAAATGAAGAAATCATGAATCTAAGATCAAAAAATGAAAGATTTCAAAATGATCTAAACACTAAAAAGGAAACCAATGAGAGGATGATGGAATCTCAAGTAGACATGAATCAGTAAAATGAGAAAATCAAATATAGATAGAAATGCAAGGAAGGAATTGGATGAAGGTGAATCATCCAAGCAAGGAGCTCAAAAGAATCAAAAACCTACTTGCAATCACTATAGTAAGTTAGGTCATACATCAAACAAATGTTGGAGTAATGGTAAATCTAAATTCAATGGAATATGCTACAACTACAATATACATGGTCATAGAACAAATGAATGCAAAGAGAAACCTAAATTTGAAGGCAAATATCACAAATGCAAGAAGCATGAGCGTAAATCTTCTGAATGCAAAACCAAGATATTAAACCCAACAGAACAAATTTTAAAAGCTATATTTGGTTGGGACTACAACACATGGTGCAAATGTCACTACTATGGAGAATTTGGACACAATGGAATAAACTATGTGAAACATATTATGAGGACAAGAGACACCACTAGAAGATGTTTTACTTGTATATAACTTGGACAACTTGCCAAGAACTATATGAGCACTAGAAGAATTGAAGATGAAAAGAAGACCAAGGCCAATAACATTAGAAAGTAGATGAGACAACAATGGATTCTAAAATCTTCTGAGAATGCATGTCTGAGAAATGAAGCACATGTCACTCAAGAATTGGGTGACTCAACCATTTCTACTTGATCTTCCATAGGGATAACTAGATCCAAGATTCTGAAGTAGACATCTTACGTCAATTGTAGTTAGCTAAAAGCAAAGATCCATATCAACATTCAAGATGCAAAGGGATCACTAAGTGTCTAAGGAAATTTTGGATGTTACCAAGCTAGGTCGCATTGCAAGACCCTATCGAACAAGGTTGGGAGTAACCAAGTCATTATGTGGACACCGAGTCTTGGTTGACTCTACTAAGTAATTAGATCAAATTGAATGAAAGACAATTTGTCATCAAGAAAGAAAACATACCAAGCATTTATGGTGAATGGAAAGTGAAATTTGTTAAAAGGGATGAAATTGAACTCATTTGTCACTATAAATTTTCAAAGAGCTATATGTGAAGAGAAATTTTTGTGCATCCAAGCGATCTATGCAACTTGTTGTTGAATTTTTCCATGTTTTTTTAAACCCTACCAAGCATGGCATCCTCTAGTAGCAAAGCCAAGAAGGGGCTGAAGTGTTGGTTTGAGGAGTTGAGTGGAAAGCACCAAACTTCAAGTTGAGTTTGACAATTGTAGAAATGCTTGATTCAACTAGAGCTTACTCATAGATTTCACCAAAGGTACTATTGGTTAATGATATTCACTCATATTTTCATTGTTCAATTCAAGACATTGGAACCCTACAATGGATGAAACTCTAGAAAAGTTATGTGTGAATGGTGCATTGAAACCCAAGCATCAACACTTGGAAGCTAAGGGTTTAACCCACATTCCACATATGTCCTGAGAAATTCAAATAAAATGGATAAAGTTTATCCTTAGTCATGTACATAACAGGAAATTATGGTTGAAGCAGCCTATTCTCATAATGAAGAAAATAATTCATCGAATCATAGGGCTCCCAATGTTGACCAAGGAAAAAACTATGAAAACCCTAAGTTGGATAGAACTAGAAAAGAGAACTCTTGCCAAATGGGATAGAAGAGGTATGAAGATCAACTGTGTAACTAACATGGACCTAAATTTTGGAATTCATGTAATTGCACACAAAATATATATCTCCAATTATCTCAACAAAATATCATGTGATGCAGTTGATCTCACTCTCAAGGTTGTGAAGAACAACATGTCCTTCGATCTTACTGAGCTAATGATGAACCAATTCAACGAAAACATGGAGAGCATCATAACTTCAAAGAATAACTCATGTAAGTTTGGTTCACTTTTAACCTATTTATTCTTCTTTTTGTAAAACCTTTTCTCATCAAAAGGTACAGTTGTATGGAGAAAAGATCTACCTATACTATATTAGATCAATGAGTATATAGCAGAGATGGGTGAGAACTATGTTAGTATCATGGATAATTATTTTGATTCATTTGAAGAAAAGATGAATAATAGATTCATAATTCCCAAGAAACTTGTTGAAGATTACAACGATGATCTTTGTTTTATGGTAAACTGTGACAAGGTATACATACAAGCAGTCAAACCTAGAGTGGTGTGGGTTAAGCCTCTAGGCTATGAGGTTAACATTGATGACACTAGGGACATCATTGAGGAATTTTTGAATGAACCTATGGATACCAAGGCTACATACTTTGGTACATATAATGAAGCCAAAGCTAGAATAGAACTCAAAATAAAGCTTCCTCAGGATGTCAACAAAGAGAAGAAGAGGATAGCAATACTAAAACAAATAGTTCTACTCTCCTATTGATAGAAGGTAAAGGAGATGGTGTGATTGAAGATGATGCAGAAGATGAGGTAGATGAAAAAAATTAGAAGAAGAAGAGCCAATCAAGGTAAGGTTATCATAACCAAACCTACCAAATCATCTACTATAGTATTCACAAGAAGAACGTCTAGAAAGAAATTGAAATTAGGTGAAGAAGCAAAGGATGTTGTTTTCAAATGGCCTCTACTACATTTCAAGAGAAACTTAAAGAGATTGATTCTAGAGCTAGCATGGAAAATTTTAAATCATTGAGATATGAGACTAGAAATGTAGAAGATAAGAAGCAAGTTGAAGACATGATTATGTCTAAGCTAGGGAAATGGAAATATTCACCTAATCAACTTGCACAACAAATTCCAAAAGAACTAATGGAAATAATCAAGCCAAGATGGGAACATGCCAAGAAATCTCTGAAGAATATATATGAGCAAACTCTGAGGCAACTCATGCCAATTCTTAATGACAAAGAAGTAAAATATTCCATAAAGCAGAATGAAGAAAAACTCACTTTGAAATTTAACACTTGTGTGATACTGATTAATGACATTGAAAATGTGGTGAAGAATGCCACTAATAAATGGAAGAACATCTACAATCTTTATTAGAAGAGGGATTTTTTTTTCATGTTAGTGATAAGGATGATGATGATGATGAAAAAGAAGACAAGGATAATGATGATGAAAAAATAAACAAATGATGATAATCATGAGGAGAAAGAATAGGAAGCCAATGAGGAGAATCTCCCTAAGATTTAGAGCATTGAGGAAATTGACCTTGAGAAGATTGCAATAGCAGTTATGGCCTCATTTCCTCACTCTCTAAGAAAATATTTAAAATCAACAATCTTAGAGAAAGCTTCTGTCAAGTTGGTTATAAAAAACACTACAAATCCAAGCACTCAACCAATCTTTGCACCTATTCAGCTAAGTACTTTATTGATTGAAGTGATCAATAGTTCATCTACCGAGCAATCAGTGCTTCCTCAACCATTAGATTTGGCCACTCAGCAACTAGGTACTTCTATAATCAATGCAATATCTACTTTTTTTGCTAGTTCTTCCATTTCCAGTATTGTTACTATTCCCAGTGTACAAGTAGTTAGTACAAAGACAATTGAGAGCAAGCCTCAACAAAGTACTAAGGTTTCTAGAAAAAGAAAACATAAGGAAGAAGACATTGATCTTGATGAGGATATAGTTATCAAGAATTGGGATATCTCTACTCTAAATCTTGATCAAATGCATATAGTAGGTGAGATTTTGTAGAAGAAAGCTAAGAAATAGAGGATTAGAGAGAACACAAACAGAGAAAATCAAGTGCTATAAGATGCAAAGAACATACTTTTAGATGTACTCAACACTGAGGTTAATACTTCTCAACCTATTTTGGCACAATTAGTAGAAGTTGTTCAAAAATTTAATGAGGATCTAAATGGGCAAGAAAAATTGTTGCAAAGAGTAGAGAAGAAATTTGAAAACAAGGTATTCGAGCAAGTTGCACAAAAGATTGCAATATATTAAGTAGACTTATCTATTATTCTTAGCTCGTTGGAAACCTCTACCAAAAATGTCACTTCTCTATTAATTAAATTATATAATACATCTATTTTTATGTAGGAATTCAAAGATAAGCTCTCCAAGATAGATGAAGACCTAAAGGCAAGTGCACACAAGTTGTCACTTGACCCAAGCTACAGTTCTGCTCATTACACAAAGATCAAATTTATGACTGATATACAAGCAAAATTACTAAGGGAAGAAGCCAAGAAAAAGGCCACACTTGTAGAAATACAAGGCATGATTCTTTTGAACATGTATGCATTGCAGAAACACATTGCACATGTTAAAACTCTTGTCCATGACAACAACTTCTCCATTGCTGATCACATGATGGAGTTATTAGCAAAAGTTTAGATTGCATTGCATACAAGAAAGATGTTGCAAGAAAATTGGGACAAGACACTCTCACTAATTTTAAAGGTACATTATGACTTCTTGTTACATTTTTTCATTACCATGTAGCATACACCTTTGGCATTTATGTCAAAAAGGGGGAGATTGTGTAAAAAGGAGAGAATAAGTGATGAAAGGGGAGAAGATGAGAAAATGTAATATAAATACATGAGATATGTGTATATAACATGTAAAGTATATTGAATATATGCATATGGGGGAGCATCATAATATTATACATATACACATACAAATATTTAGATATACATCTCTTACAAAAGAAATTTTGAAAAACCTCAAAAATAGAGTATGTTACCGAGTTGAAGATATAGGATGGAGAATAAAGATTATTTTGAACTTTTTGAGAATTCAGTTTTGATTGGTAAGTGTTTTTGTCACTAATGCCAAAGGGAAAACTTATAGATTTCTTCTAAGTTTTAACCAATAATTTTCATCTTAATTCATGCATATATGATCTTTTTAGAACTAAAACTTTGGAACTGATGTATAATTGAACTTTGAAATATCAATCCCACACATACCTCTTGATTACCTGGTTGGGGTTGGTGTGATCACTTAATCCATTGGATGAAGTGATCTTAATTAAACTTGGTGTGCTACAATCTTCCTTTTTCTTCCATGTCTTGTTCATCTGCACTTTGACTTCTTCAAAATCAACCTTTCCTTTTCCCTTATTGAATTCACTACTAGGTTCTTTTGATCTTGTTGGACAATTTTTGCTAATGTGACCAGTCTTTAAATAGCTAAAACATGTAGTTTGACTCAACCATCTACTATAGTCACTTCTGAAATGTGTTCTAATACAATTTTTAGAAACATACCCAGACTCTTGAGAATAGTGACAACTATACCTTGTATTGTAATCCCAATTGTAGGATTTGTCAGTGTGGTTTACCTTAGCTTTCTTTTTTGATGACCAATTAGGCTTGGATCTACACTCATATGCTCTATGTCCATGCTTCTTATAGTTGTAGTTGTAACCTTCAAATTTTTGTGTTCTTGTTGTCTTGGTCTTACATTCATGTGTCAGATGTCCTTAATTTTTGCACTTATGATAGTTACCCATGAATTTCTTCTTATGGTTCTAATTTACATTATTGCTCTTGCAAACATTTTTTGTATGACCTATCTTTCCACAATTATGACAAGTATGTTTCTAGTTCTCACCTTTCTTGCTTCTTTTTTAACCACTTTTAGATTATCATACTTCTTCATTGCTGGTGTAATCCAATCTAGTAGTATCACTATTGGATCTAGGATATCTTGTTAATTGCTCAAAATACTTGATGGCTTCACTATGTTTGTTGAAATTTTCAACAAATTCTTTTTCTCTTTTCAAATCATTCCTTAGTTGTTCATTCTACAACTTCAAGGTTATGATCTCAATATCCTTTCCACTTAGTTCATAATTGGCAATCATTATGTGATTCATTATTTCCAGTTGCATGTGAGAAATCCTATTCACCTTTGATGTATTCTCTTCGAATTGATTGGTAAATATCCTTTTGTCATCTTCAATCATGACTTTTTCTTCCTCAATTTTTTTTTTCTACTCGACCACCTCACATAGCAATATTGATCAAACTTTTTATTTTATCTTAAGATTTCTGGGCTCTTTAGTTAGGGCACCATTCTTGTTCATTAGATCTACAACTATTGCATCAAATTCACTTGTGTTTCCATCTGCAAACAATTTAGTAGTATCTTTCTCTTGGTAATGTGTATCATTCTCTTCAATAGTTATCTCTTTCCTTCTCTTCAATGAGTATTTTAAATCATATCTTGCTTCATTCAATTGGTGTAGAGTTGGATTATAATCTTCTAATTCTCAATAGTCTTTCCCAACTTATAGACTTCCATCTTCAAGATCTTTCCTCAAAGTTGCAAAGCTTTTCTTTCAAGAGAACTAGGCTTTGATACCAATTTTTTGAAATACAATAGGGAAAGCAAACTCTAGAGGGTGGGTGAATCAGTCCTTCAAAACTTTAACCATAAAATCATTCACCAAACATCCATCTCACAATTTTCATGTAAATGAAATACTAGACTAAACATGTTCATCCATAGCATGAAAGAAAATAACATTCAACACATATATGACACAAGATATTTGGTTACCTAGAAACCCTTCAATGAGAAGATAAAACTAGGGTGGAGATAACACCCGCAAATCTTCACTACTATGGTTGTAAAGTGTATCCAATGAAGGTTACAATGTTTGATCATAAACTATGATCTACCATGTGAAATGTTTGCCCTATTAAAGGCTTATAAGATTGTTAGATCTTAACCTATTAAAGGATTTCAACACCCTGTTGGAAGTGTACCTAATTAAAGGACTTAAACTTACGATGAAGTGAGAACCCTATTAAAGGGTTTGTGAGAGCATATTATGACTACTATGTTAAGATATTTAAATTGATTCACCTATTAGAATGTCTTTGCAATGATCCTGTGGTTAGCACTCTGTTGCTAGATAACAAATCACCTCTTTGCATGTATCATTAATCCTCTCTAGTTATATGTTTCACTTTTGTCCTCTAATTTTTATCCTATGTTCTCCTCTAAATGATTCTACAATGTATATCTCAATTCACAACTTCTTATCCACCATGAATGCTTTGTCTATGCATGCAAACTTCTCTATCTACTCATACAATATTTAAGGGTTTGCCTTCCTTAAGAAGACCTAGGTGACCTAAGGTTAGGTATGAATCAATGATTTTGATTCAACCATTTTTCCACTTAATCCATCCCTTTAACTGACTGGTTGCATGTACTACATAGGGATCCTCAATATAGATTTTTTCTTATCATTTAGAATTGCAAAACAATCATTAAATCAGCTCAAAACTGGTTTACATATAAGTTTCTGCCAAGAACTATGTGCAAAACAATGTTACTCAAAATTTGAAGTCTTTGATGCTTGGCATCCACTATATCTTCAATGTTGTAACTCATCCTCTGAATAACTCAGCATCCATTGACCACATGGCATCTAAATTACTCAGCATCAACTATTGGCTTGGCACTTGAATGACTCGACACTTACTACTTACTCAGTACATACTGTATAGCTCGCTCGGCATATACTATCTGGCAACCTATGCTTGGCATACATTACTTGTTTGGCATGAACTAAGTTCTTTTTGATAAATGACTTAAGTGTATTTTCACCCATGTGTCAAAACCAATATGAGATTAACAATATTGTCTTATGCCCGATCCACTAGTGTATTAAGTTCATTCTTTACTTTCACTATTGCTTCTTCAATCTCTTCTATTACTTCCAAATAGACTTCTCCTATTATCTATATTATTCTTGTCTTATTTGGTCATTAATCTTCTCATAATGTCTTGGAGTTTGTTTTTATCATATAAAAGGAAAATCTTTTGAATAGCATTTTCTCTTACGTTTTTATCTTCTTCAATTTCTCTCTTCTTATTTACCTTCAAACTCTCATAAATGTTATTTGGTATGTGTCAAGACTCAAGAATCCACAAGGATTTTGAGTACCATATTTAAAAACTTTGCATAAAGTACCCCTTATAATTAATTTTAATGCATACGTACCAACTGTCAATTTAAAGTCCTATGATTTGTTTCAAGTGTTATGTGAATTGCATTTTGTATATACATGCATCTTAGGTTGTTAGGTCACAATTTTGAATCATTTTGTAACATATCATTTGGAGCATTAGAGAAATTTGTATTTTTGCCTATGTCAAACCATATTCAGAGGGCTAGCTTGTATTTAAATATCTTGCACCCAATTAAATTTTCATGGCCCACCACTTTGGAAATGTTTATCATGCACATCAGAGAACCTATGTTTTGATTTCCAGATCATTACAACATGTTTTGATAGGTTTTCTTCTTGGAATATTGGCAAGATTGGAGAGATTGGTTTGATGATGATATGTTACATTCATGACTAGGTTTTTCATTGATGTCAACATAACATGTTTGATGTCTTCTATGGTATCTAACAGAAGAACAATGGAAAGATTAAGTTGGTATAGATGGCTAATTGAGCATGATAATCACCCAAGGTTATGAGAGATACTTCTAAGTATCTGGTATATGTAATTAATGTCAAAATTAGAAAGGAAAAGTCTAGAAGAAGTTATGTAACTTTTGGTGATGTCTATTCTAAGATAGAGTTTATAGAGGCATATTCTAGTAAACTTTTTATATCTCTTAGCAAATTCGATATCTTGATGATTGAGGTTGAAGACATGAAGATGACATGTTTAGGATGATGTGGCTAAGCTTATTCATCATAATATTTAGTGTAAGGAAAGTTATTCAAGTTCCAAGGTGGAAGATTTGTGTTATCACTAAGTGTAATGTGTTCTTAATGAGTTTCTATAATTATTAGTTGAGAAGGACTAATATTCGTCTGAGGAATTTTTTTATGGACTTGGTATAAAGGAAGGACATTTTCCTTTATCATAACATGTGTGGATATGAGGATATGAAAATTGTAAATGTTTCAAAAGAGAAAAGGATGTGAAATTGAGCAGAGCAGTAGAGAAGTGAAGGAAACTTCATTGCCAATGTTTTTCTAAGTGATTCAAGGTTTGGTATTTGAATCCAAGGTTTGTGACCTAGTCTACAAGGTTTGACAATGATTGGTCTGATTAACAGGATAAAGGAAAGCATAGAGGAAAGAAGAAGATGCTAGTAAATTACTTGTTTGAGCAGTGAGCTCTTCTTGTAGTTGAAATTGCATGTTTGGGCAATGGGCTCTTCTTGCATACATTATACCACAACTCCTAATAGGGTTGGAATCTCCTAACAGGGATTCAAAGTCTCCTAATAGGGGCTTGTTGTACTAAATATTGTAACAGATTCCTAACTAGGTCTATCTTCTAACAAGGAATATTTATATTAGTAGATGATCTTATGGGCATCATTCCCACTGGGGTTTTCCCTCTGATCAAGGGTTTCCCAAGTCAACATATTTGGTTTAATTGTCTATGTGCATCTTTGTATGGTTATTGTTTACTTTGATCGAATGGTTAAGTTTTTCTAATGAAGATAAGTCATTTAATTATTGGATAACTAATTTACCCACACCCCCCTCCCCCCCCCCAACCCTCTTAGTTATCTTGGTGAACTATTGTTTCTAACATTTGCATCTCCCCAAAGTTAGTTGTTAATCTTTGTCATGTTGTTGCACTTCACCCAAAAATCTCAGAAGCATTGTTTGACTGAGTTTAAATTTGACCCAGTTAATCAAAAATGTCAAGCTTCTTTCACCACTACATTCTAGGGGTCAAATAAATTCTATATTCCATGTTTGATCTTATGAAGAATCCATTTAACTAGTTTTCAATTTTGATTCATTTGCAAATTGATCACTGGGCATGTTCGTGATGTTATAACTTTAAACCTATTATATATGTGTCCAAACCCATTATACCAATGTGTTCTACACTAAAAATATTCCAAAATTTCAGTTTTCATTTTTTCATGAATCCATTTGCATACTTTTCTAGGTGCATTTCATTTGCAAGAATCTTTGTTTTGATAGTGTACCCAATTCTACAAGTTTCAAGAGATAAATTTGCATGCTCACCAATTGTGCTTAGTTATTCATCATGAGCAAAAAATGCACCCTCATATTCTCCATATCAAAATGAACATTTACCCAAGGTTTCAAGCTCACAAGTGGTTGTTTAACTAGTTTTTGAGGTCAAGTCCACATGTAATTTGTTGTTTCTAACATGTCAGAATCTAGAATAAACTCAAGTGGGCATCTTCAAAAATTAATTTCTTTTAATCTTGATATATTCATAAGAAAAAAAAATTCAGTATGTAATTATTTGGAATAGTAAACAAATGTGTCAGAAGTCAGGCTCCTGGTTACTTATTTTCATAGCTTTTTGAAGCTGTCAAAGAGGACATTTAGCTTGTCTGTGACATTTTGAATGGTTGTCAATTTTTCAAGATCTAAGTGATCAAATTGCATTGAATTGAATCAAATTAAATAATAAAATAGTGTAGAGAATCTTGGATTCATTTGATGAATCAGTTTGAAAAAAAATTAGTTGAGTCCACTTGGGACCCGACTGACTACTTCCAATATCTTCAATAAATATTGTAACTTTTATTACTTATTTAGTATTTAAGGGATAAATGTAAAACATAAATGAATAACTTAAGCATTTCTAGGGCATTATTTTGATGAGTATACTTTCCAAAAGGAGTGAATTCCCTTGAAATTAAGTTTGATGAATTTATAGTGAGTCACCCTTAATCATTGAATGTGGGTTACCACAAGACAATGTGTCTTCTTATTGAAAATAAAAGTTATAATATGGTAACTTGCAACATAGAAAGAGAGGTATCTAGTGATTTGGCATGGATATTAATGTATAGTTTATGCCACTTTTTTTAATTTCAGAGATTGGAAAAGTAAGGTAGAGATAATACCAATCTCAAATAAGGCAAGAAAATCAAATGAATGATGTTTGAATGTGTAAATGCAATCAAATTTGGATGGTGTTGGTAGTATCTTTGGAGGCATTATTTTTTGATCTACAATGCCCATTGGATATAAATTGATTATCAATAAAGGAGTTCAAACTTTGGCACTAATGGATGTATAAGAAGAAACATAAACCTTTCAAAAAATAAATGCATCCTTTATAAAATGATGGAGGCAGAAGGATTCTAAGAAGATGACAAGCTTTGAGAAATGTAAATTTCCAAAAGTTCAATATGTTAATGAGGAGATCAAAGAATAGGTTTTCCTTCTTATAGATATCTATAAACAAATATTTATGTTTAAGATATATGGTTGACTAATCAAGGGTCCTTCTAAAAATAAATGATGAATACAAGAATATAGAAATACATCTCGAGATGAGCTTGATTTGGAATGTTTCCATAAAATGGAGGAGTTGTTCAAACTAGTTTTAAACATGCCATAGAAATTTATAAGGCTCACACTTATTGGTGTCTTCTTTAGCAATGGAATTTCATGTGATTGTTTCAAAACTTTAAAGCCTCCAATATTAAAATTTATTTCCTAACATGCTCAAAAAAACAAAAGAAAACAAATGGCCACTTGCAATTTATGACATGTAGGTTGTAATGAGTATTTGAATATGCATGTAATGTCTGAAGGCTCATACTCAATGAAGTTGATTACAATGATGCCCCTTCCAGCAGAAGTCTTGTCTAAAATGCCTTCTCATGAGATCATGAATTTAGATCTTTTATCAAAGGGATTGTACCTAAACCAAGTGGGAAGTTAAGTTTTGAAAATAGGCTTGCATTTTTTTTGGCCAAGACAACTATTGGTTTTATTTTAAGGGATTTTTGCTAGCTTACGAGTATTAGAATGTCCTAAATAATGGTTGAGAAGGCCTAAAAGTTGGAAGTTGAATGAAGGGGTTGATGTAACCAAAGTGAGTACCCTCCCATTGTCGAAAAATATTTTCAATCTATTGCAATAAACAAAATATAACAAATAGATTAGAAAACATTGGAATTATGGAGAGGCATGATCAAAGTTGAATATGCTAAGTTAGTGATGTCTTTGGAGAACTGTAGAGTCTACACACAAAAAAAATATGAGAGTGAGAAAAATTGTTTCAAAGAAGAACCAATCCCTTTTGGGTACTATGATAGCACCACCAGTGTATTAACAAATCTACAATGGGCACTAAAATTGTGTGATTGGAAAATTATTTGAGTAAATGACCCTACATTTCCTCACTATTGTCAATCTTGGCAAAAGGAGATGTGTTGACCTGAACATTTGTGGAGAAGCACATGATCAAGTATGAATATAGATGTTTCCTTTGAGCTTGGTGTACATTGTTTGATGCAGCACATAGGTTTCATTCACTGCCAATTTATATAGGAGTCCAAATTTTTAGAAATGATAGAGATGACCCAATTTTGGGATGGAAATATAGGCAAGAAGTGGTCTTAGGCGTTAGAAATGATCGTAGGGGTTCATGCTTGGTAGTTCACAAAAGGTTAGAAGAATATAAATTATGGGTTTATCACATGTTTTCTATGTGGGAGTTATTCTATATGTTCTTAAACCATAATGCATAATAAATAAATGTCTTAAAGACATGCCTTAAGAGATGAAGTTGAAACCATGGGTAGGGCCCATAGGTTACTTTGCACTAAGTAAGAAATTTTGAACAATTGACATTGAGACACGGTGTTTCATGGATGATGATGTGGAAATATCAGTAATAAATTAGAGGCTTCTACATGGCATGTTCTTCAAGGTGTGATATTGAGAAAGAAGACATGTGTCTTTATTTTGTGAATTTTCAAGAATATGGTGACATCAACCAAATAGAACATAAAAATGCAACATGATTCCATGTGTAAATGTGGTCCCAATAGACAAATAAAACCAGAATTAAACGTAGATGAGTCATATATTTTTGCAAGAAGTTTGTCAAAGGTTGTAGAAACATGAAAAGGAAACATGTGACATTAGCAGGCCTAGTGAGTGTGTAGGTAGAGGTAGCTAAGGTGGTAATCATGTGGTAGGTCTAGCAAATAGATTTCTACTACAAATCTTGAGAAAATATATGAGTATCATATAATGTCAGAAATCTCTCAAGACCAAATTTTCATTTTTTCTCATAAAACAAGTGTAGGCGTTAATGGTAAAAACATATTCTTAGGTTTCTTCATTAAGGGTTTTCTACAACTATTCTTCCTCTTCAATTTTTCTGACTTACTAATGGTAGTTGGAGACATCCTTCTATAGATTTGTCATCTTGGTTGTCTCCAAATTTGGAGAGGAAAGTGCCAACACCATGTTTTTGTGGTTGCAAAGCTTTGGTGGGATTTTTAGATTTATTTTTAGAAGCATTTTGATATTCCCCCAAGATGATTATTCATCATTTTGGAGATATTTTTTGAATTTTGTTGCAATAATGATGAAGATCAAATTTCATTTTTAGTTGAGGAAAGAGGAGAAAGGATTTTCTTCAATAGATGGTGAAGAATGAGGATGCATGGAATCATGATATCAAATTCAACATTCTTTTCTTCTCTAATTCTTTTTCTCCTCTCATTCTCTAGGGTTAGTTCCATCTTGTTGTGCAAGTTTCTACAACTTGGTTTTCCACCATTTTTTAGCATTTTCTTGTTTTGTACAACACATGTATTTTTCCTTGAGAAAAATAATAAAGAAATAGTTACATTATTAATTTTTTTTTTAATTCTTTTATTTTTCATATGCATCTTGATGATGTATTTAGTTTCAAAGAAATGAATATCAATTAATTATTAGAGTGTTTTCATCTTGAATATTGTCTCATATCTTTGAGTTATACAATTTTATGTGTTATGTGGACAAAGAGAACATATCATAGTTGCAACATGTTTTGATCTATATTCCATGATGTGTTTGGTTGTTAATTCAAAGAGTTAAGTGAATGCTTGACATACCTTGAAAAAATTGCATATCTCATGGAAGCATTGTTATGAGTAGAGAATTCGTTGTGATAGTTGATGTCTCATTTACAAAGTGAATGGATAGATCATAAGGGGCATGGTGTATGTTTTGGCTTATGGAATACTCAATGGATAGGGAACAAAAAATAGATGTGGGATCTACATTTTCTTGTTGTGTGGTTCATGATTCATGTTGAAATCTTCAAATAATCAAAAAGACTTTTCTCTTTGTTTAAGGAGTTAAAAAGAAAACCGCCACTTAGCTTGTGAAACATTAGGTTATGTGATTATCTTTTGCTCCCATTTTGTTTTATCACAAGTATAGAAGATTCAAGGGCCTGTTAGAATTACAAGAGGAAAGGTAAACATCTAGGAGGGGGGGTGGGGGGGCGGGGGGGTGGTAAATTAAGAGTTTAAACTTGGACCCATAAAACATTTACAATACATTCATCACATGCATTCAATAAGTAAGTTGAAATAACATGTAAAGCATATGCATCTAAATTACATAACCATGTAAGAATTCACACACATAACACTAGATATCATTACCCAGAAACTCTCCAAATGAGAAGGAAAAACTAGGGTGGGGATGACACCTACAAACCTTTACTACTACAGTAATAAAGTGTATCCAATGAAGGTTACAATGATTTGACCATGAAACATGATCTACCCTATGAAATTTTTGCCTTGTTAAAGGCTTACAAAGACTCTTAGGTCTCACCTTGTTAAAAGTGTGCCTAGTTAGAGGACTTCAACTTACAACTAAGCAAGCACCCTATTAAAGGATTTCATACAACCTGTTAGGACTACTCTATTAAGAGATTTAATTGAAATCACTTGTTAAAATGTTTCAGCATAGATCTTGTGATTTGCACTTGCATAATAGATCACCTCTACACAATATCTTATTGACCTTGACTGATCAAATGTATCAATGTTGTATCCTTTTCTCCATCCTCTTTTCTTCTCTAACTGATTCTACAATTCACTCTTTCTTCTAAGTCACCTTGAATGCTCTGTATGCAAACTAACTTGTTTGCACCTACAATTCCTTACACACATATTCTCCTCTCATAAAGAGTTTAGGGCTTCTGTCCTCCTTCTTATGTGGCTTACGGTTAGGTATGACTCTATGGCTTAGATCCATCCATTTCTCTACTTAATCCTTCCAATTTTCTAATTGGTTGCATGTAATTGCATAGGAATCTGAATATAGATTTGTCCTTATCTCCAAAATAATAAAATACAATCTTAAGTCAGCTCAAAAATAGTTTACATAGTTATTTGTGCCATTACAAACAACTATGCCAAAACTGTCACTCGACATGTAGTTTTTGATGCTCGACATGCAACATACTGATACTCAACACCTGAATTACTTGGTATCCACTATTTACTCAACTCCTAAATCACTCAACATGGTCTATCTACTTGGCACTTGAGTGACTCAGCACATGAGTGATTTGGCACTCATTGCAACCTTACATGGTCTAACAAAAACATGTTGTGCTTGGCATATATTACTAGTTTGGCATGAACTAAGTAAATGGCTTAAGTGTGTTGACACTCACTTCTCAAAACCAATCTGAGATCAACAATCTCCCCCTTTAACATGAGTGTCAAAAAATTTTGAATATACCATATCATCCATAATCTTCTTGAGCGTAACATATCCATGACTCATCTTATATACAAAACTTTGAAATTTTAAAATTTTGCAATAACTTGTATAGCCCAAAAATTTTGAACTCCCCCTGAGTTAATGTGTCTTTACTAATACACTTTGAATTCAATGCACTAAATATGATACTCTTTCATTTGATATTCTCTCTCTTAGTTGATATCTATCCCTCTTTACTACTTTCTCTCAAAAATTGTATATCTCTGCTCTGTTGCTATGCTCCCCCTTTATTGTTTCTCCCTTTGTGTTCATACTCCCCCATATGATATTTCTCCTTGAAAAATTTATCTCCCCCTACTTTCTTATTTCTCCCCATTTTTGACACTTATGTCAAATGGGCTATACACTTATTGTGAGTTTGTCCAAAAATAATTTATGTACATCCATTATTATCATTAGAGTTGCATCCTAGTTATCACATGCAACATCCAATGACATAATTTAGATTACAAGCTAGGCAGCAAGGTGTACTAAACCATTTAAAGTAGAAAGATTGGGGTCTTTCTTCAATAGAGTTTTGGCATAGCCTAGCTCCTTGTGCATTATCTCCATATGTGGGGTGAGGGTAGGCTGAATACTTGTTAGTTTAGATCTAATATTAGCCTCATATATTGTTAAGATAGCTATGTGGCTTTGGGTCTAAAGCAATGTTCTAAAATGCTTCTCACGCTGAGCTAGATTTGTAGGTAGGCTTGCAACTAATGCAAATATTTTGCTTTCCAGGCTTAGAATGTGACTTCTTGTATCTTGGGTGAAGAGGGTAGGATTATATAGCTTTGTGCACAATGAGAATATATTCTCAAGTACCTTCTTCACATCCTCAACCTTGGTTGTTAATGCAACTTGTTATAGTGCTATTTCACTAGATATTTTCTCATTTACTTTTCCTTGAAACTTCTTTTCAAACCATTCTAAAAGTTTTGCATTTGTATCAATGTCTTCATTGCTGACCTTCTCCACTATACCTATCAATTTCTCTATTAGTGGCTTGGTCTCATCAGGAGTTGGTAGGCTAAATGCATCTAAAAATATGTCCTTGATATCTTGGAGTGCTTTTTTTTGCCTATGTTCTCTCCTAATCATTTCCTGATGCTTTTTCCTTCCTAAGGCTTGTTGTAAAATGCCTTTTTGCTCCAATGTCATGGTATCATAGTCATAATTTGGATTAATAATTTCTTCATCAATTCTTATGTCTTCATAGTGTAATACCTTGTTAACCTTTGATGAGCTTGGGCTTGGCACTGGGATCTGCAATGGAGTAGCATCTGTGCTTGACTTCTGAAGAGATTTTGGAGAGGAAGTGGCAGATGTTGGTAAGGCTACCAATGCTTGGATGGCCATTTGCTCCTTCACCTTTGGTTCCATCTCTTTAGGCTTGCCCTATTCTATTACTATGACTTGGCTAGAAACTTGTGCTTATGTTGTAGGTACAAAAGAATCTGTTTGTCCTATTTCCTCCTTTTATCCTATAGTTGTGGCTTCTTCTGCTTTCTTTTCAATTGTAACAACCTTAGTAGATGTATATACTGTCATTCAAGTAAAAGGTTGTACAAGAGTAACTAAAGGGATGATGGAAGGTGGTTCATGTAGATTCACCTTCTCCCTTGTAACATTAGTTATTGCCTTTTGCAATTCTTCAACACTGACCAAACTAGGATTACCACATAGTTTTGCTTGCAAAGTAGATTGGTCTAAAATCTTCTTCAAATCTTCTATATTCAAAGCATTGATGTTCTAAGCTAATGGATCAAAGACATCCTTAACAATTATAGTTTATGTGGTTTTGGTAGTGTCATGAGGAGGACTGACACTTAGTAATTGTGTGTCATGTACACTTTTTTCTTCTTGCTGCTCCTTAGTTGTTGTCATGTCATTATCTTTTTTCTTTATCTCTCCTTCAACTATATTATCTTTATCATCATGTTCATTATCATCTTCTTTGTTATCATCTTCCTTATCATCATTACCCTTTGTAGGGTCAACTTCTCCTTGCTTAATAGTGGTTAACCCATAAATAAGCTTCCATATTTGGGTTGATTTCTTAAACACATCTTCAATATTCTTTTGAAGAATGCTCAAGGCTCTATATTAAGGTGTGAACCTAACTACATATTTTTTTATAGCCTTAGCAATTTGTCCCTTTGTCAACTCTGGCATTACTTAGGCTAGAGTTGTCTCTCTAATTTGTCTTTCCAAATTTAGACAATAATGCTATTTTTTCTCAACTAAGTCATATAGACTTTTAGGTATTGAGTTGGAAAATTCAAGTGGTGTGTTCTTAAACTTTGACATCATGGCATATAATGCCTCTTCCACTTGATTTTTCTCTTCTTTGCTCAATTTATCAAAGTCAATATGTCTAAATCTTGATAAATCAACATTGTTCTTGACATTTTCACACAAGATCTTAAGATCAAAGAGAGGATTGTGACTTACCACCTTGAATTGGCTGATGTCATCTGATTCTGTCTTTTCTTCATCAGAATCTAGTTGAGCCACATATTTCCTTCGCTATTTTTTTTGCTCCTGTCCACCTTGTTTTGTTGGATTTAATTTTTCTTGGCCTTTTGGGTGGTTTCTCATTTGGAGGCCTTGCAGTAGGTATAGTAGGCTTTGGCTAGCTTGGTTTCACAATCTTCTTTGCCTTAGCCACTGGTTGTGCCTTTGACTTCCCCTTCTTTGACTCAGTAGGAGTAGGTGCTTCCTTAGCTTCTTCTCCCTCAAAACCTTTAGTCTCTTCCTCTTCTCTATCATCTTCCATCCCTAGAGTTAAAGCTAGAGGTTCTTGAGCTTGTGTCTATTCATCTTCTTCATCCTCTTCATATTCTTCTTCTTCCCCTTTAGTAGCATCTTCAATTTTTTCTTTTAGCTTCTTAACTAGCTTATCCTTCTTCTTGATTGTGGAGGTTGTCTTTAGTTCCATGGAAATCTTTAATTTTACCATCTCATAAGTTCCAAAAACTTTGGCAATCTTGTCTACTTCTTCTCCAAGTAGAGTTATTATGGTTGATGAGGCTTCATCTACATTTACCTCATATCCTAAGGGTCTCAACCATCTTACCCTTGTTGTAGCAGCTTGCATGAATGTATAGTCAACATCAACAAGAAAATATACATCATTATAGTGTTTCTCAACTAAGGAAACTAGAATTTTGAGTCTCTACTTCATTGAATTCTTGAAATCTTTAAAATAACTAGTCATTATAGATTAAAAATTTTCTCCTATTTGCTCAATGTAATCATTTATCTGCATTGCAACTAATTTGTTTGTCTTCAATCCTAATTTTCCAAATGAGGTAAAAGTGTTTAGTACATAAAATAATATGCAAACTAGTATAGAACCAAACTTGCACCATGCACTCTTGGTTTTTCTTATTGCTCCAGGGTTCTCCATAAGTTGTTGTAGCTGAAATTTTGCTAGATCATATGTATGATCTTTCTTAACAATTTTGTAACCAACATCCATAGCTATGTAGGATACACTATTCAATATACTAGATAGATAGAATTTATGTGAAATTACCCTTATAGCAAAATTGATAAGAGGATCTTTGATGGTATCTATAGTCATACCTCTCTTATTCCAGACTACTCCAGTATTTTTCTCAATCAGTCTTGAGTGTCTTGGGCTGATCTAGGGTTGGATAGTTAGTAACCCTATGAATAATTCTCTTTGTTATTTTGATTGGTCCTCCTTCTAGCCACAAGGAACCATCATGAATTTGGCTCAACATAATTATTATCCACTCAATTTTGAATACATTCAAAAAATCTAAGGCTTGTGTTAAACCGTTTTTCTCAACTATTTTGTATTCTTCCTTTAAAACGCTATTCTCACACAATTTGTTATATGCACCTCTTATTTTCATGTCTTTGATGCTTCATATCTTGTAATTGTAACACTTCCTCACATCTTGCACCATTATCACATTTAGCATGATCATAGACAATGTGCCAAAAGATTCTTGTTTATAGGCAATTTCAGGAATGGCTTTAAATATAGGATATTTAACCTCATTACTGACTAGCTAAACATATAAAACTTCTTTCCCTTCAACTTTTTTCAAACTAGATACCATACTAACAAGCTAGGGCTTACAAAAATTCAAACTATGTAGCTCAGCTCTCGATAAATACCTTTGAAATCTGAAAAACTAGTGATGAATCTCTACACAAATCTTTTGCAATCACTTCTAGCAGATTTTAGCTTGCTTATGGATCTTCTCTCTTTCTCAATTTTGAAATGATGAAAAATGAGCTCAAATAAAACATATATCCTTTGAAAACCTTGCATTAAATGTTAAGTGCTTACATAGTTGTAAGCTCGATAATAACCAATTTTGGGTTCATTCAACATCCATTGACATTTTTGTCACTTTGAAGCTACAATGAGCTCAACATCAACTATCTAGCCTAACAACTTGGTGTAGACACCTAAAAACCTTTAGAAAATAAAGTATTTTTATTTTCTGAAAAAGTCTTGATGACATCATCATTTATTAATTAATTAATTATTTAATTAATTAATTAATTTTTATGCCATTAAATCCCTTTATCTTAATTAAAAATATTTAATTAAGGAATCCCTCCCAAAAATGTTTAAATCTTATTTAAACATTATTTCCTTATTTATTAATTATTTAATTAATAAATTGACCAAAAATCCTAAAATAAATAAAAAATTTATTTTTTGCCCAAAACTTGGCCAATTTCCTTATGACCAATAACCTCTTCCAAAATCTTCTAATCCTTCTTTAATTTCGATTAAAGGCTAATCTCATCATTTCCTACCCCTAACCCCAACTCAAAATATTTAATTAAAATTAAATATTAATCCTCATGTTTATTGAAAAAGTTTTAATAAATATCTCCTCAACCCAAACGCTTGAAATAAATAAAACTTTATTTATTTCCTAAAAATCTAATTTATCCTCACCCTAAGAAGTTCTAGACTCTTCTAGAAAGTCTTCATCCTCATCCTAGGAAATTCTAGACTATTCTAGAAAGTCTTTATCCTCATCCAAAATCTAGACTCTTCTAGAAGATGTCTTTAAACCTAATCCTAATCCCCTCCTAACCTTGTCACATTCCCTAAACATGGGTTAAAACTTACTAACCCAAGCCAAAGTTAACAAATATCTCTTCCTTCACCCACCCTCATTAAATGCCATCCACTTGCCTATCCTTAAGCTAATCCTAAACCATCCTAATCCATCCTCTAATCATTTGCACAAGCCTAAGCAAGCTTAGAACCTTCCTAATCAAGCCCAAGTCGAAATTGCTCTCATCACCCTCAAAATATCTCAACCATAAAACTTTATGAAGTCCACTAGGTCATAAATGACTCTTACAAGCCCTTTTATTGCTCTTACAAGTCATTATGAGGGTCTTTATGAAGATTTTATCTCTTGAGCCTCCTTTGTTGACTCATACTTGCCCTTTCCTCCATCCTCTCACCATGTGACATGTGTCACTCCTTGATTAGCTATAAGGAAGCACAATCCATGTGCTCTCCTCTCATGCAATCTGAGCCTTCCATAAGCTTTTTCCCATCCTTGCATCTTAGCCCTCAATCCCTTCAAGCCTCTTGCCTATAAATTGGATCCTTTCCCTTTGCAAAATAACACAATCCATGAAGTAAAGTCATAATGCCATTTTGAGAAGCCATTTTACATCAAAACCATACACTCACACCCAAATTCCAACTCCATTTGAAGCCCTTTTTGAAGCATAAGCTTGAGCATACATCCTATCTATTTAGACAAAGCTACTCAACAAGAGAGCTTCTCATTGAGAGAGTCCATTAATGGCTCATATTCTCAATTGAGAGCTCATCTTAGTCTATCTTAAAGTTTATGAATTTTGTTTAGTTTGTAGAAGCTTTATTTAAATTTGGTTTCTATTAGCATACTAACATTGCTCATATACACTTGGTATCAGCTAGCATTCCACTCGACACTTATAGGAAACTTTTCATACTTGACAGCAACATGAAAAAATTTAAGATTTGTCTTGAATTTCTAATAACATCTGGCATCTTTATTCATGCTAATGTATTATTTTTAGTACTATCTCCTTTTGGAACTGATGTATGACATAATATTTAAATATTAGTTTGATGAGATGTGATGTGATCACCTGACCCATTGGGTGAAATGATCCCTTCTCCATTTGATTTGCTACAAACATCTTTCCTTTTCCATGTCTTGTTCATCTCATTTTTGATGTGTTCAACCTTTTCCTTGCCTTTACCATTATCAAATTCACAACTTGGTGCCTTTGACCTTGTTGGACAATGTTTATTGATGTCACCAATCTTCAAATAGTTAAAACATGTAGTTTGACTTAACCATCTCTTGTAGTTGCCATTGAAGTGTGTCTTGATAAAATTCTTACAAATATGTCGATATTCTTGACAATAATGATAGCTATATCTTGTATTATAATCCCAATTGTAATAACTCCCATTGTTTCTTACCTTTGTTGGCTTGTTTAATGACCACATGGATTTGAGGTTGCATTCAAAGGCTCTATGTCCATACTTCTAACAATTATAACAATATCCTTCAAATCTTTGTGTATGCATGGTTCTGGTTTTGCATTCATGTGCCTAATGACCTTGCTTGTTGCATTTATGATAATGAGTCGTGTTCTTAGGCTTGACATTCTGATTTGCAATTTTGTTCCTCCACATATTAGTAGTATATCCTTTCTTACCACAATTATGACAAGTAGGTTTGGAGCTCTTACCTTTGGAGTTCCTTTCTTCTACAAATTTAGATGATTCTCCTTCTTTAGTGTTTGTGTAACCCAGTCCTGATGTATCATTGTTGGATCTAGGCGATCTCAAAAATTTCTCAAAGTATTTGATGACTTCATTTGGCTTGTTGAAACTTTCAAAAAGTTCCTTTTCTCTCTTTAGATATTTTTGCAATTGTTCATTCTACAACTTTAATGTAGTTATCTCAATATCCTTGACATTCAGTTCATAGTTGGAATTCATCATTTGACTTAGGGTATCTAATTACATGTTGGAAATCTTGGTTAGCTCTATTGACTTCTCTTCCAATCTATTGGCCAGAATTCTTTTGTCTTCTTCAATCATAGCTTTTTCTTCCATAGCCTTCTTATTTTGTTCAATCACCTCACATAGCAGTATAGCTTGTGATTCTTGCTCTAACTTGAGATTTCTGATTTCCTCAGCTTGGAATCTATTCTTTTCCATTAGATCTGCAACTGCTGCATCAAATCCATTAGAATCACCATTTTTAAATAGTTTGGTAGTGTCTATCTCTTTCTATAGTGTGTCATTCTCTACAATAGCAATCTCTTTCCTTCTCTTCAAGGATTTCTTTAGTTCCTCTCTTAACTCATTTAGTTGATGTAGTACGATATGTATTTCATTCTCCTAGTTTTCAATAATCTTTCCCAACTTGTAGACTTCCATTTTAAAATCTTTTCTCAAAGCTTCAAATCTTCCTTTTTAGAGAACAAAGCTCTGATACCAATTGTTGGAATTACAAGAGGAAAGGTAAACTTCTGAGAGGGGGGGTGAATCAGGAGTTTAAACTTGAACCCATAAAACTTTCACTATACATTCATCACATAGATTCAATAAGTAAGTTGAAGTAACATGTAAAGCATATGCATCTAATTCACATAACCTTGTAAGCATTCACACACATAAAACTATATATGATTACCCAAAAACCCTGTGAGAGAGAAAGAAAAAATGGGGTGGGGATGACACCCATAAATCTTTACTACTACAGTAATAAAGTGTATCCAATGAAGGTTACAATGATTTAAACATGAAACATGATCTACCCTATGAAAGGTTTGTCCTATTAAAGGCTTACAAAGACTCTTAGGTCTCCCCTTGTTAGAGGATTTCAACACCCTATTAAAAGTGTGCCGTATTAGAGGACCTCAACTTACAACTAAGTAAGCACCCTATTAAAGGATTTCATACAACCTGTTAGGACTACTCTATTAAGAGATTTAACTAAAATCACCTATTAAAATGTCTTAGCATAGATCCTTTTCTCCATCCTCTATTCTTCTCTAACTGATTCTACAATTCACTCTTTCTTCTAAGTCACCTTGAATGTTCTGCATGCAAACTAACTTGTTAGCACCTTCAATTCCTTACACACACATTCTTCTCTCTCATAAAGAGTTTAGGGCTTCTATCCTCCTTAAGAAGACTTAGGTGGCTTAGGGTTAGGTATGAATCTATGGTTAAGATTCATCCATTTTTCTTCTTAATCCTTCTCATTTTATGATTGGTTACATGTAATTGCATAGGGAATCTGAATATAGATTTTTCCTTATCTCCAAAATAACAAAATATATTCTTAAGTTAGCTCAAAAATGGTTTACATATTTATTTTTTCCATTAAAAACAATTATGCCAAAACTATGTCACTCAACATATGAAGTCTTTAATGCTTGCCATGCACAATTATTTATACTGATACTTGGCACCTACATTACTTGGCATTTTTGAGCTTCTATTTTGCATGATGCTTAATGGAAAGAATCCTTTTGAAATATTCTCTTGAAAAGTCAATCTTAGGGATCAAATCTAAGGTTTTGGGCAATCTTTCAACCTACTAGAATTCGCTCAGTTGAAGATAAATGTGAGTGTTCATGAGGAGGCCTTTTTTGGTTTGGATGATTTTAGATAAGATGCAAAATCTGTTCGTTGCTTCAAAAGAATAAAACACACAAAAAGAATTATGTTTTTGTATTTTTTGTTTTATGATGAATGCAATCTAACAATGCAACTATGTGAATTCCTAATTTAACCAAAGGGTTAGTAAAGAAAATAACAAGGATTGGGTGACAAGATGTTTAAGAAAATAACATGAATAGTAAATCCTAATGGACGTAAGCCATAGAAAACAACATGTCTGTGAGTTGAGCGTTCAAAGAAATCGATGGGTAACCAATGAAAGTAGGAGCAGTGCTTCCTTAATTCCACTGATGAAATCATCAATGGGAATTTAGCAATTGTAAGATGTTTCACTTTTCATCAAATCACAAGGCCACAGAAAGTGCACTCATGTGAGATAAAAAACTATGAAGGAACAAAATGGGTGATCTCTTCTCAAACTAGATACATCAATGAATTTTTAAAACTATAGCAAACACTAGAATTAAAAGATCGCACAACCAAAAATAGTGCAATAAACTTTTGGCTCAATTACATTTTATGAACATACATCCAAAAAAATATAACACACTTAGGCAAGAATTACTACACTCCAAATACAAGCACCAAAAGCATATTATTATAGCAAAATAATGGCAGCCTTTATTACATATTACAATCTCGTATTTATAAGAAATCATCTCCTCAATTTATGTTGAGAGTAAGAAATATCTATATGCAAACATATGCTTCTGAATTAGTAAAACAAATCCAATTATGTACAAACTAACTCTCTAACCGGTGCTAAGTAGGACTCCATCCATTTTATATCATTAATTGGATGTATGAGCCTTTATATGTCTTAAAACAAAGAAAACATGAGAAAATAAGAAGAATAGAACCTTTAGTTGATGTAGGAGTCTCTGGAAGTGTCAAAAATAGAAGCTTCATCTTTACTAGGCATCTGTTGGAGTTAAACTACTATTAGAATGTGTTTCTAATGCATGTAAAGCTCTAATTTTGGAACTAGAAATTGACTATCAGTGCAACTCTAACTTCTTCAAAATCTTCCAAAAAAACTTTCAAAAAGCACAGTAGTGCACCTTGAAAAGAAAGTTCCAAAATTGCATAATTTCACTAAGTGTCAAAATTGAAATTATGGCATCTAGGTTTTGTTCCCCTTTATACTAGAGCTATGTCTGGATATTTTCCCTTGAATTTCTCTATTATCTTAGTCACCTGAGTTGCATTCAGTAAATCTAAGACATTATATTTATCCTTTACTTTCTACCTATAATTATCCACTTCTATACAGGTTTCTCTAAAATCCTCGAGTTTTGTATCAAGCTCTACCAAAGCTTCTTCTATTTAGAATGCCTCTAGGATATATTTATCATTAGAAAATTCATCAAAAGTTTTCCAAACTCTAAAATACTACCTCTACTGGTATTAGTTTTTTACATGCATCATCCTCAAAAATGTCCAGACATTCATCACTATAATGTTTCTCAGCTTCTAAAATTTTCTCTTGGGCTTGGTCCTTGAGCCTGTGAATCTCTGTGTGTAATGAGTCCATTACTTTATTTCCATCTACAATCTTCTTAATTCAATCATCTATTAAATCTAGTTCCTCCACTATATATACATCCATGAGCATCTAATACCCTTGGCCTTTGATTTCCTATAATGCCTACAAGTCTTTTCCCCAAGTATGTACTTCATCCATTAAACCAAAATATTGATTCAAAATTGCCACTAACTTATTTGCATTCTCCTGCATAAGATGCAATAATTTAAGATTCCCTTGGATAATCAAAACACTTTTCTCCTGAAAACTTTCTCACCATTGTTGACAAGAATTCAAAAATGGGTCCAACTATATTGCTCCCTTATCCCTTCTCTAAATTTCCACATTTAGAGTCTCCTCAGGGTTGGCAGGATCCAAGGGGCCAACAACTTCACACAAATATCCCTTAAGGATTTCATTCTCTCACCAAAGTGTTATTAATTCTACCCTATCTTGTTATAGGCTCTTGAACACCTCCTTCATCCTTGTGGTAACCATCAACTTTGCAGTTTCCAAGATTTGCTTTCCAAGCATAACCTCCCAAATCTAATAATCTTGTAGAGTCATTTCTTCAATATTTTATTGTAAAGGAGGGATAGTTACATGAGAAAAATATCCTAATTACGATCACTCATAACAAAGGCCAATGCTCGCACATCCTTTGGTAGTGAATCAGGCTTCCTCGAAGCTTTTATCAATTCCATTATATCCTCCTTTTCAGTTGTGAACTGTTGTTTCTTGTTCCTAATTACTTCTTTTTTGAGCCACCTTGGAACATGGTGTACTAGGGACTTACCTTTAGAGGATGAAGGAGATTTCTTAGCTATATTCTTCTCCTTATTACTCATTTTTGGAGACTTCTCCCTTTGTGAGAGCTCTGCATTGGCAGTCTCTATATTTATGGAGTCCACAGTTCTCACCTTTGTGTCCTAGGAAGTTTTTTGAAGTTGTTCATTTATCTGTCCCTCTTTTGACACTTTATTGTTGGATACTTATTGTGCTTCTTCTTCATGTTCTACCTGGACCTATCCAACTTTTGTACCTAGAGGAAGAGCGATAGTCAATCCCTTATCTATAGAAAATGTAGCTTGCAATTGGGATTCTGGAACCATCTCAGGTCCTTGTGATTTAGGGGGCATCTAATTCCAATCCTCCTATTGAGGTTGATTGGCCAACATATCTTTAATCTTTTCCCTTACCAACTTAGTACCCACAAGCATCAAGTCAAAATATAACATCTAAAAGACATCAATGCCCTCTATATCTTGCTCATCTATCCACTAATGCATTTCATCCTCAAAGGTAATGGTTTGCATGGGTTCAACAGTGATAGATGGTAGTGTAATCATGGAACTTCTCCTTCATTCCTACTCTATGGCTTTGTCTAGCTGAGTCCTCTGACTCAAAGGTAGATCATCCTCTTCATCCTCATCACCCTCTTCTTCTGCCTCTTCTGAAATGGGTTTGGGGATAGATGGAAAAGGAATCACTTTCTTGATCACCTTTTGTCTCCTCTTTACCAAAGTATTAATTTTCCTTCTTTTAGATGTTGAGAGGGAGGCTTGTTTTTCCTATCAAGGTCAGGAAACCTCTTGTACTTTTTTTTTTGTTTGGCCTTATGCAACTAGAAAAACTTGAGAATCACCTTGGGCTTGTGTAGATTCTACATTTTCCATTCCTTGTATGTTTTCTTCTCCTTTCTATGGAGGTACGATAATTTCTCCCTCTTATAATTCAGCTTGTTGCAGAGAATTCCTCTTTCTCTTGCCCTTACCCTTCCCCTTTTGAGCTTGATAATAACCAACCATCCTATCAAGTTGGTGCATCATTTCTAGCCTTACTAGTGAGTGAGCTATAAGCATAGGGACAATGACCTTTTTCCCTCTCCCTTTGGCTAGATGGGCTTGTGCATGGAAGATCTCAGTCTCAAGAATTGGGTCAAGTTTGAATGGTTTCTTCATGCAACCTTGCATCAATTTGATGATGTGCCTCGCCCTATGATTGATGTCCAAGTTTTCTTCCCTCTCAACCTCTATATTCATAATAGGCCATTCATCAATCTTATCCATGTTAAACAAAGGATCAAGCAACTCCTCTGTGTCTTGTTGTGCAATCTTCAACATAATCTTTATCTTCAAGGCCTTCTCTGCCAAATATAAAGTTATCCTACACTAATCCCTAATACAGACATCATAGGCATTTGTTACATTCATCCAATGATCCTTAATGGCTTCTTTATGTTAAAATATTTTTCCCACCAAGTACTACAGTCTCCCAATATTATCAAAATATGGCCATAGAGAATTATACTCTTCTAATGGATATTGATCTCATTCACATTCAAAATAGGGAATATTTTGCCTCCAGTCTACCTAAAAAGGTCCTATAGTCATAGGCCAAGTCCAACCATTTTTATGTTGTTTTCTAACTCTCTCATATGCATACAAGAGTTTTCGAGAGATCTCTAGGAGAATAAACCTATCACTAGGATACCTAGGGAGCTTCTTGGGGTTGAGAGTTGTTCCTACTACCCTCAAATATGTAAATGTTCAAAACTAGATATAGTAGGCTCCAACTGATGATATATGTGCAGCTACCTCCTCTGATATTCTTTTTGCATAATCTCCTTCTATAAACTAAATTATGGTGGAGATGAAAGCATCATTCACAATTTTGTATTCATTACTTTTCTCTAAAAGCCTTTTCTTCACCAGTTGAGGGTATACAATATATGGTCATGCATTGGCATCCTGTATACTGCCCCTTTTGTAAAGCCCTGGATAATCTGTTGGCCTTGTGGCTAACAAGTACACCAAGTATGATTTCATGTAGAATTTCCTATTGTTCTTTGCCACCACCAACTATTCACCCAAATTTTGACTGAGAGTAGAAGTCCAATCCAGTGGTATCTCCACTTCCTTTATCATTTCAATAAAATGCACCATAAAAATATTCAAGTGTCCGATTGTTGGAAAACCCATTACCCTACTCAAGAGTATAATTGATTATCCAATATCCTCTTTCATGTATCCTCTTGTTATGTCCACTTTTCCAATTTTCTTTCCCATAGAATTCTTCTCTATAAGGTATGAAGATTGGATAATCTCGAAATCTTTATTGATGTATTCTATATACCATCTCTCTACTTGCTTGTAGCTTAGCCAAATGAACTGATCCACCCTTGGGAGATGAAATAATTTCTCAATGCTCTTGGGTATGAGATCTAGTATGATCTCTCTTGTTATGCTCTTGACAACCCTCTCCTCAAGAACAAAATATTCTGCAAGTTTCATGATCAGCTCTGAAGACTGTACTGACACCAGGTGTGTTGTTGCATTAATGAGCCCTAATCAGATTAGTGCAAAGACCATTTGGGACCTCTCAGTTGGTTTGTTACATATATATAAAAACTCTAACAAATCTATATGACCCAAATCTATATCTTGAATCTCTGAGATTTCATCTTAAAACTGTGATTTTGTTAGAATGCCATGGAATTTGAACAATACTAGTTTTGATGCCATTTTCTCAACAAGGGGGGACGAACAAGATGCCACTGTATCTATAAGAGAAGTATTACCATTGGTCCAAAGTCAAAGAAAAAATTATTACTCATATCGTAGTACTAGTTCAAGAAAAGCCCAAAACCCTAGACGTATCAAAAACATGAAAACTAGATTTACCCTTAGAATAAAATTGGCACACCAAGCACATCTAATTGGTGCACTTGGTGCACCTTTTTTTGTAAGAAAATTCCATTATATGGGTGTTCATTAGCACACCTCATGGTGTGCACTAATGTGCACCTCATATTTTGACTTGGGCATTTTTATCATTTTCAAAATATGCATAGTGTATGCCTAAAATGTGAGCACACTTCTATGAGTCACTAAATCCAAGATTACTCAAGAATGAGGTCTTCAATGATAGCTTATACCTCTCTATTCATGGAGTGCAAGGGTTTGTAATGGAGGCCTTGAGAATGACCTAGCTTGTGCCCATGCAAGTACAACCATAAAATGAGATATTCAAAGATCAAATATGCATGCAAATGGAAATGTGAGCTAATCTAAATGATAACAATGCAAAATAATGCAAGATCTAATCTATGAAAGCAAGATCTAAGATGATATGAAAATGCAAGGATGGGTCATGACGATGGAAGCCATGGATGCATGAGATAAGAAGACAAGAAGATAGAAGTTCTCTGCAAAAAGCTTTAGTATTCAAAATACTTCAAAAATTGCTCTCCAAACATGTAGCATAGCAATAGCCTAGAGTGTGTGTATGTAAAATGAGGAGAGGGTTCTCCCTTATAAAGAAGAATAGATGATCAAGATTAAGAGGCAAAAATATTTAATTGAGGGTGGAGAAAGAATGATCCGTGTGAAATAAAGATCCACCAATGAGAAAATAGGAAAATAATTAAATGGAATCCCACTTAAAAATATGTGCATTTAAGTGTAGAGGAATTTTTAATTTTTATTTATTTTATTTCCTCTTTAAGTGGAGATTTATTTAATTAAAAGGGAGCAATTTCTTTTAATTAAATAGGAAATATTTAAATAAATTAAAAGAGGGGTTTTTCTCTTAATTAATTAAATGTGGATGAATTATTTAATTAAAAGAAAGGTTTTCTTTTAATTAAATGGGGACTTATTTTATTTAATTAAAAGGGAGATTTTCTTTTAATTAAATAATACTTAGGAGAAAATGATCCACCTTAGAAATGAAATAATTGAGTTTCATCAAGGAAATTGATTTGAATTGATTTAATAAAATATTGCAAACCATTGATTCAGGAAATTGATAAATTGATAAGTGGAATAATGGGGTCCCATAGTCTAGGTGACCATTTTAGGGTGCATACACGCAATAGCACACCTAATTAGGTGCACTATTGTGCACCTTTTAATGAGCTTTGGTGCTTGTTTTTTAAAGTTTGAACTGTGTTTTTAAAGAATTTTTTTGGTTGCAAAGGTACGTAGTAGAGCACCTAATGAGGTGTGCTACTATGCACCTTAGGTTTTTTCATTTGTTTTGTTTTACATTTTTATGTTTTGCAAAAAGGGGGAGGTGCGTAACAGTGCACCTCATTAGTTGCACTACTGGGCACCTCCATTTATGTTTACCATTTGTTTGCTCATGTTGCAGGTGCTAAACAGAGCAAGGAGAGAGGAGGCACACCAAAGATATTGTGCAACTATGGTGTTGGGGCTTGGAGGATGCGAAATAAGAGACAAGGTAAGATGGAGAGAGTAGAGGGAGAGTGGGGGGTTATATATACCCCCCAACATATTTTGTGTTGTCTAGGTGCACAACTATGCAACACAAAATGTGATTTTTTTCTTTTTGTTAAATTTGGCACACTAGCACACCTATTTAGGTGTGTTGGTGCACCTTTTATTTTGCAAATAGACTCTCCATCTTAAAAAAAACTTTGATTCTCAACAGCTAGGTTCTCTAGTCGGGACATGGACATGAACTAAAACATCAGAAAAGACCTAAATAGGACTCAGACTTTGGGCTAGGGCTCCAAAAAGCCAAAAAAAAAGTAGGGGGTCCCCATTTCTATCAAAAAATGAGGCATGCATTGTGGAAGCACAAAAAATAGCCCTGTCAAAAGGAAGAAATAACAAAGGCATTTCTTCATCAACAAACATTCGTCTAACATGTGTCAAACACCAACTACATCTCAAATATTACAAGCATATTTTAAGTCTCTTTGTAGTAAAAAACCTCAAAATATTTGAGCTCCAAGTTTAGTGTGTGCTCTGTATATTTATTTTCCTCAACATCTCAAATTGCAGTCTATCAAGATTTTCCAACAACTCAGAAACAATCTTCCACCCCATCTAGCTCATTCATTGGGAATCTCCATGAAAGTTGTTTGTCGATCCTTTGTCTAACCATATGAGAGAATCCATTCTAAGGGCTCTTGGCAGGTTGTCAATTTTCATTTGAATTTCCTGGAAATCCTTTGAATACTTTCTTCATGTAGCTCATAATGTCACCATTTGATTCTTCAATGAAACAATATTTTGGGATTGGTTAGCTTATTTTGAGTGTGTACCCATTTATCAGATTACCCCTTTTAGACCTCTTAGAATCCTTCAGTCTTAACACCATTCTTTTATTTTCTTTTCTTTTTGTATCCTCGCCATGCTTAGACTATGTGACCAAGACATAGGTGTCATTTCTTGGATTCAATCTTTTGTGAACATAACTTGCATTCCTCTTTAAGGAACTTTTTAGAAACTCTCATGCCAAACAACAATCTTAGAAATTCCTTTGAGAAGACCCTTCCATTTGAACCAATGGGATTTGGATCATCTCTTACTATCTTCCACCTTGGATTGTAAACAACTGAGATAATCAATTTTTAAATTTACAAAGTGTCGGAAACTTGTTGATCCACAATCCTAAATTCAAGATTGAAAGTCCTCTATTACTACAAGTAGATTCATTCCTCAGTTGGTATAAGACACAAAACCATTTCAATGTTTTGACAAAGAAATACCTCTTCCTGAAATCATAACCAAAAGAGTAGTTAGTAAGATATGTCAAGATAAAATCTTGAGTGCACATACCCCCTGGACTGATGCAACTTTGAAAGAAAACATGCAACTGAAAGCAAACACACAACTAAAAAGCAAACACGCAACTAAGAAGAAACACACTTGCAAAAAATAAACACACTTGCAGAAATGAAATCTATCTTCTTTTTTTTGGTTGGGTCTTCTAGGCATCAAATTAATGTTTCAAAAATTTCCCATTGACTGGGAACAGAACCAATTCCCCCTGTAAGGAAATTAGCCTAAAAGTATTTTCTCAGAGAATTTATGTGATCTGATAAGGACAAGAGTTAAAACTTGGTGTGGCTACCTAGCATTTCTTTCACCTTATCCCAAAGTAGAACAAGGTTAGATATTCTAAAGGATTTAATCATGGCCCTCTTATCAAACCACCTCTTGACAATTGCTTGATGTTTAGCCTTGTGCTCCAAAGTAGCTATCCATTTTTCATCCATCTCTAAAAGATTAAGAGGGAATACTGGCTCTTATCTGTAAACAAGAAAATATGGAGACATTCCCAAAGCGTTCTTGACTCTGACTTGATCTATCCATAGTGCATATTTGAGTTGCATATGCCAATCCTTAGGATTCTTCTTCAACAAATGTCTTATTACTGTGATCAAGTTTTTATTCATAGATTTTGCAACACCATTCCCTTGTCGATAATAATTTGAAGAGAACTTGATAATGACTTAATTTTCAAATGCCCATTGAGTTAGTAACATTGATGCAAAAGCTGATATATTATCACACACTGCGGAGAATGGCATCCTGAGTCTAGTAACTATGTGTTCCTCCAAGAAGTTCGTAACCACCTTAGCTATGCAATTTTTGAATGTCTCTACTTTTGTCCATTACATATAGTAATCAGTAGCTATGAGAATAAAAGTTTGTCTAGTTGATGATGGTAGATTTACTAGACCAATAAGATCTATCCCCCACTTTGTGAAGGGTCATATATCAAACACCAATTATAATGGCATCGCAAGATGTCTTTCTCTATTAGCACTAGTCTAACAAATATGACAAGTGTGTATGTGCTCAACAATGTCTTTGAATATTGTGGTCTAGTTATAACCTAATTTTAAAATCATATGAGCAGTTTCTTCTTTTGAACCATGACCTATACCATACTTATTGTGAAATTGTTCCATTACTTCTTTTACTTCCTCTCATCCCAAGCACTTCAAGTAGATTCCTTCATAGTTCCTCTTGTATAACTTTCTATCATGCAACATGTAGAATTCATACTTCATTTTGATTTCCCTACACTATGAACTATTCATCCAACTGGGGTATTGATTTTGTAAAAGATAGCAAACAATATCCTGGTACCAGACATCTGTCACTACACCCTGATCAATATCAACTTGAGATACTACAATCTTCTTTTGATCTTCCACATCAGTTTGGTTATCAGCTATCATCTTTGATAATCCTTGACCTCTAACTAACCTCATGGATTTAATTTCTAAGTCAAATTCTTGAAGGATCGCCATCCATTTCCCTCATATTTCACCAAGTTCATTTTGCATTAGTAATGTCTTGACCATTGGATTAGGTACAATCTCATATACCTTGCTTCTTAGTATGTTGTGGTGAATTTCTTTATCGTCTTGATTAAAGAAAAAGTCTATTTATCAAGGTTTTTATAATTCAATTTGGCATTTTTCAAGGGGCAACTCATAAAAGAAATAGGTCTTTCATCTTCCTTTTCCTTCTTCTATGTTAGAATCCCAACACACAAATGTTCTGAAGGAAAAGAATATATTTTGAAAGGTAGATCATAGTCAGGCTTACAAATACTGGGAATGTGGAAATAGCCACTTTGATATCCTCAAATGATTTATGAATCTCTAAAACCCATTCTGTTTTAGCTCCCTTTTTGAGTAAATCATTAAAGGGACAAACTATCTCTGCAAATTTGCTTATGAATTTTTGCACAAAATTGATCTTCCTGAAGAAAGACTTGAGTTATTTTCAACTGTGGGAAGGTGATAACTTTAGAATAAACTCAATTCTATTAAAACCAATAGAGATTATGTCTTCAAAGATAAGGTAGCCTGGGAGCTTTCCTTTAGTAACCCCAAACAAACATTTTTTGTGATTAAGTAATATGTCATATTTATGACATCTATTAATACCTATCTTAAATAAGAAATATGAGTGCTTTGATCCTTTGAAAAGATAGTTAAGTCATCCATATAGATAATTACGCACTTGCTTATAAATCCCTTAAAGGCTTTGTCCATGGCTTGTTGAAATGTATCCCCTGCATTAATCAACCCAAAAACCATTCTTTTGTAAGCAAAGGTTCCCTATTTAGTCGTGAAGGTCATCTTTAACCTATCTTCTTCATCAACCATGACTTGGTTATATCCCAAATATCCATCTAAGAAAGACATCATCTTTGGACCATTTACAATTTGTAAAACTTCATTCAATGAAGGTAAAGGATAGTTATCTTTTTGAGATGCGAGGTTCAAATTATGAAAATCCATATAAAGATGAATCTCTCTGGTCTTTTTTCGTACAAGAACCAAATTAGCCACCCACGTAGAATGGTGAATAGGGAAGATGATCTTGGCATCTGTTAACTTCTTGACCTCCTTCATTATTAGTAGTTTAATGATAGGATTAATGGGTCTTTTCCTTTGTTGAAAAGGTTTGGCATCTGGTTTGAGTGGAATATCATGTGTAATCATCTCAAGGTCATATGTCTTTAGCTCTTTGTAGCTACAAGAAATAACATCCTTATACTTTGTATGTAATTTGAGCATGTCCTCCCTCTCTTGTGCATTACATGCTTTTCCTATCCTTACCATCCTTAGATCTTCATTAGTACCTAATTTGTATAAGTCACATTCCTCGATCCCCTTCTCTTAAGCCATATTTCTATCAAGAATTGATTCATCATGATAAAAAATGTGTTCTAATTCAAACATTCCCTTAGGAATAGTGTGGTCTTCAAATTTAGGATCTCATCTTCATCTTCAAGTTCATCATCTTCCAGTTTGTCATCTAGAGTGTCATCAATCTCTTTCCCTTTAAAGTGGTTATTGCACATTATAAATTCAAGTATATGTTGATCATCCTAAAAGACTTGAAAGTTTTTTATATTGTCTGGAATAGATGGAGCAGCAACTAATTCTACTAAAAAACATTTCAATTTAGTTCTCTAAACTAGTTGTAATGCGCTAGCTAAAATAGCAAGGGCATTTGCCACCATTTTTTTCCTTCTTGGAATGGACTTTATGTTCAAAGCTTTAAAATCATCCATTAAATCCCATACTCTTTTTCTATAAGCAAGCAACCTCTTATCATTGAAACTGTATACTAATTTCACTTGTCGTATGACCAACTGAGAATGTCCTTTGACTATGAGAGTTGTGATTCTTTTATCTAGTGTGAAAAGAAGTCCTCGGATCAATGCTTTGTATTATATAGCATTATTAGTACATCTAAAATGTAATTGATATGTTGCACAGAAAGACTTACCTCTTGGATTGATCAGCTCAATACCTATGTCAGTTCCTAATTTGCATTTGGAACCATCAAAGCAAAGTGTCCAAATTGGGTCTTCCTTGGGTTTTCTAACCTTACACTTATTCATCCTTAGCTTCTCTTTTACTTGGGCCTAGAAGGATTGCCACTTAGATACCCATTGTAATCTTTTGCAAGGTGGACTTGGTGATTTTTTATTGTTGTTCCTTGATACTTAGAGTGTGTGTTCTTCTTGTTTATCCTAAATTTCCCCTATCAATTCTTTAATTTCATCCACTTTGGGTCCATCCTTGACTTTTCATGTACCGCCTTCTTCTTTGAATTTTTTTCATTCTAGGTGGAGGAGAAGAAAAACCCCCACCATCTAAAGAGGTATCACTATATGATGCATTTATATGTTCAATTTCCTCTTCAACCTTTTCCATAGATTCAAATATGTTTATAAGATTATGATTCTCTATGAGTTCATCTTTTGGACCATTGCTCTTTTCTAGCCTCATCATCCATGTCAATACCTTAGTGATTGCTTCTTTGCAAGATGAACATTGAAACTCTAAATGGCTAACTTTATGCAATCAACAAAATTTTGAAAGGAGGATACTGGGGTCAGCATCTGCTCCTAGACATTTTAAATTAGCCATCATGTTATCTATGAATTGTGTTACAACCTCATCTTTTGGGGTTGAAATCCCAGATTCCATATCTTGATTATCTGATATTTTGATCGAAGTAAGACATGAGGTAAGACATGTTCCAAGGCTAAGTAGGAATTTAATTTCAGTAGGGAAACTCGGTTATGAGGGTTGTGTAGTTACTTTTAATGATAAAAATTGGAAGGTTTCAAAAGGTTCCCTTGTAGTAGCAAAAGGTGTGAAAGTAGACACCTTATATCTTTGTATAGGTCATATTGTTCCTACTACTTTAATTTTTTCAGAGAAAAATGAATGTTTAGGAACAATTGTTGTAGTTGAGCATGGAGAACAAATAGTTGATGTAGATTTTGATATAGTGCTATGGCACAACAGACTTGGGCACACGAGTGAGAAAGGTATGAAAGTACTTCATTCAAAGAAAGTTTTACCAGGTTTGAAATGTGTTAGTATGGACTTCTGTGAAAGTTGTGTGTATGGAAAACAAAAGAGAGTGAGTTTTGTGAAGACTAGGAAGGAAAAAAGAAGGAAAAATTAGAGCTTGTGCATACCGATGTATGGGGACAAGCTTAGATATCTTCCCTTGGCGGCTCTCATTATTATGTTACATTTATTGATGACGCAACTAGAAAAGTATGGGTTTATTTCCTTAGACAGAAATTTGATGTATTTTAAACTTTTAAGAAATGGAAATGCTTGGTTGAAAATGAGACAAGTAAGAAATTAAAATGTCTTAGATTTGATAATGGTGGTGAGTATTGCAGTCATGAGTTTGAAGATTATTGCTCCACTAATGGTATTTTTAGGCAAAAAACTATTCCAAGGACTCCACAGAAAAATGGAGTGGTTGAATGCGCAAGGAGCATGAGGTTGCATGTTGGGTTTCCCTTACACATGTGGGCAGAGGCTGTCAATACTATTGTATATTTGATTAATAGAGGTCCCTCTACTCCTTTGGGCTATGGTATTCCAGAGGAAGCATCAACTGGTAAGAAAGTGAGTTATTCTTTTCTCAAAACCTTTAGTTGTGAAGCATTTGCTCGCATAAATTCTAAAAATAGAACCAAGCTGGAAGCTAAGTCAAAGAAATGTGCATTTGTTGGATATGGCATTAATGAATTTGGTTATAGGCTTTGGGATTTTGAAAATGAGAAAATTTTAAGAAGCAAGGATGTCGTATTCAATGAGAATGTGATGTACAAAGACTTGTTGCAGCAACATGAGAAGAAAGAAGATGATTATGTAGTGTTGGATGATACTCCAAAAGCTGATGTTCCATCCATTCCTCATGATGTGCAACAACAAATACCACACACACTGGTGAATGTTAGATAGTCAACAAGGAAAATTAGACCTCCACAAAGATTTTCTCCCTCTTTGTATTCTATTTTACTTACTGATGCTAGTGAACCTAAAAGTTATGATGAAGTTGTGCAGGTGGATACTAAGATTCAGTGGGAGTCTGCAATGAAAGATGAAATGGACTCTTTGCTGAAGAATAAGACATGGGATTTATGCAAGTTGCTTGTAGATAAAAAAAATTTTACAAAATAAGTGGGTTTATAGGTTAAAATAAGAGGAAGGAGGTAAGAAAATATTTAAAGCTAGGTTAGTTGTAAAAGGATTTGCATAGAAAAAAGGAATTGATTTTGATGAGATATTTTCTCTTGTTGTTAAGATGACTTCTATCTATATTGTTTTAAGTCTTGTGGCTACTGAAGATTTGCATTTGGAGCAGCTTGATGTTAAAACAACCTTCCTTCATGGTGATTTGGATGAAGAGATATATATGACTCAGCCACAGGGATTTGTGATCAAAAGTAAGGAGAACTTAGTGTGCAAATTGAAGAAAAGTTTATATGGCTTGAAGCAAGAACCTCGGCAATGGTATCTAAAATTTGGTAGTTTTATGCATGAACATGGTTATAGTAGGTGTCATTCAAATCATTGTGTCTACTTTGAGAGGTTGGATGATGATAGCTACATTATTTTATGTTTATATGTTGATGATATACTTGTAGCTAGGTCTAACATGGATCACATTAAGGGGCTGAAATGCCAATTAGCACATGCATTTTCTATGAAGGATTCAGGGGCAACAAAACAAATCCTTGGTATGAAGATTTGCAGAGATAGGAAGAATAGAACATTGATACTATCTTAGGCTAACTATGTTGAGAAGGTGTTGCAACATTTCTCTATGGAGAATGCTAAAGCTGTCAACAAACCTTTACCTAGTCATTTGAAGTTGACTAAGGAGATGTATCCTAAGACACAAGAAGAGGAGGATAATATGTCAAAGATACCCTATGCTTCAGTTGTAGGAAGCTTGATGTATGCTATGGTATGTACTAGGCCAAATATTGCACTTGCAGTGGGAGTCGTTAGCAGGTATATGAGTCATCCAAGACTTGAGCATTGGAATGCAGTCAAATGGATTCTTAGATATTTGAGAGAAACATCCAATAAGTGTTTACACTTTGGGGGCTCTACTACTAATTTATAGGGCTATGTTGACTCAGATTTGGCAAGGGATATTGATACTAGGCAAAGTACTACAGGTTATGTCTTTACTATTGGTGGGGTAGCTGTGAACTAGGTTTCTAGGTTACAAAAGGTTAGTGCTTTATCCACTACAGAGGCAAAGTATGTAGCTGCAACAGAGGCATCCAAGGAGATGATATTGCTTTAGTTCTTCTTGGAAGAATTGGGGCATCCTCAAAAGGATAATTATTTGTTCACGGATAGTCAGAGTGCCATTCATCTTGCAAAGAATTCAGCTCTACATTCAAAGACCAAACACATACACTTGTAGTACCATTTCATTCGATCAACTTTGGAGGATGGACAGTTAAAGCTGGAGAAGATAAATACAAATGAAAAGTCAGCAGATATGTTGATAAAGGTAGTAACAAGGGAGAAGCTGGACTCCTCTTCAACTTTGGTTGGTCTTCTAGACTGAACATGAATAAAATAATAGTAGAGTCCAAGGTGGTTTGATCTAGTGGGAGTCTCATGGAGTAGTGAAATCACTACAAGATCAGTCTCCAAGTGGGAGATTGTTATTTAGTGTGGAGCCTGATCAGTCCCCAAGTGGGAGATTGTTAGTATGTGGTGACTGATAAGAAAAGTACTGTACATACTTCATAAATTCTTTGGGGCTTAGGGCATCGCCCTAGAAAAGAAAAATTTGGTACTATTCGTAGATTTTCCACTAAAGTAATGGCTAATTTATGGCTGACATGTAATAACCCTAAAGTGGTTTAATACTTGTATAAAAGGGCTTAAGGTTAGATTTGTTTCATAGTGGTGATGCGAAATAGGTTCTTGTGGCAGTATTGAGCTATAAGGGATTACAAATTTTAATCATGTTGTAATCACTAGATTGTAACAATATCAGACATGTTGTTTGGTGGACATAGCTCAGGGATTGGGTGAACCACATTAAATCTTGGTGTCTTGTGTTCTTTTTTGTGTGATCTGTTATTTTTTGTTATTGGTTATATTTGCATGTAATTGTTATTTCTATATGTGGTTTATTCATAACACTTGGCATTGCCTCTAAAGCATTGGCTTGTTGAGATATTGTCTATTGAGAAACAATATTCGTACTATGGGGTACCTTAGTATGATCTAGAGTTTTCATCAGTGCTTCTCATTATTGATGATAATTTTACAGCATGTCAAACATGGGCATGTTGGCCTTTGTTCATTTCAAATCTTCCACTATGTTATATTTCTTAGTAGACCAAGCTAGATTTTTCAAGATTGTTGGTATAGTCCCTTGGTTCTAATTTTGTTGTCCTCCATTAGGTAGCCTATTTGGCACTAGATTATTACTTGCTCTCAGATCAGGAGGAGTTCATTTTAGTCCTAGAGAAATTCCATCTATCATAGGTAATTTTTCAACTTCTCAGATTGTATGTATTTGATTGTCATTGAGAAAATCAAACATCTCTTTAGGTTGAAGGTCTGGTTCTTGGCTAAATGGAAATGAGAATTCTTCATTGGTTGGTTCTTCTACCTGTATGTTCTATGTAGAATCATAGGATTCTATTAGTATAGCATTAAACTATATAGGAGAGACATTGTCATTTGCTTTTGAATTCTGATTCATCTCGTGATTCCCATTATAATAGGAACCATCATTGTTAGATGCATTTTGACCATCGTCATACTAATTGATATCTATATATTGAACATTGTTGTTGTTTTTTTTTGTAGGAATAGTCCCATTTTTGGGATGAGTGTTTCGTTGTCTATTCTATCTCTAGAAACCATTGTTATCATCAAGAGATTGGAGTTATTTCCTTTGTTGTTATTCCTAGCATTGTTGTTTCCAACATTGGTGTTTCTAGAAAAGTTTCTATTGTAGTTTTGATTGTAATTGTTGTTGTAAGGATCAACATTATTTCTTTGAAAGTTTTTGTTTTATCCTTGCGCCAACCTTAAATGAGTTAACTCATTGTTCATTTGTGACATGGTCTTCTTCATGCAACCAAATTCAGAGGCAAAATTGTTGTCTACCTCAGCGGAAGCTACTGCCTTTTGTTTGAAGAAAGTAGCTTTTGGAGGTTCATACCCTAGATATGTTGAGGTTGGATTTTGTGGAGAGGGTGTCTATTGTAATGGAACTAGATTCACTGGTATGAACTGGGTAGGCATTGCCAGCATTCTGATAGGATATGTTGGCATTGTAGTAATAGCTTGAGTTGGAAGCATCAATCCTCTTCCATTAGGATTGGCTTGCTTAGTGAAGGTAATTGCTTTTGCAAAGATTTTATCCAATGTGTTGATATCCATTACTGGAAGTCTTCTCAAAAAAATAGTAGTAAGATGGTCCATAGCATTCAAATAAATCTAAATAGCAGCTTCAACTGGTATAGTGTATGATGTTTCCAACTTGTGGTATGCCATGTGAAAGTGATGGTTGAAGTGTGACACTGTCTCAGCTAGATCCTTTTTTATTGATATGAATTGTTGATGTAGTACAATTGGATTGATGAAAGTCTTAAATTGTTCCAAGAATAATTTTTCAAAAGTATCACAATCTCCAATACATCCAAGCAGCAAATTGACATACCAATTAAAGACAACTTCCCCCAAAGAGTAGGGGAATAAGCAAAGAACCACATTCTCATTAGCAATCTACTTTCAACTACGAATTTCCTTAAACACCTTAATGTGATCTTTGGTAGTTAATGCATCTCCATAGATAAATCTTGGGAAAAACTTCTTAGGATTCTTAGGCAGATCATTCAGTACACTTGTCACATTGATTGGTGAATCTATAGCATTTGTAAAAAAGGCCATTGGAGGATTTGGTGGAATAATAGGTGGTTTTGATGAAGGTGGAACTAAAGAAGATGATAAAATGTTAAATGGAAGTGATTGAATTCAAGGTATTCCTTTGTCACTGTAGGGCTTACGAAATTGGCTAAGCTTGAGGAACTCATGTGTACTTGGTGAAGATCTTAAAGCTTGCTAAAATGGGGATTCTAGATCAAAATCCTCCAATTTGCATCAACTTTGGAAAAGGTGAACCTCTACATGAGTACACTTTCTCAAAAAATGAGACTTGCCTAAAAATTTAGTGCACCTAGCACACCTAGCGCACCAACACAGTAGTGCACCTCAAAATCTCGAAAGCTCAAAAAAAATTAGAACTTGTTAAAAGTGCAAAATTTTGAATTTTTTGGAAAGTTTTTATTCTATTCTAAAAGTGAAGAGGCCCTCCTTCTAGTGCCACTTCTATTAAGCTATCATTTTGCACGATGCTTAAAGGCACCAATCCTTTCAAACTCCTCTCTTGAAAAGTCAATCTTGGGGATCAACTCCAAGGTTCTAGGAAATTTTGTGACCTACTAGAATCTACTCAGATGAAGATAAATGTGATTTTTCACAAGGAGGCCTTTGTTAGTTCAAATAACTTTGGATAAGATGTAAAAAAATTTCACTAATTCAAAAGAATAAAATACACAAAAAGAACTATGTTTTTGTATTTTCTATTTTATGACAAATGCAATCTAACAATGCAACTCTATGAATTCCTAATGCAACCAAAGGGTTAGTAAAGAAAATAATAAGGATAGGGTGATAAGAATTTTAAGAAAATAAAATGAAAATTAAATCCTAATGGACATAAGCCATAGAAAACAACATGTCTATGAGTTAAGCTTTCAAAGAAATCGGTGGGTAACCAATGAAAGTAGGAGCAACACTTCCTTAATTCCACTAATGCAATCATCGATGGGAATTTAGCAACCATAAGATGTTTCACTTTTCATCAAATTGCAAGGCCATGGAAAGTGCACTCATGCGAGACAAAAATTCATGAAGGAAGAAAATGGGTGATCTCTTCTCGAACTAGATACATCAACAGAATTTGTAAAACTGTAGCAAACACCAAAATTAAAATATCGCACACCCAGAAATAATGCAATAAAATTTTAGCTCAATTACATTCCATGAACATATATCCACAAAATATAACACATTTAGGCAAGAATCACTACACTCCAAATGCGAGCACCAAAAGTATATTATTATTGCAAAATAACGACAACCCTTATTACATATTACAATCCCATATTTATAAGAAATCATCTCCTCAATTTGTATTGAGAGTGACAGATATCTTTATGCAATCATATCCTTCTGAATTAATAAAATAAATCCAATTATGTACAAACTAACTCTCTAACAGGTGCTAAGTAGGACTCCATGCATTTTTACATCATTAATTGGATGCATGAGCCTTTACATGTCTTAAAAAAAAAAGAAAACATGAGAAAATAAGAAGAGAGACTTTAGTTGATGTAGGAATCTTTGGAAGTGTCAAAAATAGAAGCTTCATCTTTACTAGGCATCTGTAAAAGTTAAACTGTTGTCAGAATGCATTTCTAGTGCATGGAAAGCTCTAATTTTTGAACTAGCAATTAACTATCGGTGCACCTCTGACTTCTTCAAAATCTTTCAAAACACTTTCAAAAAGTGCACCAGCACACCTGACACACCTGCGCACCTTGAAAAGCAGGTTCCAAAATTGCAAAATTTTACTAAGTGTCAAAATTGAAATTATGGCATCTAGGTTTTGTTCTCCTTTATACCAAAGCTATGTCTGGACATTTGCCCTTGAATTTCTCTATTATCTTAGTGACCTAAGCCACATCCACTAAATCTAAGGCATTATATGTATCCTTTACTTTCTGCCTATAATTATCCACTTCTATACAGGTTTCTACAAAATCCTCGAGTTTTGTATCAAGCTCTAACAAAGCTTCTTCTATTCTGAATGCCTGCTGGATATCCTCATTATTAGAAACTTCATCAAAAGTTTTTCAAAATCTCTCAACTACCACCTCTACTAGTATAAGTTTTTCTTGTACATCATCCTCAAAAATGTCTAGACATGCATTAGTATAATATTTCTTAGCCTCCAAATTATTTTTTTGTGCTTGGTCCTTGAGCTTATGAATCTCCACATGTAATGACTCCATTAATTTATTTCCATATGAAATCTTCTCAATCCAATCATCTATTAAATCTAGTTCCTCCACTGTATATACATCCATGAGCATCTGATACCTTTTCCCTTTGATTGCCTGTAGTGCCTGCAAGTATTTTCCCTAGGTATGTACTTCATCCATTAAACCAAAATCTTGATTCAAAATTTCCACTAACTTATTTCTATTCTCTTACATAACATGCAATAATTTAAGATTCCCTTGGATAATCAAAATGCCTTTCTCCTCAAAAATTTCTCACCATTGCTAACAAGAATTCAAAAATGGGTCCAACTATACTGCTCCCCTATCCCTTCTCTGAATTGTCTCATTTAGAGTCTCCTCGGGGTTGGAAAGATCCAAGGGGCCAACACTTTTCTCAAATATCCCTTAAGGATTTCATTATGTCACCAAAGTGTTATTAATTCTACCCCATCCTATTCTAGGCTCCTGAATACCTCCTTCATCCCTCTGGTAACCATCAGCTTCACAATTTCCAAGGTTGTCTTTCCAAGCATAACCTCTCAAATCTAATAATCTTGTGGAGTTAATTCTTCAACAATTTATTGTGGAGGAGGGATACTTATATGAGAAAAAATATCCTAATTATGATCACTCATAACAAAGGCCAATTCTTGTGCATCCTTGGCATTGATTCAAGCTTCCTCAAAACTTCTATCAATTCCATTATACCCTCCTCTTCAGTGGTGAACTATTGCTTCTTGTTCCTAATTGATTCTTTTCTTAGCTACCTTGGAACATGCTATACTAGGGATTTACCTTTACAGGATGAAGAAATTTTCTCAACTATACTCTTCCCCTTATCACTCCTTTCTGGAGTAGTCTCCCTTTGTGAGTAGTCTGCACTGGCAGTCTCTATATCTGTGGAGCCCACAGTTCTCACCTCTATGTCTTGGGAAGTTTGTTGAGGATTTTCATTTATCCATCGCTCTTTTGACATTTCATCGATGGATACTTGTTGTGGTTCTTATTCATGTTTTTCTTGGACCTGTCCAACTTCTATACTTGGAGGAAGAGGGGTAGTCAATCCCTTATCTACAAACAATGACACTTGGAATTGGGATTCTGAAACCATCTCAAGTCCTTATGATTCAAGGGGCATCTTATTCCAATCCTCCTGTTGAGGTTGATTGGTTGGTGTATCTCTGATCTTGTCCCAATCAACTTAGTACCCATGGGCATAAAGTCAAAATTTGACATCTAAAAGACATCAATGCCCTCCATATCCTGCTCATCTATCCACTATACATTTCATCCTCTGAGGTAGTGGTCTACATGGGTTCATCAAGGATAGATCGTAGTATGATGATGGAACTTCTCCTTTGTTCTTTCTCTATGGATCTAGCTAGTCGAGTCCTCTAACTCAAAGGTAGATCATCCTCTTCATCCTCATCACCCTCTTCTTTCACCTCTTTTGGAATGGGTTTGAGAATAGATGGAAAAGGAATCACTTTCTTGATCACCTTTTTGTCTCCTCTTTACCATAGTCTTAATTTTCCTTCTTTTAAATGCCAAGGGGGAGGCTTGTTCTATTTTTTGAGGTGGGGAAACCTCTTGTACTTCTATTTCTATTTGGTCTTGTATAACTGGCAAGACTTGAGGATCATCTTGGGCTTCTGTAGCTTCTACATTTTTTGGCCCTTGTCTATTTTTTTCTCCTTGCTATGGAGGTGCTAGAATTTCTCCCTCTTTTGATTTAGCTCATTGTGGAGAATTCCTCTTTCTCTTTTCCATGCCCTTCCTCTTTTTTGCTCAATAATAACCAACTAGCCTATAAAGTCGGTGCACCATTTATGGCCTTACTGGAAATTGAATTGTAAACATTGGGATAGTGACCTTTTCCCCTCTCCCTTTGGCTGGATGAGCTTGTGCATGGAAGATCGTAGTCTTAAGAATTAAATCAAGTTTGAATGGTTTCTTGATCCAATCCTATGTCAATTTGATGGCATGCCTCACCCTATGGTTGATTTCTAATTTTTCTTCCTTATTAACCTCAGCATTCATAATAGGCCATGCACCAACCTTATCCCTATTAAACAAAGGATCAAGCAACTCCTCTATGTCTTGTTGCACAAACTTCAATAGAATATTTATCTTCAAGGTCTTTTTCTATGAAATACAAAGTCATCCTACAATAATCCTTGATACAAACATTGAAGTCATTTGTTGCATCCATCCAATGATCTTCAATGTCTTCTTCATGTTGAAATGTTTTGCCTGACAACTACTACACTCTCCCAACATTATCAAAATATGGCCATGGAGAATTATACTCTTCTAATGGATACTAATCCCATTCACATTCAAAAGAGGGGATGTATTGCCCCTAGTCTACCTGAAAAGGTCCTATTGACATAGGCTAGGTCCAACATGTTTTATGTTGTTTTCTAACTCTATCATATGCAAACAAGAGTTTTTAGGAGATCTCCAGGAGAGTAAGTCTATTGTTGGGATACCTAGGGAGCTTCTAAGGGTTGAGATTTATTCCTACTACCCTCAAATACATAAATTTTCAAACTAGATATAGTGGGCCCCAACTAATGATATCTATGCAACTACCTCCTTTGATATTATGTTTGCATAATTCCCTTCTATAAACCTAATTACGGGGAAGATGAAAGAATTTTTCACAATTTTGTATTCTTTGCTTTGCTCTAAAAGCCTTTTCTTCACTAGTTGAGGGTATACAATATATGGCCATGCATTGCCATCCTGCATACTACCCCTTTTGTAAAACCCTGGATAATTTGTCACCCTTGCTGCTAAAAAGTACACCAAGTATGATGTCATTTAGAATTTCTTGTTATTATTTGTTGCCACCAACTGTTCAACCAAATTATGACTGAGAGTAGAAGCCCAATCTAGTGGCATCTCTGCTTTCTTTATTATTTCAATAAAATGCACCATGAAAATATTCAGGTGTTTAGCTACTGGCAAACCCATAACCCTACTCAAGAGTATAATTGAATATCCAATATCCTCTTTCATGTATCTTCTTTTCATGTCCACTTTGCCAATTTTCTTTCCCAAAGGATTCTTCTCTATAAGGTATGAAGATTGGATAATCTCAAAAGCTTCATCAATGTATTCTTGATACCATCTCTCTGCTTGCTCATAGGCTAGCCAAATGAACTGATCTACCCTTGGGAGAAAAAATACTTTCTCAATGTTCTTGGATCTAAGATCTAGAATGATCTCTCCCATTATTCTCTTGACAACCCTCTCCTTAAGAACAAAATGTTATGCAAGTGTCATGATCAGCTCTGAAGACTACACTGACACTAGGTATGATGTTACATTAACGATCACTGATCAAATTAGTGCAGAGACCATTTGGGACCTCTCAGTTGGTTTTTTGCATATCTTTAAAAACTCTCCCAAATCTATATGACCCAAATCTATATCTCAAATCACTGAGTTGTTATCTTGAAACTGTGATTTTGTTGGAACTACTAGTTTTGGTGCCATTTTCTGGACAAGGGGGATGAAATAGATGTCATTATATCTTTAAAAGAAGTACATCCATTAGTCCAAAGTCTAAGAAAAAAATGATTAATCATACCCTAGCACTGGTATGAGTAAAACCCAAAACCCTAGACACATCAAAAAAATGAAAAACTAGATTTACCCTTAGAATAAAATTGTCACACCAAGCACACCTGATTGGTGTGCTTGGTGCACCTTTTTTTGTAATAAAATTTAATTATATGGGTGTAGATCAGCACACATCATGGGGTGTACTGATGCATGCCTCATATTATGAATTGGGGATTTTTATCATTTTCAAAATATGCACAATAGCGCACCTAATTAGGTGTGTTATTGCACACCTTTTAATGAGCTAGTGCTTTCTTTTTAAAGTTTGAAGTGTGTTTTTAAAGAACTTTTTTGGTTGCTAAGGTGTGCAGTGGCACACCTAATGAGGTGCGCTACTGCACACCTTACATTTTTTCATTTGCTTTGTTTTAAATTTTTTATGTTTTGCAAAAAGGGGAGGTGCATAGCAGTGCACCTCAATAGATACACTACTACACACCTCCATTTATGTTTACCATATATTTTCTCATGTTCAAGGTGTTAAATGGAGCGAGGAGGGAGGAGGTGCACCAAAGATATTATGCAGTTGCAGCATTGGGGCTCAAAGGATGTGAAATAAGAGACAAGGTAAGATGGAGAGAGGAAAGGGGGTGGGGGTTATATAGACCCCCTAGCATATTTTTTGTTGCACAGGTGCACAGTTTCGTTACACAAAATGTGCTTCTTTTTTCCTTTTGTTAATTTTGCAACACTAGAAAACCTATTTAGATGAGCTGTTGCACCTTTTATTTTGCAAAAAGACTCTCCATCTAAAAAAACTTTGATTCTAAACCGTTGCATTCTCCAGTCGAGACCCAGACGTAAACTAAAACACCAGACAAGACCTGAAAAGGACTCAGACCCTAGACTAGGGCTCCAAAAGCCAAAAAAATAAAGTAGAAGGTCCCCATTTCTATCAGGAAATGGGGCATGTGTTGTGGAACCACAACAAAAATTGATTGTTTACTCAGCTCTTGAATCACTTAGCATGGTCTATCTTCTTAGCACATGAGTGACTCGGCACTCATTGCAACTCAGCATAGTCTAACATTTACATGTTATACTCAGCATGTATTACTAGTTTGGCATAAACTAAGTAAATGGCTTAAGTTTTTTGACACTCACTTTTCAAAACCAATCTGAGATCAACAGGCCCATATCTTCTCCATTTGGATTCTAGTACATGTTTTAGCACCAGTTATATTTATGTGAATCCAAGATTTATGCACCTAAGTTTAGTAGAGCTTGAAGTGTAGGAGGAATTATTGCCTTGTTGGTTGACCTAGGTTCTATTCAAATGCATTCATCATAGGAATTATCTACCTGTAGATGTATTTTGTTTTATCTTCCTGGTTGTTTAAACATTGTTAAATCAGGAGGCAATAGCAGGTTTCCATGAATATGTATGAATTTTTTTTTGAAGTATATCATATATCTCATCATGAAATTTTCCAATTGTCTCTTCTACAAAGGATCATAAAATTCATTATATTTTTTTAGTTGAGTCAAGTTTCCCTCTTTTGTAATCATCTAATTGATTCTTCATATTTCAAGATTTTAACTTTTCTTCTTCTTATCACTACATTATTCTTGTTGTGGTTCTTCCTATGGTGGAGAGATTTGACCAATCATATTCTTCATTATTTTCTCTTCATCTTCTTTTTCTTTACTCTTCTTTCCAACATATGTAGCTAATAGCTTTGGCTTCATCCTAGGTCTAGGTCTAGTTTATATTTCCTTAATCCTTTTAGATCTCTGAGAAATTTTTTCCTCTTTCTCTTGTTTGACTATGACCTTAGATGATGCAGTTGGTAGTGATGTCCTTGTAGATATCCTTGTTGAAGGTGTGGATTGAACATCAAAAATTATAACTTCTTCATCTTCTATAAATTAATATGTTATGGGTATGGATGCTATAGGTATAATTTATGGTCAAAGAACTATGGTGGTGTGCTTGATGAAGGTTCCAGTGAAAAATGTCGGACTAGAAGAATATTGTTCTGCCCACTTGTTTTCATTTCAAATGTTATTTGTATTGCTTCTACATATTTTTTCATGGTCATTTGTGTATCTTTTATCATTTTATTTATTACATTGTCAACCTTTTTCTTAGCTACCTTTAATATTTGTAATAGTTGTGTATTTGGTAATCTTTCCTCAAATGTGCCACATTTTTCACTATTCTCATCAATCTTACATTCAAATACTTCTTTAGCATATCCATCAATAATTCCCTCTATTACCTCATATCCTAGTGGTTCAACAAACATAACTCTAAGCTCTACAACCTTCGTGCATATTTTATCAGTTTCAATCATCAAAAATATGTCGTGTTTGTACTTGTCCAAATTATATTGGGGAATTCTTATCATTTTATGATCTCAGAGTGAAATGTTCTCATCATGATTTTTATGTTGTTGGTCATGTTTTCCTCTAAATAATTTCTAAAATAGTACCTTTCTAAGTCCATCATACATTTATCAGATTTCCCTTCATATGTAAGCATATTAGAAAATCTCTAAAAAAACATGAAAGAAAATATAGTTGACTAAAGGTTCAAATTTGAAATTTGCATATTTAATTTTATTTATGCTCTCAAGATTATCAAATAGTTGTTGTTTCAAAACATCACAAATATATACTTCATGTCTATCTATACACATCTTGTAAGAAGCACTTATGAATCCTAACAATACCTCATCATCTCTAGAACTAGAATTTATCTTATAAGAAAAAATATTACTAACAAATCTTATATCTATTTTCTTGATTAAAATCAATACCATGCCTCTACTATTCTACTTAGTTTCTATGTTTTGTTATACAACGTTCATCACATTTTTCTCATTCACGGGTATCATACCTTTATTTTTCAAGCATGTTACCTTATGGATTAGGTCATTGGAAATTATAATTGGTTTATTTCCAATCTAGAAAATATTGTTATGTACACGACTCAAAATAATTCTTGTCCATTCCTCATTCTCAAATTTTTGGTAAAATATATAATTTGTAACCTTAAGTTACCATGGGTGCTCTAATTAATCCTTGAATGTCTTATCTTTCATATACCCATTATCAAATTCACTCATTATATTTGAATCTCCTATAGTTTTAAACTTGTAGTGATTGTATACCTTAAAGCCTTCCATAATTAAAACTTTGTTTGGTATTTGCAAAAATGACCCATCAGGGTCATCTTCCAAAGGTGTAATAGGTTTTCTTTTAAATATCATGAACTAGTGAATGATCCACTTATACAATATTCAGATTCAAATTTACTTGATAAATTACCTTGTAACTGAAAATACCTCTGTTCTCACAAATTTAGGGCTTTGTTAGAAATTTGATCAAAGTATTATTCAAATGTTCCAAATCACCTTTAGCTCTTCTTTCTACCTCCTTGAAATCTCCTAATGATAAAATGGTTTCAAAAATAATTAATTTTAACCCTTAAATCTACCAAAATTCATGTTTTCCTAGATTATTCGAGTACACTCAACTCAAACAGATAATACTCTATCTAGTAGGCTATATTTATTTCCTTTGACTCCATACAATCATATTTTCTAGGGTTCTCTTAATTCTAAGTTCCTAACAACATTCTCATGCTTTCCTCAAGTACACAAAACTTTATGTTACCATTTAGAGGTATGATGAATATATGATGTATTATCCCCTTTTATATTCATAAAGATGATTGCTTAAGTTGATAAGGAGGTTTCAACTACAATTATTGGTTTCATCATTTTCTTTGATGAGACTTTTGTCTTTTCTACCTATGCTTTAGTGCTTGCAAGTTTCCCTTCTCTAACAAATATTTAATTTATAATTTCAACTTTCTTTCCTTTCACATTTTTATTCCTTCTTACATTATTGTTCATATTCCTTTAAATTTTCATATTTTGTGATCTTATGTTAGGTGTGTTACTCCTACAAGTAATCATATTCCCATTAGTGTCAAATATTTACATATAAATGGAGCTACTATATCACCCAAAAAATGAAGGAGGAGATGAATGAGTCTTACTATTATACTTGAGCTCAAGTATTCACTCAATGATTCTACTTGTACAAAGTAGAAGAGTCAAGAAGAGACAACATTGAGCAGTTAGAGTATACCAAGCACATAGGATAGAAAGAAAAAGGTACAAAAAGTGATAGTATATTAGAACATTGTATTCATTGAGTGATATAGAGGATACATCAAAGTATGAATTGGCACAGAATCTAATGCAACATGGTCTTATCAAGTAGAACAAATAGTTTACATTGATCGAGGTAACAATTTGAAAATATTTTCTTAAAGAATTTGAATCTATTGTTGTTGATTTCATAGTTGGAAAGACCAATAATAATAAAGTATAAAAGAAGAATGAAATGGTATACAATTATTCTAGAAAATTCACAACCCCTAATTAGGTCAAACAATGAAAATGAAAAAATAAAACTATAAAAAGACACATCAAAGATAGTTTTAGGATTGTTTTTGAGGTTGTTGATTTTTTTTATTAAGGAGATAGAAAAAATTTTCTATTATTGAGTAAGGTATTGAAGTGAGAAAGAGGGATTACACGTAAGAATAGAGGTCAGAGATCAGAGTTAAGGAAAATGTAGAGAGGAATTGTAGATCTATGATAGAAAGTGATAACTACATAAAAGAAGAGGAATCTAATCAAGAAAAGTAAGTTTCTACCATAAGTATCATTTGCTACTACTTTAATCATAATTATTTTAGTAGTTTTATAAAATCTTGAAAAAGGTGGACTTAGTAGTCTAATAGGTAAAGATCTCAAACAAGGATACATTTGAAGAGTGTTGTAAAATCCTTGAAAAAGGTATATCCTTATAGGTCTTATTGTATACTCCTAACTGAGTAAGTTGTCAAAACTGACAAACCAAATTGTAGCCCTAACAATGCACCCTCTTACTATAGTAGTGATGAATTTTGGGTACCATCCCCACCACACTTTTTCCTCTGACCAAGGGTTTATGCAATACCAAGTGAATTTTTTTTGTGTGATGTTTCATGAGCTAATTTTTTTATTTGGTGGATATTGAATTAGGTATTCTATTTTTTATTTATAAAGTATTGTGATAAAAGATTAGTGATTACCGAGTTGCAGAAGGGAAAAGGAAAAGTTCTAAATTTGTTTGTAGGTAAAATATTTTAGTATACTTGCAATCATGTAGTTTCACTAAGTTTGTTGGTAACTAAGAGCTAGCCATGATAACTAAGATAGTAATACTAAAGGTGTGATGGCTCTTTACCCAACTTTGAGACAACTTTACTTATTTAACCAAGTAACAATGGAAGTGGGAAGTGATTGAGTAGCTAGTGACAACTAAGTTCATTCAAGATGGAAGAATGTGAAGTGTGATGCATTTAATGTGCCCAAATAGTCATAAAGGTGACTTTATTGTTTTACCCTACATTCAAAGAGAAAATAAGAAAACTCAAGAGATTTGTGCTAAGGATTAGTTGCAAAAGCTTCATAGTGTGAATCTATTAGTGAATTCGTGCACCAAAGAAAGTTGGAAGAAAACCAAGTGAAGAGAAAAGTATTTTCCAAAACCCTACAAGAAAAAATTGCTTCAAGTTCTACCAATGTAAAATGAAAAACCAAGGCAAAGGTGAATCCTATTAAGTTGATTCAGAATGATGCATGTGAAGAGCCAAAACATAAATTATATCCAAAAATTTCCACACAAATAGAAAAGGTGAGTGCCCTATCTTAAATTCCAACTAGAGGTTTACTTGTTAATGATATTCATACTTTTTATCATTACAAATTTGCTAAATTTGGGGATCATGAATTTCTTGAGATGTATGGGGAAATGTGTGTTGATGGAAATTTAAAGGATGAGTATAAGCACTTGGAAACAATTGGTTTTGTTCATGCCCTACATTATCCAAAAGAATTTAAGAAAAAAGGACTAGAGTAGTATTAAGAAGCATGCATGATATACACTTATGGCTTGATGAGCCAATCAAAATCATAAAATATGTTATTTGCATCATCATTAACTACCCTATTACAGAAAAGGTCAAAAATATTCATATGTCATTAAAGAATGAGATTGAAGAGAATACCAAAGCACAATGAGATGGAAGAGGTCTAAAAGTAGACACCATAACTAATTTGGAGATAAAATTTGCAGTGTATGTGGTTTGTAATGCTCCGCCAAGGGATCCAAAAGAATTAACCTAAAGTTTTACTAAGTTTGCTAAACATTTTTTTTTTTAAAACAAGAAAGATAGATCATTCACATGAAACACATAGTAGCAGAAGAAATAACATACAATCAAATGTAAACATACATAACAAGTTACATTCCTTAAGGAAACCATGACGTTGAGTCACATTTAAATTTAATTAATTCTAAGTCTAACAACTACCACATCCACATGAAAGAATAATGAAAATTTCAATGTCCATAATATAAATTTGTTCTGAATGCCTCTTGACAAATTAAATTTGGAATGCTCAATCATCCACTATACATGTCACAGGATATGAAAGGCTTAAAAGAATATACCTACGTAGAAATAGAAATACATCACCATCCTCAAATCCATGATACAAGTGCAATAAAATAAATGAAACTAATAGCATACATAGTACATCTATCCATCATAAAGATATAACATCATAAAGCACAACTAACTAAGTGCTCAGATTCCTCCCAACCGTCAATAGCATCATTAGACCATCGTGGGCCCTAGGCATCCCCCACGCATAACATCCCAAGCCACCAAAGAGATAATCGGTACTATCGTAATAGGGATGTCACACCTAAAACATGCTACAACATATGCATAAAGAAATCTAACATACTAGAACTAAGCATAAGTAAACAACCTCATCTAAATATGATAAACAAGTATACCAAGAAGCTCTAGCCATGGTGACTACGGACAGATCTCAATGGTAAGAGTAAAAAAAGCACTACCACCCGACCGCATGGAACCTAAATGGTCCACTCCCATCGTGTTGAGGAGATAGTCTCAAGTCCCAAACATGATATCAAATCACATAAAACAAATACTCTCTAAGTCTAGGAAATCCTAAAAGTATACTAACTCAAAGGTTCCAACACATCGATCGACATCTAGACACAAAGGCACACAAAGACATGTAGGAAATCTACTATGTAAGCAAGCAAATGTCATCGCACAAATCACGTTGGAAGTTACCAGAGCAATCCCCTAGGAATCTCAGGTCCCCTGTGTTTGTGCAGCCACTAGTATCCTCTTGTACTGACGAGGCATACTACAAAATGCAAGTTCGCAACCAAGCGTTCTCTCTACCCCATCCTAATTTGTACTAGCACTCAAGGCATGGGAGAGAACATAAAATTATCTTATTAGGTTCATTTTAATCCCCATTTAGTGTAAATGTTATCACTTATTAAAAACAACTTACAATGGGTTTCTCTAGGCAGCCTCTTAGGGCCCTAACCCCCATTGCAAGCCACTTCCTGACACTACACATAGATAATCTACCCTAGGCTCGTGAAATCACAATTCAAAGAATCATAATAAAATCACCTCAGTCCTATACAAGTGACTGGAAAGCATCAAAAGAAATTCCACAGTAATCACATAAGTTCTCCATGAGCAACTGAAAAGCATCAAATGATAATTCACAATATCCATTGGTTCTCCAATGAGCAACTAGAAAGCATCTCCAAAATAAATCACAATTCTGATCAAAGACTCCATAATGGTCAAGTCAAAACATGTCACAATATGGCATCCTCAAGAAAAAATCATCCAAAACATCTCAGTCCTCTCAAAGCGACTGGAAGGAAAATCAAACTTGACTGATCGATGACTCAAAAATGGTTAAATCAAGTATCTCATATACATACACCTCAACTTCACACCAGAAGACTGGAAACAATAACAAGGAGTAAATACAACCATATCATAGAGAAAACCATCACATTACCATGGTTGGGTAACAAGATCGAGATCAAATCAACATGACAACACAATCACATAACCCCCGAGCCTCTGGTAAACGTCCTAAACTGGTCAACACTCTAGAACCACCCAAACCCCAAACATAACTAGTACACAGAAAACATCATAGTTTCACAGTAGGTTTGATTTGAAAACACATAGTTTGAGTTAAACAATAAGGTTTCAGTTTCCAGTGTTTGTGTTCAAGTAAATAGTCTTCTGTTCAATTTGATTGATAATATACTATTGAGTTAATGCGAGGTTTTCATTTCCAGTTGAACGTATGTTTTAAACAGATAGAACCCATAGTTTACCTTTACAAATTATCTCGTTCCTATATCCAAATGAAACACATAATTACCCCTAATTGATTTCAAGTCAAAGTCCTAAAACAATCTAAGGGTAATAATTAAATTATTAATAATACTTGTTGATCTTTAATTATAGTAATCTATGCTTTCATTAAAATCAGTATTATAATATTAAACTTACTTAAACAAATTCCCTTATTAATTAATCTTAATTAAATCAACTTTAATTAAATTAATAATAATAAATAAAAGAACTATATTACATTTATTAATAATTTATTTAATTATAAAATTATTAATAAATATAAATATAAATCCAATATAATTTAAAATTTAATATAATTTTTAAAAAATTAATATAATTTAAATTAAATAATAATTATATTAATAAAACAATTTTAAAAACTTTTAAAAAATAAATAAATTACAAATTTAAAAAGGCATGTTTAAAGGCCTACCGGCCTACCACTTACTGTGGTTGTCGCAGCTCTCTGCTATTGTCATAGTAGAGTACACTGCGATAGCAATCGTACCTATTGCGTCAGCAGCAGAGTACGTTGTGACAGTGATAATCATAAGGGGGGGGGGGGGGGGGGGGTGCGTGGGATATTCCCCACCCCACCCGTATTTTATTTAATATATTTTTTTAAGTTTAAATTCCCAAAATTTATACAAACAAAATCGCGCCCAAATTAATATTATAATTTTTTTTCTTTTTTTTAATTTATTTATTTTTAATATATGTTATTAATGTTTCTTTATATATATATATATATATATTTTTTTTTTTTTTATTTTTTTTTTTTTTTCTTTTTTTTCTTTTTTTTTTTTCTTTTTTTTTTAAATGTGTTTTATTATAAATTATATTGAAATTTGAATTGCAAAATAGATATGATTCCAATTATATTATATATAATAATTACAATTTTAATATTATAGGGAAAATACGTTTTATCCATTCAAATTTCTAATATGAAATTTTCTTTTCAATTCAAACCCTTCTCGAATCAAATTCCAAGTTTCTTTAATCTACAAAATGGGGGTTTTCGATTACTTTAGTGATCACTACGTGTGCAGAAGATAATGTCAATTTTTTCAGTAATTTACAACATTGAAATATTCACAGTTCATCGTAGAGAAATTCAGATTTGCAATCCACAATCACGAAGAAGACAGAATTATTTAAATAGCATAATTAACTGTGCGATTCAAAACATAAGAACCTACCTGGTTCTAATGCTAAAATTGCAACACCCAGAAGATTTGCGAGAGAATTCGCTTCTATCCAAGAACTTCTTTCTAATAGTCTTTCCCAAAATTTCCCTTTCCAAAATTTGCTCCCAAATTTGTCTCCAAATTCTTGTCCCTCAAAAATGAACCCTCTAATTGTGATAAAGAGTTTTCTCCTTAAATCAGGGCACTAATTGTGCATTCACCAGGGAGAACTCCTTGCGCACAACCCTTAACTCCATATTAACTTTTTATTAATCTTTGCTTTATCTTTTTTTAAGCACGTTAAATGAATTTTTAAATAACTTTATTTAATTTTCACTTGACTTCTATTTTTTATTAATTAATTACTTTAATCTCATGCACACTTTATGAAATTAAAATATCTTTTTACTTAATTAATTTCTTCTATTTAAACTCATGCACGCATCATGCAATCTAAAATCTTTTATTAAATAATTATATTTTCACTTTTTAAATTATTTTTGAAACTTAATTCATAAAATATTTATTAACTCAAATAATAATAATATTTAGGTTTTATTTAAAAATGAACTCTAAATATATTATTATTAAATTAACTGAATATTATCACATTCTAAATTTATTTTTATAACTTTCATCTTTAAATTTAATTCTTTTTATTTAATTAATTTCTCAATTAATTAAATATAATTAAATATTCAAATATCATAATAATTTCTCATTAATTAAATCATTAATTAATCTTTTAATTAGACTTAATTAATAGAAAATACACCAAAAACTCATAAAACAACATATGAAAACCCATCATAGCAAAACACATACAAAATCAAACTAAAGGGTTATAATCACGAATTAACGTCATTCGGCGCATTCAGAAGGTACTCGACTCAGATACTTGTCCTAATTATCAACTAGGAAAAATGGCTTAAAGGGTTGTTATTTGGACTCAAGAATTTATCTCCCCTCTCTTACCATTGAGATAATGCGATATGGTACGCTCATCCTGGCAATTCAGGGAAGTCGATACCCAGTACCTGCAACCTGCATAAAATCCATGCATGTATAGACACAATATTCTAAGCTAAACAGGCAATGGCAGGAAGTGTTGCATCGTGTAGATCCCGACTAGCAGGTGACTACGACTCCCTTCCTTAACTACATCAAAGATGCCATACGTAAAGAAAATAAACACGCACACCATACACATGTAGTATGGGGTAAGTATCCATAAGAAACACATATTATAATCCATCTAACTTATAAATAACTGAAAATACTGAATAATCATCATACATACATGAAATATAGAGTACCAAATAATCTCATCATAAAAATCAATTGAATCTGAAACAATAACTAATAAACTCAAAGTAATGCTACTAATCATAAGCATAAAACTAGCCTAAAAGAGTTCAATAATGATAACAGAAATGTGAATTAGGGGCAGGCACTACATGGTTTCATACAAGATCTTTCAATCTAGTTGACTCAACAGTGTGCCATGCAAGGAAGTTGACATAGGTTATAAAATTGTAAATAAAGGATACAAGTATGATATTATTGAGCTACAGCTAAAGAAATTAGAAGAAAAGATGAAGACTATCTGAGTTGCTAGGCTAGATACGTGCAATTTTGGTTCACTTCTGGTATGCATTTTCTTCTATATGCAAAAATATTTCCCGTATGTTAGTCAAGTGAATTTAAAGACATATACCCCAGTTATTTATCAAATTAATGAGTATATTTAGGCATTAGGAGGTAATTTTGAGTGGTATGAATGAATACTTTGAGAATTTCAAGTTGATAGTGAATCAGAGATTCATGATACCCCCAAAACTAGTTGAAAAATATCATGATGATGTTTGATTTCTAGTTGCCACTGATAATATGTTTTTAAAAGTTGTACTATGGATGAGTGCATAGCATGAACCCATGGACTATGAGGCGAACATAGATCAGGCTACCAAGGCCATTGAAGTTTTGTTGAATGAACTAGTTAATAAGAATGCCCCATGATTCAAGACATATGAGGAGGGCAAGGAAAATATAATAACTAACATAGTGGTCACTAAAATTGATATGAAATCTATGAAGATGTTGAGTACACTTTTCAGTACGTTTGGTGGAAGTGAATTTGACAAACCATTAATGATTGCTAAAGGAAAGGATGAAGATGATGCAAGAGAAGAGAGAAAAGGAAAAGAAATTATTATTGTTGAGCCACAAATAGTAAAAGATAAAATTATATCTACAGCTACCCCCTTAAGCCCAAAGAATAAAAGATATAGAACCCAAGTTGCACAGGAAGTTACTCCAATATTAAAGTAAGGTACTATTAAAATCACAAATAGCACTCTAACATAGGTCAAAACATATCAGAAAAAGAAGCAAGCACCCAAGTTATCAAGAAAATAGGTAAAGGCATCTACTTAAAGAAGAAGAAATCTAATAATAAAAGATGGTGATGATAATGATGATGATGTTGATGACACTGAAAGAACCAAGTTTGCTGAGGTAATTAAAAATTTCCAAGCTACCACATTAAAAAGACCTAAAATTGTAAATGAAATTACACATGCTCATAGTGAAAGTAGTGGTCTGACAACTTTCAAATATTATAAGTATGGAAAAATCAATTATGAGGACAAGAAGAAAATAGAAGATTCTCTAATGTTTATGATGAAAAAGTTCAAATATACACCATTGGAAATTGGATATCAATCCCTTGATAAACTATATCAAAGAATTGATAATCTATAGAAAAATGCACTTAAAACTAAGAAGGAAATGAGAAGTAGATCACTAGCTAACATCATGCTAGACCTTGGTCTGGAAGATATAGTTGAAGCTTTGGGTGAATACAAGAATAGACTTGTATAGAAGCATAGAACTATTTATGTTTTATCTAATAATGTAAAATTATTAGATGAAGATTTTGAGAGAATCTAGAGGCAACTATACAATATCAAGGATCCAAATTAAACCTTTAAAAATGATGATACTAACATAGAGAAGAATTTTTTTCATGCCCAAAATACGAGGGCAAAACACACAACAACTTTTTTTTAAAGTTAAAAATTAACATACTCTAAGTTTGATATATTTGTGTTCATAGTTAAATTATAGGTTCTCTACAAAACATCTTAAGTTTATCACTCAGGTTTTAAAATACCTAATTTCAATTAATTAAAACACTTCATATTTTACAAATTTTAATTACACTTTAAATATTACATCTCTAGAGCAATAGTAAAACCATAATTTACCATAAATTTAAGTCCTATTAACTTTGATCATTTATTAATCCATTTAGACAATATTAATCAATAATAAAAATTCACTTATTAAAAAAAACATTTAAAAATACAAGACTAATCATTCGATAATGAACTTGATATTAAGATAATGTCTATCACAAAATTTAAACAAACTTTATTAAAACCTTATTCTAATATCAATTTGTTTGAATTAAGGATCTATTCTAAAGTAATAATAGTAATAATGATAATAGTAATATATTTAAAATTAAATACACTAAAATCTAAACTAAATTAACATGAATAAAACTTAACTAATTTAAACAAAAAGAAATAAACAATTGAAATAGAACTACACAATATGATCTATCTAAATATTAAAACTTATAAAAGAAAAACTAACCCCAACTACTACTTACCTCTAACTTGAAACCCAAAACTTTTCTTCTGATTTAAACTACTTACTAAACTAAACTAAGCTATAACTAAAACATTAACTAACACTTAATCAAAAATACTAATCCTAACAAACTAACTTTAATAACATACTAATCTAAAGTTTTGTTTAAAAACTAAACTAACCCTATAACATCCCAACCCCCCCACCTAAACACCTACTCCAACAAGTGGGAAGAGCACACCTCTCAAGCTTGGGCACTTCCCAAGTGCATGTCCAAGTGGGAGAGATTAGCACAAAAACCAAAGTTAACTCCCTGCATGGATGGCAAGGAAACAAGCGCATGGAAGAAAGGGAGGTGGGTAAAATGTTTTAACATTGATTTGACTTATTTATTTTTTTATACAAGTCTCCATACTCAAAAGCAAACCTGCCCCACTTTACCAAGCACTACACAAACCATAATGAGGTCAAAATTTCCCCTCTCTCTCACGTCACATCAAGCCTGGGTCAAAATTCGCTGGCAGCAAAGGATGAAAGAAAGTTTGTTTAAACCCAAGTGCATGGTCATCTACTAACATGCTTGCCTCCCATTGGTTTAATACCACTGGCAAGTCAAAATCTGGGGGGGCTACGTGAGGGTCCAAAAAAAATGCAGATTTTTAGGGGCTTGAATCAATGCAGAACTGGAAAACAAGTGGTATGAGTAATGTTAAAATTTTTCTTGGTGGGATGGGGGTGGAGATAAGGAGTTAAGAATTAAAGTTAAGTGGGTAGATAAATTAGGATATTTTAGATGTAACAATAGGTATTATCTTTTAGTATTCTATATTGTTTTTGTTTATTTTATTTTTGAATTTAAATTTATAATAGAGAATCAACAGAAAATATTTTTTGTTTTCACAAGGAGAATTAATTTATTTGCCCATACAAAATCCAAAAAGTTTTTAACTCTTTGGGGGACAATTTTTTTTTAGTCTATTTGCCTAAGTGATGATTTACAAGGAACTTATATTATTATTATTTTACAAGGGGAATATATTTTCTTTTTATAAGTTAGATTAATCATAGAGCGTATTGGTTTGCTATCATAATAAAGCAAGAGTAAATTTTTCTCCTAATAAACACAAAGCCTAATCAAGTTTCCAACATAACAAAATTTTGTCTTAACATTTTTGAAAAGTGAAATTTTGCATAATTCAACCTCATCATTTACCTCATTTTGATATTCACTCCTAAAACTGAAAGGAAAATACAAAAATCTCATGAGAAGCGATATTACTCAAGCACTACTTTATTGACAACCTGATTCAAAGGCTCCACTGAGAAAGAAACAGGAAGAAAACTTGATGTCGTTGCCATTACAACAAAGTTTTTAAATACAACTTACATAGGATTCCAATCCAGAAATTACAAAAATCCAATTTTAATTTCCTTCATGACCCTTATCAAGGAATCCATATCATTTTCTGGAATACATTGCTAAGATCGTGGAGGGAATGAAATCTGACCAGGTGACAAACAAACATAACAAGGAGACAAAATCAAACATTCATACCCATACTAGGTCTTCACAACAGGATTCAACATTGAATCAAAACTAGGGAAAGGTGGATTTTTCCAATAGGAGATGTCAGACACAACGCCAAACCAGGTGCCCAATCGAGGCTATAACTCAAGAACTTCTATTCTTCCATTCTTACATGCCAAAACTCATACATGGTTTGTGCTGACAAGTAGGGGGCCATAACACCCTACCCTCTCTCCCTCTTCTCGTCCTGAGAAGAGACTCTACACTGTTGGAGTCTAACTAAAAAGACCTTTCCTGAAATTGGCCACTTCTGCCCTCTCCAAGGGTGAGTAATGCCAAAACACCCATACAAGAAAACTTCAAAATTCAAGCAAAACATGAAAGAAAACATTCAAGAAAGCATGGTTGTAATCCTTCCCAAGCATACCCCACATACATACAAGCATACCAATAAACAACACAATAGCATAAGCATGAACCAAGCATGAAACATCATGAGAAACATGAACAACATGAACAAGAAGATGAAGAATTCCTACCTTCACAAAGAGGTTATGGTAAAAAGAACAAATTGAGAAGAGCTTTTCCTTCCTTGCCTTCAATCTTCCAAGACTTCTCTTTAAAAGTAGAGATTGGATAACAACCAAAACTACTCCAAAAAGGGCCTCTAAATAAGATCCAAACTCAACCACCAAAAAGGCAATAACTTCCCCCACTCACCTAAAAATCTAGAAGTTTCTAACTCAACCAAACCTAAGGTTAACCTCTAAGTGGAGTTGTGGTTATTCAACTCATGGTAACAACTTTCAATTTTCACACAAAGGCAAAAATAGACTTTTTGAGTGACCTCAAAAGTCAACAAAAGGGGCTTAGGGGGTGGAAAATTCCCCCAAACCATACCCATACCCCTTGGGTATAAATATTTCATGATTGAAGGCCTTAGGAATAGATTAGGGACCAAACAAATGGTAGGAAAATTTAGGAGCATCTAACAACCTCCAAAATGCAGATTAAGCACTAATCTGGATTAAGGGTAACTAAACTCGATTAAAAACAAATTAGCGAAAAGGTCCAAAGGTTACACAGATAACCCTAACTAGCATGCTGGAATGCATATGAAAATTTACAAGTGTGAAGTGACACTAAAAGAACACAGTTACAAAACATTAACATTTACTGATCACAGAAAGATACATCCATACATCTCACAGTACAATAAGATACGAACAACATGGTTTCCACGAATGGCACATAGGGATCAGTTTCATTCCTCCATCGGGTTTCCTGGCTAAAATATCTTGCAAACTCATTGCACACATCAGTAGTCCCATAAAATCACATGCACATATGTATATACATATCAGGGAATCACATAAATTAAAATATATATCTTTCAATCAATCAGGGTTTCTCTTGTCCTATGCATATTCTTAATCATTAAAATTTTCATAATCAAAGTGTTAATCCTGCATTTCTTACTTCACCAACATACATGGTCATCAAGCATTAAATGAAAAACTCAAATATCTGAAAGTAAACATCACACAACATGAAATAATATAATATGTTCAAAGTATCTAATAGTGTCTCGACATCTCGAGTCGTGAGTATCAAAATAATAAGGTATCAACTATGCTACGAAGGGGCGAGGTGAGGCCTCACAATTTTGAACTTGGTAATAAGGAAGATGGCTACATCAACATAATCCTACAAGACTTTGCAAATTGTTTACATGAAAAGGTCGATGATACAATAGGGAAGCAGGGAATTGTAATCATTAAAGATTTGAGAAATGTAGTTTCTATCGATAAATCAAAGGAGGAAGATATCAATGTAGGAGCTGAGTTAGACATTGAGAAGTCATCGCTTATCAAACCAACACATGCATACGTACCTATCTTTTCTCTAGTTATCAAATAAATCAAGAAATTTCCCAAGCTAGAAGAAAAAAATGTAAGTGACATTCCAATTGGTTCTTTACTTATTTTGGTAGATATAATTCCTATGAATACTGAGGGGAAAAAAATGAATGTAGATACTGAGGAATAGGCTTAAAATAAAGAAGGTGTACATGAATAAAATACTTGAAATGAAAACATTGATGTTGAACATTCTCAAACTAGAGAAGACTCTACAAAGCACAATGTAGATACTTCTACTATAGGTGACGAAGCACCAGCCCATGAACCTCTAAGTGAGGGAATTATTGGGAAGGAAAAATTAATTATTGAAAAGGAATAAAGGATTGGAGGACTTACTTTCTAAGTCAGTTATCAAGTTTTTCCATCAATCCAATGTTTCTAGAAACATTAGTTCTAAAATTACTTGAAGTCAAGATGTATGAGATATTGAGTGATGAGAAAAAGATCCATGAAGAAGTGAATAAATCACTAATCATGTACCACAACTTATTTTATCTAATGTTGGTCTATTGAAACAAGAAGAAGAAGCACTAAAACAAACTAGAACTATACCACCAAATTTGGAAATTCAAGTTTAGATGCAAGGAGATATTTTGGAGATGTATAAATTTTTTCATCTTAGTATATATGTTTCTTTTGTATGTATTTTGAAGATGTAAGGAGATATTTTCTATATAATGCCAACAAAACTAATTTTGAAAAATATTTTTAAAATCAACAACTATATCAAGGATGTATATATATAGGGGGAGTTTGTATAAAGGTCAAGTTATCTATGCGCATAGTATTTTTGTCACTAATGTCAAAAGGGGAGAATGTTACATCTATAAGTAATCATATTGCTAATTAGTGTCAAAAGTGTGCATAGAAATTGAGCTACTATATTGCCCAAGCAATGAAAGAGGAGATGAATGAGTCTTACTATTATACTTGAGCTCAAGTATTCACTAAGTAGTTCTATTATACCAAGAAGAAGAATCAGAAAGAGGCAACATCAAGTAGTCAGATTATACCAAGAATAGAGGACACTGAGAAAATAGTACACTAAGTGACATTATATTAGAACATTGTATTCATTGGGTGATGTAGAGCCTGCTTCAAAGTTTTAATTGGAACATAATTAGATGCAACACGATCATAACAAGAAAAATAAGTGGTTTACACTGACCGAGGTAACAATTTGAAAATTTTCTTAGTAAATGTGAATCTAGTATTGTTGATTTCAAGATTGGAAAGACCAATGATAATAAAGGATGAAAGAAGAATGAAATGGCATAAATTTATAATCATTGATTACAATCAGAGAATAATTATAGAAAGTTCTAAAACTCTATTTATGTTAAACAATAAAATCACAAAAAGAAAACTATAAAAGGACATATCAAAAACAATTTTAGGGTTGATGTTGAGGTTGTTGATTTTTGTTGTTAAGGAGACAGAGAAGTGTTTTTTCTACTGAGTAAGGTATTGAAGAAAGAAAGAGAGATCAGAGGTCATAAAAGAGGTTAGAGATTAGAGTTAAGGATAATGTATAGAAGAATTGAAAATCTATCACAGAAGGTGATAATTAAAGAGTAGAAGAGGGATCTAATCAAGAAAAGTAAGTTTCTACTATAAAGATCATTTTCTACTAATTTTTAATCATAGTAGTAGTTTTTGAAATCCTTGAAAAAGGTGGGCTTAATAGTCTTCTATGTGAAACTCTTAGCCAAGGACACACTTGAAGATTGTTGTAAAATCCTTGAAAAATTTAGATCCTATTAGCATGAATAATAATGATATTATTATGGGGATGATATCCTAGCATTTTGGATAGTTGGTACAATGATCATATGCTGCATTCATGGAACTATTTTTCATTGATGTCAATATAAATGTTATTCTGTGAGATTGACAGAGCAGTAGAGAGAGATTGAGGTTATGTAGTTAAAGGAGTAAAGACGAAGCTATGTGCAGTTGAGGATGTGTTCTATAGAGTATTTCAATGATGTGGTTAAGTGTACGTACAAAACTATGAAGACAATGGATTAATTGAAGAAAATGTTTAGATACAATTCATGTGCAATAACTATTGACATTTTTATTATATCTCCTAAAAAAAATGGAATCTAGTTAAGAAAGGTTTAACAAAGGTAGACTAAAAGTTGAAGATGATGTGGTTGAGTTAGAAAAGTTAGAGGTTACACATGTAAACAATTATGAAGAAAATGAGTTGATCATTTAGTTGTAATTGTGAAAAGATGCTATATTGTAATGTAAAGTGTAAATGTATATCTTAAGATGGTCCTATGTCATTATTGTAAATTAATAAATTCACAAGGCCAACTCAATAATTTATTCTAGGAATTGGTATATAGAAAAGTGTTTTTCCTTGTGGAGAGTGTGAATTAAGTGATGAGATTGTGTAATGAGAGTATGCAAACTTGTATGTGAGGTCCAATAAACCTGATATTGAATATATTTTTATTAGAGAAGTGTTTGGTGTAGTTGAGGCATGGTGATCTGACAAAGAGATTGTATTTGGAAAAGAATTTGTTTTGAACAATTAATTATTGGTAATATTCTTAAAAAGATAGTATTGAGGCAAGTTGGACAATGAGTTCAATTGTCTTTCTATAGAAGTTGTTTGGATAGTGGGTCTTTCTTCCTTCCAAAACTCTTAATATGCTTGACACAACTCCTAACAAGGTTCATCCTCTTAAAAAGAGCATATATATTAGTACATCATTTCGTGAGTACCTACCCCACAAGGGTAATCCCTTCGATCAAGGGTGTACTAGTTAACAAAATCTAGTGTTATTGTGTATGATAATATTTATATGGTTGTTACATCTACGATTTACATGTTTTGGCTTTAATAAGGATATTGAAAGTTGTTTTAATCAAATAACTCATTCACCTGCCTCTCCGCTTCTCTCTCTCTCTCAATTATCTTCGTGGACTTTACTTTCTAATAATTAGAATAAGAGTATCAAGTCCTTGAAGAAAAATCTTAACATCTTAAGGAGATTTATGGAGAATCATTTCAAAAAAGAAAGTTTGAAGGAGTCAACTATGACAGTTTGAAGGAGAAGATGAAGACACATTTTCTATGCATGGTTTAAGGATACTAGTTGATCACCAAGAGAAAGAAGTAGTTGAGGAAGATAAGATTGAATATTGTACTAAAGGTTAAAAAGATCTATTTATGTATAATATGCTTGCTATAGAAGCACTTTTGATAGCTCTTTCTGAAATTGAGTATAGTTAGGTAAGATATTTTAAATTAGCACATGAGACTTGCAAAGCTTTAAAATCTAAATTTAAAGGTGATAAGAATGATAGAAAGGTTAGATTAGAGAATTGGATACATTTATTTCAAGAAACTAAAATGATGGAAGATGAATTTGTAAGAAGTTACTTTGGTAAAATATCAAAGATTGTTGCATGAATTAAGGCTTGTAATGGAAAGAAGGATGAAGATAAAATTATATGGAAGATCTTTAAAAAATTGACACCTCCATATAAGAAAATAACACATATGATTGAATAGGTGTTACATTGCATAGATAATTTCACAAGAGAGACTCTTCTTGGAAGATTGGAATCAACTAAGATAGGAATGAGATAAAGTGGAAAATTGCCTAGAATTGAGACTACTTTTAGCGCATTGAATATTTGACCTAAATTGACAGGAAGTGCAAGTACAATTGGATATTACGCTAGTACCAACCAAGGAAAATCAAAAGAAGATGAGAAGATTTAAGGTCTAGCCCTTCTTATTCAAACTTCTTATTTAGATAGAACCTAAAAGCACAAAAAATATTTAAATATTGAGAATGTAATGAGTATAGTCATTATTCTTCTAAATGTCCTAAGAGAGAAAGAAAATATAAGAAGAAGGCTTATAAGCCAAGGAAATTTCTATTTACTAGTAATGAGGAATTTGATTCTTGTGTGGAAAAACTATTGGGTGAAAATGATGGTGAAAGTTATGAAATAGGATTTGGTGCTATTAAGGAAGAAATCATTGAAAAAGAAGAAATTAGAAAAGAAAAAAATTAGTATCACAAGTTGAAAAGAAGAAATTAGATTGGATTATTGGCAGTGGTTGTTCTCATCATATGACTGGAGATATGAACAAATTTAGAGAATTCAATAGCTATGATGGTGGAATAGTTAGAGTTGGAAATATTGTAGCATGTCACATTAAGAGAAAAGGATCTATTACTCTTGATGGAAAGACTAACACTAATGAAGCTTACTTTTTTTATGGTTTAAAACATAATCTTTTGAGTTTTGGGCATCTATTTGACAAGGGATATCAATTGAAATTTAAAGAGAAGACATGCATTATCAAATATAAATATGGTAAGTTGATTGGTATATGTACAAGGATGAGAGGTAATGTTTCTCAATTGAATCCTACTAAGATGACATGTTTATTTGATAAGATTGATGACATTTGGTTATGGCATAAAAGGTTTTTTCATACAAGCATTGATAACATTTTGATCATTAGTACTACACTTCTTGTTAGAGATTTTCCTAAAATTGTGACTCCTACTAACATGGTATGTAAGGAATGTGCTATGGAAAAGAAGAAGAAAAGTTGATTTCCAAGCAAAAAGTTTACTACATCTACCAAGTTGAATATTATGCACAAAGATTTGAATGGTCCTACAAAGACAAGATTTTTCTATGGTAAAAGGTATTTCATGATTCTTGTTGATAATTTTACTAGAATTATGTGGCTAGCATTTATTTGAGATAAGTTTGAAGTATTTGAGAAGTTTAAGTTATTCAAGAATAGAGTTTAAAATGAATGTGAATTAAATATTAAATATTTGAGATCTGATAGAGGAGGAGATCTACTTCAAATGAGTTTAGCAATGTTTATGAAGAAAATGGAATTAAGAGATAGGTTCTAGCCTTTAAGACACCTGGGAAAAATAGTATAATAAGAAGGTGAAATGTATTTGTAATAGAGGCAGCAAGAGTTGTGATATTTGAGAATAATGTAGAAAATATATTTTAGAGAGAAGTAGGAAATATAATAGTTACACTATGAATAGAGTACAAATCAAACAAGGAACTAGTAAGACCCCTATGAACGTTGGTTTGGACATGCACCATCAATTAAGTATTTCATAATATTTAAACTTAAGTGTTAGATTAAGGGGATGATGACATTGGAAATTTTGGTTCAAGGAGTAATGAAGCTCTGTTTCTTCTTTATTCATTGAAAACAAAGGCTTATAAATGCTTTAACTTGAGAACTAAGACTATTGTTGAGAGTACAAATGTTAGAGTGGATGAGAAGTTTAGGATATAGGAAAGAATGCCATATTATAATTTTGATGAAGAGACTAATACAAGGACTAACCAAGAGGATATTGAGTTATTTTATGAAACTGAGACAGTAAAAGTATAGTATGTAGTAGTAAAGAATGATTGGAATATGATCATTTGGATGGAACAAGTGTTGAAAGATATTGGAATTTAGTTTATAGAGCCTATTATCATACATTGTGATAACACAAGTACAAGAGTATGTCTAAGAATCTTGTTTTACATTCAAAGACAAAGAATATATCAATAAGAGAGAAACTTGTAGAGAAGGATATTATACTAGAGTATGTAAGTACAAATGACCAAATAGAAGACATATTTACAAAGCCTTTTCCAAAGGATAATTTTGAGTACTTGAGAGGTATGCTTGGAGTTATATCCTTGCCTTCTTTTGAGTAGTTGATATAGAGATTGCATCATTCTAGTGGTAGCAGATTAGCATTCTAGACTGGATACTTGATGCTTCCTCTATGGGGGAGTATCTATGTTTAAGTTAAGTCATGAAGGACTCTTGGTAACCAGTACTTAACATTGTCTCTGGATACTTGCACTTATGTATTTGTACTATCATAATGATGTCTTTTCCATTGATGTCAATGGAGGAGAAATAACACATGAAAAACATATTTTCCATATGTTTGGGAAAGATATATATGTTTGAGGGAGAGTAGTAGATATCTTATGAGGAGAGTAATACATGATATATCTATATATATATATATATATATATATATATATATATATATATATATATATATATATATATATATATATATGTCAATGGGAAAGATTATATTCTTGTGAGAGGAAGATTTTATTGATAAAGAGGATTTAAAAATTTGGTTACAATATAGTGGACATTCATGGACACCATGAATTGGGGAGAAAATGCAGCAAACATATTTGGTATTCATGAAAGTTAGATGGTTTTCATCTATGTTGCCATCAATGTCAAAGGGATAGATTGTTATCATGAAAGTTAATGATATTCCTATGGGGGAGTATCCTAGACTTCTTGGAGAGTTTTTAAAGTGATCATATGTTGCATTCATGGTAGTATTTTTAACATACATGTCATTCTATAAGATTGATAGAGAAGCAAATAGAGATTGAGATCATGTAGTTCAAGGATTGAAGATGAAGCTATGCACAGTTAGAGATGTCTTATACAGAGTGTCATGATGATTTGATTAAGTACACATATAGAAATATGAAGACAATGGACAGTTATTTCACATTTATTGAAGATAGTGATTAGATAGAATCCATGTGCAGAAGTTACTAATGTTTTGATTTTATCTCCTACTAGAGATGGAATTTGGTTAAGAGAGGTTCAACAAAGGTATAAGACAAGTTGAAGATGATGTGGTAAATTTAAAAAAGTTTGAGGTTACATGTGCAAATAATTATGGAGACTGTGAGTTGATAGCTTGGTTGTGATTGTGAAAAGATGCAATATTGTAATGTAACATGTAAATTTAATATCTAAAGATGGACTAATATTATTATTGTAAACTAAGAAAGCCCCAAGGTTGACTCAATAACTTATTCTAGGACTTTTTTATAAAGGAAATTTTATTTCCTTGTGGTAGTCTTTGATTTAAGTAATGAGATTGGATAATGTGAGTATGTGAACTTATATGTGAGATCCATTGAACTTGATATTGAATATCTTTTGATTAGAGAAGTGTTTGGTATAGTTAAGGTAGTATGAGATGATAAAGAGACTTTATTTAGAAAACAATGTTGTTGTGAATAGTTGGTTATTGGTATGATTTTGAAAAGGATAGTACTAAGGCTATGTGTATAGTGAGTTCAGTGGTCTTTCCCCCGAAGTTGTTTGGACAATGGGTCCTTCTACCTCCCACAACTCCTAACAGGGTTGGCAGAACTCCTAACAGGGTTGGAATCTCCTAATAGGGATTCAAAGTCTCCTAATAGGGACTAATATGTACTATATGTAGTATGTTGGCAATATGGTTCAGTAAGAAAAATTTATATAGTAATGGAGTTTCCAATTATGGAAACATATATCTTATGTCAAAAAGAAAAAATATACATATAAAGGTTTCACAGTTAGACATGGAAAATTGTCTAAGTATCAAATGGCTTTATTGCCAGTATAGAATTAGTTTTGGTACATGCAGTCTATATAGAAATTTTGGGCGCATGCACACTCTGATATAGATAGAATAGTGTTTCATGATGACATGTGCAAGAGCGTAGTATGGTACAAATGGCACGACATCAAATATAATAGTTTTGTTAGTAAGACAATGTATGGGACAAAATAGGGCATAATAGAAAAGAATGTATTATAGGTTAAGGAATTATTTTGGATACAAAATAATTACTTTATTAATTAGGGAAGGCATCCTAGATGTTAACCCTAAGAGAGAAAAAGTTTATTTTATATTTTTCTAAGTGTATAAAGCAATAAAGGACGATTGGATAGAGTTTTGTAAAGGTAGAAAGGAAAGATCGTAAAATGTGAAGTTGTAAAATAAATTTATTGAAAATGATATGTGAACTTATGCAAGGACTGTATATGTGTTAGGAAAAATTTATGTGATATGAAATTTGATGTATGATCAAAGGTGTATGAAAAGCAACAAAGGAAAGATCAAATGTTGGAGATATCAACATTGTGAAAGAGGTTTTTGTATCTACTTTTTTTGTATTGAATAACTATATTGTATATTGCATGTGAGGGTAGTTGACTCATCTTGCATACATTGTAATTGTAATAACAACTCCTAACAGAGTTCAAGAAACTCCTAATAGGGTTGAGGCTTTTAGCAAGGCCTAGTCCTCTAACAAGGACCAAGACACTATACGTATTGAATAGACTCCTAATAGGGTCAACATTTTAACTAGATACTTTTGTTTAGTGGATCCTTTGTGGGTACCATCCCCACTAGAGTTTCCCTAGTTACCAAAATATGGTGTTATGAGTTCTCTTTGTGTATAGTTATCTTTATTTTCTAGCATTACCAATTTACTTTCTTGTGCATGTTATAAGGTAATTAATAATATCCAATTTTGGGCTAAAGTGTATATAATACTGATTCACCACCCCCCACCCCCCCCCCCCCAGTATTATGTATTTATAACAATTTCATTGACTTCTAATAGGATCCATCCTCTTACAAGGATTTTATATACTAGTACATCATTTTGTGGGTACCCTCCCCACTAGGGTTTTCTCTCTGGTCAAGGGTTTCCCTAGTTAAAAAATCCAGTGTTATTATGTATGGTAATATTTCTATGGTTGCATCTATTGTTAACATGTTTTGGATTTAATAAGGATATTGAGAGTTGTTTTAATCAGATAACAGATTCACCCCCCTCCCTTCTCAACTATCTTGGTGCACTTTACTTTCTAGCATATCCTTATAGATCTTATTGCATACTTATAACTTATTAATTCATCAAAAGTGACAAACCATTGTAGCCCTAACAAGGCACCATCTTACTATAGTAGTGATGGATTTATGGGTACCACCCCCACTATAGGTTTCCCTCTAATTAAGGGTTTTTATGATACCAAATGAATGTGTTATGTGTTATGTTTCATGAACTTATTTGTATTAGTTGGTGAATGTCGAATTAGTTATGTTATTTTCATTTTAAAAGTATCGCGATAAAATATTAGTGATTACTATGTTGCAAAAGGGAAAAGGAAAAGTTCTAAAAAAAATTAAAGGTAAATTTTTTTAGGATACTTATTCACCCATCCACCCACCACCCCCCCCCCGCCCCCCCTCCCCTTCCCAGCATCCTATCTCTCCTAATTGTTCCAACAGTCTATGTTTTTCATTCTACAAAATATTATTGTATGGTCCAAATTATTGCAAATCTAACATGTTATAGCTATGTTTCTATAGCTAGGTCCGAATTTATTAGTCTTTAGTCTACAATCACTAGCAATATGCCCAAAATTGTTTCACTTATGACACATATCTCCATTTCTTATGACATTTGTTCCTATCAATGGTTTACTACTTGTGGGGTTAGTACTCTCATACATTATATTATCATTATTATATATAATATTCCTACATTCATTATTTTTATGTCCATAAGAAAAGATGTTATAGAAATGACTAAAAAGGGTTTAGTATACTTACCTATTGAGTCCTTCATGTGTTCAAATTGATTACATGCAAAGCATCTTCCATTGAATTGTCTCTTTACTTCTTCAAGTTGTTCAAGTTGATTAGGTACTTCTTTATATTCTTATTGTTTAGGTTGTTGGATCACTAGATATTATTCCTTAGTACCTTCAAATCTTTTAAATTATTCTCCTTCAACATATGAAATTCTTGTTTTGTCTCCAATGGGTCTTTGTACCATAATTTTTTTCGTCAAGTTTCTCAATGCTTGAATATAAATTCTCAAGATGTATCTTTGCATGTGTAAGCTCTCCTTTTATAATTGTGTTGTACTTATCAAGTTTTGTATAATATAACTTTGTAGTCTCAAGTTTAGATATCACCTTGGTAAGTTTGGATTAAAGATATGCATTCTCAGATCTCAAATCTAATTGACTTTTCTTTTCATCTTCCATCATGCTCATGTTTTAGAATCTCATTTTATTTTGTAATTCTTGAAATTGCTTTAGTGTCCTTTATTTGATCATGTGACTCTTTATTTTTCAATTTAGATGATCTAATCTTCTCTTGTAATTTCTAAATAAAGTCATGTGCATCTATAAGTTTGATTTTCAATTTATTTATATACTTTGTAACTATACAAAGTTCCTCAAGAGATTCCTCAACATTATTTTAAAATTGAACCATATCCATAGATATCTTACTTGAGATGCTAAGCCCCCTCTATATAATTGTTCTATAATACCAAGTGTTAGAAATAAGGAATATTGAGAGGCGGGTGAATCAATTTTCTATACACTTTTTTCCCAATTGATATTATTAACAATCTTTAAACTTGCATATATAATCAAACTAAAAACTAAACATAACCATAAGACAAAGAAACTCATTACATCATTTGTTAATGAAGGAAAGTCTCGACAAGGGAAAACCCCAGTGGGGATGGTACCCACAAAATGATCCACTAATCAAAAGTGTCGTGTGAAAGATGTTGACCCTATTAGGAGTCTATTACATCTATACATTGTATCTATCCTTATTAGAGTACTAGGTCTTTGTTAGAAGCCTCAACCCTATTAAGAGTTGTTAAACAATATAAAATATGCAAGATGAGATGACTACTGAAACAAGCAAATACAACTTTACAATGTTATCAATAGAGATGGATACAAAAACCTTTATATAGTATTGATATCTTCAATATTTCATCTGTATTTTGGTTCCTTCTTCAAAACTGATCATACAACCATACTCCTCTATACTAGCATCAAATTCACATCTATATTGATCAAAGAAAGTGTTCATTCAAACATTATATCATTACAATACAATTTCATAATTTGCTAAACCAGCATGTTCTTCCTTTATACCGAAATTTTTGTTATGTTAGCCTTGTTGCTTGATACTTTTCTAATTTTTTTGTATTATCTTTTTTCACATGCGAGTTAACATCTAGGATGTCATCCCAAAATTTTCAAGTAATTCCTTAACCAAAAGATCTTCATTCTACCTTTAACTATGTTTATCTTTTCGATCTATACCTAGAAAAGTTGCAATCACTCCTTTTGTACATATCCAATCTTTAAGGTCTTTTACCCACACATCATACACACCATGTCCTTCCTTTCTATAAGTGTGAATAAGCCCAAGTGCCTCTAGTCAATTGTGCTAAACAAAATAGGTTGATTGTACACTATTTTGTTGATATGTACTTAGATAATTCTCTAAATAATTATGATTTAAAATTATCCTTTCATTTTTTTTCTCAAAATAAGCTATTTGTTTCTACAAATGAAAACCCTAATATATATCTTTATCCAAATTGCCAATAGATTTGAGTGGGATAATTTTAGGGTTTTGACACCTAAATTGGATGAGCAGATTTAAGGACACTTGAACTTCATTTTGAAGAGGTTGGTGCTAATTTTATGATTAGAGATTTGTGGGACATAGACAAAATAGAAAGAACTAAGAACTAATATCAAATCGGTGCTCATCCATGAGAAATAAGTATTGAAAAGATGTCATTCATTGGAAAATTTAGGCTAAAGGAAGGAGATTACATAATCTTCATGGAGTATCACAGTGGACTATAAGGCAAGTTTTTTCACATAGTTTTATCTAATCTTTAGTTTTCTTTGTTAACATTGAAACTATTGTAAGCCTTTAACAAGGAAGACTTATAATAAGTCTTTGAAAAATGCTCACATGGTATCTCTTAAAAAGGGATCAAAATCCTCTAACAATGTAACCTAAATAGGATGTTGAAATCTTAACAGATTATGTCCATTCCTAATTAGATGAGTTCTCAAAAGGAACATATATAAGCCTTTAATAGGAACCCTTTACTTGCAAGGAAATGCTAGTGGGTTTATTATTCCCATTGTGGTTTTCACCCTCAAACTATGGGTTTCCACATAAAATTATATGTATCCTCCACATATGCTTCTCTATGTGATCTTGCATGGTTTTAGTGTATTAAACTTGTTATTGTTAGTATCAAGGAGTGAACAAGGTTGTTCTCAAAATGGGTAGAGTGAGTGGTACTAATTCACCCCCCTGAGTACCAATTAGGAAAAATAATTGGTATCAAAGCACATACCCTAGAATTAACAAACCTTACAACTTAAGGAAAGATCAAATTATAGCCACTAGACTTCAGAGATAGCTTGATGATGCCTTAGATAGTATTCAAGAGTTAAAAGACAAGTTGAGAGAATCCCAAGTAAAAACAAAGAAACTGGTGAAGAAGATAGGTGAAAGCCGAGTACTAATAAAGAAAATTGAAGAGAAAAGTGGTTATGAATAATAAGAGGATGCAATCTCAAAAATCATGGCTAAGCATGGAAAGTTAACAAGAACTATTAGGACAATTAAAAAGGAATAACAACATTTAGCAGTAAGAATGAGTGAAGCACAGGATGAGAAAGGAATGGCATCCTTGCAAGAGACAAAGATTATGAAGAACTAAAAATAGCTCAAGAAGAGAAGTAATATGCTAAAGATTTACTCAAAGAAAAAGAAGAAGAAATATCCATGATGGAAGAATAACATTGATATAGAAAACAAGAAAATGACGTCTTACAAGAACACTTTCATGAAAAAACTATAGTTAGAGGTCCTGAATGAAGAATGGAAATAGGTGGAAAAGTAAATACATCAACTAATGGATGAGTTGAAGAACATAAAAGAGGGGGAAAGAGATTGATAAAATCCAATGAAAGCAAAAGGAAACTAGAAGAGAAACATAAATCTCAAGGGTAAATCTCAAGCTCAACTGGTCTAGGATTTGAAGGAATCAACACAATAGAGAAAGGAGATATTTTAGGAATAAAAGACTCAAACACAATAAATAATAATAAGACACCAAAGAAATATAGTTCATTCAACAAGCCTACTTTTTATTATTGTGGTAAAGTTGAATACATGTCAAAATTTTGTTGGCATGGGAAAATAGTACCAAGTATTCAACATACCTATAGAGGTTACTATAATCTTTATCATCATGACAATGAAAAAGGAACAAGAACATTTAGTGGTAAGAATGAGTGAAGCACGGGATGAGAAAGGAATGACATCCTTGCAAGAGACCAAGCCTATGAAGAACTGAAAATAGCTCAAGAAGTGAAGCAACAAGTTGAAGATTTAGTGAAAGAAAAAGAAGAAGAAATATCCATGATGAAAGAAGAACATTGAAATATCAAGAAAGAAAATGATGTCTTACAAGAACACTGTCATGAAAAAAATGAATACTTAGAAGTTTTGAATGAAGAAGGGAAGCGAGTGGAAAAGTACATTCATCAACTGATGGATGAGTCAAAAAACATCATAGAGGAAAAAAAGGAGTAATAAAATCCAATGAAAGCACCAGGAAATTGGAAGAGAAACTTATATCTCAAGAAAAATTACAAGCTCAAGTAGCTTAGGATTCAAAGGAATCAACACAACAAAGAAAGGAGAGATTTTAGGAATAAAAGACTAAAACAAAATAAATAATAAGAAGACACCAAAGAAAAATATTCATTAAAAAACCTACTTTTTATTATTGTGGTAAAGTATAATGCATGTCAAAAAAAATTTGGTACAAGCAAACAATACCCAATATTCAACATACCTATAGAGGCTACTACAATATTTGTCATCGGTGTGGACATCATGCACATGAGTGAATAGATCTTGTAAATGAGGCAAGAGTGGAAGGTTACTATCACCATTGTAATAGGTATGGTCATAAATCCAAGGACTGTGGATACAAATATCAAATGAAACTGACATCTCCAAGGATGGGGAGAAAAAATAAAATATCAAGTGTGTATGATAGGTTCTCTCTACCTATAGAAATTATGGTCACTATGCATCCCACTAAAATATAATGATGGGCTATAGCAACAATATTGGACCATGGAAAAATATAGTCATGTCATGCTACATATGTCATAAGATTGGTCAAATTGCCAAAAATTGTTGGACCAATAACATAATATCGAGAAAGGAAAAGAAAAAATCATTTCTATTACAAAAGTCAGCAAGGAATTTGTGAAGGTTTGGACCTAGATGAAAGAGGAAGGAGCTGAGATCAAACCTAGAGAGGTTGTGAACTCAGTGGTGAATGGTGAGACTTCCCAATCAGGTTAAACTTGAAAGTCTTAAAGGGTTGCATGAGAAACTTAAGTCTTGTATCGATCCTCACATGCAAACTAGTAGGTTATGAAGAGTGGTGTCTTGGAATAATGAGAGATGGTCATGCTTTTCTTGTGAAGACAAGAAAAGAATAACACTAAAATTTGATCATTGGATGTGTGGCCAGAAAGCATTTTTTGAAAAGAGGTAGAGATAGGTAAGAGTTGTCGTTACAATTAAAATCTCAACATTACTTAGACAAGAAAATAATAACACTAAAACTTTACCACTAGGTGTGTGGTCAAAAAGCATTTGTTGCATAGAGGAAGAGGTAGGTAAGAGTTGTGGTTGCCATTAAAATCTCAATGTTACTTTTTATGCTGGATCTATATATAGGCACATTGAATAGTAAATATTACTTTGCAAATCTGAGAACTTAAGAGCTTTTCATATTTTCAAAGCCATAGCTATCAAAAGTGTGATTTTCATGCAAATCTGAGCAAGAGAGTGACAAGAAACATTAGAACCAAATTATACCTTGGTATAAGGATTTTGACCCGTTGACAGAATCTTTTAATAAGACCCCTCTATGGGTTAGATTTTCAAATCTCTCCCTTCACCTTTGGGTAGATTTTGTCCTGGAGGTGGTGGGGGAAGCCCTTAGAGACTTCTTGATAGTTGATACAGCTTCATCCAATGTGTTTTGGATGATGTATGCTCACATTTTGGTTGAGATCGACATTTCCAAGGGACTCCCAAAAATGATTAAGTTGGCCTCTCCTCTTGGATCTTGGATTCAACATCTTGATTATGAGGGTTTCCCCTTTCACTGCAGGAAATGCCACAAGACAAGCCACCTTGCTGCCAGTTGCTCCTCTAATAAATCTAGACCAAAAAAGTCCACTTCTTGGTGGAAGAGGGTCTCAGATGATCACTACACGGTCTAGAAGGTCCCTTCTATAGGGGATGGTGACTCTTCTCAGGATACTTTGGTGGAGGATTTGATTTTTGTCTCTGATAGCCTGTTTATTGCCCCAACAGTGGTGACCTCATCTGTTCACCCTCTTTCAAATTCTGTTACTGGTGATTCGACGATGGCTCCTCCTGTGACTCCTTCTTAGGCTACTGTTGGTCCGTCTCTGGATATTGCTATCCCTATTATTGGCAATTTGATGGTGGCTCCTCTTATGGCTCCTTCTCAGGTTGTTGCTAGTCTGTATCTGGATACTGTTGTCCCTTCTTCTGCTGAGGTTTTTTTCCCCAACTTCGGAGGTTTTGGGGGTTGGTTGTAGTGTTGCTAACTTTGTGTGGTAGAAGGCTACTAGTTTGGTGGAGGATGGATGGACCACAGTAAAAGGAAAAAAGGTCAAGCCCTCCACTCCCTCTTTTGATATGGCATTACATTCTCAAAAGATGGGACCAAAAGGGAAAGCCTGATGCGGCTATCCTATTTTTGGCTCTCCTAGCTTTTTTGTCCTATAGTTCTTTGAAGTCTAACAAGGGTAGAGATTTATTGTCTTTTCCCCATTTCACCTTGGGTTGTTGTTTTCTTTGGTTTGGGCTTCAATGAATATCTTGTAATTTTTAAAGGGTTTTAGGCACCCTTCAAAACTTGTTTTCGTTAATCAAAAACATTAGAACCAAATAAGTGTAGTCAAGTGTGTAAAAGGAATCATATCAATGTATTGATTCGCCAATGGCAGAGGAACAATATTCCAAAGTATATGATGTTGAACTAGTATATGGAAAAGAGAATGATATGCCAGTCTATGAACCAATATTTAAGAGTGTAGATGATAAAGGTGTGATGGAATCCCTATCCTGACTCTAAGGCAATCTATTAATAGTTGAATATGTAAGCGAATAACTAAAGGAAAAGACAATCGAGTTGGGGGACAGGGAAATCCATTTGAAGTATGAGGAGTTTTTTCCTGACACAATAAAACTAGGTTTTGAAGATTTGGAAGAAATAAACCTAGCTCATGAAGTGGACATCGCAAATTATTTCAAGGATGAGTGGGTCAGGTTTGATCTCAGAAGGGTACATAGTGAGTACATGTGACTTAAAAACTCTACAACATCACAATGTAGGCGATTGAAAGGGTCATAGGGTTTAGCAAAACCAAAACATATTTGACTATCAAGAAATAGAATCCAATTGAAGTGGAAAAATTGATTGGATATCATCATAATAATAGGATGTGTTCATTGAAAGACATCACAAATAAAAAGGTTGAATTTGCAACAATGGTGATTTCTCACTAGATGTATCAATTGAGATGGTTCAACGACATGCAAAGTGGAGTGATGTATGGGGTGCACCAAATAATCACTAAAAAAACCTCACTTAACCTAAGTGGGTTGTTATATATACAGATGATGGAGGATCTAAAAAATATTAAGAGGGAGAGTAGTGCACACATTCAAATATGGTGACATATTAGTTTGTATATTCTTTTATTTCAAAGTGGAATTTCTTGGATTTGTAAAATTTTAGTGGAAGTAAAAGAATGGCATTGCATCAAAAAACACTAATATGTATAGTAGGTTGGTCAATGATACCCTTGATCAACTTGAAACATATTTCAAAAAAAATTGTAAGAGATGCATAGAAGGAGGATACCCTTAAACTTGATTATGGCTTACAAAAGATAAATTTATTTCTTGGAAAGCATAGGCATGTGTATATTACAAATAGTTCAAACACAAGCTCATTGGTTGACCAAATTGTGTTATTAAGTTGATGAAGAATTTAAAAAGAAGCATACTAATCAGCTACTAACAATGCTAATTACCTAGAAATAACAAAGGTTTGGCATATCTGAGAAGAAAATAAAGGAGCTAAATGAGCAACAAGAAGTAATTGCAGAGGAGAAGAGGTAGAAGAAAAAGAAGAGCATAAGTCAAACAATGAAACAAATCAAAGAAGACATATTGGAAGAAGGCGATGAAACTCATAGAGGATATTCCTCACCTAAGCTAGAACTGGAGAAGAAAGCCACCAAGAAGAACATCCCCGCTACTGTAAAATATCCAATGGTAGAAATGTACAAGACGAAAACCTCATAGAAGGACAAGAAGAAACCTCCAACTTCACTGAAGGAAGAAGAATTTGAAGAGGAAATAGAGATAGAGAGTCTCAAATCACCGAAATATGGTAAGAAACTTAAATTTAAGAATATTATTGATGATATGGACAATAATGACAATTATAATACATTGAAAATTAGTTTTTTTAAGTTCATCAAAGAAAATAAGAATAAAATTGTAAATGATGCATTAGTAAGTTTAAGAGTGTTCAATAGAACACCAGAGTCCATCGAAACACTGGTGCCCAGTGAAGTTTATGCAATGATAGGAGAAATATGGTCAAAACGAATACTTGAGTGAAAGAATATGCTAGATGATGCTTTAGCCAAAATAAGAACTGACTTGGATGATGATGAGAGAGACACATTATTGAACTCATGCAAAAAGGATTTTTACATGTTTGTTAATGTAGCACTAATAACAATAGGTATAAAGAAAGAAGCACTTTAAAATGCAAAGAAGTTTTTGGTCAAAAGTTTACACTAAATAGGGAAAAATCTTGATGATGAAGAATGATGAAAAATAACTAACATAGGAGAAGCCAAAGGAGAAAAAATCAGAAAAGGAAACAAAACCAAAGGGTCCACGAAAGTAGTCAGTAGAATAGGTTGCTACACAAAATAAGAAAAGGACTTAAATGAGTCAAGATTTGAACATGGAACCCAAGGAGAGTGGAGAAGTTCAGTGGGCACAATCCAAAACAACACAACTAGAGATGAAATAACAACAAAAATATGGCATACATGCTGATGAAATTCATCCAGAGATTATTGATGTCTTGATGATGGACTTAAGTTCAAAGGATGTAGAAAAGAAGAAAGGTCAAATTGTGACCATTATTTCACATAAAGTACATAGAGATAAAAAGGAAGGAGAAAAGACAAAAGAAAATGGTCAAAAGATGGATGTTGTAGATGAAGAACAAAAAATTGAATGTAATGGATACACCAAAAGATACAATGGGACAGGCCACCAAAGAAGAAGAAGAAATACAAAATAAAGAAATTGTCTAGCAAGAGACATGAAAGGGAGAGCACATTGGTCAAGTCCGGGGACATAGTTTAGTAGGAATCCCGATTCAAGAAAGAATATGATTTGATAAGTCAAGTCAACAGAAAATCAATCATATCTATGAAAAGGCTAAGAAGATAAAATAGGTCTTTGAATAAATGGTTCTAATGAAAAACTTGTCAAAATAAATAAGTCTTGTTGAAGACATGAAAGGGGAACTAACATCATTGAAATATGAAATGTTAGATGCATTAAAAGATATAATCCATGTATTCAAAATTCATGCACGTCACACACCTTAACTAGGGATCATGAAAAGATAAGAGAGAAAGCTCAATAGGATCTTGATGAATCCAATCAATCTTACAATCCATTAATAGCATTAGCCTCATAGAGAACAACAAATATTTAGTGTACCATGTATTTGGTACATCAATTAAGAGAATAAGAAGAAAAGAAAGTTTTCCAATTGATGGAACTTCAATGTTTCTTATATCCACTAGTAGGGATCATTAGTAAACATCTAACAGATGCAAAAGCTCAATTAGCCAAGCCATTGATAAAGAAAAAAAGGAGCAATTGATCAAAAATTGGTGAAGCTCAAGAGTGCAATACTCACTTTTACTCACCTGAAGGAGTCATGGGAGACACAATTAAACACAGAAAGAGATTGATACAAGCAAATATTTGAGAATTTATAAGCCACTACAACCCCCATACACTTTGTTAGGATGATGTACCCAAGGGGGAGAGAATTTATGTAAAATATGGAGCTTAATCCTTATATACCCTTTTTTCCTTGATGCCAAAAAGGGGGAGAATACAAAGAATAAGTACAAGGGGGGGAATATGGAAATGCAAGGGGGAGAATACAGAAAATACAATAAAAAAAAGTTGAATAATAAAGGTGGGGGGGAGGGGGGAGTAATGTAATGAAGAATAATGTAACAAGAGAAAGGGGTAGAACCATAAGAGAAAGGAAAATTGAATTGTGAAAGATAAAATTGTTAGTATAAATAATTATTATTTATGCTTTACTTAAGTTTACTTAGATAAATGCATTATTTTATTATTTATTAGGTTAGACACCTAGGAGTTTCTGTACTCATATGAGTTGTCTTATTGACAACACAAGAGTAAGAAACTCCAATTTAGCACATGGTGTCTACAACACTGGAGTTTGCATAAACAATTGAGTCGTCATGGAGACAACATAGTTGTTTGCACTATTATTTTAACACATGGTGTCTATAACATAATTGTATATACTACACCCTTGTAGGCTTATCCTCTCATCATCGCACTAACTCCTATGCTTAATGTAGGATAACTCACACCTAGTGGACATGTGTCTGGTTGTAAGACTTATCATGTTGCTAACTCCTAGGAATTCTAGATTCATCATAGAGGCCTTTATATACAAGCATATCATATTGTTATTTTGATCATACTCTGTTGGTATTTTATGCTAGTTATTGTGCTTGTTGGTTTTGTGTGAATTTTTTCCTAAGGTAAATTCTTACATGGTATCAAAGCCATAGAGGCGTCATTCCATAGCCACTGGAGACTGATCTTGCTTCACCTCTCTGAGGACACCTTGACTCAGATCCAGAGAATCCATAGATATTGGGAGTGTCTAGAGCCAAAGCGAACCTCACCATTTCATTCAGAGCGTCAACTCGGTGAAAATCAACTATAAATTTGCCTATATTGGGCCACAGCCGATTTTGAGGCAAAAAGAAATTTGCAAACCGACACCCAAAGGCCTGATTTGCTAGTACAATATGATCTTTTTCAGATCTGCTTAATTATTTTTTCGGATCTATTAATTTTTTTCTCAGCATTCTCGAATTTCTATTTTCACAAAATATTTTTAGCCTCACAGGCTTGCAGAGAATTTTTTTTTGCAGGAACCGGGTGGTGAAACCCTGGCCCCCGCAAGGAATATTCGTAGGGAATATTCCTTTTTCCTATTGGCATATTACATTTAATCCAAGTAATACAACCGGTAGACACTCAACCAGTAGCTAAACAAATCACGCTAGTGGTTCATTCTGCACAACACCTGCGGCCTTCACTCACAAAACCCAGCGGCTTTGGTTTACATTAGCCCCACGGACTATTTCTTTTATTCACTATAGTAGGGGTCACACGGCGAATGTGGGACAAAACATATCCCACCACCAACCGTTAACAGTTGATGCTGGTAAATCATTTTAGCACCGGTCGTGATAACAGTTGGCGTCGATTAATTTATCCTCGTCGGCCAATTCTGAACCTCCCACCGGTGATCATTTTTGGCCAACACTGCAAACTCCTCACCATGAACACTCATCCAACTATGCAAGACAGTCTGCCACACGGCATTTGGAGGAAACACCACATGGCCAGTGCTGCACTATGTGGCACAATGGTTAGTCGGTCCCGCCCAACCACATGTCAGACAAACTATACAAAGGACATGGTAGATTCGCCACATCAACCACCTGTCAGCAGCCATACATTGCCATGTAAACGACCTCCACATCAGCACCCCCTACAGCCCTACCATGTCAGCATACAAATTAGTAAACATGTCAGACCGTTCCGTATGGTGTTGACATCATTGTGACATCATCATGATGTCATCTGTCACGTCAGTCAGTGGGGCCCATTTTTTGTTTATGTCAGTGATTCACTATGTTAAATTTGATGGTCATTTGACCATCATCCAGACGAAAATTTGAGTTGTTGTGACGGTTGTTTGGACATCAAATTTAACCTTGTGTTTGACCCCTCTCCAGATTCATTTTTGATTTGACAATTCGAATTTAGGAGGCCATATCTCAGTCATCCAAGCTCCAACTCAAGTGCAATTTTTTTTAAATTTTGGGTAGAATTTCCTTAACTTTTCAGTGGTTTGTTCTTTTCTAGTTTTGGTGCATAGATTTGTCAAAAATTCAATTTTTGGTGATTGTACCTATCCAATCCTACATTTTGTAACATCAATTACTTCGTACGGGCTCATCTGGACTCCAAATCAGGTTTCAATTTTTTTGAAGTGTTAATTTTTTGTCTACTTTCTAGATCTACAATTAGATTATAGGCTTGTGTGGACATAAATATCACTTTCAGAATTAGGTCCTTTCTTTGCATTGTATTGCTTCAAAATTATTGTACATTGCTTAGTTTCAGATTTGGACCCCAAAAGGAGGTTGTAAATAGTAAATCAGAAGACCACAAAGGCCAAAATTGGGAAGTGGCTATTGTAATTGCACTAAGTATAAAGTGCCAAAATCTTTCTTTTTTTTTTTGGGGGGGGGGGGGGGGGGGGGTGGGGGGGGTGGTGGCGTGTTTCTTGATTGAGTGAAAAGGGGGGGGTGGCTCTTGTTGTTGTATTCCTTTTTTTTTTTTGTTATCTTTCATTTCTTACATCATGGAAAATCTTAAGTTTCCAAAATTAACACCACATAACTATGCTACATGGTCTATTAAAATGTGGTGTCAATTAATGCATAATGAAGTTTCTCAATATGTAGATGGTACCCTTCCTAAGCCAACAGGTGATCAAGTATCTAAAAGTGATATTAATGTTACTGCTTAGGAAATTGCAGATAGGAAAGCCCTAGTGATATTATGAAGGGGGTTGAAGACAAGATCTTCTATTAGATCTAGAAGTATAAGACATCCAAGGAAGCTTGGGATGCCCTCAAAAACCTATATGGTAAAGTTATTGAGGAAGATGTTTATAAAATTGAAGATCGGCTTGTCTCCCTAGATCCTAAGACATTTGATTCTATACAAGATTTCATCATTTAGTTGAATGAATTAAGAACAAAGCTTGATGATTGTGGTAGTCCTATTAAAGATGATAGGTTAATCTATCTCATTCATAATAAGTTGTTATCTGAGTACTCCACATTTGTTTCTTCTTACAACACCACTAAGACTACATTAGGGGCTGCCTAGTAGAAAGTCACTTTTGATGGTTATGCTCAACTGTTGGACGATGAAGAAAAGAAGTTGTAATCAATGGGAATTCTCAAGTTGTCTAAGTCTAAAGCATTGGTGGCTAATAATGAGGGTTCTCTAAATTCAGCTACTCAAACTTCAAATAAAGGAAAGGGCAAAAAGAAGAAGTGGAAGAATACCAAACAAGAGGATACAAAAAAGACAACACAACCATCAAATCAATAAGGAAAGTCTTCCTTGAATACAAACAAGAAGGGGGACACTAATAAGGAGAATAAAAAATGTTCTTATTGTAAAAAGATGGGTCATGAAGAACATTAGTGTTACCACAAATAGATTGATGAGTTGAAGAACATCATGAAGAAACACAATGTTCCACTACCTAATGCTTATAAGGAGAAAGGATCCTCATCCTCATATTCTAAGGGCAAAGGGCATGCTTTACTCACAAACATTGTTAGTTAGGGAGATTGGATCATTGATTCAAGTGCCACACATCATATGGGTGCATCAAAGCGAGATTTTTCTTCCATGACACATTTAGAGGTACCGCACATCTTTGTAGGTGTGATACTAAGGTGAAAGTTGAAGGTAAAGGTGAAGTGGAGATGAACAATAGAACATTCAAGGATGTTCTATATGCTACTAACCTTACCTCTAATCTTCTTTCAATCTACCAAATGACTCACTATGGAGGTGGTAATAAAGTGGACTTTCTTCCAGATTCAACGGTAGTGAAAAGCATTAAGGATGACTCGATGATTGCAATTGACAAAGCCAATCAAGTTTCAAGGCTTTACACTATCTCCTCCTTTGTGCCAAAATCAAATACACAAACCTTGTTATTACATTCAAATGCAAAAAGTAAATTGTGGCATGAGAGATTTGGACATCTCAATGACAGATATCTTTAGCAGCTTAGTAGCAAGAAAATGGTCAATGGTCTACCTCAAATTCAGTTTTCAAAAGGTGTTTGTTCAAGTTGCTCACTTGGAAAACATCCAGAAAAATTGTATGAAAAGGGGAAGTCTTGGAGAGCACAATGTGTTCTTGAATTGGTACATAGTGATGTGGTGTGACCATTTCTAGTGCCATCATTTGACAAGTCCCGCTATGCATTCACCTTTATAGGTGACTAATCTCGCTTTACTTGGGTTTTCTGCATGGCTCATAAGAGTGAAGTGTATGAAAAAATTCTCAGCTTCAAGGCTCAAGTGGAATTCATCAAAGTTCTTCAAACAGATAATGGGTGGGAGTATCTGAATGCAAGACTAATAGAATTTTGAACTCAAGAGGGTATTGATCTTCAGCACTCGCTACCATATACACCACAGCAGTGTTGGTCTTACTTTTCGTATGATAGAAATCCTTTGTCCAAATGTAGAAAAGTCAGATTGTACCCATTAATGGATAATAGGGTTTCTAGATAAGTTCTCTGTTTGCAAGCCTTTGAAATTTTTTCTGAAAACTCTACGTTTCTTTCCATTCATAATTGTCCGGGCACAAAATGTTTGAATTTTCAAATCAGGCAAATATTCTGTTCCTTTTATATCTCCCGCGCCTCGAGCTACTTTTCCTCTCAGATTTCCCAACTGTTTGATCTAAATAGATCCACCATTGTCATTTCCTCACTATGAAAACATGGGCACTCTTTATGTATAGTGAGGTAGCGAGTGCCAGAACGTTATAAGATGGGACCGCAAAATGAAGACATGGCAGTTGAAGAATTGTTTTCTGGCCGATCATTCAGTCACGGACACCTGGCAAGTACTGTCAGAATAGGAAAAGGGACCCAATGGAAGCAATCAGAAGTCGGCATCGAAATGGTGATTTTTCCAATGTCTCGCTGCCTCGCTATCGAAAAATTTGGTCATCTCGCCATTAGCGAAGTAGCAAGGTGCCGAGAAATCAAAACATAATGGCCTCAAAAATTTATCGGTAACCATGATTTGTCTAGGTGGCATGTCCAGTAATAACTGTTGTTGTCAGAAGCAGTTGGTAGGAGAAATAACGATTTGATGGGTCCTTGTTTTTCACGGCACCGAGATCTATTAAAGTTGTTGGAGCTCACTACCTCGCTATCAGAAAATTCTAACATCTCGTCATTAGCGAAGTAGCGAGGCACCATAAAATCAACAGCCAGTGGGATCTCAAGTAACGTGGATAATGACTAGGACTAAAGTAAAGTCTTGTTGGGTGCCAACAGTGCAGAATCTCCTACGTCATCAATGCTCTAGACCCATGACCCAGAATCTCATATCAACGGCCATCGTCGTCTCGCCATGAAGAGTTGCTAGGTAGATACGTATAGCGAGGTAGCAAATGAGGGCCCACCACTGTCTTTCTAAGAAAGTACACTAACATATCATCTGCAAGATCAAGATCAGATTGATGGCTATCACTGCTTCGCTATGGCAAGGTGCTCATTCTTTATGTATAGCGAAGTAGCGACTTGCTGACATGTGTCCTCAGTCGCCAGTGGGTCCAGAAAGAAGCACCATCAAGGAAAGAGCTATGTACGTGGGCAATTTTCATTGGATCAATTAACCAACTTGTCAAGTGCAATGCCTAGTTATTTTTCTCCATATCCCGTGATCATAAGATTTTTAAAGATCGACGACACAGATTTAAATGCAGAATATGGTGCCACTCTGTGTATTAATTAGACAAGAAAGCTTCACATGTGAGGAAAAACAAAGTATAATACAAAAGATTTCATCAATTTCACCTTACGTGAGCAAAGATTTCGAGCTATTCCTGAGCAGAAGCAATTACTAAAAGAAATCGTGCTGAAGTTTGGCAAAATTTGTGAAGTAGTCTGTTCGCAAAAAGTTTGCAGAAATACAGAGGAAAACGAAGATAGAATTCAAGTAAGTAATACTACTATAATCTCTGTAGGTTTTTCAGTTCTGTAAAATATAATCCAAGATGCCTCCAAAGAAGGGATTTTCAGGTCAAGTAAACTATTTGGATAGAAATGTGCATGATGACTTGCTTGAGTTGCTGCATGAGTCTACTGTAGAGACAGTGCAAGTTAAGAGGTTGACCTCATTAAACCCTAGGTTGAGGATAGTTGATGGATTGTATGATAAGGGTAATTGGGTCCAAGATGCTCAAACCTCGCAAACTGGTTTGAATTTGTTCAAGAAATGGTTTGTAGAAAGAAAATTGTATGCCCCACATGCCAATATATGAAATTTTGACCTAGGAAAGCTAGTTGTTCCCAGCGTATTCATGGATTATGACCTCCTTGAGGCCGTAGCGAAGAATTATGATCAAGCCACTAGGGTAGTGAGAAGAATAGATGGTGAAATTCTAATCACCATCAGTCTATAAGAGATTAGGGAAGTTTTCCGCTTGGGATCTCTCACTAGGTATCATGTACCCATTGATTTGACAGAGTTAGAAAAAAAATATATGTCAAAGAAGGATGTAGTTAGACAAGGTGCACTAAAGGCCCACATTGGCAGAATTGGAACCCTACTAGCAATAACATCATCCTCTAAAGAACCTTTCAAGAAATCATGCTTCAATGCCAGGGCAGTAGATATATATAGGACCTTGTGCAGATTTTTTGGAGAGGGTGAAGAAGATTTTATCCCTGTGAGCTTCATGTATATGATTACTCAAATCTCCTCATTCGATGTGGAAATAATTTTTGATTTTGCTTCTTATATGGCTGATGAGATTCACAGTGGATTGGTGGGGATTGCAAAGGGTAAGGTTGAAAAGGTTTGGGGCCTATATTCCCTATTGATGCACATGTTTTTGTTTAAGGGGGCTACATACTTTGGTAAAGAAATGGTTCTAAAAAAAGAACAAGAGGGGGAAGCACTGCCAGTTCAATTATGGAGTGCAGACATGATTGGAGAGGCAAAAAATGCTAGTTTTGTTAGATTTGATAGGCACTTTGCCTCCAAACTAAGATGCCTCATATTAATTGACAATCCCAGAATTCCTAAGGCACTAATGCACCTTGTTAGGCCTATGGACAAACCCCATAGTCTGAAAGTTTCACATAATTGGGGAGATATCATCCCATATTCAGTTTCAACTGTCATCAGAGTTTATGGATTCAAAGGGACACCCCATGTACTACCTTACCAAGTGCCTTTAAAGGTAGGAGTGGCCGAATTTTTGTGGTAGTTGGGAGGAGTGGAAGAAGCCTTTTTGCACAAAAGGGGAACAGGATCAATTTTTCCCACTTGCACAGTAGCCCACCAGTTTATAATAACCAAGGAAGGGTGGGTCTTCCTCTACAAATTTTTGGATCAGTATAAATGGCAATATCTCACTCTTGCTTTTGTGATGCAGAAGATTTCTTTAACTCTGCTCTTAGGCATAGAATCAAGCTTCATCCAGTTTAGCATGAATTTTATTTCCCTGAAGATGTAATAAGGAATGAGTACTCTCTGCAGGAGCAAGAAACAAAGAAAGAAAAATGGAGAGTATATTCAAAAGTTTTGGATTTTATTAATTGTGTTGATAAAGATTACAACCCTCTCAATAATGTTGTGACTACTGCAGATAGAATAAATAAGCTTATGAGTACATTCCCCGAAATAATGGAGGTAATGAATGAGAAGAAGCAACATTTCATTGATTCTTTTCCAGATAAAGCCAGGGAAATAATGAGAAGATTGGGTTTCACTTCCAATGTAGGGGCAGGCCCATTAATTGTGCAAAGTAGGTCAAGATATACTGTCATTCAGGATCAAAGGTCCATTTTGAATAAAGGAAAATAGATAGTTGAATCTACCAGTGCTATTTTTGAGGAAAGGCCACCTGAATCTTCTTCTAAGAGAAGAAGGATAATAAGGGAAGAGGAATCACATGATGAAAGTTACTCACCTTCCCAAACCCCTATGAGAATTGGGGAGGAGCAGCTCACTGATGAGAAAATTGAACAAATTGGATCATAAGGGGGAGTTTTTGTTACCCAAGCAGAGATTGATGAAGGGAACCCCCAGGAGCCTCCTATGCCAAGTTTTCAGTTAACTGTAGCAAATTTCAGGGGAAGGGAATTAGACCCTGTTTTAGAACAAGCCAGTCATCAATTTTTGTTTGATGACAGTTTTGTAAAATCTAGGGCTTTCCATCAGTTTGCTTGGAGGGCAAACATGCACAATTTTGAGGAGAGATGTAAAAATATGAAAGCAGAACATCCAGAAATGGATGAAGCCTGCATCCAGGATCAAATCAAGGTACAAATGATACAAGAGTTCCAAAATATAACCCCTGAAGAGGGGAGACAGATGGTAAAGGCTGCAAATATTGTATTATTGCCCAATTGGGACATTGTTGATGCCTTGATTTTTAATTCTGTGTCAAATAATTTGGGATTGCAAGATCCAGATAAAAAGGAGTTCTTGGGAACTACATTCAGTAATGACCAAGCTGCTCTTGTTATGTGGTCATTAAGAAGAGGATCCAAGTCTACTCCATCACAGCCTAATGATTCAGGACTAACAGGGAGTATCATTGTAAGGAGAGTTGTTGATACTTCACATGTACAGGTAGCCCACATGAATGTGGATTATTCTCAATTTTCCTTGGCTACTGCAGAGAGGGAAGAAAAGGAAATTAGTGAGCTACAGAGCAAGTATGAAACAGTGGTGGATGCCTACAATAAAGAGGTGAAAAAGAGAATTGAGCTTAAGAACAAGCTATTGGGAAAATCCACTAGGCCAAGAATAACATACCCTCGCCCCCCAGTTGAACCCTTCAAATCCACCCCCCTCACAGAAATACCAGATACACCCCAAAAGCCACAGTATTACGCTACTGAGGATTTTAAAGAAGAATAAGGTAAACTGTGGGCCTTACATGTAGAATTGGAATCCAAATATGAAGATAAACTAAGAAAAGTTCTCACATATTTGGTGGACAAAGTTGAATGGCTGCTAATTTATGATCAGTTGGCCAGGGTGATCAGTATTTGGGAGGATTTGAAAGCCAATGATGAGGCTCTAAAGCCTATTGTGAATAAATGGGTAAGAAGGGAGAAAGCAATAACATTTTTGTGTTTCTCTGTTATAGATGATTCTTTTGATCAAATTGAAAAAACATTTGATATTATTTCTGATCTTGTTGATTTTGACAATAAAAGAATTCATTTGCAAAAAGTAATAGTAGGCTACTTGAACAAGTACAAGACCCAAAAATTCAGTTTGTTTCCTCGTGCCCTAGACAAAAGAAATAATTTGGAAAGCAAAGAGGAATGGGCAAAAGTACTTGATGATTTATTCTGTTTAAGAATGAATCAAGTCATAAATGAAACAGGGCATGCATGGTGGGCTACCACAACAGAAGAAATGGTGAAGGCCCAAATATTCTTTGATTCTTTAAAACAAGAATTCGTTGCCATTAATAATGAAGTTGAATATGTGCTGGAAAGACAGAGGGATATTTTGCAATTCAATTGGCTAGATGACACATTATTTGACAAGTGGATGGCAGACATGGCTCCTGGTGAACAGTTTGATGAAGATGAAACTAATAGTGATGAGGTACAAGGTGAGGAGATCCAAATCATTGACCCTATTACTACTCAGACCCAACAGGAAGAAGAAGACAACGATAATCTGTCACCTTCAGTTGTAGACCCAGGACCACAGGATGCCGATACAACTAAAGAAGGGGAAAAGGTAGAAGTTACTCCCACCATATAGGATAAAGACGGTGAAAGCCCATAGGTGGAGGTTGACGTGCCATCATCATAACAAACTTCATCGTTGGTTAATTTGGTTGTTGCATACGAGGAAGGATTAGAAGAATAGCCAGCTCAGCAACATTAGAGCATGTGACAGAAGCTAACCCACCAAAAAGAATGTTTTGATTTGGACATCTTCTGTTACTAACATTTTTGTCATTTTGTGATAGGTGTATGTAAATATTGCTTGTAAAAGATACCTGTCAGCCACATTTGCCCTTTGCTTGTTGCAACTCACGCCTATATAAGTGAGTTTTCAAGGCAATGTGAAGGTCTGAATTCTATTTTTCTAAGTGATATACTTAGTTTGTTTTTGGGTCCATTGTTTTGAGAAAAAATTCATGGTGTATTTTCTCTGTCAAATCTTGAGAATACATGAATATAGAATGATCTGTGTTTCTTTCTGAAGGTCATTCTGAGTTTACTATAAATTGTATACAATTTTCAAGGAAAATGAATACAAATTATGAGTTGTCCCCATATCAGTTCTTTCTGAACTTTGTCTCCTTTTGATTACTTGGTTATCTTGATGTTGTATGAGTAAAGGCTTGTGCAATTGAATGCAATTCAGTTAGGTTGTATATCTGTTCATCACTGCTATTAGTTCAATGGATTAAGTAAAAGCTTTGATGAATTTGATAAGGTTGCTGTAGTAGTGGAAAGGATTTTGAATGATGAATTTTGATAAGAATTGCTGATGAAATTTGTTGTAAGGCAACAAATTAGATCTAGAAATTTTTAGTAGACTCTGAACCCCAATGAATTAGGCACTGATCAAATTTGATCCAGCTGAAAGAGAAATGTGTCACAAATGGTTGTCAAAAATGCAGAATTAAATCAATTTTACTTTTATTTCCTGAAGATCTTCAAAGTTGGCCAGTACTTGTTTGCATGGAATGTTTTAGCTTCAGTTAGCCACTATTGCTGAGAACACCTGCAAATCTATAGAAGAATTTTTTGCCATATCTGTTGTATGGGATGTGTTTATCAAATTATCAAGAATTGTGTATGTATTTAAGGATTTGAGATGAGAATCAAAATAAAACTAAAATAATCCTCATATAGTTTTCCTAGTCTTGAATCATCCCTGGGTATACCCACCCTGGTTTTGCAGAGCCGGAAGAGTAGAAAACCACCCTTGGTTTTGTTGAAGTTGGGCCGAAATGCTTTGCACATACAATTGTTAATAAGAATTGGCTGGTCTTTAGATTGTGTGAGTAATGTCATTTTGGTATTGAACATTTTGTTGTTCAATAGTTTTTAGTTTCTTTTTAAAACACCAACAAGCAGAATGGTGTTGGTGAGAGGAAAAATAGAACTCTCAAAGAGATGACCACTTCCATGCTACAAAACAAGTCTCTTGATCAATTTTTTTGGGCAGAAGCAATGAATTGTGCTAACTATATCCAAAATAGAAGTCCTCACAAATATTTGGATGGTGTAACTCCTTTTGAAGCATGGATTGGCAAGAAACCTATGGTTAAGCACTTCAGAGTTTTTGGTTGTCCCGCATGGACTAGAATTCCTCCACAGAAATGCAAGGCATTGGAAGCACAAAGAAAACCTTGCATTTTTGTTGGCTATGCAGACTCACGCAAAGCTTACAAGTTAATGGATCCAGAGACACATGACATATTCTATGAGAGGAGTGTTCATTTTAAAGAAAGTTGTCCCATTTTTTCTTCTTCAACTCCTCCTTCTTCCTCCTTCATTGAAGAGAGTGATAATGAAAATAGTGACTTGGAAGATGTGTGTCCCCAACCAACACAAAGGCATCAGCCAGTTGAAGTTGAGGATACTCCTACTACATCTTCTTCCACTACACCTAGATGGGCTGAGCAGACATTGGATGCAGTAGGACCATTAATAGGAAATTCTTCTGATACAAGGAGGACAAGATCATAGCACAACTCACTCCCACATGCTTATATTGCAGTTACTTCAAATCCACAATCCTTCAAAGAAGCAATGGGTATTCTAGAATGGGATAGAGAAATGGAGGAAGAATATAACTCTCTCATGAGAAATGATACATGGGACTTAGTCTCTCTTCCTAAGGGAAGAAAATTGGTTCGGTGTAAGTGGATCTATCAGACCAAATTTGCAGCAGATGGAAGTGTGGATAAACATAAAGCTAGACTTGTTGCAAAAGGTTTCTCTCAAGTACCAAGCATTGATTACACTGAGACCTTTGCACCAACGGAAAAGATGAATTCCATTCATTTGACAATGGCTATACCAGTAGCTCAGAGATCGGTTGTTCATCAGATGGATGTGAAGAGCGCTTTTTTGAATGGTGATCTACATGAGGAGATATATATGGAGCAACCACAGGGATTCGTACAGGATGCTACCTTGGTTTGCAAATTGAAGAAGTCTATCTATGGACTTAAACAAGATCCAAGAGCTTGGTACGCCAAGATGGATTCCTTCCTTCTCTCCAAAGGCTTCACCAGATGTCATTCTGATCCAAATGTCTACATTCTTCAGAGGGATGATTCACATTTGCTCCTTGTACTTTATGTGGATGACTTGATCATTACAAGAAGTATTGCATCCATCATCGACAATGTTAAGGCTACTTTGTAAGACAAGTTTTCGATGATAGACTTGGGACTACTTCACGATTTCCTTGGTATAGAGATACATCAATCTTCATTAGGGATAACACTATCACAGCCCAAGTATGCTCTTGATCTTCTAGCTCAGTTTCACATGAGTGAATGCAAGGCTGCATCCACCCCATTCCTTTTAAGTATTAAGTTAGAGACAAAGTGTTCCACTCCACTTGTTGATGCAACTTTGTATAGACAATTGGTTGGAAGTCTTATCTACTTGACACATACATGCCCTAGTATTTCATTTGCAGTTGGCATGGTTTCTCGCTTCATGCAAGAGCCACATGAACTTCATTGGAAGGTAGCCAAACACATCTTACATTACATCAAGGGTACACATACACATGGGATACATTATGCAGCTGGTACAGGTCTTCAGTTAGTTGGATATATAGACTCAAACTATGCAGGGAACCTTGATTCTCGCAAGTCTACTTCAGGATATGTGTTTCATCTTGGTTTTGGCCTCATTTTTTGGCAGAGTAAAAAGAAAAATACCATTGCTCTATCATCGACTGAGGTTGAGTATCGAGGAGCTATGAATGCAGCGACATAGGCTATTTGGCTACAGCAAATTCTAAAAGAGTTTGGATTTTATCTACCCCAACCCACAATCATTCATTGTGATAACCAGAGTGATATTGAAATCTTGAAACATCCAGTTCAGCATCAGCGGACAAAACATATTGAGGTTCATATGCACTACATCAGAGAGTTGATCCATGAGTGGGTCATCACACTATAGTATTGTCCTACTGAGCAGTAGGTAGCCAACATCTTAACCAAGCCCTTCACAGAGGTCAAGTATATTCATTTGTGAGATCTCTTGGGGGTAAGGTATTTTTCACCAGGGGGGTCACATAATCCTTCTCTTCTATATTGTACATATCTCTCTTTTTCGGGGAGGGTTTTTCCCATGAGGTTTTCCCTCTTTCTCTATTTGCAAAGAGATTCCATTAAATTTCAACATTGCATTGCACTTGGGTACCTAACATGGCCTAGTAGCCGAAACCCATTGTGCATTTCATCATAGCTTTTGTGAGCTTAAGTGCATTCCCCTAAGTTGCACTTAAGGGTGGGTGTTAGTGTAAATAATTATTATTTATGCTTTACTTAAGTTTACTTTGATAAGTGCATTATTTTATTATTTCTTAGGTTAGACACCTAGGAGTTTGCATACTCATATAAGTTGTCTTATTCACAACACAGAAGTACACAACTCCAATTTAGCACATAGTGTCTACAACACTGGAGTTTGCATAAACAACTGAGTCATCATGTAGACATCACAGTTGTTCATACTATTATTTTAGCACATGGTGTCTACAACATAATTGTATGTGCTACACCTTTGTAGGCTTATCCTCTCATTATTGCACTAACTCACGTGCTTAATGGAGGATAACCCACACCTGATGGACATGTGTTTGGTTGTAAGACTTATCATGTTGCTAACTCCTGGGCATTCTAGATGCATCATAGAGGCCTTTATATACAAGCATCTCTAGTGTACTATACAATTGCATTGAATATCATATTGTTATTTTGATCATACTCTGTTGGTCTTTTGTGCTAGTTATTGTGCTTGTTGGTTTTGGGTGAATTTTTCCCTAAGGCAAATTCATACAAAAATGACACAAAGAGAGCATACAAAAAGGGGGGGATGCAAAGAATGAGGCAACTTCATATAAAAGGAGTGAAAATAAAGTCTTAGGGCCATAGATAAGTAGAAAAGAGACTTGTAAATGAAGAGATAGGAGAGCTTTACCTACATAGAGAATGTAGTCTTGTTAACCAAGCCTTTATTTTTAATAGAGAAGTTTTGCAATCAATACCAAAGAGGGAGATTGTTGGACTTAACTAATCAGATCGATATGATTGACTAATAAAGTGGTGATGGGAGGACTCACTCATGAAGTGTTGTCATTTATTGGAAACTAGTCAATAAGAAGTTCGGAGCATTGCAAGGCAGTGCAACCACTGGTAGACTAGCATATCGATCATGACAAGAAATGGGATGAAGATAAGCTACGACTGGAAGATAGTTGTAGAAGTTTGATTGCCATAGTTGAGTCGCCACTAATGTGACAAGACCAACAGAGAGTCTGATAGTGATGTGACATGCATACAAAGAGAAGTAGCAGAAGTGATAGAAGAAGGCAAGGACACAAATCTAGAAGTAGACTTAGAGGTGGGACGACTGGCCTGTATGAATAGGAAGCTATGAATAGGTAGTCATAGGTATTTTGTGACTAGGATCACGTATGTATTTCAAATTTTGAATGGATGATTTGAGCAAGATAATTTTACAGTTTTGACACCTATATTGGATGAGTGGATTTAAGGACACTTGAACTTAAGTCTGGAGAGGTTAGTGCTAATTTTATTATCAGACATCTATGGGAGGCAAATGAAAATAGAAAGAACTGAGAGCTAATAGAAGATTGGTGCTTATGCATAAGAAATTAGTGAACAGAGCTTGTTCATTGAACAGAGCTAGATTAGAGGAAGTAGATTAGAGAATCTTTGTAGTGTATCATAGTGGATATGAAAGGCAAGTTGTGCCACATATTTAGATCTAATATTTAGTTTTCTTTCTTACCATTGAACCTGTTGTAAGCCTATAACAAGGTAGACTTGTAATGAGTCTTTAAAATCCTCTAACAAAGTATCTCTTAGAAAATGATCAAAATCCATTAACGAGGTAACCTTAACAAGTTGTTGTAATCTTAATAGATTATGTTCATTCCTAACAAGGTGATTTTTCCAAATGAACAGATGTAATGCTTTATCAGAGCACCCTTTTATTTGCAAGGAAAGGCTATTGGGTATATTACTCCTACTATGGTTTTCACCCTTACATTGGGGATTTTCACAACACACTATTTGTGTCATTGATGCATGCCTCTCCATGTGATCTTGTATGGTTTTACTATATTATATCTATTATTATTTTGATTATAAAAGAACTAGTATCAAGTAGTGTGAATAAGGTTGCTATCAAAACCAATAGAATAAGTCATATTGAATAAGATTACATGGATTAGCCAATTGGAAGTGTAGAACTTGTCAAAATTCCTAAACGTCCAATCCTTTCCATTAGGGATCCTCCTAGATTTAATTGGGTTTAGCCAGAGATGGTATCCAACATTCACTTCCTTCTTAGGTGGTGTAATATTATAAAAAATAACAATAGCCAATAGCTCAAATCCTTTTATAGAAAAGATAATGTAAATATTTTGTCCTCCATAGACCTCAGTAACTAAAAAGAGTATAAATTCATCCTTCATAAGATCAAAAAATCTAGCAAATCTAGGAAAATCTCGCAGGCTTCATCGTTAGTAGCTACTACTAGCAGAAATTGATCTTTATTAAATATATTTTTGCCAATAATCAAAGTTTTGTAAACATATTGTACTTGATAGATCTCTAAGAGTGATTAATATGACTATACCTTCTATGTTTCTTAAATCTAATTTATACCAAATGGTTTACTCGAACATTTTTGATGTGATAAAATTGATGACCTCATTGTCAATTCATAGGTATAGGATTTAGGGTTAATGATGCAAAGATAAAGTCAACGGAAGCAAAAACAAAAGGAACTAGCACCAAAAAGAGATAGATAACAATATTCTTCTAATTGATTCATCAAATGAACAATATATACACTTGCTCTCCTAAAGATTTCTTCTCCCCATGACTTCGTATCCAAAAACTTGACCTAAACCTAAACCTAAAAATTATATTTATACTTGCTAGGACGGTCTACAGAACATTCTAGGTTATTACAAAATAGAAAACTAACCCAAAGAGACTTCCCACCAAAACAGCTTATAGAATATTTTAGATCAATATAGAATAGTGAAGAATGACCCCACAATGGTCTGAACAAATCCCAAGAATAGATCTTATCCTAATGACAAAATTAGGATAAATTCCTCAAGTCGGCTCGTGCAGAAATCATGTCCAAAATACTTTATGTGGGTGCTCCTGCACCATACTCCCGGGGACAATAGAATCCAAGTCCCTTGGATTGGCCTTCCTCTTTTGTGCCTTCCTATTCTTTGGTATTTGTTGTTTGTACTCTTGACCAGTATCCAAGTCAATTTTCATATGTGCATAAACTTTTACCATATTCAAATAGAACTCCTACAAACATACAATGAATGGATTAGATGGAACCTCATTAAATATGAACTCACCAATTTGGGTTACTGTAGGAACCGTTGCATCCTTTTCTATGATGTCTTTATGTTGCAATATCTCCATGCTTGGAGACGAATTCCTCACTGTTGGAGCCTCCTCTATCCTCTTAGCTTCATCACAAGTCTTCTTCCTTGCTACTAGTATCCTTTTGATAGGCCAAACCACCTTCTTTCTTAACTTCAAATGTCATTTCTTTGTTGCATTAAGGACCATTAGATCCAACTCTTTATGAATCGTTTCATCACAATGCTCATCAACCATTTGAACCTCTTTTCTATCTTCAAGAACTTTTGTATCATATGTTTCATCAAAAACATGTTGTTGCTCACCTTGTATATCTACATTATTGTGTTCATCTGGTATGTTAGCATCAATTTGTTCATCTAGTATATCAGCATCAATGTGATCAGGTTGTTCTTTCAACAAACAACTCTTCTCTTTCAATGTCTCAGTACAGGCTTCTGTAATCTAAATGGGTTGATGCTCCAGATCTATATTTCCTTTTTCCATATTTTTCTACAGTTACTCTTTTAGTCACGCTGAATTTTCTTTGTGCTTTCTCAGTTCCAGCATTAGGAATTTCATTTGTTCTTTTATCTCTTGATATATTCTGGCTTCCTCTTCTCTTTTCTTCCTTTTCTCTTCTGCTCTTTTCCTTGCTTCTTTCTTCTTCTTGTTCTGAAAATCCCAATATGAAACCCATGCATCGAATAGTATCTTTTGATCATGAGATAAATCTCCTCTTGTGACCATTGTCTCCTATCTAGGTTCTCTCCACTCAACCTAGTCTTTTGGCCACACTTAGAGGTTCTTTCCTCACCCTGTCACAAAATCCAATTCGCCTTAGAAGCTGAAAGTTTTCCCCAAGCTTTCCCCAAGCGCCTTCGGAGCTTTCCCCAATCTTTGATACCAAAAATGATGCAAAGATAAACTCAATGGAAGCAAAAACAAAAGGAACCAACACCAAAAAGAGATAGATAACAATATTCTTCTAATTGATTCATCAAATAAACAGTATATACACTTGCTCTCCTAAAGATTTCTTCTCCCCGTGACTTCGTATCCAAAAACTTGACCTAAACCTAAACCTAAAAATTATATTTATACTTGCTAGGATGGTCTATGGAACATTCTAGATTATTACAAAATAGAAAACTAACCCAAAGAGACTTCCCACCAAAATAGCTTACAGAATATTCTAGATCAATATAGAATAGGGAAGAATGACCCCACAATGCTCTAAACAAATCCTAAGCAAAGATCTTATCCTAATGACAAAATCGGGATAAATTCCTCAAGTCGACTCGTGCAAGAATCACGTCCAAAATACTTGATGTGGGTGCTCCTGCACCAGTTAATATAAAGATCTTTCCCTTATAGCCACATTGAATTATTCCTATCACGATAATGATTTTAGATAGCTCATTAATGTCAATATCTTCAACGTGTTTAATGATTTCAATGTGAAACAATTTTACTAGTAAGTTCTTTATTACCAACCAAGTCGGAACTAAAGCATGGCTTAAATCACTTTCATTGAAATTTGGCTTCCATTTAAAGAGATTAACACTATAGCATTCATACAAACATGTTGGCTCATAATAATTGATTCCTAATACTTCTATTTTTGTATGCCCATATAATAACTCATTCCTAGTACTTCTATTTTTGTATTGCATATAGATAAAATTACTAGAGGGGGAAGTGATACCTACTTGATCGCAAAATGCTTCAAGAGACCATCAACATTTTTTGGCATTTTCGTACTGGGATCATTCCAAAAAATAAAAGAGGCCGAGAAATTTATAATGGAACCAACACAACATTCTTTTGTGTGGCTATTGCTAATAATAGTTAAGCTAGTATTGTTGTCATTTCTATTTATGTTGATTTCTTGTGATCTCTTTGTTTTGTTTTCTACTCCTAGGGTCTTTGTTATGATTTCCTCGTTATAGCTAAATTTGCCCCTTTTTTCGTCATGAATCTTGACTATACGCGATGTTTATGATCCAAATGCTTTATATTTTTTACTAAACTTGCCCCTTTTTTTGTGATGAATCATGACTATACCTAATGTTTGTGATCCAAATGCTTTATATTTTTTATTTGAGAGGGAATTTAGTGGATATGATCAGATTTAGGGTTTTGACCCTAGGTTTAGGGATATTCCTATTTGTGCTTATATTTGCACATGTAGCTAGGGCATATCTTAGCTTTTTCTCCTTATTTGAAATGGATGTCCGCTTCTTCTAGACTAGCTTCTATCCTTCCTCATGGACATCTTATAATGTTTGGTCCTAGTGAACCTTGAGCAAGTCATTATATTGTTCAATAGTCTTTGTACATAACACATTTATAAATGATTTTTTTTAAAGGTCAAAAATATGAAAAAACTAAGAACAAATATCTCATCTATGAAATTTATTTCCTTTATTAACATCTCAATATTTTAGAACAAAATTAGAATTAGAAAAAAGAAAACATCTACTTTATATTATCAAAAGTTGTGATTACCACAATCACATAATCACATAGTAAAATGACTTGAATTTTTACTCCAATTTGAAAATGAAATGTACAAAGTCTGCTACCTAATATTGAATATGGTTATCATGAACACGTTAAGAGATGAATATTTAAATTTTTTCCATACAATACGAGTGTTTAAAAAAATTAAAACATTCTTTGCCCTTCAACGTTCATGATGATAAACGAGCATCAAGTTGTCTGCTCCGCATAAGCTATATATGTTGAGGCGCTTGATTCAAAATGGGAGTAGTGAGTAGTGAGTAGTGAGTAAAGAACCCTGCCTCTTCTGCTTCAATTGTCTGCGTTCCACAATGAACCCCGGCTCTCCCTCTCATCTGCGTCGGAGAAATTTACCATGGTATATACCAAATTTGTCAACCTTGCTTCGTTCATGTCTCATAACGTCTCTGTTCTTGATTATCTTCACTGCAATACATTTCCATAATGGGAGATCATCAGCATTCAGAGCCATGGAGTCGGCCTGCAATAGAACACTGTATCCGGAGCTCTGCCTTTCTACTCTGCTGTCATATCCCAATGCCGAAAGAGAAAGCCCCAAGAATTTCGCATATATGACCGCGAATGTGACAATGAGTCAAACCCATGAAGCCTACCGCCTAGCTCTGAAATTAGACCCCCAGCACGGGGATTTGTATGAGAGAACGTCCTTGGAAAGGTGTACTGTTATGCTGGAGGATTCTATGTCTGCCCTAAAGCTCTTGCTAGCAGAGGGGCTCCAGCCCTCAAATGGGCGCCAGACTGCGAACCTTCACTTATGGCTCTATGAAATTGTGAAGAACCACGACACCTGTTCGGAGTGGCTTCAAGATTTTGGCAGTGCAGTAACTGTTCCGCTACAGGAAAGATCTCGGCACTTGTCCAACTCCATAACCAATGCGATGTACCTCCTCAATATCTCCTTTCCCTTAACCACCCAGGAGGCCGAAACGTTTTATGTCCCATATCAGGAAACCAGTGAGCAAGTGTTTGTGCAATCTCACAGGCGGCACCCACAGGAAGTAGCGAAACAGGGCATTCGGGAAAGATTTCCGGAGCGGATTAAAGATTCTGGTGCTCTACTAAAGAATGTGAATGTGACCGTGGCTCAAGATGGAAGTGGGCATTACAATACTATCACAGAGGCTCTCCATAATGCGCCGTCCTACAGTAGGGAGCCTTATGTTATCTTTGTGAAGCAGGGGATTTACAACGAGAATGTCAATGCGGGGCTTTGCAAAGAAAAGATTAATGTGGTGCTGATTGGAGAGGGAAGGAGCAAGACCACCATTGTTGCGAATACTCTCCCTTGTGCAACTTTAATTGGTATGATTTTGTCTCCTTTTTTCAACTCATTATGCGAATTACGAAAAAGAAGTGGTTGCAATTATATGTTTTAATGTAGAGGGAGGAGATTTCTCTTCATCTCTGCTCCTTGGGCCTCTCTGCCTTTCCTTGCACATAATTCTATTTCTTTGGCGACCCTAAGATTCTTTATATCTTCTTAAACCAGGAAAATTCTGGGTAGCTACTATTTGCTATATATCAGAAAGATTGTTGTGTCTTCTTTTAAATTTTATTTTGCATTATTTCATAGTTACTAGAAGGATTAGTACTGTACCGTCTCAGGTTTATTCCAAAATTTCTTACAAATTTTATTGCGGTAAAGAAACTCGCAACTTTTCTTTAACAAGTGTTCGTCTTCTCCACTTGTTTCGGACAGATCAGAAAATCGTCCCAATCTTGTTAATATTTTGTTTCTTTTAAACTGAAAAGGCAATTCGTTTTCCATTCTCTCCTCTTCCTTATTTCCAATGCCCATATCTTGTTGCAAAAATAAATCTAATCCGTTATATTCTGCTGCCTCCATAACACGTTTTAAGTAGTGAGAGAGATTTCAAACCTGCCTTTCGTTTCACAATATCGTTTCACAAATTCTTTTCCTCTGTATTTTGTGGAGTCAAGTTCAATTTAATGAAGACGCACAAGTGTTTATTTCTTTCGAAAATGAAGAATAACTAGTAATCCGTTCTTTAAGGTTATTTCAAATTGGACAGTGTAGATTTTATATTGAAAGGCAATCCACCCTTCTAACTAGATTTATTGTTTCCAATGGCGATATTTCAGGTCTAATCTCACATTCCGCTGCATCATGATTTAAATGAGAGAGACTTCAAACCTGCAAAATTGTAAACCTGCAAAATTGTTCATAATATTCTTTCTTTTTGTAAAAGAATTCCGTTATCTTGTTATCGGTTGTTCCTCCATTCTGGTTTAACTCGTCTATTTTGAAGTTAGAATAATAAAATATGCATGGATGTATTGTTCTCATATATAATACTAGCATCTGTTTCTGGAGATTTTCAAGATAACTGTTTCTCTTCTTTTTAAGGTTATTTGATTCGCTATCGCCACACTACAATCATATTTTTGTAAAAGAATTCCATTATCTTGTTCTTGGTTGCTCCTCCATTCTGGGCTACAATCATATTTTTGTAAAAGAATTCCGTTATCTTGTTATTGGTTGCTCCTCCATTCTGGTTTACCTTGATTATTTTGAAGTTAGAATAATAAAATATGAATGGATGTATTGTTCTCATATATAATACTAGCAATCACACCCTAAGGTGGCAATGGGTTTACCGAAGTCAAGTTTATTGGGTCGTTTTAAAAATGTGCTGAGTTATTTTGGTGGTTCGAAATGAGCATAAATACTGAAGATTTGTTGCTGTCAATTGTAAAAGTACAAATAATTAATTATTCAGCTCTGATGTTTTAAATCAATGCAGAACATGCAGAAAAGTTTGGCCTCAGCATAAGCCTTTTCATGTGAATCCTCATTCTAAAATAACAACAATTCAAGCGTAGAAACCAGAGAGCTCCAAAATGAACCACAAATACACCTTTTAAGCTGTGAATTATACCTCTAAAATCTGCACAAGTAGTCATAGTAGCACAAGAACTATACCTCTAAAATCTGCAGAGCACATTGACTTTTGTAATGCAAGGGTATAGTTCCAGATTGGTCTACAAAAACATCAATACATTGTTCCAGCTTGGTTTTCAAAAACATCATTACTTGCTTGACTAAATACTGTTGTATTTATACCACGACAGTCCCAGTCCAAAATTATTCCCCTCTTTCATGACATACTGTTTTTTGGACACGGTTTGATTGGGTTTTTGTTGCACCTTGTATACAACACGTGCGCCACAGGGATGTCAAGTTGGAGAATACTTTATTAGATGGAAACTCTTCTCCATGGATTAAAATATGAAGCCACTATTGGATGAAGTTCCTTTAAACAAAATAGGCTATTAGATCAATTCTGAAATAACACACTGTAAGAATCAGTCAGTTCAAATGAACATTCAAACCTAGATACAGCCAATTAGGTTTAGAGGCTTGCACTAGGATGGAGCAGTTATCACAAAGATGAGCTTGGTTCAAAACCAGATAAGATGTTTTCCATAGGAAATTGATCTCCAACATTATTCCCCTCTTTCATGTCATACTATTTTTTGGACACGGTTTGATTGGGTTTTTGTTCAACCATGTATACAGCACGTGCGCCACAGGGATGCCAAGTTGGAGAATACTTAATCAGATGGAAACTCTTCTCCATAAATGAAAATATGAGGCCAGAATTGGATGAAGTTCCTTTAAACAAAACAAACAAAGGAAAGATAAATGCCATAACAGAATTTAGTTAAAAATATAAAATCTCACAATGAAAAACTTTGCAGTGTAGGGGACGATTAAAACAGGACAAGAATGAAACCAAGGATCCTTCCAACTTTTAGCATGAGCAGACCGAAGTTATTGATATCCCAAAAAACAAAGAAAAGAAGATTTGAGAGACTGTAATTCAACATTAGGAAGTTCTTCACTAAAATTTGACAAATCAATAACACTCCAAGACTCCGCACCTCTGTGTGTTTCTCTCTCAGAAGAATTGTGCATTTAAAAATTAAGAACCCTAAAAAGAAAAAGAAAAATCATTGCTTGCAAATAGTTTAGTGTTATGAAAGTAAAATGCATGTGTCTGTCATTCTAATAATTGGCCAACAGTATCATTTTAAAAGGACTTGCAACAACTTTGAAATTGAGTTGTTATATCATTCATTTCCCTATGGCATTGCATCAACAGACTATTAAATCAGCTCTGAAATAGAATTGCACATGTATGTGAAAGGCTGAAAACTAAAACCTTGAGAAACAGCAATAATTAGACCAAAATAATCAAATATTTAAGAGATGGGGCAAATCCAAATATCCAAATAAAACAAAATGAGAGGGATCTCATTAGTACATAAGTGACACACCATTACAAACTCTATGAACATTGTATGAGTGGAATGATGATAATCTCCTAGGAGTCTCAAATGAGAAAGCTGAATATATTTTGATGAAATATTTCAACCCACTAGCTCTTCATCTCAATCTCCAGAAATAAGCACAAGAAGGTCTGCATGAATTAAGAAGAGAGAAGTCGTACCCAACTCACCCCAAAGTGACTCAAAGGAAAGTTTCATGTCTTCTTTTCATCTCGGTCTCCAGAAATAAGCACGAGAAGGATACATGAATTAAGAAGAGAGAAGTGATACCCACCTCGCCCCAAAGTGACTCGAAGGAAAGTTTCATGTCTTCTTTTCATCTCGATCTCCAGAAATAAGCACAAGAAAGGATACATGAATTAAGAAGAGGGAAGTGGTACCCACCTCACCCCAAAGTGACTCAGAGGAAAGTTTCATTTGCACTCCACCTTCTCATTAAAGTTTGTACATTAGATTGTTCATGTACACCTATCCCACTCATCTACCAACTGAATCATGATTAATAAAACGATTATAGCCTTCTAAGATAGAGAAAATTGCCAAATAGTAGTCACAATGACTGCGACAATGAAAATAAGAGCATTTTTATGCAATTTTGATCTTAATCTTGGAGGCAATGTTAAGGCAGTGAAATACAATGCATCAATTTTGTCCATTTGGAGAACCAACCAATTCTCCCAATAAATGCAGTCTTCAGAATAACTCAAGCTCTTATGAACAATCATAGGTGGTTTGCAATCCACCTGAAATCTATCTAATCGAATTTCTCATGTAAGGCCCACAAAATCATCGACTTATGTAAGCTTCTGGCTTGATTTTTGATTCAAATCTCAAAAAGGGTTGTCTTTCTATATATAGGTGACTTCATTGATCTAAGCTTATAGGGAGTGACTTTGGCATGATTGAGAGTATTTTTTACCTTAACCTTATAGCTGCATTTGGGAGACCTCTCTATTGGCTATTGAGAGTATTTTTTACCTTAATCTTATTGCTACACTTGAGAGACCTCTCTATTGGCTAAAGGAAGATGATTACAGCAAGCTTCTCGTTGTCCTCAAATTGAGCATGGCACTACAGGTCTAAGGCTCTAAGGATTGCTTCATTTTAAGATATTAGCAAGTTGCACAGTTGGCTTATTTCTATCAGCATGTGATCAAACTTGCTATGCATATTAAATCTTCAATGTCATTGTATTAGAAAAATGAATAAAACTGGAATTATTCAATTTAGAATTTTTCTTATCAGCAAAACTCATTTTTCCATTTGTTATCTTATCTCTCTGTAGGTAGAACTAAAGGGAAAAAACAATTAGGGGCACATGTTACATTTGGATGCTCTAGGACGCTAACAGATCATGGCAAAAGCTATGCACTTTCATATCTTTCCCATATTGTAATTTGAGTTTACCAAAGTTCATGGTCTAAATAGTAGCTCATGTTTGTCGGGAAGTGCATGGTGAAAACCTTGAATAGAGGAGGGAATATGCACTCGCTGATCAGGCATCCAATCTTGATGACCTAGGGATTAGACCTCATTGCATGATGGATCCCCTCACCCCCTAGATATATTAAATTCTGTAGCTTTACGTAGGCATGTCTAGAAATGTGGTTTACTATGGCCAATTTGGCATTGAGCTTGACTTCTGATTTGACAAAATCTGATGCTATGTGCCCTCGACAATTTTAAAACTGTGAGCACACATACTAATCATAAAATTGATTATGTCATTGTGATGTGAATATCAGGATTTAACTGTGTGATTTTGAGTCAAACTCAATGACCCATGTTTCATGAGTAGTGATTCAACATGAATCCATCTCTCATGAGAATAAATGGAACACTTAGCACTCATTGGATCTAAATAAAAAGAAAATGAAAGATCAACAAAGAAGTGTATTGAGCATCTAGTTCTTATGTGACTGAATCCTAATTCTACTTGTGCCATTCTGTTTTTCTCTTCGAAGGTTTCTTGCCTAATTGAGGACTATGAAATTGTAATTATAATGGATATGCTAATATCCACTGCATCTGACAATCATGGACTACATAAATTTGTTGTAAATCCCTTACATACGTTCTTTTTGGTTCTACCAGGCAATATAGATAACCACAGAACAGACTGGGACGGGAAAATGTTGATTACGTTGTGGCTCAAATTCTAGGGTTGGTTTAAAATTTTAAAATGTAGACCATAAAGTACAATAAATTTGCTGTGATTTCAGACTAAAGGAAACTATTCATTTATTGCTGTTCATTGAAGGAAAGATGTACATTATCAAAGTCCAACACAAAACCCAAAATTTGTTAACTTTGGCACTGCTCTGGCCTTATGAAAATGATAACTAGTAATGCAGGATACAGAGTCAAAGCTAAAAAAAATATCAAAATACTAAAGGGCAAAATTTTAATACACAATATTTGAAACTCAGGGAGGAGATTGCTCCTGTTGCCGTCGCCAGGCAAGCATAACCAAAACCACGGAGTTTTCGGTCAATGGCTGCACAGACACAAAATAATGAACACGTTACATTAGCAGGCAGAAGAAAAGATCAAAATCAAAGAGAACACAGCAGGAAACCGCTGGCATGCCTTTTTTACTGCAGACCTCAAACACACGATATTGTAAAAACTTGCCAAAAACCGTACTAATATCATCCCTAAGGCGGTCCGAAAATGCCCACGGTTAAAGACCCATGATGACCCACTCTCATAGCAATGCACAGGTGAAACAACAGCAGGTCCGTGGCCGCTGCTGCAACCGCCAAAATGCATTCACGACTGCACACCCCGATCATTCCAAGCCAATTGGGGCCGAGTTTGTTCAGAGAGGCGTACTTATGTTTTACATAAAACTAATTGGATTGAGATTTTTTTTTTTTCAAATGTGAAATTATAATATTTGTGAATAGAAAATAATTATAGGGTCTCTTTTGGGAGAGCTTGGTGTGCAATATAATAACTATCAAATAAATTTTAGTTTAAGAAATGTTTTTATAGGAAAATAAAATTAAAAGTTAAATGTATTTCATTTTATAATAAATAAAATAATATGTTCATTCTAAATATATAAAAATTAAATGCATGGATTATATTAGTTCTATATTAAGTTTAGTTATTATGTTCATTTCAAATGAAATGGAGGTATTAGTATATAAAACAAGTGAATAGTTTTAAGGTCTAGACATAAGTGTCAGCGTAAGTGTTAGCTGTATCGGTTCATAATTCAACTTTCATAATGGTCTTAAAGTAGCATATATAGATGTAGTTTAAATTAATGTATTATTTTTTGTTAGATTTTGGCACCATAATCATCTTGCAAGCAAGAAATGTGATTTATCTATATAAAGATGATGATTTTATTTATTAAAAGTATCATCACATAAGTGAACGGTATTTACAATATACTAGTATAGTTCTATAGGTCTCCACTAACTTAGTGTGGGAGTTACTCATCATAAAAACTAAATATCTCATCCATCAAACTGTTTAATGACAACAATCTTGTAATTTTAAATTTATTAAATAAATATAAGTAAATTCTCACATTTACTTTGAGAGCTAGGTAGCCATTTGCTCAATGAATTGAATTGCTTGAGTGGAAACAAAGAGATATTCAACATATATCATGCAACATAGAGTGACCCAAATTTAATTTTTGAAGAAGATAACAAAAATGTTTAATCATCATTTAAACTTGATTTAGACAAGTGGAAAGGATGGAAATACAAATCATATGTGTTTTTTGTCATTTAAGAGCACGAGACAAGTTCATAATAACAATCCATTGAATAATTATTGTTTAATATTCATGGTAATATTTAAATGTATAATATTGCAAAAGTGCAATGATTTCATTAAAAAAATATTAAAAGAACTTATCTTATACTAAACAAAATGCTTGTTATAAGAAAAATGAAGTAGCTCTAAAACTAATCCCAACATGTCCCCTTACCATCCATTGGACACAATAAGTTTTTTATGAAGATCAAGCATGCCTGATGTATATATGAGTTGAATCCAACACTTTAAAAGAAGTCTTAATCATGATAAATAGATCCATAAGAACTACATATAGAATCAAAATAATAATAAATAGAGTTATGATCTTATTTTTGAAAGGTGTTGTTTGTCCCTCCCAACTAAGTTAGGGACTAATATTTTGGGGGCTCTATTTTGACTTAATCTCCACCTCAATTTCTATGCAAACATCCCAAAATTGGCTTTACACACAGGTGTGTGAAAAACCAAAGCTTAATGATTATTTAAACTTGATTTGGGCAAGTGGAAAGGATGGAAATGTGCATCATACATTTTTTTTGTCATTTAAGAGCACAAGACAAGTTCATAATAACAATCCATTAAATATGTTTTAAAAAAATATTTATGATAATATTTAAATGTATAATATTACAACAGTACAATGATTTCATAAAAAATTATTAAAATAACTTATCTTATACTAAACAAAATGCTTACTATAAGAAAAATGAAGTAGCCCTAAAACTAATCCTAACATGTAATTCTCACAAGGGCATTGACATGTTTAGTTTATTACTACAAACCACTTTTCCAGTTGACCAACTAAGTATGCATGCATCAGGATTTTTGTTCTCAATCACTTATTCTGTGCTTGTTTCTTCTAAACATGTTGGTTTTCAGGGTTGAGTCAATTAACTTACCCTATAGTTTGAAAAAAAAAAAAACTATATTATTATTTATGCCTTTTACTATTACACATTTGGCTTGTATGGACTACCACTTTAACTTGGTATACTTCTACATAGTTTATTTTATAGAAGACCATTTTATCATAGTTGTGTGGTAACTTCTTGCATCATGCTAGTCATTGTATTCTGAGTCTTTCTATTCCATATCATACCTGAGTCCTTATATCTACCTCTATCAAAATATTGGCCATATAAGTTTTTCCTTATTTATTCCAACTTTGATGGATCTGAATGATAATGAATGCTAACTTTCTTTATGCTAAACCTTATCTATAAAAGCTCAGAGTCTTCTTCTTAAATTTCTAGAAATAAATAACCATTACAATAGTGAGGTAAATTTATAGTGAAATTATGATTGCCATTTGAATTATTTTAAGCATATTGAGATTCAAAAATGCTATGAGGAATTCAATATTCAAGTGTAAATATTGTTCACATGGAAAACTAAAGGTTCCTAGTAGAGAGAACACATTCAAATATATCCATAATTCTCTACTAACTTATAAAAAATGAAATTATCTAGATTTTAAATTATTTAAAATATTGTAAAAAATCCTAAAGATTGTGCGTAATCGAAATCTTCTCTTAGGAGCACCATAAACTACAGACAGCAACATAAATAAAAACATTTATATTTTACATTTTGAACTGATATATTTTTATCATAAACATCGTTGAAGAATAACACACATTAGCTTCCAAACTATCATTTGGTTAATGACTTAAATAGAAAATTGTTTGATTTGGATAACTAGGGGGTGAATCAATTATCACATAGGTCATTTAAACACTTTTTCACAAACTTAACCTTATACACTTTCATATCAATAGCTCGATAAACATATCAGACTTTAAGATTCAATTTGATTTAAATACTTACAACTTTTAAACATATTTCTTCTTAATATAGCGAGTATCAGAGTAATCATTCAATTATGTTTATGTCTAATTACATAATTAACCTTTAGTGTATACCGAGTTGTAGCAATAAGTAGTAAACATGAAAACAAATATGCAACACAATAAAAATTCACATAATTTGACATAAGTATTTAACGTGGAAACCCTATAAAGGGAAAAACCGCTAATGAACAAGCAACCCAAAAATTGAACTCTTCTGAAGTGAGCTCTATTAGAAGCTTGCCTTGTTAAAGGTTACACATCATTACATGTGACCTTGTTAGAGGATTTTCACGAGAGATCATCTAGACCTTATCACTCCATGAAACTTTTATAGTGGCATGCTCTAAAAGACTTAAAAACATTACTATTGAATATTACCATATAGGATTTCCGATAAAATCACATATCTTTGTCACCTTTTAGGATACAAAAACCTATTTTGGTCAAATCTCATTTCTCTATCAAAAACCTTTTTTTTTTCAAAAACTTAACATACTCTTTAATAGATCTCAAATTCAATATCATCATTATATAAATTCATGAGTATTTTGATTATTTATAATATGTTATAATTTCAAAATATTATAAGTTGATATTTCAACACTTCAGAAGATGCTCCCTCAAAAAAGGAAAAAAATAGTAAAACATATCAAAAAAAAAAAAAATTGTATTTATCTCTAGAGGAAAGAGTCCTCTTCACAAATATGTTTTTTTTTTTTTCAAAGAGGTGTAGATTTGATAGGGAAGTTTTGACAGGAGGAAAAAATTATTGGATTATAATAAGGTCGACCTTAAATACTCATAACAAAGAAAATATACATACAAAATAATTATTTCTTTTTTTGTTCCCTAGCGATACATGTCATCTATAAGATATTTTTAAATCATAATAAAAAAAGATGATTTTCATATACTTGTTTGATGGGAACTACAACCTATATATTTTACAGTTAAAAAAAAGACTTCAAAATTTTTAAAAAGTAATTAAATTCTTACTCAAAAAATTATAAAAGCTATAGGCATAAAATTCATCCAATCCTGCACATTTCATCAGTTTACATCATCTTCAAATTCTAAACACAAATACCATTTTTTTGTCATTAAAGTTGAACAGTCGCATTTTAATATCCTTTTTTCTTTATAAAAGGTGACACATGTTTGTGTTTTTACCCTTTTACAAGACTATTAGGTCAACTCGGTTAAGATATTTTATACTACAAATGTTAAAATATAACAATGAAATGATGTGTTAGGTTTAGCACTACCATACTTGTTTAGATATTTATTCTTCTTTGTCTCGATCATATATCAATCCTTCTGATCGTTTCTCTAGATGATCATTTAAACTTGATTTAGGCAAGTGGAAAGGATGGAAATATGTATCATACGATTTTTTTGTCATTTAAGAGCATCAGACAAGTTCATAATAATAATCCATTGAATAATTATTTTTTAATATTTATGATAATATTTAAATGTATACTATTGCCAAAGTATAACGATTTCATTAAAAAAATAAACTTATATTGTAGAAAACAAAATGCTTACTATTAGAAAAATGAAGTAGCCCTAAAACTAATCCCAACATGTCCCCTTACCATCCATTGGACACGATAAGTTTTTAATGAAGATCAAGCATGCCTAATGTATATTTGAGTTGAATCCAACACTTCAAAAGAAGTCTTAATCATGAAAAATGGATACATAAGAACTATATATAGAGCCAAAATAATAATAAATAGCGTTATTGTCTAATTTTTCAAAGGCATTGTTAGTCCCTACCAACTAAGTTTAGGGACTAATGTTTTGAGGGCTCTATCTTGAATTGTTCTCCACCTCAATTTATGTGAAAGCATCCCGAAATTGGGTTTACAAATGTGTGCAAAAAATCAAAGCTTAATGATCATTTAAACTTGATTTAGGCAAGTGCAAAGGATGGAAATATGTATCATACATTTGTTTTATCATTTAAGAGCACAAGACAAGTTTTGATGAGGGCACAAGCTAAGACAAAATGAACACAACATAAAAATGAGAATTATATTATCATAAATGATATGCTATTACATTTAGCACAACAAAGATAGACTCCACTACTTGCCCTGTGAGCTTACAATACTATCAGATTATGGAGAAAAACTTTTCACACAATACCTTTTCCCAAACTCTATAAAAAAATTTCCTTTACAATGTAAGAAATGACCTTAAGTAACCCAAATTAGGTTTAGGGTTAGGAATACAATTTAGAATATGTCATTTGGTATCCACCACCAAAGCAAAAGGTTCTAGAAGACACGTCAAAAGTCGATGCAAAATTGGAAGAATCCAAAAAATGGTAGTCCAACTTTCGAGAGGCATAACTTTTGATTTGGGACTCTAATTGAAAAACCATTTACATTTTCAAAAAACTCTCTAAGTACTCTATAACCCTATGAACAAGATTTTCTCATAACCTATTGTTTGGGCCTATACAAGGTTGTTTAGTGCCTCAAATCTTACTTTGAAGTGTTCTTAGGGGGTCTCCAAGAAACTTAAAACTGCAATAACTTTCAAATTATAAGGCCTTTTGACCTAATTCTTTCTTTGGAGTGCTTTAAATTATAATTAAAATCACCCCTGCAACTTACACCCCCCAACTCATCATAATTATAGCTTAAATACAAAATATCCCATTTTCTACACTAGTACATATCCTGAGATGCCAAAAAACACTAACCCATTAAATCAATAGTGGAACTAAGAAAATGGAATTTCTATTTGGCCTAGATGGTATCCAAAAATATAAACACATTAAATGAAAACTAACACTAAGCATGTCTTTGGGTGATATAGGATTGCCCTTACACCATTGGATTCTCCTGCATCAAACACCCAAGGTAAATTGAAAAGTGACCTTGTCACTTTACAATTGGTTGAGGAAAACCCAAACAGGAAACTTCCATCTTGAATAACCAAGTTGAATCTTCCACTGGGCGTCCCATCCATTTCACTAGGTACTCATACTACATGTTTCTAGTACAATGGCCCTTATGACTATCCAGAATTTCTTCAATCTTCTCCTTCTCAGAAGTAGGAATGGGACATGACTCTAGCATCAACTCCTCCTCTACACCATCTTCATGATATTATGTTAAGTCAACAATATTGAAAATAGGGGAAATATGGATCTCATCTGGAAACTCTACCTTATGCACATTCCCTGAATCATTTTTCTTCAAAGTGTAGGACCTAGAAAACGGGCTAATGCCTAACATACTGTGAGCAAATCACAAACCCAATAAGCATATGTTAACACCCTCTAGTCTACCATGAAATCCAAATGAATCATAACAAGAAAGTAAATCTAAAACTCACTCTTTCAATTGTAGCTCCCATGTCCTTATTTCTTCTTCCTGTGATGTAGCTCTAAATTGCCTCTAATGCACATAATATTGAAACAAAAGTCTATGATAATGATGGTGCTATGAGAATACTTGAAGTTGTGATTTTAGTGTGAGAGATGGAGTGAAAAATGTGAGAAAACTAGGGAACTCAAGAACTCAAGAATTAGGACCGAAAATGAGAGAAAGAATGCTCATTTTATAATCAACACACAAGGTGAGAGCATTGGATTTGTGACCCTTAGATATGCAACTTGGTACGAGATTCCTTTGAGAATCCATGACACATATGACACAAGATGCCAAGTGTAGGATTCTATGATGCTTGGAAGTCAAACAAGGCTAAAAAAGGTTGAGAATCTATGACACATCATATGACACCTCAAGCCCACTTAAAGCCAAGAATTTATGACAATAGAAGCCAAATATGGATATGCATAAGGGAATAAAAATATTGGATTATGACATATCTTACCCAAGTGTCAAAGGAGAATCCACGAGGTGTCACACCCATGTGTCATGATGATGTCAATATTATGTGGAATATTTGAACTAAAAATCCATTATTCCACACAAATAGGAATTAGTAAAAATGAAATTAATGATGGAAAATATGACTTAGGAAATTGTGAATTTTTGGTTTGTGAATGATAAATCAATTAATTAATAAAATATCAATTAATTGAGGAGGTTAGTTAGGAAGAATAATTAGTGAAATGAAATAGGATTAAATTATGGGTTATTTAATTTTATAGAGAAAATTAGTAGATGATTGGCCAAATTGATTAAATAAGTGTGATAGTATCCTTTGATGAAAATGTGATGATGATATGGATTGAATAAGATGATGATAGGTAGACCAAAGCCATGGTCAAATTGATTGATTGATCAAATTTGATAACATGCCAAGTGTAGACACCTAAAAATCCTTTAGAAAATAAAATATTTTTATTTTCTTAAAAAAGTCCCTGATGACATCATCATTTATTAATTAATTAATTAATTAATTTTTTATGCCATTAAATCCCTTTATCTTAATTAAAAATATTTAATTAAGGAATCCCTCCCAAAAATGTTTAAATCTTATTTAAACATTATTTCCTTATTTATTAATTATTTAATTAATAAATTGACCAAAAATCCAAAAATAAATAAATAATTTATTTTTTGCCCAAAACTTGGCCAATTTCCTTAAGACCGCTAACCTCTTCCAAAATCTTCTAATCCTTCTTTAATTTCGATTAAAGGCTAATCCCATCATTCCCTATCCCTAATCCCAACTCAAAATATTTAATTAAGATTAAATATTAATCCTTATGTTTATTAAAAATGTTTTAATAAATATCTCCTCAACCCAAACCCTTGAAATAAATAAAACTTTATTTATTTTCTAAAAAACCTTTTTTATCCTCATCCTAGGAAGTTCTAGACTCTTCTAGAAAGTCTTCATCCTCATCCAAAGCCTAGACTCTTCTAAAAGATGTCGATCCTTATCTTCAATCCTAATCCTAATCCCCTCCCAACCTTGTCACATTCCCTAACCATGGGTTAAGACTTGCTAACCCAAGCCAAAGTTAACAAATATCTCCTCCTTCACCCACCCTCATTTATTGCCATCCACTTGCCTATCCCTAAGCTAATCCTAAACCATCCTAATCCATCCTCTAATCATTTGCACAATCCTAAGAAAGCTTAAAACCTTCCTAATCCAACCCAAGTTGAAATTCCTCACCCTCCAACATAAATGACCCTCAAATATCTCTTACACTCTCCTTCAATGCTCTTACAAAGCACTTATGAAGGGTCTTTATGAAGATATTATCCCTTGAGCCTCCTTTGTTGACTCATCCTTGCCCTTTCCTCCATCCTCTCACCCTATGACACGTGTCACTCTCTAATTGGTTGTAAGGAAGCACAATCCATGTGCTCTCCTCTCATTCAATCTGAGCCCTCCATAAGCTTTCTCCTTTCCTTCCATCTTAGCCCTCCATCCCTCAAGCCTCTTGCCTATAAATTGGATCATCCCCCTTTGTAAAAACAACACAATCTAGAAAGTAAAGCCATAATGCCATTTTGAGAAGCCATTTTTACATCAAATCCATTCACCAAAATCTATCAAAAATCCTCCATTGAAGCCCATTTGAGCATTTGAGCATACATACATAATCAAGCCATCTTAGCTATTAGACACACCTCTACATCAAGTGATCATCCTCATTGAGAGAGCCTATCCATGGCTCATATTCTCATTTAAGGACTTCATTTTGTTTCTCATGAAGTTATGTTAAATTAGTATGCAAATTCTTTTTGATTGTTTTAATTTAGTGTTTCTAACATACTAAAGTAGCATATACATTTTGGCATGCCCGGAAGAAGAAGGAAACAATGGAGCCCTATCATTTGGATTAGATAGCATTGCTCCCCTTGAACACTCAACCATCCTTTAGCCTAGAGAACGCTATACCATCACCTACTGACATTGAAGCTTTCATGAACCAACTAGGAAATGCAGTATTGGTGAATGCCATTATAGACAAGAACAAAGAAACAATCATGGAAAACTTTCAGAGGGACAACGTAGGAGCCTTCGATTTTGGAAGACCTCCTCCCTTATTAGATCCTTCTCACCCTCTGTTTGGGCAGCTGCCACCACCCATAGGCTCTTACAATCCAAATCATCCTTTGTATATACCAAAAGAAGAGCCTCAACCCACCTCATATGATCCAACAGACCCAAACATACCAGCCTCCACTCAAGTTGAAATCTCCATTTCGTAAGCCAATCCAGCTACCACCACTCCACCATTGGTCCATACCACTCCATCCCAAACCCCCTTCACCCAAAATACCTCATCATTCACTCCCTTCACTATTGTTGTTGTTGCTCTCCAACCCAGCCTTCCAAATCCACCCATCTCCCGAATCAGTGCTAGCATCTTTGGCCAACCTCAGCAATATACAACCGGGATGCTACCCATGGGGCCAAGTAATCAACCTTTCATCACCCCCAGCTTGTTTCCCTCAGCTCAGAGCACAATTCCATCATTTCCACTAGGTCCTTGGAGCTCAATGCCTTCAACCACAAATCCACAAGCTACTGCCCTCACTCCACAAAGCTATCAAACCCCACAAGCTACTACCAATGTTTTGCCAAGATCTTAAGTGACCCAACCTCCTACCACCACTCTACCAAGCTTTCAAATCCAGCCAGCAAGCTATCAAACCCCATCGGTTTCATTTCCAAGCTTTCAATTCCCACCACCTCCACCACCAACTAATCCATTACCTCCTATTACTAACTATTTTTCTATGCCACTTCTAGGAGGAAATCCACGACCACCAACCACCAATTACTTGGCCTCTTTTGCCATGCAAATACCCTCCCAAATGGGGGCACAACCCACATATATTGGTCAAACTCCTCAAATCCAAAGTCAAGTTCCACAAGCTCCTTGATCCTTTCCCCAAGCTTCACAACCATCTTATACCTTACCTCCACAAAGCAATCCATTTATCCCACAGCCAACTTATGTTCCTCAATCCCAACCTCAAATCTAAAATCAATAGCAAGCCTTGCGACACATGCAACAATATGTGCCACCTCCACCTCAGCAACCCATCATCCACCGTTCCGTTGCCCAAGCCATGTACAATCCCTACCAGCCCATACCTCAAAATCATCCATATTCAATTGCACCATTCAATGCATATCTCCCTCAAAGTGCTCCTACAGTGGAGGCACCACAACCATCACCCATTAATTCATAATGGGAAGCCATGAAGACAACTTTGAAGAACATCCAGGAGGGAAATGACCTAAAAACCTTCAAGTTTGAGAATGTGTGTCCTTACCCATTTGACAGAGCCATTACCATGACACCATTTCCCAAACACTTTGAGATACCCAAGTTTGACAAATTTAGAGGAAAAGGAGACCTTGTCACACATATCAAAGGATTTTACATGCACTGCCAAGAAGTGGCATTACAGTGACGTCTTCCTTTTGGGCCTCTTCCCTAAAAGTTTGGCCGGACCAGCTCTTGAATGGTTTTATAGAATCCCATATGGCACAATCAAAAACTTTACTGAATTGTCTGAGGCATTTGTAGCCCAATATGCTCATCTTGTTGAGACAGAATTATCAGTGGTTGATCTTGTCCACACTAAGCAAAAAGGTGGAGAAGGTCTTGGTGAATATCTGCAAAGATGGCAAACCCTTACCACCCGCATATCTTGCACCCTGCTAGAGCACCATTTGGTGAAAATGTTTATTGATAATGCCCATCCCAGCTTAGCTCACCACATGACCATGAACTGTTTGCAGACCTACAAAGATATCAAAGAAAAAGGAATGATCCTTGAACAAGGACTCATTAAAGATGGTGTGGTCAAGATTTACAAGGAAGCCAACCAAAATAAACACATTCAAATGACAAGTCTAGGTATTGGAACAAAAACAAGCACATTGCAACAGATGGGTTCACTGACACCAGACATGTGAATATTGTTGGTCCTTCCCAAAATCAGTCCAACCCACCTTATTAACCAAACAATCAACAAGCTATCAACAACCAATAGCAGAATCAACAAAGCTTTCAAAGCCACAATCCAAAGCCCAACTTTCAAGGGTCTAACAATCAAGCTAATGCCATCAATGTAGCTGTAGGACCAAAGCCCAAGTTCCAACCTACACCTCAAAACTATACACCCCTTGGTGAGCCATTAGATGTCATTTTTGAGAAATTAGTCAAGGTAAACGTCATCAAATTTCCTCCTACCCAACAAATTGACCCAAGCCAATCCAAAGCTGCATGGTATAGAGACAATGAGTATTGCAAGTTTCATAGGGTGAAAGGGCACACCACCCTCAGATGCATGAAGCTGAAAGATTATGTGCAGGACCTCATTGATTGGAAAGAAATCACAGTTGGGGCACAAACCTCTCCCAATGCAGGCTTGTAGATCTATCAAAATGCTTTTCCTCCTCACAACAACCAAAATCCTGGAAAAGCACCCATCCAAACCAACAACAACAACACCAACAACCAACAGCATGGGAAGAACAATGACCACACTTCATCCTACATAGACTATGGTAGCCTCATAGGTTGTATATATGAGAAAGAGCCTTCTGTCAATGTTATCAATATCCAAGGCCCAAACAATGAGTGTGCAGTCACCACTCGAAGAGCACGATTGAACATCATAGCCCCATCAGTCCCATCATCACTATCAACCCCAACAACATCATCAGCTCCATCAAAAAGCCAGTACAATATCTTGGAACACCTTGGGAACATGCCATCCCAAATCTCCATTTTAGACCTTCTCTGCACTAGTCCTATGTACAAAGACATCCTTGATAGTGCTCTCATAGAATTTCATGTCCCTTCGGATATCAATGCGACTGATTTTCATAATCTTGTTGGACACCTTTCATCCTCATGTGCCTTATCATTCAAGCCCACTGACATACCCGTGGTCGAGCCAGATCACACCCTTCCACTTCACATAGCCATTATGGTATCCAATTTTGCCGTAAAAAGAGTAATGATAGATAATGGATCAGCCTTGAATATTTGCACCCTAAAATTCATAAAACAAGTTGGGTATACTGAGGCAGATATCATCAATGAGGTTATCACCATTAAAGCTTATGATAATCTGGAGAGAACCACAGAGGGAACAATTTTGCTACCCATCAAGGTTGGGCCAGTCATCCAGGAAACAATTTGCCATGTTGTTGATCTAAACCTACCATTTAACATCCTCCTTGGACACCCGTGGATCCATGCCATGAAGGTCGTTCCATCCACATATCATCAGTGCCTCAAATTTCCATATCAGGGCACTGAAGTGACCATCCATGTCAATCTAGAACCCTTTGCTTATTGCAATGCAGTTGAAGCCTCATATACAAATCATTGCCCTAGCATCAAAATCAGCCAATCCATCGCCAGTTCATCCAACACCTGTAATGACCCAGAAACCATCCTCGCCTCCACCCTATCTACCCTAAAGATCAACAAAAAAGGTTGTGGAAAGTATAGCCTATCTAATGCATTTGCAGTTGGTGCATTGCCACTTGATCCACACACCCATGGATGGCCCACATATCATAGAGCCAAGGAGACTCCACCTCCTCAATACACACAGCTTGGCCCGACAACCTTTGTATCCCCGAGAATCCCTCTTCATGAGGAGCTCACTCTGGATATCAACAATTGGTTACATAAGGATGCACCTCCAAGAAATCAAGCATGCCTTGATCACTTCAGCCAAAAGTATCCCCAAGCACGTAAGCTCATCACTAAAAAATGGAACTATCAAGGTGGTGGTCTAGGACTAGAGGAAAGAGGCATGCAGTGTCCCATCAAAGCACACAAATGGGAAAAGAAGTTACGTCTAGGCTTTGGCATACCCACAACTAGGGGCACCAATACGGACGGTCATGCTTTTTTGAACATCCATCATGACCTTGTAGAAATCAAAGAAATTCTGGAGGAAGTTAAAAAGAGAGCCTACGACGATATCCCAAACCAAATCTCCCTGGAACTCTATTCTCCAAGAACTATCCATCCATTTCATCGACCTACCACTCGCTCACCCTGAACTCATAGATTAGGACCAACCAAGCGTCATACACATTGATGAGTTCACATCAGAGGAAGCACTTCTAAGATTCATGGGAGCCGAAACTCCTCACAATCAAACAAAGCCAGATTCTGCCTATATCTATAAGCTAGATCCCAAGGGGTATTTTGGAGAAAATCCCCAACCTAGTTTTGATACACCCAAAACTAGAACTAAGGCAAATCTAAGACTAGCTTAGGCAGTGAAGAGAGCCCCTCAGCGAGAAAATTCAGAGTCGCAAGCAGAACATGAGGATTTAGCATTGCCTCCTCAAGATAATCGACCAGAGGTTTCTTCTATTCTAATTGAGGATACTAGAGAAGTCAACATCGGTTCTTTAGAGATCCCAAGACTTGTTCACATTGTTGCATCCCTATCGCAAGACCAAGCTGATCTCCTCTTTGAGGTCTTAAGAGAGAACATTGGTCAATTTGCATGGTCATATCAGGACATGCCAGGACTTGATCCAAAGCTTGTAGTTCATCATCTTGTAGTCGATCCAAAGATCAGGCCCATCAAACAAAAGCTTAGAAAAATGCACCCTAAGGTGGCATTACTAGTCAAAGCTGAATTAGAAAGAATGTTAGCTGCTAAGGTTATCCGACCTATCGACTACTTAGAGTGGATCTCCAACATGGTCCCCGTCACGAAGCCTTCTGGTGACATTAGAATCTGCACTGATTTCAGAGATCTTAACAAAGCTTGTCCAAAAGATGATTTTCCCTTACCCAACATAGATATGATTGTAGACCTTATAGCTAGACATGAAATTCTATCCCTCATGGATGGATTTTCTAGGTATAATCAAATCAAGATTGCAGAAGAGGATTAGCATAAGACAACATTCACTACCCCTTGGGGAACCTTTTGCTACAACATGATGCCTTTTGGCCTAAAGAATGCTGGGGCTACCTATCAAAGAGCTATGACAGTCATTTTCCATGATCTTATCCATAGCATTTTGGAGGATTATGTGGATGATATCTTGGTTAAATCTCACACCTTCATGGATCATCTTGTTGACCTGGAGAAAGTCTTTGATAGGTTAGCCAAATATCATCTCATGCTGAATCCCAAGAAATGTGTCTTTGGGGTCACATCTGGCAAGCTTCTAGGCTTTATAGTTTCTAAATGAGGTATAGAGATCGACCCCAAGAAGGTCAAGGCTATCTTAGACATGCCTCCTCCCCAGACACTATGACAACTTCGTACCCTTCAGAGAAAGCTTCAATCCATCTGACGCTTCATCTCCCAGCTTGTAGATAAGTGTATGCCACTTGCACATCTACTAAAGCAAGATGAGAACTTCAAGTGGGATTCTTTATGTCAATGCAGCTTTGATTAGCTCAAGCAGTATCTCGCCAATCCCCCTATCTTGGTTCCACTAGTTCCTGGTCATCCCTTCATCTTGTACATATAGGCAACGCCTATTGCTCTAGGGGCACTTCTAGCATAGCACAATGACTACGGTAGAGAAAGAGCCATCTACTATATCAATAGAACCCTAGTTGGTTATGAACTCAATTACACTCCTATGGAAAAAGCTTGTTTGGCAGTTGTTTTCTCAACTCAAAAGCTTCGCCACTACATGCTAAGTCACACCATCCAGCTAGTATCCAAAATTGATCCTCTCAAGTATATGCTCTCTAGAACATCACTTACAGGTCGTTTGGCCAAATGGGTTATGCTCCTTAACAAATTTGACATCCACTATGTGGACAAAAAGGCAATCAAAGGGCAAGCTATAATAGATCACCTAGCTGATGCACCTCTAGTAGATACATATCCTTTGATCACAGAATTTCCAGATGAACATATCTATCTAATTGAAGAATAGCCCCCATGGAAACTTTATTTTGATGGCTCATACACATCTCATGGATCAGGGGTAGGAATATTGTTGGTCACACCTCAAGGAGATTACATTCCAAAAGCTTTTAAGCTACAATTCCCTAGCACCAACAATATAGCTGAATATGAGGCTCTCATAGCAGGATTAAAGATAGCCACAGAATGGAACATCACTGAGTTACAAATCTTTGGCGATTCTTAGCTCATCATCAAGCAAGTCCTAAATGAATATCAAACCAAAGATGAAAAGCTATTACCCTACAAAGAGCTAGTTGATAAGCTAACCCAGCATTTTACAAAGCTTCAGTTTATACAAGTGCCTCAAATGCAGAACAAAGTAGCGGACACTATGGCTACTATCGGCTCGCTCTTGGAAATTCCCCAAGCAGCTATGCAGTATGAGTTTTTAGTCGATCAGCTCCTCACACCCGCCTATGCGAATGAGGATTCAAATTGTGTTTGCATCTTGGTTGGTCCTCAATCCCCTTGGTACCATGAAATCCATGCTTATCTTAAAGATGGTATCATATACCCTTACCTCACATGAACCAAACGCCAAAACCTCATTCGAAAATCATCTGCTATGTCATCATAGCCAATACCCTATATCGTCGGGGTTATCACGATACTCTCTCTAGGTGTTTAGACAAAAATGAGGCCGCGATGGCATTAAAAGAAGTACACTCTAGACTTTGCGGTGCCCACATGAGTGGTATTGTCCTACCTCAAAAAATCCTTAGAACAGGCTACTATTGGCCTACCATCGAAGAAGACTCCTGTGACTTTGTCAAAAAATGTCTCTCATGTCAGCAGCACGCCAATCTTGTGCACGCTCCAGCACAAGATCTACAACCTATTGCACCACCTTGGCCCTTTGCATGTTGGGGCCTTGATCTAGTTGGAACTATCACACCTCTCTCATTTGATGGACATAAATGGATAATAACAGCTACAGACTATTTCACTAAAGGGGTGGAAGCAGTCCCCCTAGTCTTAGCTACAGGAGTTCAGGTCTCCAAGTTCATCTTGTACCACATTATTTTTCGCTTCAGCATCCCATCCACCATCTTCACCGACCACAGAGGTAACTTTGAAAATCTCAACATGGAAGAATTATGCACTTCCCTCCGCGTCCATCACCACTTTTCTAGCCCATATTTCCCACAAGGTAACGGCCAGGCAGAGGCAACTAACAAAACCCTCCTCAAAATCCTAAAGAAAATTGTCAATGATTTCGGCCGCAATTGGCACCTACAAATAAATCCAGCCCTATGGGCCTATCGAACCTCTTTCTGTACATCCACAAGAACAACTCCATACTCCCTACTCTATGGTGCCAAAGCAGTACTACCCATAGAGGTTGAACTTCCCTCCTTGTGCATATCTTTGCGAGGGCAAATATCAGATGAAGAATACAGAGTAGCTCAGCTCACCCAGCTAGATCTTCTAGATGAGAAGCAACAACACGCCTATGATCACCTCATAGTCTATCAATCTCATCTCAAAAGGAACTTCAATAAGAAGGTGCTTCCCCAACACTTTTAGCTAGGTGACATGGTCCTCAAAGAAAATATGAAAGTCCAAGCTGATCGAGAAAAGAAAGGCAAGTTTGAACCTACATGGCTTGGTCCTTATGTTGTCACTACCTCCTTTGGCTCTAGAGCCTATCAACTATCTACACTGGAAGGAGAACTCTTGAATGATCCTACTAAAATTATTCATCTCAAGAAGTTCTATGCTTGAAGATCCTTGGTATACCCAGCTTTTGAAAAATACAAAAAAAAAATAGTAAAGAGAAATAAGTGTCCAATGGTGAAAACTTGGCAATTCAAGCACCTTGGATAGGTACCTTGGTGAACACCTGGTAGTTCAGGTGCCTTGTGTACTAAGACTAATCCATTATCTATCACTATCCTATCCCTCATCCATCCACTCACCATCCCATTAAACACCTACTTGTTCCCTTGGTGTTCCAACCAAATATCCAACATCTAATGAAGCTTGTAAATACCTCTTGTACAACTTGTAAATCTTGTACCTCAGCTTGTAAATCTTGTACCAAAGCTTGTATCATACCTTGTAAATCTTGTATCATCCCTTTTATCATAGCTTGTATATCCAAATCTTTTCCAAAACTTGTACCATATTCCAGCTTGTAAATAATCTTGTATCCTAGTTTGTATCCTATCACATGCACAAAAAGAATTCCATTTTCTTTAAGCTTTTCACAAAACCATCAAATTATCCAACACACTCTAAAACATTTCCATCTCACAAAACCCAAACATGAACAACCTTGTACATTTGTAACATATCTTGGTCTGTCAGCTTGTACATCCTCTTTAGCTTAGTACCATTGTATCTATCCAGCTTTCGTGTTAGTTCATCCTTGATCAACATCTTGCACACATCGCACAACCCTTGGTTAGCTATTCCAATGCATCCTTTAGCTAGATCTCCTGTCACCAAAGTGTTATCCTTCTTAGTTCAGCTTGCCAGATGCATCACTCATCCAAATCCATCAGCTTAGGTGCTCTCCAATAGATCCTTGTAGGATATACCTTTCCTCGTGTCTGATCTTGGTCCATTAGTACCTCGTCCTACCCATCTCGTTGGCAAACGGTTCTCTTTTAGATTTTTGCTTTATTTTGATTTGGAATCTTCCCTTTGGGTCTTGAAGTATCTTTTTCGAGCAATATTTTTGTTCCCTCCTCAAGGTTGCCACGATCTTCCATATCATGGTATATTGTGAATGGGGCAATCTGAGCGTAAGGTTTTGATCAGGTCTTTTGTTTGTTTTTCTTTTCTGCTTGTGGGTTACCGAGTGTCAGTTCCACGCTGCTTTCTCTGGGATTCATGTGTGCTACTGGGGCAATCCTTGCATTTTTGTTTTGAGTCAAGTCCGTCAGTCCTCTAGACAATTGGTGAAAAGGCCTTGATGTTCTTGGTAACCTTGGCAATTAGCCAACAGTCCTATAGCAAATCTAGTGCTCAACTACATGGTGGTACTTCTCTTTGAAGTATCCCCCCGCTTAAAAAGTTTCAATGGAATCCCTTCATCTCCATTATTCCCCATCCATATCCACCATCTGTCTCTCCTACCCTAGCTTATGCATTAGTATCTCTTTGAATCAATCATCACTCTTAGCTTTAGGGATCCATAATCCTAGTCTTAGGATCCACCAATCAAATCAATCCACCAAGCTTCATCTTTCGAAATCCACAATCCTAGTCCTAGGGATCTCCGAAACCCATCTCCCACCAATCTAGCTCTTTGAAATCCTGTTGCATTAGCTTTATCATCCCATCATCCATCTCCCTATCCTGGATTCCTTTTTATAGCGCTCTGCTCCTTCATCCTCCCCCCAATCCTGAAAGTCTTAAGCTTATTTACTCTTGTGCCTCTGATTTTCCCCTTTATCATTCTCCCATAGTGAGAGTTTGAGCTAGCTAGACCTCTTCTCTTAAGCCACTCTTCGTCCTCCCACCCACCAAGATTCTTGTACTTTTCGAGAAGTTGTCGAGCCTCACTTTCTCTCCCCATCGCCTTCTTGAGGGGGCATCTCGCATTCCATTCTCTCCTCGTCTGCTCTAGCCTTGGGCATCTTATTTTCTTATCTTTGATGCCATGCCACTTGCGGCATCACATCAAAGAGGGGCAAAATGTAGACACCTAAATTTTTTTTTAAAAATAAAATATTTTTATTTTCTAAAAAAATTCCCTGATGACATCATCATTTATTAACTAATTATTTAATTAATTAATTTTTTATTCCATTAAATCCCTTTATCTTAATTAAAAATATTTAATTAAGGAATCCCTCCCAAAAGTGTTTAAATCTTATTTAAACATTATTTCCTTATTTATTAATTATTTAATTAATAAATTGACCAAAAATCCCAAAATAAATAAATAATTTATTTTTTGCCCAAAACTTGGCCAATTTCCTTAAGACCACTAACCTCTTCCAAAATCTTCTAATCCTTCTTTAATTTCAATTAAAGGCTAATCCCATCATTTCCTATCCCTAATCCCAACTCAAAATATTTAATTAAGATTAAATATTAATCCTTATGTTTATTAAAAATGTTTTAATAAATATCTCCTCAACCCAAACCCTTGAAATAAATAAAACTTTATTTATTTTCTAAAAAACCTTTTTTATCCTCATCCTAGGAAGTTCTAGACTCGTCTAAAAAGTCTTCATCCTCATCCAAAGCCTAGACTCTTCTAGAAGATGTCAATCCTTATCTTTAATCCTAATTCTAATCCCCTCCCAACCTTGTCACATTTACTAAACATGGGTTAAGACTTGCTAACCCAAGCCAAAGTTAACAAATATCTCCTCCTTCACCCACCCTCATTTATTGCCATCCACTTGCCTATCCCTAAGCTAATCCTAAACCATCCTAATCCATCCTCTAATCATTTGCACAATCCTAAGCAAGCTTAAAACCTTCCTAATCCAACCCAAGTCGAAATTCCTCACCCTCCAACATAAATGACCCTCAAATATCTCTTACACTCTCCTTCAATGCTCTTACAAAGCACTTATGAAGGGTCTTTATGAAGATATTATCCCTTGAGCCTCCTTTATTGACTCATCCTTGCCCTTTCCTCCATCCTCTCACCCAATGACATGTGTCACTCCCTGATTGGCTATAAGGAAGCACAATCCATGTGCTCTCCTCTCATTCAATCTGAGCCCTCCATAAGCTTTCTCCTTTCCTTCCATCTTAGCCCTCCATCCCTCAAGCCTCTTGCCTATAAATTGGATCCTCCCCCTTTGAAAAACAACACAATCTAGAAAGTAAAGCCATAATGCCATTTTGAGAAGCCATTTTTACATCAAATCCATTCACCAAAATCTATCAAAAATCTTCCATTGAAGCCCATTTGAGCATTTGAGCATACATACATAATCAAGTCATCTTAGCTATTAGACACACCTCTACATCAAGTGATCATCCTCATTGAGAGAGCTATCCATGGCTCATATTCTCATTTGAGGACTTCACTTTGTCTCTCATGAAGTTATGTTAAATTAGTATGCAAATGCTTTTTGATTGTTTTAATTTAGTGTTTCTAACATACTAAAGTAGCATATACACCAAGGACACATGACATGAATTAGAGCTACGTAACATTTAACTGACATTGTAAATGCTATAGGATCGAGATTGAATGATAAGATTGATCATAATAACATCGATGAACACCATCAATGTTATTAAATGGTTGAAAATGCTATGATCTGACACTAAGAGACTCGACAATGTCAAAGATTGGATGACATGAATGATAGTTTGACCTAGCACTGAGAGCCATGATAGTACTAAGGTCAGATTGATAAGATTTGATAGATTGATAGGTTTCCAAGGCACCAAAAGCCACAACAATGCCTAGGATTGGATAGATAATGATAGATTTGGTATGTTCGACATGTTTTGGGTTAATTAAGATTGATTTTGAGTGATTTTGAGTTTATTTGAAATGATTTTGAGTTGATTTGAAATGGTTTTGAGTTTATATGAAATGATTTCAAAATGATATGAAATTGATGTAAAAGAGTATACAGATGATGACAGACATTGTTGAGATATGATCAAGTTGGCCAAAAGATTGGAATTAGTGGAATGAGAAATGGAATAAATTAGTATGAAAAAATGATGAAACCGTAGATGTGAACCATTTTTTAGCATCTACATTTTTCCCTTCTTCAATACAATGTGATTTAGAGCATTTTGTCAAAGAATGCTAACAAAAAAGCCATAAAAGCATGCCCTAGTAATGTGGTGTATATTTATGCCCCCTCGAGAAATTGACCAACATAGGCATATGATAGGTCAATTTCATTGACAACGAGAAAAAAAAACCATAGGAACTGACGGATCGAAAATCAAAGCTAAAACATGAAAGTTATGGGCTCCAAAGTGCAAAAGGGTATCGCGACCAACACAGAAAGGGCTTCTTGCACATCCATCTAGGCAGCAACACACTATAAATGGGCTTGGAGAGGGTTTTGAAAGTCAGTTTCACCATGGTCAAGTACTCTGATACTTTTGTGAGACATTTATGAGATGCACCTATGTTATGATGACTACATGAGATGGATTATGCATATGCTTTAGATGTTTTAGATGGATGTATTTGTGCCTTTTATGTGGATTTTGATATGATGACATCATGCATTGATTTATATTATGTTATGCATAGGAAATGCCATGTTTTATTTTTTCCACATGCTTTTGTCATGAATGAATGCCTAATGCTATGTAAAGGATATGGATTGAATGCAAATGAAATGTAAAATGATATGGAATGAATACTAATGAAATGTAAAATGATATGGAATAATACTAATGAAATGTAAAATGATATGGAATAATTGAAAAGGAAATGTAAAATAAATGTAAATGACATGTAAAATGAATGCACATGAAATGTGAAGATAATATAAATGCCATGTTTATGCAAAGATGTATTGCTTTGGATTATTTTGGATTGTTGACATATGTAGGAATGCAGGACAACAATGCTTTTGATGTATCAGAGTACGAGACCATGGTAGCAGATGAAGAAGACATAGAAGATGAAAGAGATGAGATGAGAAATTGTTAGTATGATGAGAAGACTTTTGCTTTTGTAAAGTGCACTATATGTCAAATGAAGCTTTATTTTGATATGGAAAATGGAATGCAATGCATCATGGCATGAAGGGCCAGAGCGCAAAATGCAAACCTTTTGTGTAAACAAGCATGATATAGATAGACAATGACCTTGTCCTTCCTAAGGCATATATAAATACCTCAAGCTCTCAAAGGTACAAATAGACAGAAAATAAAAGATGACCATGAACCATCCTAGCCACTCTCATAGATCATTTTATATCATCAAGTAGCATAGGAACATGATGAAATAAAAACAAAGCAAAAAATAAATCACTCACTAAACAGTGTGAACCAAAAGCTATTCTTATCCGTTATTATTTTCTTGTTAGTGTTTAAGGTTTTTAGATAGTGTTTGATAGGTTGATCATGTGATGGTTGTGACTGTTGATTCAGTCGATAGGTTCGTAGTGACATGTTGGATTGATTGTTGGTTCACACTACTCAGATAGATGTGTTTGTCATGGAAGTGCAATGCTTTGAGTTTCAGTATGCGAAAGTGCAAGTGTTTATGCAAAAGTGATGATTATCCACAGTGACTATTTACAGGGTTTATTACACATTTTCAATGGGTTTTGTGATTTTTTAGGATTTTTGGGGATATTTGATGTTTTTGGTGTGACTAGTTTCTTCAGGACATTTTATGATTTTTATGGATTTTTTTAGGACGTTTTATGATTTTTATGTGATTATTTTAGGATGTTTTATGATTTTTAGTGCTTTTTTTCAGGACATTTTATGGTTTTTAAAATTTTTTTAGGATCATATTTGAATGTTTAGGATTTTTTCAGGATCGTATTTGAATTTTTAGGATTTTTTCAAGATTGTAAAAGCATATACAAGTGTTAGCTCCAATCTGTTGTCTGATAAATCCAATGGATAAAAAAGTGCTTAGGGATATGCTCCTAGTTCAAGTTCAAACTCATGGACTGTGTAGGTAATATGCCCCTGGACAAGATGTAAACTATGTACAAAGGCTAATGATAGAGTATGTACAAATTGGTGATGTGTTAGGTAAGATAACAATGGACATTAACCAGTTCATAAGCCATGGTCAAGGAGCCAAGGATGTCTTGCAATATGAAGGATAGGATTAGGGAATTATAATGGGGGAAAAACTAGATGGAATCACGATAGATGGAGGAGCAACAACTAACTACACATGGTGCCTGTTTGCTAGGTTTTCACCATGGTACTTGCCCAAAGCACCTGTTTGCCAGGTTTTCATTTTTGGATGGAATTTTTCTCTTGACTCAAATTTTTGTGCTAAGATGTCTATTTGCCAGGTTTTCATCAAGGCATCCATTTTTCATGACTTTTTTCACTTTTTCCTTTTTCCTTTTTCATGACTTTTTGCTATTTTTTTGATTTTTTAAAGGACTTTTTGCCCTTTTTAAAAATATTTTTTAGGACTTTTAGACAGAATCAAGTGTAGTACTTGCAAAGATACATGTTGTTGATAAACATGGGCAGTGGTTCACCCTCTAGAGTCACAAGCTAATATACTCCAGATCCAAATGATGCAGTAACTACATAAGGTCCTTCCCAATTTGGTTCAAATTTGCCTTATTTTTCTCTATGCTGCTAGGTCTTGTAGTTCATCTTCAGGACCAGATCACTAATCTCAAAATGACGACCTCAAACTTTCTTGTTATAGCTCCATTTGAGTCAATTTTGGTAAGCTTGCAAATGTTTCAAGGTAGCTCGTCTCCATTCATCAAGCATTTCCAACTCGTCGAGTCTAGATATGCAATAGTTTTCATGATCAACATCTTATAGGGATACTCTCAATGATGGAATTTCAACTTCAATGGGAAGTATAGCCTCGGTGCCATAAACAAGAGAGTATGGGGTTGCGCCAGTAGGAGCACGTACACTTGTTTGGTAGGTGGAAAGAGCTGGATTGAGTTGTAGGTGCTAGTCTCAACCCAAATCATTGATAGTCTTTTGGAGAATCTTAACAATGGTCTTATTAGATGCTTTTGCTTGGCCATTGCCTTGTGGATGGTAAATAATAGAATATCCATGGTATATGTTGTACTTCTTGTAGAGCTTGTCTACATATTTGTTTTGAAATGAACTACCATGGTCAATAATAATAGCCAAGGGGACTCCATATCGACAGATGATGTAGTTTAGAATAAACCTTGAAATCTACTTTCCAGTAGTGAAGGTCAGAGGGACAACTTCAACCCACTTGGTAAAATATTTTGTTGTTGTGATAATGAACTTATGACCATCAAAGGATGGAGGAGAAATAGCTCCAATAAGATCAAATGCCTATTGTGAAAAGGGCCATGGTGATATAACTAGCTACAATTCTTGTGCTGGTGCATGGATCAAATTGCTATGGATGTGACATTTATGACATGTTTTGGCAAAATCATGGGCATCTTGTTCCATTCTTGGCCAATAGTATCCAGCTCTGAGAAGTTTCTTGGCTAGACTCAGACCATTAAAATGACCTTCGCATATACCTTCATGAACCTCGTGTAAGGTAGTTTTAGCTTCTTGCGAGTCAAGGCATCTGAGAAGGGTTTGGTCAAAGGATCTCTTGTAAAGGGTGTCACCGATGATGACGTATCTAGTGGCTTGATGGATAAAGGTTCGTAGATCATTTTTGGATAAGTTGGGTGGTAGGATTCGAGTGTGTAGGTAATCGTAAATGTATTGATACCAAGGAGAATTGGGACCAACAAGTTCACACACAAACTCAGATTGAGGGAGCTTGAATGCCGAAATCAAAAGTTGCTCAACAAAGAATTCATAATGTCCCATATTCTGAGGCATATCAATCATAGAAGCGATGGTAGCCATAGCATCAACTTTATTGTTATGTATTCTTGGTAGTTGATGAAAAGAGATAGTGACAAATTTAGACTTAAGGAAGTCTACCATCTAATTGTAAGGCATTAACTTATCATCTCTGGTTTCATAGTCATCACTGACTTGGTGAATGACCAACAGGGAATCACCAAAGACTTGTAAATGTTGAATGTTCCATTAGATACCTATCTTGAGTCCTATGATCAGTGCCTCATATTCTGCTATGTTGTTTGCATAATGAAATGCTATCCTGTATGACTTGGGGATTACGTCTCCTTGGGGAGTGATAAACATAATGCCAGCTCTTGAACCATTTTGTGTATGTGATCCATTAAAGTAAAGCTTCCATTCATTAGCTACATCCATGTTAAATATGGCTTCATTCAGAAAGTCTATCAACATAGGATGATCAGCTGTTGTAGGTGCTTTTGCTAACTGATTTGCTATCACTTTCCCTTTGATTGCCTTTCTATCTACATATTCTATGTCAAATTCGCTTAGGATCACAACCCATTTGGCTAAGCATCATGTGAGAGCAGCCCTGCTTAGGAGATACTTCAGTGGGTCAATCTTAGAGATGAGCATTGTTTTCTGATGGAGCATGTAATGTCTCAACTTTCGAGCTGCAAAGACAACAACAAGACAAGCTCATTCAATGAGCGAATAATTTAGTTCATAGCGGACAAGTGTTTTGCTGATGTAATATATGACTTACTCTCGTCCTTGTTCATCATTTTGTGCTAAAAGAGCACCCGATGATGTATCTGTAGCAAATATGTATAGAATGAATGGCTTGCTTGGAATGGGAGTCATTAAAATTGGTGGATGTAAAAGACAATCCTTGAGCTGTTGGAACAATTCTTGGCACTGCTTGTTCCATTGAAAGGATACTCCCTTACGTAAGATGTGTTGAAAGGACTAACACTTATCTGCCAATGGCACAATGAATCTATGGATAGACTATAATCTTCCTTGTAGTCCTCTTAATGTTTTTAGATTTGTTGGAGGAGGCATATCAAGTATTGCTTTTACTTTCTTGGGATCCACTTCAATGCCTCGTTGAGAAACAATGTATCCTAGGAGCTTTCCAGAAACAACCCCGAATACACACTTTTTTGGATTTAGGCGAAGCTTATAGGTTTCCATTATGTTGAATATATGATCTAGGATGCCCAAATGATCTTTTCTTTTATAGGATTTGCAAAGTAAGTCATCAACATAGTCTTCCATTAGGATGTGCATGAAATCATGGAAGATGGTAGTCATTGCTATTTGATATGTTGTCCTAGCATTTTTAAGACCAAATGGCATAACATTCCAATAGTATGTTCCCCAAGGGCATGTAAAAGTTGTCTTGTGTTGATCTTCAGGGGCTATTCTTATCTAATTATAGCCGAAAAAGCCATCCATTAGTGATAACATCTCATACCTAGCTATCATGTCCACAATGATATCTATATTTGGTAAAGGGAAATCATCCTTAGGACATGCCTTGTTAAGCTCATGAAAGTCAATGCATATGTGGATGCCCCCAGAGTGTTTGTTTACTAGTACTAGATTAGATATCCACTCTACTTAATCAATGGGTCTTATGAAACTGGCATCCAATAATTTCTTCAATTTAGCTTTGATAAGGAGGGCAACTTGAGGATGCATTTTTCTCAAATTTTTCTTTATTGGTTTCATTCCTGGTTTGAGTGGCAAGTGATGAAGGACTAGTTTAGGATCTAATATGGTCATGTTTGCATAAGACTAGGCAAAGTTGATCTACCTCTCTATGAAGAATCTGACAAATTCATCTTTTTCTTTTGGTGATAATGAGGCTGCAAAATGTATGACCTTGGGGTTTTTAGGAGTCCCCAGATTAATGTCTTCTATCATTTCCACAAGTAATGTTGATCTTTCCTTCAATGGGGGTGTGTCCAATCTTCCATCCTTGGGTGCCTTAGAGAGGTTTTCACCCTCGCATACATCCTTTATTTTTACTTTTTCATGGTCTAATGGCATCTTGCAGTTTTCACCAAGAGACCTACTTGTGTCTTTTTTGTTATTTTCTTAATTTTGTGACTGGAAGATGGAGTTGACTCCCCAAAATATGCCATGACATTTAGATCAATGGAAAATCTAGATTTGTGATTGCCTTGTGGTAAATCTTCACAGAGTTCAAAGAATTTTGCGATGGCATCATCATTCTCAAACTGGTCAAACATTGTGGTCCTTCTTCGTCCCAATCAATAAGTTCAGGGAAAAATAGGGAAATTCCATCATCCATGTTGAATAAGCTTTGGCTAAAGGCATATATATGGATATTCACTTTAGTGATTTCATCAAGATCATGTTCAGAAGAAGGAGGGCTTGGATCCCAAAATTTTTTGATCCAAGGTGAAGAATTGTTTTGAGGGATAGGTGGATTTACATGTTTATCTTCCATAGGTAGGCTATTTGGGTTAGCAAACATATGATCAAGATGGAGGGAGGTATCATGATCATCGATGTTGGATACAGATTGGGTGGGTTTGGGTTGGGTGTTCTTAGATGCCTTGTTATTGTTTGAGGCATTCACATCCTTAGACGAGGATGACTCAGTATTAGGAAGACCCAAAACAAATGGTTTGAATCCAAGTCCCAAGCTACAAGGTCATCCTAATGCAATGATGGGTTGAGCAATGCCTTGCTTTTGAGGTCCCAGGCCACTATATCCATCATATCCCTTTTTCTACATGATGGTGAATCTAGGTCCATACTTGTCAGGGGATATAGGAGTAAGTTCTTGTTCTACTTTAACTTTTTCAATCCATGTAGAGGTATTCTCATAGACATGTTCTTCATGTAGGCCACCTCCACTAGTGAAAGCCACAGAAGGTTTCTTTTGAAATGTGAACTTAGGCTTGTTCTATATAATCTAAGGTTTACCATATGACTTGGGAGATAAAGGAAGTTTCCCAATGTGAAGGGCATGTGACATGGAGTACTCACCACAACCTTTGTCTTGGATTTTCAGCTTTCCTTTGAATGCAAATGTGAGTATCGAAGGATCAACATACTTGGAGGACTCAAGTGGATTTGCTACATGGTTTGTCGAGACCTGGTATGTAGTGGTTCCTCTAAGATTGGCACAGAATTGGAAGGGATATGGATGACCCGGAATGGTAACTTCCACATTATTATAGGAGAATTTCAAGCATTGGTGGTATGTAGAAGGCACCACTTTCATAGCATGGATCCATGGGCAGCCTAGTATCATATTGCAGTTCATTTCTATATCTAGGACCTAGAATAAAGTGTTCTCAATAGTTGGAACAACTTTGATGGGTAAGATGATGACCCTCATAGAGAAGCATTCATCGTCATCATAGACTTTGATTTTGATCCTTCGAGAGGGATCCACATCATTTTCAGAATAACCCAAACCTTTGACTGCTTTAAGTGTATAGATATTTAGCCCTTCTCCTCCATCTATCAAGACATGTCTAACTTTAACATTGTGGACAAAGACCTCAAGGCGAAGGGGATCATTGTGGCTTGGTCTATCTTTAGGAATATCCCAAGGGGAAAAGGTGATATGTTGTGATGCAGAGAGGTTCCCAACCATGGCTTGGAACTGGGCAACATCAATGTTATCTGGGACTACTGACTCTTTAAGGGCTTGATCCAAGATCTTTTGATGTTGGGGAGATGCACAGAGTAGGTCCAAGATGGATATTTGCACAGGGGTCTTGCCAAGCTATTCAACAAGGCTATAATTAGATGAAGTAGGAGCAATAGGTCTACTAGGGGATGTAGGTCTAGTAGGAGCAATAGGTCTAGATGGGGCTCTAGGTAGGGTGATCTTGGTATGGCATGTAGTGACAACACAACGAGGGTCTTCAACCTTTAAGGTGAATGTGGATATGCAGGAATCAAACTCATTGAAGTAATTAATGGTGTGGTCATATCTAGTGCACGTGTAATTCACATTACCTTGTGAGTTTGAGTTTGAATTGGAGGGTTTCTCTTTGTCATGATTACCCAAAGGATTTTTGAAGATAGTGTAATTAGAGTTGGATGCTAGTAGTGATAGATCAACTTTGATTATACCATCATCAATGAGGTCTTGTATTGCATGCTTTAGTTCGAAACATGATGAGGTCTTATGTCCTTTGGTGCAGTGGTAATCACAAAATTTTTTGTCATCACACCAATCTACTTTAGTTAACGATTTATCTTTGATCAGGGGTAACTATAGGAAGTTATTATTGAGTAACTATTGTAGTGCAGTCTAAAGAGGTATCCCCAATGGTGTTAATTTCCTATCCTTGGTTCTAGGGTGTCTTTAGGGTTTGTCTTGCATGGAAGTCTCAGTCTTCTATTGTGGGGCTAATGTTTGATTGGGAGTTTGTGAATTTTTTGGGTTTGCAACTTTCAAATTCAATTGAGGTTGTGCTATGCTAATCATGTGGGCATCCACAATGCCATCATTGGTCACATTCTTGTTTTTGGAGAAAAAAATTTCCTTGTCATTAGACGAGTTGGTGTTTGTGTTTTCCTTGTTTATCTTGAGGATTCCCTTATAGATAAGAGCATCTTCAATTAGCCCCTTTTTTCATCAGTTTAGAAATGGTGCTTGGACTCTTCATTTTGAGTTCATACATTAAGTTTGGGACTAAGTTTTTAATGCACAAGTTAACTTGTTGTTCTTCGGGAATGTCTAGTGAGCATTGACTGACTAAGCTTCTCCAACATAGTAAGAATGTGATAAATGGTTCTCCCGTCTTTTGTTTAGTTGAGCACAAATTGGAAAGTGTCACCTCATTTGTAATGTTAAAGGCAAAGTGGGAGATGAATTTGTCTACTAGCTCTGACCAAGATTTCATAGTACTAGGAAGTTTGGAGTACCACTCAAGTGTGGGCCCACCTAGAGAACAGGGGGACAATCTCATGAGGTAAGTGGGCTCATCACTGAGTTCGGTACAAGAGGCACAAAATTCTCTGATGTGATCAATAGGATTACCTTTTCCTTGGTATTTTTCAAACCTTGGAGCCTCAAAGTGTTTTGGGAATGGAGGCATATATAGACTTTTATCAAATGGATTAGGATGTAGGTCCCTTTCTATATATAGAGCCTGCTTCTTTTGGACTCCCAATGCCTCAACTTGTTTGGAAAGTCATTTGAATTGTTGCAATAGCTCTTCATTATGGTATTGCATGATAGCTTTCCCTTCAAGTCTTGTGTGCCTATGAGTAGAATTTTTGCTATAGTGGGAGCTATGTATACTCAGTTCTGACATTTCTATGTTTGATGAGTCTGGCAATGTGTCACTAGGTGGTGGAGGTATGTTAGTACCTTGAAGACAAAAGATTCCTTGTTGTGACACATATTAGGGTACTTGTTATGGTATTTGATGTGGCACTTGTTGTGGTATCAACTATGATTGATGTACCATTTTTTGTGGTTGTTGTTGGGATACCTTTGTTGGTTGCATGTGAGGCCATGTATGTGATTGTTGTTTTAGAGGTATCTATTGGGGTTGTTGTGGCATGTATTGTTGTTGTAATAAATGTTTTTGGTATGCAATTTGTTGCTCAAGTCATCTTTGAAATTCCAACTCTTGTTTGAGTTGCTCTTGTTGTTTAGCAAACAAGGCTTGTTGTTGTTGGAATTGTTGTTGGAATTGTTGTTGATACATTATGTGTAAGTCAAGTGGATTTACATTGGATTGTGTGTTAGGGACATTGGATGCTTGTACCACTTGAGGTTGTTGCTATTGATATGTCACATGTGTGTTGGAAACATTAAGCCCTTGGACTATGGTAGGTTGATGTGACATTGTATTGACTTGACAATGAGGTGCATTCCTTTTAGGAATAGGTGTAATGTTAATAAGACTTTTCCTTTTTGCATCAATAGGGATTGTTGTAGTTGACATTTCACATGGGGTACTTGTGGGAGGCTCCATAACATTTGATGTCATGACACTTGGTAGAGTTAGGAGAAAAGGTGCACTTTATTGATTTGTCTCCAAAGGAGGTATGTTTGGCATCCCTAGAGCACAAGTCCCTTTAGGCATGTCTTGTTGTTTGACCATGTGATTGAGATAAAGTCTTGATGTCCTCTTAGGATACTTAGGAAGAGTCTTATTTCCCTTCATTGGTTGTGGTTCATCAAACAAGGGATTAATGTTGATGTGTTCAAATGTAATTTGGAGGATTTCGACGGTTGATTCTTGATGGGACCTTATAGGCACCATTATCATGATTGAAAAATCCAAAGGTTGTTTTCACTTATCTAAGTCCAAATTGATCATGGGTTGTATGTTTTCAATTGTTGTGTTGGTTTGATGTTTGGACTTAGGTCCTTCCACATTTGGGTTGAATTTGACAATTTCTTGGGCTGCCAAAAGTTTGAAGTTCTTGTGAAATTTTTTGTCTTGACATGCCCTAGCCATTTCTTCATTAGTGATGCCATAGTCAGTGTTAGAGTCATCACTTAGGTGCACAATAGCTTTTTGTGTGTTTGATGTGTTAGGGTTGAAGGTACTCATGTTGGGTTTGCTGAATTCAAAGGAGTGCATTTGTTCATCCTCGAGTGTGGTTGGTACACTTCCACCTCCAGGTGGTATCAGGTCAACTATAGGTTCAAAGTTAGGACTCCATTAAACCATCCCATGTGTAGGGGAAGTGTTTGAAGGAAACCTCATGGTAGGTGCATTGTTTTGTGTTTGTTGCATCATCTCTTGGTTATGGTGATCTTGCAAATACATGTTTAAGGGGTCTGCAAGTAACGGTTGTGATGCCTCAATTTGGTCTTCGTCAAAGGTTTGTTGGGTTTTCTTGCTCTTCTTTTGTCTTGCATGAGGTTTTTGGTTGTGTTGGTGCCTCAGAAAATAAAGGTTGGTAAAGTTCTTCAGGTCTTTGAGCTGATTGTATCCTAGTGAGTGCTAGCATGATACCTAAGGATGCAGATGCAGTGGAGGAAAACCTAAATGGACTCCCTACTTCCCAAGTGCACACCTAAACTACCAACTACACTTAGACAATACCAAGTGCACCCTTGGTGCATTTGGGGCCCTAAAGATAAGCAATTGGTAAGTAGGAGGTATGCAATGGGTAAACAGTGGTGTTAAGATGCCTAAAATGCAAAATATGAATTATTTGAGTGTTTTGCAAGGTTTAGGGATGCAATGCAAGGTGTGGATGTGCATATTAGGGTTTTGGAACCTAGAATGAAGTCCCTAATTACCAAGTATGCTCTAAAACTACCAAGTGCACTTTGAAAGTATCAACTACACGCCTGAAGTGTGCAGTTGGTAAAACAGGGGTGCAATTGGTAAAACAAGTCAAAACTTGATAATGACGATGTGGGTATGCAAGATGTGAGTTTTTTTTGGATTTTAATGTTTTAAGGATGTCATGTAACCTAGGAAAATGCCAAATGAAGTGGGGTTTTGATATGCAAGGTGAAAATTTCATAGAGATGCTATGCAAAAGCAAATGCAAAGTGACATTTTGGAGGTTGACTAAAGGAGATGAAAATGACCCTATAGTATGAAAAATGAAGGTTAGGGTTGGATTTTGGACTTGGTAATGATGTGAGAGGTTGGTTAATGCAAGGTGGACTATGAAAGGGATGGTTTCCTAGGGTTGATAATGATGTTTGGGATATGCAAAATGAGGATAAGTGATCAAGAAGATAGTTTGGTTGATAGACAAGTCGATAGGGTTTGGTAGTGAGAATAATGTTAAGGTTTTGAACAATACAATACGAGGGGGATATACCACTAGGGTAAGTCAAAATGACACTTAGGGATGCTAGGATTATGATGATGCTAATGATAAAGGTATACGTAAGGTTTTGAACTTAGGTGAAATCTTTAGAATGTATTTTGTCTAAGAGTTTAACCTTGTGATAATGGACTTTAGATCTTGACCAAAAAAATGATAAAAGACAAAAAGATCAAAATGATATAGATGACAAGGTCAAATCTATCAAGACATAGACAAAGTTTGACCAAAGAAAATGATAAGAAAAGATAAAAAGTCTAGTCAAGATCCATTATCCAACAACACTAGGAGATACACAAGGACTCATACTTTGTTCAAATTTTTGACTAAATTCAAAGGTTTTGGGGGTTCAAAATGATGTTTAGGTGACTCAAAATGGTGGTTATGCTAATTGGATATGCAATATGGACATGTCCTAAGATGCAAAATGAGATTTTAGGAGCAAGATGCGATTTTGGGTCATGACTAAATGCAGTTTTGGGGTCCTAAAATGCAATTTCATGGCCTAAAATGGTCATAGAGGTGCCCAACTATGCCCTGACAACACCAAGTAAGGCTAGTTTGGGTGCAGTTGATAGTTTCATGGTGCAGTTGGGAAGCTGGGTTGAATGTCTACTGAATCTAAGCAAGGTGGTTGTCAAGTTGTTATACCAGGAAGCTAGGATGTACAGGTTGATGTTAGGATGAGTTAGAAGATGTAGAATGCAGGTAATGACCTAAGGAATGATGTCTTAAGTGAAGAAAATGAAGGTTAGGAGATGCAGAATGAAAATAAGGGCATGCTGAGATAGGGGGGCCTATCTAGGTACCTAAGGACACTGTTAAAGCCTCAAAATGTTGTCTGGAAGCCCAAACTAGGTTCTCAAACTACCAAGTGCACCTAGACAGTACCAATTGCACCTAAGGTGTAATTGGGGCTAGTTTGAGTGTAGTTGGTAGTTTCAAAGGATAGTTGGGAAGCTGGGCTAAAACTCAGGCAATTTTAGGTGGTGGAGTTTCCAGATTGATGCCATAGTGAGGTAAACAATAGAGGACAATGTTAAGACTAGAATGGAGGCTCAGAATGATGTTTTTGACACCTAAAATGATCGTTAAAGTGTTCTATATGAGGGTTGGTATGAAAAGATGCAAGATGGACAATGCAAAATGCAAGTTTTGGGGTTGAAATGCAAAGACTAAAGGATGCAAGCTAAACCCTAATGAATGCAATGTGAAGGATGAGGGATGCACAATGAGGACTAGAAGATGAAAAATGAAGCCTATATGATACAAGTATGAGGCCTACAGTAGGGTGCATGCAAGTGAGTTGTATGCAAGGATGAGATCTAATGTTATGCCAAGCACACTTAGGATCACAAGTTGCCATGTTTTTAAGTCTTGAATGTATTTGACCAAAGTTTGCAAAGGTTTGACAATAGTTGCAATGTTTTGATGGTGTTTGATGTTATCTAAGGTGTAAATTTGAATGTTGGCTTTATCTTGATTAATTTTTTACACACACACAAGACATATTAAGACAAGAATAGTTGTTGTTAAAAGTGAAAAAGCACACCACAACCTAGGCTTTAGGACTGGATCCACTGAATTCCTACTTGAACTAAAGTTTAGCTACTCTTATCTAGAGTGGAAAACCTAGGATCTTGGCACCATAGGCTCTCCCCTACAACACACTAACTTCTCAGGGCTACCAAGATCCGCTTCCCAAGGGGCATGACTTCCCAAGGGACTATTGCCTCTACTAAGGACTGCGAGAATGTAGAATGTTTTCACAGGCATGGGTAACCCCTTGAGCCAATGGATATAAAGAATTTTGGCCACTAAAACACAATTTTTAGTAAAGGCATTTTTTTTAGCAAGTGAATGATAAACTTCCTCTGAAGGTCTCTTAGCCCCTAGAACCGGGGTTTGACACACCACAAGGGTATTGGAGGAGAGCTATCACTCAGCAATACTGCCAACATAACTTTCATTGTAATCAAGTTTTATATAGTGACTGGAACATTGACTTGGCTTTTGGTCCATTATTGCTCTAATGTCATCCCTTGGCATACCCAATATCGAGTATCTTGGTGCAAGGCAAGCTTCCTATAGAAGTTACATGGATTTCTCTTACACCCAAGATCCACGAATGGTGAGGGGAGAGGATACATCCATGCAAATCCTAGAGATTTAAACACCATAGACATGCCAAGTAGAAAAGAAAAATTTTATTCTAAGCACCAAACAAAGTGTTATCTAATCTAGGATATCCACACACATGGTTTTGACAATCACACGGGGTCTTCAACAATGTCCTGCAAACAAGTGTTAGTAGTTTTCAATGACTAGTCTTCATCCAATGATTGCCACATGCTAAAAATAAGCCATCAATAACACAAAAACCTATAATTTAGGTCCTAGAAGCAAACATAAATCATAAGTGAAAATTCTGATTGAAATAGGTGCTTTCTGTGAACCAAGTACACTCTGACAGAGCAGACTGCGCCGTAGAAGGCCAGAGTGGCTCAAAATGCCCTGAAGTGTGCTTAGATAGTGCTAACTATGCCCATGGTGCACTTGTGGCTTAGAAGGGTGTAGTTTTTAGTTTCTAGGTGTAGTTGGGAGATCAATGGCAAGTTGTGGGGAAATGGTGCCCAATCAAGCCTAGAAACTAAAAATTTTGACACCTATACTACCAAGTGTGCCTAGACAATGTAGACTGCACCCATGGTGTAGTTGGGGCTTAGAAGGGTGCTATTGGTAGTTTATGGGCATAGTTGGTCAATTAAGAACAAAAAACAGGGGTTATGGTGTCTCTTAGGCCCTTAAAACTGCTCCTAGGGGTCCCAAGTGTGCCCTGATAGAGCAGAGTGCACCCTAGGGCAGCAAGCTAACAAAATGCATAGAATGAAAGCATATAACCATATTACTAGACCCCCTAATTAATCTAGGTATGATAAGGAAGTGCAGATAGTCATTATACCCTTCCAAGTGAGCTCCTTCCTTCCACCTACAAGCACAAAACAAGAAAACCTAGGTTAGATAAGCATGTTCATGTCAGGCTCACCAATTGTATGACCTAAAAAATAGGCTAATGTCTAACATACTACGAGAAAATCACAAACCCAATAAGCATATGTTAACACCCTCTAGTCTACCATGAAAGCCAAATGAATCAAAACAAGAAAGAAAATCTAAAACTCCCTCTTTCATTTGTAGCTCCCATGTCCTTCTTTCTTCTCCTTGTGATGTAGCTCCAAATTTCCTATAATGTACACAATATTGAAGAAAAAGTCTATCATAATTATGGTGCTATGAGAATACTTGAAGTTGTGATTTTAGTGCGAGAGATGGAGTGAAAAATGTCAGAAAACTAGGGACTTGAGAACTCAAGAATTAGGACTGAAAATAAGAGAAAGAATGCTCATTTTTATAATTAACACACAAGGTGAAAGCATTGGATTTGTAACCCTTAGATTTAAAACTTGACATGAGATTCCTTTGATAACCCATGACACATGTGACACAAGATGCCAAGTGTATGATTCTATGATGCTTGGAAGTCAAACAAGGCTAAATATGGTTGAGAATCTATGACGCGTCATATAACACCTCAAGCCCACTTAAAGCCAAGAATCTATGACAATGGAAGCCAAATATGGATATGCATAAGGGAATAAGAATATTGGATTATGACATATCTTAGCCAAGTGTCAAAGGAGAATCCATGAGGTGTCACACCCATGTGTCATGATGATGTCAATATTATGTGGAATATTTAAATTAAAAATCTATTATTCCACACAAATAGGAATTAGTAAAAATGAAATTAATGATGGAAAATATGACTTAGGAAATTGTGAATTTCCATGGTTTGTGAATGATAAATCAATTAATTAATAAAATATCAATTAATTGAGGAGGTTAGTTAGGAAGAATAATTAGTGAAATGACATAGGATTAAATTATGGGTTATTTAATCCTATAGAGAAAATTAGTAGATGATTGGCCAAATTGATTAAATAAGTGCGATTGTATCCTTTGATGAAAATGTGATGATGATGCAAATTGAATAGGATGATGATAGGTAGATCAAAGCCATGGACAAATTGATTGATTGATCAAAATTGATAACATGCCAGGACACATGACATGAATTAGAGATACATAACATTTAACTGACATTGTAAATGCTATAGGATCGAGATTGAATGATACAGTTGATCATAATAACATCAACAAACACTATCAATGTTATTAAATGGTTGAAAATGCTATGATCTGACACTAAGAGACTTGACAATGTCAAAGATTGGATGACATGAATGATAGTTTGACCTAGTACTGAGAGCCATGATAGTACTAAGGTCAAATTGATAAGATTTGATAGATTGATAGGTTTCCAAGGCACTGAAAGCCACAACAATGCCTAGGATTGGATAGATAATGGTAGATTTGGGATGTTCAACATGTTTTGGGTTGATTAAGATTGATTTTGAGTGATTCTGGGTTGATTTGAAATGATTTTGAGTTGATTTGAAATGGTTTTGAGTTGATATGAAATGTTTTCAAAATGATATGAAATTGGTGTAAAAGAGTATACAGATGATGACAGACACTGTTGAGATATGATCAAGTTGGCCAGAAGATTGAAATTAGTGGAATGAGAAAATGGGATAAATTAGTATGAAGAAGTGATGAAACTGTAGATGTGAACCATTTTTGAGCATCTATGCAAAGTCTTATAGGGACCAAAATTCTCCATCTTCATCTTGTTGTAGGTGTCCACTGGAAATTGTTCCTTCCTCAAGTACACCATAACTAGATCCCCAACTTGGAACTCCTTATGTCTCCTCTTTTGATTTTCTCTAGCCTTATATTGTAGGTTCATCTTGGTAATATGTGCATGTACCTCCATTTATAGGTTTTTGACATGTTCAACAAAGTCTTCTACCTCAACACTACTCCTATCTCCTTGCTCCATCTTCCTCAACTCTAGTGTAGTATATGGTCTACTCCCATACACAATTTGGAGTGATGACCTACTAGTACTCCTATTCATTAAATTATTATAAGCAAATTTTTCTTGTGGTAGAGTCAAATCCCATCCCTTAGGATTATCTCCTGCTAAACACCTCAAAAAATTTCCCAGATTTCTATTCACCACTTCATTTTGTCCATCGGTTTTGCAAATGATGTGCAAAACTGAACTTTAATTATGTCTTCAACTTCTTCCACAAAGTTCTCCAGAAATACCTAACAAATTTTGTACCTTTGTCAGAAATAATAGTTTTTGGAAGACCATGTAGCCTCACCACCTCTCTGAAAAAAAAATCTGCAATATGTATTGCATCATGATTTTTATGGTAGGGAATGAAATCCACCATCTTGTAGAAACTATCAACTACCAAATATAGAGTCATTACCCCTTTGTTTTATGGATAACCCAAGAACAAAATCCATACTTATGTCCTCCTAGGGATTTGATGGAACAAGCAATGACTAATAGAGTCTACTATTCTTACTGGCTCCTTTATATTAGAAATGTTTAGAATAACTGAGAGGGGTTGGAGTGTGAATTAGTTACTCAAGGTCCATATGTACCATTTGAACAATTAAACATAAACATTCAATGTTCTACATATCCTGTTGTTGCTCAATCTCTACTTTATAAGCCAAAATTATTGTCCTACTATCTTAAACATAACATACTTTGTTGAGTATAAAATGTAAAGCATGTAAAGCATTCAACACAAGTTTTAACACTAGGATTTCATGTAGAAGCTCAATTTGGGAAAACCCACCAGTAACATGTCAATATTTTTTCACTCTTTCGAAGTGAGCTCTATTAGGAGCCAACCTTGTTAAAGGTTTACAATACGCACTATTAAATGTGACATGGTTAGAGGATTTAATCATCATATTAGAAGTGGCCTTGTTAGAGGAATTTGATCATTCCACTTAGAATCTCATCTTTTTAAAGGATTTACACAGATTGTTAAGTATTCCAAATGATTGTTAGGTCAACCTCTATTAAAATGATTTCAATAAAAACTATTTACAATGATTAAAAAGAAAATAGCAGGCTTTAATATGTATGATTACAACTCACTTTGCATGTTCAGATCAATGTTTTGTTCATTTTTCAAGTCATTGATAAGCTTTCCCTTTTCATCTTTATTTTGATTCACTTGGTAGACCTTCAAACAATTAGTCTTCACCTAACAATAAAACTTAAGCCTTCTGACTGGATTCATTTATCAATATTAACAACATCTAAAGCAATCTTCTTTACCTTTGTATTCACTCACACACTCTTATATTCACCTTTGTGTGTCTTTGATCCACCTTTCTCTATGTGCACCTCTCATATACATTCACACATATAGTGACACTCACACTTCTTCATTTTACACTATACCTCTTTATATAGGCAATTATTTCTTTATTGTTTTCCACAATCATTGTAGATCTTAGGGTTTATGATCAGGTTTAACATGATTCATTGTATCTATCCATCTTCTTGATCTTCCTTTAAAAACTTCTCTAGAATCTATCTGTTAGGCCTTTATCTAATCCTCATCTTGAATTTAATGGTCTAACTCATCAATCTTATCTTTGACATGGTTTACATCTCCTAAGAAATCAACTAAGTTGATTGAGAATCACAATTTCCTCAAATTCATTCTCAACATTGTTACTTGACAATCACTAAGTTCTAATACTCGGTCATCACTTAATACTTAGTCACTATAAAATATCTGTCTCGACATCAACTATCTCACTTAGTCAATACTGATGCTCAATCAACACTAGATTTTCTTGGCACTTATAGTGGCTCGATTGACACTAGCATCACTCGAAATTCCTTTACATTTACTCTTTTTCTTTGCTTAGCTTAACTTTCTTGCTATAAACAATCATTTTTGTCTCATCAAATTCTAACTAACCAAATATCCATTTGTAGCTTCCTTTTCATAACTCAACGTTTCCTCTAGGTGGTATGAGCAATTTCTCAAATCCTCTTCATTAATCAAAATAGATATGACATCTAGATTAGGTAGCAACATGTCTTATCAATAGATTTGACATCAATGACAAAACAACAATTGTTCCAATTTTAAATTTCCAACAATCTCCCTCCTTGGCATTGATGGAAACATCTTTACAATTCATCTCTACATCTTAAGAATAGTACCTCACTTTGTTACCATTCAATCCAAAAATATTTTCTCCTTCTAAGATAATAGTTCTCCCTCTTGCTTCATTTTCTCCTTCTTTGAACTTTTGTATATCTTTCATTTTCTTAATTATGGCTCCCATCTCTAGTATATGGCATCTACTATATATTATCTACTCTTCTATGGCTATCTTTCCCTCTTTTACTATATATCTCTCCCTCTTTGAGAACAATTCTGAAGGCACTTAGTTTTCTTAGCTTCAATTACTCTCTGGTTGATTTCTATCATCTATCTATGTCTGATCTGTTATGTTGTACTAGACTATCTACCTTAGGCAATTCCCAAAGTAGAGATGTGTTGCATCAATATGCAAGAAATTTTGATTAGCACATTTGATGCAATGCACCCAACCTATTTAAGTAGCTTTATTTAGGGGAATCACCCCTAATTTACCTCTAAGATATTCATGAGCATCTTTAGGTAAGGCTTTGGTGGATATGTTAGCAACTTTCTCTTTGGTGTGCACATATTCTAGCTTCACTTCTTTGTTTTGAACTAATTCCCTCAAGTAATGATACTTGATAGCAATGTGCTTTCTCTTAGTGTGCATCATTGGATTTTTTGAAATGTTAATAACACTTGTGTTATCACAATAAATCACTATTGGATCTATAATTTCCTCTTTCAAACCTTTCAGTAACTGCTTTATCCACATAATGTTTAAACAATTCATTGTAGCTTCCACATACTCTACTTCAGTTGTTAATTGGGAAGTATAATTATGTTTCTTGCTTGTCCATGACACCAATCTCTTTCCTAGAAAGAATACACCTCCACTAGTATTTTTCTTATCATCAATATTTCCTACCCAATCTGAGTCAGTAAATACCTTCAGTTCAAATCTATTACTTCTCTTGTAATACAATTCATAGTCTTCTATACCTTTAAGCTATATCATTATCATTTTTACTTCCATCATGTGATTCTCCTTAGGATTTGATGAGCATCTAGAAACTATCCCAACTACTAATGCAATATCTGGTCTACTATGGACAACATATTGCAATTTTCCAATCATGGATCTATATAGGGTCTAGTTCATATCAGTAGATTCATCATTCTTAGATAGCTTATGTCTTATAGGCATAGGTGTGCTAACTGGCTTGGAATATTCTATACCAAAAGTCTTTAATATATCCTTAATGTATTTGGATTTTGCAATAAAAATACCAAACTTCATTTGACATACTTGTAATCCAACAAAGGATTTGATTTCACCAAACATCAACATTTCAAATTCCTTCTTCATTTGATCAACAAATCATTTGCATAATGCTTCTCTTCCTCCAAATATAATGTCATCAACAAATATTTCATATAAAAATACTTCATTGTTCTTGCCATTCTTCAAATATAAATTACTGTTGTCATTTGTCCTTTCAAAATTACTCTTTACCAAATAGTTATGTGATCTTTCATACCATGCTCTTGGGTTTTGTTTCAATCCATAGAAAGAGCTTTGTTTAGTACCATGTTCTTCTTGTTTGGATCTAAAAATCCTTCAAGTTGTTCAATGCACACTTCTTCCTCAAGTACACCAACCAAAAATGTAGATTTGACATCCATTTGATATACCTTGAAATTCTTATAGGCTGAATATGCAAGCAGAGTTTTGACTCCTTCAAGTCTTGCCACATGAGAAAAAGTTTCTCCATAATCAACTCTTTCTTCTTGAGCATAACCCTTGCATACTAGTCTCACCTTGTTTCTTGTTACTTCACCATTTGCTCCTAAAAAACCTACTTTTTCCCATTGATATTTTTGCTTTTAGGTCTTTGCACTAAAGTCCAAGTATTGTTCTTCCCAATCTAGTCAATTTCCTCATTCATTTCTTGAATCCAATCTTAATTGTCTAAATCATCTTTTACTATTTTGGGCTCAAATTCACACAGTAAGCGTGTGTCAAAAATTTGAGTCTTTTTCTTGTCATAACACTCAATTCAACATCACCAATGATTTGCTCAAGTTTTTGATGTCTTCTTACATATTTTTCTAGCACAAGTAGTTTCCTTCTTTTTTCTTCTATAAATTCATGTTGGAAAATAATCTCAAGCTTGTTAGCTCTTTCTTGTCTAGGTGTTGGTTCATGTTTTGCATGCTTGACATTTTCTATATGATGGTTGGCATTGCATGTCTATGACTTGGCATCTTCAGTCTGTTTCTCAACACCCACTCTTTGTTGCTCAACAATTTGTATTTGCACTTCATCATTTCCTATCTATTGGAAAATTGAAGCTTAATTTTTTTGTTCATTAGGAGTGTTGGGAGCATCACCATCCACATAGATGAATGTATTGTAGTCTTCAAGTTCTTCTTTGCATGCAGCATCACTTCTTTCTACAAATTCATCAATTTTCACATTTGCACTTTCCACAACCTTGTTAGTGTTAGAGTTAAAACACTTGTATAGTTTTCTCTTGGTGGAATATCCTAGAAATATACCTTCACCAAGTTTTCCATTCCTATTATCTTTAAGTATATAACATCTACTTCCAATTTTTAAAAAATATTTCACATTATGAGCATATCCATACCATAGTTCAAAAGGTATAGCATTTGTAACTTTCTTGACTTGTACTCTATTTAGGGTATAAATAATAGTACTATCAACTTCTCTCCAATATTTCTTTGATACGCTCTTCTCATTCATTGATGTTCTTGCACAGTCCATTATTGATCTATTTCTCCTTCCAGCTATCCCATTTTGAGGAGGGGTCATTTTTTATTACATTTGTCTCTTGATTCCTCTATTGTTGCATAATGTATTGAACTCATTGGAAATGAATTCACCACCTCTTTCAGATCTCAAGGTAAAGAACAATGTATTGAAGGTCTCTTCATAGTCAATTCCTTTTTCTTGGTTATAACCTTAACAAAATAGTATGGCCTTGTTCCTTACCACTTCATCTTTCTCATTCAATTTGTTCCTAAATATTCACTTAGTTCCAATCAAATTCTTGTTTTTGGGTATTAGTACTAGTGTCTATGTTTTTTCTTTCAATCAAATCTATATCCCCATTCATTGCACTGACAAAAGAACAATGGTAAAGAACAAGTTGGTATGGACAAATAGTTGAGCATTTTTACTAAGAAAGGTTAAAGGGAGATAATACTAAGTGTCTATAATATGTAGCTAACCTCAAAAGCATAAGGTATTAATTCTAGAAGAATTTATGCAAGTTTCGGTGAAGACTGTTTTGAGATAGAGTTTACAGAAGCATGTTATCATAAACTTGTTATATCTCTTAGCAAATTTGTTATTCTGAGAAGTTGAAGTTAAAGATGTGAAGAAGACATTCTAGAGATGACGTAGCTAAGCTTGGTTGTCATAATGTTACACGTACATAAAGTTATTCAAGTTACAAGGTGAACTTGAGTAATGTTATCACTAAGTTTAACATATTCTTAATGAGGTCCTATAATAATTACTTGAGAATGTGTGATAGTCAACTCAGGGAATTGTTTTAGGACTTGATATAAAGGAAGGAAATTTTCCTTTATCATGTATGGTATGTATTAATGATTACAAGAAGCATAGAGTGAAGAATGCAAAGATAAGTAGAGCAGAGCGAAGGTGAAGGAAAATTCAGTGCCAAGATTTTATTATGAGATCTGAAGTTTGATATTTGGATCTGAGGTTCATGACCTAGTCTACAAGGTTTGATAGTGATTAGTTTGGTTGATAGCATAGAGGAAAGGAGTTAAAGTAAAATACATACATTTACTCTACAAAGGAATAGTTGAAAGATCAGTTGGACAGTGAGTTCAGTGGTTTGCCTCAAAAGTTGTTTGGATATTGGGTCCTTCTACATTCTACAACTCCTAATAAGGTTGGCACAACTCCTAACTAGGTCAGAATTTCCTAATAGGGATTTAAAGTCTTCTAATAGGGAATCATATATACTAAATGTTGTAATAGATTCCAAATAGGGACCATCTTCTAACAAGGAATATTTATATTAATACATCATCTTGTGGGCATCATTCCCACTAGGGTTTTCCCTCTAATCAATAGTTTTCCTAGTTAACAAATCTAGTGTAATTATGTATGTGCATTTTAGTATGGTTGTTGTTCACTTTGATTGAATGGTTAAGATTATTTAAGGTTGATAATTATTGGATAACTGATTCACTCCCACCCCTCTAAGTTATCTTGGTGGACTATTGTTTCTAATAGTCTTTTGACATACTTTTCTAAAATAAGTTTATTTCTGTGATCTCCAACATTATTATCACTCAGTTGTAGATCAACATTATGCTCGATTTGTATTATGTGTAGCTTTGGTAAAGAAGACTAATGCTCCATGTGTTTTTGTTGTTTCTCCATGTACCATTGGGTACATCATCACAAACATACAAAAAAAATTTTAATCCCCATGTTCTTTCTTTCTCTCTTCATCATTATTATCTGCAAACTCATCAATTCTAACATTTCCACTTTCAATTATATTTTGTTAGTCACAATATTCAAATATTTGTAAGCCTTTCTCCTAGTAGTGTAGAATAGGAATATATCTTAATTTTCTTTAGAATAAAACTTTTTATTTCTTGATCTTTATAAACATAACACCTATTTCCAATAATTTGGAATTAATTTACATTCAATTTATGGCCATACCAGAGTTCATACAGTGTCTTATTTATCCCTTTCCTCAATTAAAATTTGTTGAGAGTATAGACAACAATACTAATACATTCTCTCCAAAAAAAAGCCTTTCTCCTAGTAGTGTAGCAGAGGAATATACCTTCATTTCCTTTAGAATCAAATTTTTTATTTCTTGATCTTTATGAACATAACACTTACTTCCAACAATTTGGAAATAACTTACATTCAATGTATGACCATACTAGAATTCATACATTGTCTTGTTTATGTCTTTTCTCAATTAAACTTGGTTAAGAGTATGGACAACACTACTAATATATTCTCTCCAAAAAAAATGTGTAACTTCTTTTTCAATCATTGGTGTTATAGAACAATTAACAACTCATATGAATATTTCTTGACTCCATGTTCAATACAAAAGTTAGTGAATTCATCATACATAAACTCACCACCTCTATAAGATCTTTAATAATTTCAATGGTCTACCAATTTATTTTTCAACTCCAGCTTTGCACCATTTGAACATATCAAGTGCAAAAGATTTCAATTTCAAAAAAATTATTATCATTATTCTCGAATAGTCATCAATAATTAGTATGGAATATTTGTCTCCATAGGAGCTCCCTTTTATTGGTGTCACATAAGCCAATATGTACCAACTCAAAAAAATCATTAGATGAATGTACCTTATTATTGAAATTAGACATAGTCATCTTACCAAGTTGACATTGTTTACACATAGAATTTTTAGGTTTATGCAAGCTTAGTAAGCCTCTAAATTTCTTTTGTCTACTAATCTTAGAAATGTTATCAAAGTTCACATGAAAAATTCTCTTATTTCATAACCAAACATCTTTAATTTTGTCAAATAGACATCAATAATACACGTGTCATTCTTATTAATATGTGAAATAAGAGTTTTTTCATTCACGTACCTTTCCTCTTCTGATTCTTCTTTGACAAAAACATACACAAATTCCTCACTTTGATTCTCATCATCAGATTCTAACTAAGTGTTGTCTTCCTCAATAATGTAACATGACTTCTTTCCTTTGCCTTTGAAATCTTTGTAGTTCTTGTTTATTTTCTATTTTCTTTTTCTTTTTTATCATCTGTCATTCATGTTCTCATTAGGACATCTAGCATAAAAGTGACCAACTTCATTACATTTGAAACATATCAAGGGAAATTACCTTTATACCTACCTTTTCCTCTGTGTAGTCTTCTAGCAAGTAGTTCTTGAATTTCTTCATCATCCTTGTCATTTGAATCTACGTCACTCTCATCCTTTCTACATTTGTCTTTCTTTGAACTTCCAATAGTTAGTGATATCTTGAAAGCATTCTCAATCTTAGGTACACTATTATCAAAGTTACATAGGTCAAATGCAATTAATCTACTAACTAATCCATCAAGAGTAAGAGCATTACTAGGCATAGCCCTAAATTCTTGAAGAGAAAATACTCTAATAGCATAAATAAGCAATAATTTCTTCCAAGAATTTTACTTACAACTTCTTCATCATTGATAACTCCTCCAATAACTTTGATAGCACTGAAAACATTTTTGAATTGGTTACTATATTTAACAATATTTTTATTTTCTTCCATCCTCATCTCATCAAAAATTTCTCTTAGGATTTCAACTTTGGCTCTAAACACATTATGATGTCAACTATATACAAGTGCAAGCTTATCCCACATTTCTTTAGCAATAACACAATTTTTGATATCATCAAAATCAACATTAGTAAGAGCAGAGTCAGTCTCAATCATCAGGTTGTTGTGTTCTTTCTTCTAGTTCATCTCATCAACTATCATAGGTTGATTAGGGGTTGTGTACTAGTTTTTAGATGTTGTAATGCATTGTATCCAATTCCTAGAAGATATAATCTCATTCTGCTTTGTCATAGCATCAAGTTCTCCTTGTTCAACTTGGGTATCTCTTTGTTATACATTTTTGCATCTTTAGCTTAATTCCCTTTAAACTTGTTCCTTCAAGCACTCATCTCTGATACCAATTCTTAGATTTAGATAACTAGAGGGGGTACATGGATTAGTTATTCCATGGGTCCTTTAAATACTTTTTCACAAACTTAACCTTATACACATTTAGATCAATAAGTCCATAAACATATCATAGTTTAGTTATTATAGTAAAAGAAGTATTATAATATTATACTTTCACTATCAAGGTGAGTAATATCTAAAATTTAAATGCAAGGACTATACTAACTCTTTATCAAGTTTAGTAATTATGGGCGTTTCAAATGAAATGGAGGTACCACTATAGAAAATAAGTGAATAGTGTTAAAGTCTAGAAATAAGTATTAGTTGTACAAGTCATAATTAAACTTTCATAATCATCTTAAACTAGCATATATATAGATTTTTCCTAACTAAATGTACCAATTTTTGGTAGATTTTGGTACCATAATCACCTTTCCAACAAGAAATGTGATTTACCTATACAAATAGGATGATTTTCTTTACTAGAATTTCATCACATAAATGAACACCATTTCTAACCATATCTTGGTCTAATTATCCACTAAATAATAACTAAACATCTCATCCATAAAAAATTTCAATGACAACTATCTTATAATCTTAAAAATATTTAATAGATATGAGTAAATTGTCACATTTATTTTGAGACTTTATAGCCATTTTCTCAATGAATTGAGTTGCTTGAGTACAAACAAAAAGATATTCAACATGTATTAATGCAACAAGTGACCCAAATTTAATTTTTGAAGAAGATTAAAAAAATAAATTTAATGATCATTTAAACTTCTTCTACGCGAGTGGAAAGGATGGAAATATGTACCTTACAAATTTTTTTAATCATTTAAGAGCAACAAACAACTTCATAATAACACTCCATTGACTAATTTATTTTACTATTTATGATAATATTTAAATGTATAATATTGCAAAAATAAAATGATTTCATATAAAAAATATTAAAACAACTTATAATATATTAAATAAACTGCTTACTATAAGAAAAATGAAGCTCCCCTAAAACTAATCCTTGATCTCTTGAACTACTTTTTTTTCCTAATAATATATTATGGTGGCTTTACACTCTTACTAAATAGAAAAGTCAATAAAAATAAGTTAATATGAAAGAAACTAATCTAGCTTCTATGAGTTGTAAGTACAAAGGTTTTGAATAAAAGAGATTTCCCTATGCTTGAAGAGTGAATGCAATTCAATTCTAGACGAACAAATCATCAAAAGAGTCAACTAATTAAGGTGGGGAATGTCAAAAGTCTAACAATATAAATACTTGATGAAATGATTAACTTAATTGGAGTTTTTGATCTTGTAATTAGTGGAAGCCCCTATAATAATATATAACAAAATAAAAAGTGCACCAGGCATGGTCTAGATACAAACCAATCTTCTATATTCTATGAATTACTAAGTATTCTATATTGTATAAGGGGTATACAATGAATTCAATCTAACTTGACACAATAATATCATTATCAAAGGTGTAAAAAACTCTTGTAATCTTTTTATACTCTCTCTCTTACACACACACACACACACACACACACACACACACACACACACACACACACACACACACACACACACACACACACACACACACACACACACACACACACACACACACACACACACACACACACACACACACACACACACACACACACACACACACACACACACACACGCACACACACACACGCACGCACGCACACGCACACACACACACGCACACACACACACACACACACACACACACACACACACACACACACACACACACACACACACACATTAAATAATATTTTCCATATATAGGGAGTATGCCTTATAGGGCATGCACCCTATTAACTCTAGTAGGATCCAACAAGGCTAAAAATTTGATTCTTTCTTAGGTATCCAACCCAAAGGCTTGGTGGATTCAAATCTAGTCTAAGAATATGTTTTCCAATAAATATTCAAAAAATCACATTGTTTCTTATGTGCTCTCCATATGGTTTGCACATGGTTCAACTCTAACAAAACTATATGACATAATGGTTGTGCACCCCAAGATGGTGTACAATTTAGTGGACACCACAAAAAATGTCAATAACCCTTTTGGGTTATCAGAAACACAATTAGGTCATTTGAAATTTTAAAAAGTGGTTAGGCTTGTTACCAAGCCTGCCCAAAATATATAAAAATGAAAATTTGATTGGGTTCCAAGGGCAAAAATGTCTTAAAAAACCAATCAGGCTCGAAGGACAAAAATATCCTCAAAACCTAATTGCTTTATGGAAATGCGAAATCATACTCTTACTTCTTTAAAAGTATTTAGTTAGTTCTATGAATTATAATTAAATATGCATGTGTTATATTTTTCATGCATATAAATATTAAATTAAGGAAGTTATTTGTATTTTTTATTATACCATTCTATTATACTATTTATTTATTTTGGATTAGTAAAAGGTCAAAGCTAAGGTTAATTACTATTATTTTTTGTGATTAATTATTTCACTTATTAATTAATCTTGAGTAGATTTGAATCCAAGACCTCCTAATTAAGAGGCTCGCGATTCACCATTGTGTTGTAGGCTCTTACCTTATTATACTAATTTTTAATATTTATTATTAATGTTGGGCATATTTAATAGAGAGACAAAGCATGTGAAAAAAAATGCTTAATGAAATATCAAAATAAAAAATCATTTTAAAAAGTTTTAAGTAAAGTTAGAGAAGAAATAAAAATGAAGAAAATAAAATATATAATATAAATAATTAATAAATTACACACACACACACACAAATTCTATATCTATTATTAAAATCTGTGTATGTTAGAAAATTATAATATACTTAATAATTTTTATTTTATTTTAAAGATAAAAGTCTAACTCAAGAAAATAAAAACATGTATAGAATAAATAAAAGTAAACAAATCTATACCAAGAAATTAGATAGAGGGGATAAATTAAAGCACAATCTAGAGAGATAATGGTAAGGAAGATTTTTGTAAAGGCATGAGAAAGAGAGAGAGAGAGACTGGGAGAGTTGAAAGATTTAGTATGATTGCGATTATTTTATCCATGTTCTTCAACCACCCCATTAAATTTTTTTCATCCTTAGCTATTTATAGAATTCTATAATGTTATTTTTTATGGAGATCATTTTGCTTCTAATGTTAATATTTTAAAAAAAATTCTTGCTACCTTTATAAAAGCATTTTTTTTTTGTCCCAATTTTTTAAGACTAGACTTGATTGTGTATTCATAATTTGATTTTGTATTTTTTTTCAAGACACTTATCCATTCAAGTTGGGTTTTAGTATGGGTAGAATTGACTAAGAAAAAATGAATCATGAGAAAATAAGTATATATTAATATAACTCTTCGTCAACAAAAATGGATTTTCTCTTAAATTCAACACCATTCAAAATATAATTTTATGGTCATAAAAGGAAACAAATTCAATTGGGAACTCCATTAATTTAACAATGAACTCCATTAATGTAGCTCAATAAGTTTTAAATTGATTATTTGTTCTTGTTATACTTTTTGTTCATTTCTTCTTAACTAGGCACAATAGTTTTGATCGTATACCTAAACTTGCCAAACACATGCAAGCTATTTTTTACTCAAACATGGAAACTCAACAAATTAAAAACAAATAATTCAAAAATTGTGTTTAAATAAATGAACTGTATGTGTCCTATCATATGGTTTGGCTCCCTTTCAAAAATATCATCAATTGCCCAAAAATCATGGCTAATGGTATTTAAATGAAATTTTAGGAATTACAATGAACTTCCATCCATTGATAAAAATAAGGGTTACGTCCAATTTCCAAAAATTGATAGTAGAGCTAGGTCTATTCACAAAATCTTGGTAGTTACACCAGCTTCTACCAAATAGAGTGTTGGAGTAATTAAATATTCACTAAATACACTTACTTAAGCTTACTTAGGATAATGCATTTCATAGTAGTTTGTGATTGAGACACTTGGGAGTTTGCACCTCAATTAAACAAATGGTGTAGGAGAATTCCACTCTAGGTAGTCATAGTTGTTATCTCATTGCACCTTTAGTGCACATATCACATTATCATTCTCATCGTCACACATACTTCATTGCACAATGGAGAATGATCCACCTTCATGTGATTCCATCTTGTGTGGGTGATATCATTGTCTCTTATCACCTCTCCTATATAAGGAGGCCTATTATGTACATTTCAAATCAATCCATTGCATGTCAATCAAGTCCATTATCAATAATAGTATTCTTGCATCTTCATGCAATTGTCTTAACATTCTCTTGTGGAAGTTATCTTGGTCTTTCATTTGATCCTGGGGGTGTTGTAGAGTCATCTAAAACTCTAACATGGTTCAGAGCTCTCAAGGTGTGAAGGCCTTTTCTCAAGAAGTACAATCTTGGTTTGACTCATTGTTGGTGCAACATTTGGCAATTTGAACATCACAATTTGGAGGAGATTTTGGGAGTTGTATTTTGTGACCTTCTATTGTAGGTAAAAATTAGAGCTTGATGATGCAAATTAGAGGTTGGCATCATATAGAGGAGGTTTCAAAACCCCTAAATCAAATTTTGTTTCATCCAAATCAGACATCTGAGGCCAAATCTAGAGCCATTTGATTTTTGAAGGTGTGGGGATGGTGATTCAGAAAAAATAATTTGAGAGGCAATTTTTAAACAACAATATCCCCCTCATATAGCCTCCTTTTTCCGAGCAATTTTTTCTATTTTGGGGTAGAATTTCACAATCTACACAGTGGTGCAGGTGATTTTGGATCGTTGTCTCTAAATTTTTCTAAAAATCATAAATCCCATTTTCCACAACTTTCAAGGTTCTATTTGAGTACATTCGGTAAAATTTTTAGGTGCAATTTGATTTTGAAAGTGCATGATCTTTCCTCTACTTTCCAAATCTATAATAAGATTTCAGTGATTTGGAGTGGGCATATCACTTTCAGAAATAGGTCTTTTTTGGCTATATTTGCACTTGGTGAATACTTGGATTGCAATTTTCTTAATTGAATCAGTAATTTGAAGGAGTTATCAGTTGATTTCAATCATTCTTTGATTTCACTGTAAGGACCCTCCTCGTATGTAATTATCAATATGAATTGTCTATTAAAACCATGATAGGACATTTAAATGAATATGAAGTAATGTTTTATGTTGTGAGTCTCCTAATGAAATTAAGATCAATTAATTCATCCATTTTTTAATGATCAGTGATCTGAGAATCACTACAATATCTCGACTATTTAAATATTAAATTTTTACTAATGATGATACGAGGCATCTTTCACCTAATGATAAGGGTGTTGATTTTGGTACCTCGATGATTTAGTTTTATGCTTTTAGATAGTTCAAAATTTCTTAATTGGTGATGTTTGTGATGTTAGGTTTATGCATGCCTAATGATGATTATTCTAAAATGCTAATCTAAATTAATGAATAAGCTATGTTATATTGATTTTGTATGTACTAATGATTAATTGTGAGAAGAAATGAATTAAATAGTTAATTATATGAAAGATTTATGTTTTGATGTATGTAACTATACAGATAAGTTTTGAATATATGTATGTGATTTTCTTGAACTACTAATTTGTGCAATGAGTGTGCAGGATGTTTAGCTAGGAACCTAATGGAAAGACGGAACTAAACCCTTTGCTATTTGTGCTAATTTGCATTATCTTTCTTTGAAGGTTTTTATATAGTCTTAAAATTCTCCTAGCTTTTGATTTGGTTCCCATTAAGTCTTTAAGGCCTAAAAACATTAAATTTAAGTACCCTAGGGGTAAGGGTATGGGTTAGGAGTACTTTCCACCCCCTTAGCCCCTTTGGTTGACTTATAGGGTCTCTCAAAAACCCTACTTTTGGTTGATTGCGAAAATTGATTTGTCTCCTTCATGAGTTGGTGACTCAAACTCCACCTTGGGGTTACCTAAAGTCTAGTTGATTTAGGATCATACTTAGATGCATTTTCAAGAAGTTTTGGAGTTGTTACCCAAATCTCTAGTTTTAGAGAGAAGCTTTAGGATTGAAGGAAAGGAAGGAAAAACTCTTCTCAACTTGTCATTTTACCATAACTTTTTGTGAAGGTAGGGTTCTTCACTCTTTTAATCATGTTCTTCATATTGTTCATACTTCAATTCATGCATAAGGCATTGTGTTGTTCTTGTATTGCTCGCATGTGTGTTGAGGTTGTTTGGGGAGGGATCTTAACTTGTTCTTGGGTGTCATTCTTATGCTTTGCTTTGAAATTTTGAGGGGATTTCATGGGGATTGTTTTGGCATTACTCACCCTTGGATAGGGAAGAAGTGGCCAAGTACGAGGGAAGGGCCTTAGTTGGACCTTAATAGTGTAGAGTCTCCTCTCATGGTGAGAAGAGGAAAATAGGATAGGGTGTATGGGCCCCTACTTTTCATCACATACCTTGTATGAAAATTTTGAATTCTTGAAGAAGGGAAGGAATGAAAATCCTTGTTGAATTGGCCTCGAAAGGGCATTTGTAGAAGAATGAAAGTTCTTGAATTTTAGCCGTGAAAGGGCTATGTTATGGTATGGTGATTGACGTCTCCTATTGAGAAAATCCACCTCCCCCCCTATTTTGGTTCAATGTTGAACCTATTGTGCAAAATTGGGTTGGGAATGCATGCTTGAATTGTTCATCATAATATGTTGTTTTATCTTTGAGTCAATTCTCGTCTTCTCCATGATTCCCTTGATGCATTGAAGGTATTGGAAAGGATCTCTTGTGAAAGACCTAGAAGAGAATTCATTTGAATTGTAACATTATGTAAGAATGTATTTCAATTTGATGTAGTGGCAAGGATGTCAGGTTTTCTTACTAGTTCTTTCTTGACGGAGCCTTGAACCAGGTTGATTAATAAAAGAGAAAAGATTGAGTAACTTCCTTGCATTGTATCTTATGTTAATTTGGTTCATGGATATGTGCAACGAAGGATAGAATAAATGATGATGTTTTCAAATCATGCAAACTTCAAGTTTTCAAATATGTTAAGGAAAAGAAATTTGTTATGTTTAAAATTTGAAATTTGATTCGTGTTAATTCGGGAAACAACTTAAATCTTATGTGGTTGATAAAACTAATTACTTCACTTCTTGCTTAAGCCAAGTAATTGATAATTTCTATTGATTCTCAAAAGAAATAAATTGAGAAATATATATATATATATATATATATATATATATGAATTCCATTATGTTAAAATTATTTTTCTCTTGTCATAGTGTATAAAATTTCAAAAAAAAGATGTCCCAGGGGCAGATAGGCCCTCTGGAATTTGTATGGGCAAGTAAATTTTGCTCAAAAAAAGGGTAACAGAGAATATTCTCTGTGAGGTTCTTATCTTGAAATTTTATTTTATTTTAAAAAGGAAAGAGATTTAAAAATGCATAAAAATATCCTAAGATTTCACCCACTTAACTTTTTTATAATAACTACCCATCCTATCCACCCCTACCCTATGCTAACCACCAACTAAACTTTAAGCCATTACTTTTAATCCCCTTCCCCATGTACCTCTTAAGTCTTTCACGTAACCCCAAGTCAGAACTATTATGATGAGAGATTTTGACAAAAAAAAAGAGGGAAGAAATTGCTAATATGTGAGCATTTAAATTGGGAAAGTTAAATGTGGTTCATTGGAGTTCTTTTATATCTCTCATTCTAGTGCTACGTACCACTTCTTGGAAATCCTCATGCTACATCTTGTAACCCTTGGGAAGTGCAGTAGCATTGGAAAAATGCCCAAGACTGGAGTAGGGGGATTAGCTTAGGTGATAGTGTTATGAGCCAATAAAAATGGTAGCTATGTTGTGTGGTACATACCCCCACCTTTTTAGATCTTCTCATCTCCTTCCAAAGCACTCAACGTCTAATTTTCTTGGGATCACATGCCCCATGTCAGTCATGATATGATTGGAGGATTTGGCAAAAGGATGTAAAGAGATGTTAAAATCTGAACATTTATGTAAGAGAGTTTGCATGTATTTTAATGGAGTTTCCTTGTCCTACCCCCATAATGCTCGTACCACTTCTTGGAAGACCAGCTTGCTACATTTTGTAGTCCTTGGAAAGAGAAAGGGTGCATGGGGAAATGCCCATTGACTTGGGGTAAAGGAATGTTAGAATGCATTAAGTGTTTGGAGCCAATGAAATTCAACTAGGTGGTTGTAGGAAGTTTTTATTGTAAGAGGTATAGGAGCTATGTTGAATGTTGGAGTTTGGGCTGTAGTTATGTTGTCTAGTAAAGTTAATTGTTAATTTAGATATTTTTATAAGTTAGTTTAAAATTAGTTGTTCTAAAAATTAGTTTGTGTAGTGTTAAGTTAGGTAGAAGTTAGTAGAGTTATAGTTAGTTGGTTTGGGGATAAGGGCTATTAAGGGTGTTGTTATGAGTAGGTTCATTTATACTTTAGGAAATTTAAATTTGTATGTTATAAATTTTAGTTTTAAGTGAGTTAGCAATATGTGTTTGTTAAAGTAGTAAAGTTAATGGATAGAAATTAGTATAATTAGTAATAAAGCTTGTGTAGTCATAGTTATTAGCTTTTAAATTATTTTTCAAATAAAGTTTTAATTTTATTTTTTTGATAGTTATGATTATATATTTCAAATGTTACATTCTAAATATTAGAATTTATTTTAAGTATTTGTCATTTTAGATTTTGTGTTAATTGAGTATAATTAGATATTTTGTTAAGAAATTAAATTAGTACTTTATAAAGTTGAATATTTAGTGTTATTTTAAATACTATAAGTTAGTTTTAGTTGAAGTGATTTCATCAAGAGTTAAGTTAAACATTAGAGGTTCGTTTGTTAGCTAGTAAAGGTTAATTATTTTATAAGTGTCAAAAATAGAATTATATATTGGTTTTGAAATTAATCTGTGTCAAAATTGTTAGTATGTTTAGAGTGTCAGAATTATAATTGGTAGTAGTGTTAATAAATTTTAGCGATTTTTTTGAGATGTTAAGATTAGATGGTTAACGTTCTTGAAATAGATTTTAGTATTGGTTTAAGATTAAATTACTTTAAGTTATAGATAGATTTTATCTTTGAAGATTCAATTAAAGCTAGTTGATCTTATTATTATTGTAATTACCATGTAGGCATCTAAGGTTAGTAAGTATTACATTTTTGTGCACAGGTCTTATAGGTTGGATTGCTTGATGTCTTGATTGTTGTTTTAGGATTATGCTCTAGGATAAATGGGTTGACATATATGAATTAATGAAGAATTTTTATTGTTTCAATTAGTTCTATTAGGTTATGCTAATAACCTGAAATTGAGTGCCAAGGAGGTAAGTCAACTCCTTGAAGATGTAAACTAGCTCACCTAGGAGTTGTGTTAGCACTCCAAATGAATGTGAGATAGCTTGATATACTAACATAATGTATGAAATTGTATAAACTTAATAATGTGATATTAAAAATGGTCAACCTCCTCTAACTTCTGAGGTAACATATATTAAACATAGTGAGTATTTAACTTCAAAAAAAAAATTTGTTAGTGTGCTTTTGCTTGAATTTTGGGCATGACATTCACTATGGATTTTTCAAAAGTTCCATTACTCACTCCATATAACTATCATAAATTGAATCAAGTAGTTTCTAATCAGTTGATGAGTATTGGATTGCCTAGAACGATTCTTGGACAAGATCTAGAACCAACTACAAGTGTTGCAGAAAGAAGGAAATGGTTTGATAGAAGGAATAAAGCACTTGACTCTCTTAGATCTACCATCTCTCATGATTTTCTATATCATATTGCATCCTATACACATCCTCATGATGCCTGGACAACATTGAAAGGAATCTTTAATAAACCTGATAGAATAAGAAAATTCAAATTGGAGAATGAGCTTATAGGTCTAAGTCCATGTGATTTTGAAAATATTTAAGACTTTTTCTTTAAGTTCAATTCCATTAGATTGGAGCTTTCTAATTGTGGTATTACTAAAGATGATGAGCAATTGATATTATCTATTCTTTCCAAGCTAGGTCTTGAATATTCAATCTTTGCTTCCACATTCTATGTTACTATGGATGCTCTTGGTAGTGCACACAAAATGCCTTATCTTGATGAATTTGTAGATCAACTCATAGGGGAACAAGAAAAGTTAGCACACATGGGTCAATTGAAGCCTTTAAAGCATCAAAAATTGGTTGCAAATGAATCCTCTCCAAAGGCTTCTAAAGGAAAGGGAAACAAGCAACACAAGGATCGTATGCAACATGAATAGAGTGATGAACCTCCTTCACAACAAAATATTGAATCCAAGTCCTCTTCAAGAGAGGAAAAATCTAGAAGAAAGAGAGATAAATGTGCTTATTTCAAAAGTTAGGACATGATGAGAATAAATGTTTCCATAAGAAGATTGATGAGCTCATTCACATTCTTCAGAAGGACAATATCCAGTTACCCTCATCAGTGTCTTCTCCTTCTTCTCAATATCAGGTAGCTACTACATCTACATCATCATTTAGAGGCAAAGGACAAGCACTCATTACTTCCACACATCTTGAGCAAGGTAAATGGTATCTTGATTTAGGTGCATCACATCATATGGCATCTTCTATGGATATATTTTCTTCTATTGAGCCTTGTAATTCTCCACCTATATTGATGGGTAAAATACATACATGAAGGTTTGTGGGAAAGGTTTTATTCCTATGGGAGATGGTACATTTAATGATGTTCTTTGTATACCATCCTTGACCACTAATATCCTTTCCATTTACCAAATTAATCGTGGGGCACAAGGTAAAATTATTGAGTTCACTCCTAATTATGTCTATATTAGGGACATGGAAACTAGAGATGTCATAGGTATGGGAGTTGTTGATCATACATCATGCTTGTATTCTTTTGCACATTTTGTTGATAATGATGATGATATTCATGATGTACCTAACCCTTTATCAAGGGTGAATAATTCATGTGAGGAGAACATTGGACACTTGAATCATTTTTTTCTTGAGACTAGTATTGAACTTCCTACTTTTCCACCTCTTGCTTCTTTAGACATGAGTTCTACTATTCAGTGGTATGATCTTTATGCTTCAGATCTTGTTGTGTGCAATGAATTCTTGGATGCTCTTTCAGATGAGTTGCATAATGCAAATTTGGTTAATACATCCGAGGGAGTTTCTCTTCAAGATACTTCTTCACCTTCTCTGGAGATTGGATTTCTCAACTCTTCATGTTCTCTTGATTTTTCACATCTCATAGGTCACCTTGATGGTGTGACATAATCTTTGAGCTTGGAGACACCTATCTAGTCTTTAGAGATGCATACATGGAGACCTTCTTCTTCCTTCCTCACATTTTATATCATCATTTGATGTATTTATCTCTTCCTAAGGGGAGACATGTTTCTTGTAGGCATTGGATTATATGTTTCTTGCAGGTACTCTTCATAGTAGTTTGTGGTTGAGATACTTAGGAGTTTGCACCTCAATTAAAAACATGGTGTAGGAGAATTCCACTCTAGGTGGTCATAGTTATTATCTCATTTCACCTTTAGTGCACATATCACATGATCATCCTCATCACCGCACATACTTCATTGCAAAATGGAGGTTGATTCACCTTTCATGGACATGTGATTCCACCTAGTGTGGGTGATAGCTTATCTTCTCCTTATCTTTGTCTCTTATTGCCTCTCCTATATAAGGAGGCCTATTATGTAAATTTCAAATCAATCCATTCGATGTCAATCAAGTCCATTATCAATAATAGCATTCTTACATCTTCATGAAAATGTCTTGCCATTCTCTTGTGGAAGTTATCTTGGTCTTTCATTTGATCCTAGGGGTGCTGTAGAGTCACCTAAAACTCTAACATAGAGGGATCCCAACATTTTGTGTATTTAAATTCAAATATCTCAGGTGTCACCCCTGCATTAACTTAAGCATACCATGCAATATCTGATTATGAAACTACTAGAAACATTATACTAGTTGCAAAATCATAGCATTTTAGGTTCTAGCATTGTAGAGAAAACTAAAGGGTTTCCATTTTAGGTCTAACTCTCTAAGTCTAGTAATTGTTGTTAAATTTGTGCTCAAAATAAAATTGTATTAGGTCTCTCTTATGTATGAAACAATTAATTTTTTATTATGAAATTTGTTTGAAATATTCTACAACATTTTCAATTTGAAAATATGAAAGTATAAGGCAATTTAACATTTGCAATTGAGACTTTCTATTCATGCTCAGGTTATTAATTTCTATTCTATGCTAGTAAATGAGGGTATCATGTAGAACCCCATGAATAGAATTTTATCATTCAAAACAAGTAGCTCAAAAATATGCATTCAACAAGCATTTCCTTTATAAAAACTTTGTACTAACCAGAAAAAAAAATGTTGAAACCAAAAATAACTACTATAAAAATAGAAATTCCAACAAGATCTAAACCACACAAATTACCAAAAAAAGTCTAATTCCATATTTTGTTGCGAGTAGAAACATATTATTGAGAATCATCAAAGTCAAATCAATAAAGCAGTTCTCTGGCTTACCCTATGTTTCTATCTTGATGAATTGTCTTCTTTCACATGTGCAATGCACAGTAAACATGACGTGTCACTATTTTGCAAGGGTGTTAACATGTAGCTTGCAAAATAGTGACACATAGTGTTAACTGCATGCATAGGAGTTGTCCACGAGTAGTTGAAATATTTAATGCAGTGTTTGACTTAGTGAAGATTCTAGGTGTTGGTGCCTAGTTTGGTCTTTCAAATTGGTTTTTGGTTCCTTATTTCTATTAGTCTTGTATTATATACACTCAATGACTCATTTTGTGAAGTGATGAATCTAAGATAATAGGCTGAAGTTATAGAGTGTTGCTAGTGATTAATTAATAAAAGATGACCAAGTTCAAGGGTTTTTGTGTATTCTCATATGTTTATTTTATGATCTATTTTTCTCTTTCTCTATTTATTTGCTTTTTCATTATTTTCCTAACAACTAGTATCAAAATTGAAGGTTAGAGATCTAGGAAAGCCAAGGGTTTGCAATTGTAAGAAATTTGTTAGGGTCTGATTGAAGGATATGGAAAGTCTTAGGTGAATAATTTGTGTCCACATCCTATAAAGACAAAGGATTAACTAGTCATGTTTAACTTGCAAAGGCAAAGCAAGGAAGAGTGAAGTATTATCTAGAGTAGTTAAATTATAAGTATCCATAAATTCGTAAAGAGATTTCTAAAGGGTTTTGTTTGAGTGAAATGGATTCAACAATAGTCAGTGATATGGAGAACATTAAATGAGACTAAATTTTCTCTATGGAAATCACAAAGGACATATTGAATTTTAAAAGTTGAGTATTTTCCAATTAAAGGAGTGTCAAAGAAACCCCACAACAGTGATAGATGGAGATTGGAAGAAGATGGATAAAAAGGGTATTGCATTCGTCTATCAATACCTAGCCAAAAGTGTGTATTTTAATGTTTTTGGAGAGAAGAGAATAGAGGAGTTAAGGAAAATGTTGCATGATTTGTATGAGAAAAAGACAACTTCAAATAAAGTTTTCTTGATGAAGAAATCATACAACCTCAAGATGAAGAAGGGTTATTATGTAGAAGAGAATTTAAATGAGCTCAACATGATTACCAGCCAACTTGCTCCATGCTAGACAACCAAGAAAGTTGATTGTGGCCATCAAAACTTCTATAATAAAAGGAACCTTGAAGTTTGATGATGTTTGCAATGGCCTAATGAATAAGGATTTTACAAGAAGATCTATCAACAAAATTCAAGGAGGAGAAGCATTGATTATAAGTGATTATGGTAAGAAAATTGAAAGAAGCCAACAAAGGCATTCAAGGTTAAGAGGCAGATTAAAATCAAGAATGGGAAAGTTGAGTTTCTATCATTGTAGAAAACTGTGACACATGAAAAATGAATCTCAAACATTAAGGAGAGAGCAAAAGGATAAAAAATTGGGCAACACAAATAAGAAATCAGCCATCACAAATAAAGGCGAGACCACAACTGTAATGTTAGATAATAATGTTTTATTTACCATTTCAATGAAAGATGCATATATATATTCATATAGCTACAACTATAGTATTGATTAGATTATTGAATATGGGGCATCTCATCATGTAACCCAAAATTAGGATAATTTTATTGTGTATAACTTTGCTAATCATGGTAGAGTGCATTTGGGAGACAATCATTTTCAAGTAATATTGTTGGAGTGGGAGATACCAAATCAAGAAAAGGATGGGAAAAATATTTTGTTGAGATAGGTTAGGCACATTCCAAAGATTCATATGATCTTAATCTCTATGGGATAGTTGGATGATGAAGGCTATTCTACAAGTTTTGGAAAAGGTGGTTGGAAAATCAGCAAAGGGGCAATGCTCATGTCTAGAGGATCCATGACATTAGCATTGTATACATTAAGTGCATTAGCAAAGAAATCAATGTTGTTGATGCTATTACAAATTTTAGTAGACTTGTGGCATAATCACTTAGGTCATATGAGTGAGAAGGGCCTAAAAATACTCATGGCTAGGAATTTCTTGCCACACTTAAAATATGATAACCTTGATCTTTGTGATCATTTTATTTATGGTAGGAAATGAAGAGTTTCATTTATTAGAGGAATTCATGAGAGAAAAACATACTAATTGGAATTAATACATTTTGATGTATTTGGTCAGAAAGAATTAAATCATTAGGTGGTGCCTCATACTTTGTCACAAACATAGATGATGCATCTAGGAAGGTTTGGGTTTACCTTATTAATAGAAAAGATGAAGTATTCAAGATATTTCAAAATTTTCATGTTGCCCTTGAAGATGATGCATCTAGGAAGGTTTTGGTTTACCCTATTAATAGAAAAGATGAAATATTCAAGATATTTCAAAATTTTCATGTTGATCTTGAGAGAGAGACTAATAAATTGTTGATGGACTTAAGAACTTATAGTAGTCGTGACTATTGTTGTACAATGAATTCAAGGAGTATTATAATACATTTGGCATAGAGCATGAGAAAAAAAATTCCTCTTACTCCTCAACAAAATGACACTACTGAAAGAATGAATCGTGCAATCTTGGAGAAGGTGAGGAGTACGTTGTCATACTATGGATTAGAAAAGAATTATTTTGGAAAAAAAACATGTAGGAGAACTTCCTACCTCATAAATTGATCTCCTACTATAGCCTTGGAAGGTGGCATTCCTAAAGAAGTTTGAACTAGTAAGAAGCTAAATTATTCTCATGAAAAAATCTTTACATGTGAAGCATTTGTGTGTATTCCCAAAGAGACTAGAACTAAGTTAGATGATATATTCATGATATGTGGATGGTGAATTTGGTTATTTTTTATGATATCTAGTCAAACATAAGATTGATAGAAGTAGGGATATTATTTTTAATGAGTCAAAAAATCTCAAGAGGGTTGCAAGAAGTTTGGAGTTAAAGAAACTTGTTGATACTTAATTGAAGAACAACAAGCAAATATTCCACCATTACAAGAAAAATGCACAGAAAAATCAAGAGTATGATGGAGAACAAGAGGAGAATGAGGGGTCACAAGAACAAGAATTTTCACAAGAGTACAAGAAATTCATGCTAAACAACAATTGGTTTGAAGATCAACTAGATCTCATAAGCCTTCACAAAGTATATGCCCTCATATTATATATTGGTAATGATGAAGTTGAGCTTGCTAAATTTAAGGAAGCTTGTAAAGATTAACACAATAAATAATGGAGATAGCAATGGAGGAAGAAATGGATTCATTGTTGAAAAAAAGAACTTGGGAGTTGTATTATGGATTCATTATTGGGAGGTATCAAGATAAATATATTGTATTATTACTATATGTGGATCATATGTCACTTGTTGGACAAAATAAAAAGATGGTTAACCAACTCAAGAAGGCATTGAGTAAATAATTTGCAATGAAATATTTGGGTCCAACACAACATTTATTAGGCATGAAGATTATTTGTAACTGAAAGAAGAAAAGATTATGGGTGTGTTGGTAAACAGATTCCTCACTATGAAAAGTATGATTTCACCCAATGAAAATGTGTGTGGCAAATTAGCTTCCCCAATAGTTGGATAGGTCTTTGGCATATGACCTTTCCTATGCGTTTTGAAGGGAATCTCCCTTGTAAGATGTAATTTTTTATTGTCAAATAGAGATGTATTCAAACTTAAAAGATATAAGGAAAGCTACTAAAATGGATGTACCAAATGACTTCAAAGTCTTCCTTAATCAACTCACATTGCTAATAAGAACCATCAAGAACTATGCTTGAAGATAATCATTAAAGAAATGTTGATTCAAGATTCATGAACATTTTCATGATACCATGAAAATACGCATTGCAAAAAGAATCAACATTCCAACAATTCAGACTTTGAAGAAAAAGAACTCAAAATGCGCATTCCTTTATTTTCTTGCACCAAGAACATAAGAACTTTTGATTACAAAGACCAAATTTGTACTCACTTTCTAAAAATTTCCATGTCACCAAAACTCTACATAAAGTATCCAAAAATTCCCCTATTACATGTGCTATTCATGAATTTATAACTATTAGATAACATAACCAACTTTTTGAATTCGTAACTACTCAAAAAGTTAGAATTTGGACTACTCCAAAGATAGTTCGTAACTATTTCTAACTTCTACAACTCTAACATTAATCCTTAACCATAAGTAGGAAAAAGTTAAGGCATCGACCAAATCAAAATAGTTTCTATAGTTGACCTCTTTACAAAATATACAAGAAAACATTTGAGACAACTTTAAATGCTCCTACTTTTAACTTTCAATTGTGATCATTGATATCTCCTGCACCCGCTCTTTGATCTAGAGGTGTTATGAGTAGCTAAGACAAATTCACCTTGTATTATCTAAATGATTTTATTACCTCTACCAAAGCTATATTTTTTATGATGACCACACTTTGCATTTTTAGCTTGCATAGATCATGACTCTTCCTAATTTCATCCAACTCTAGGATGTAACCTAGAAAGTTTTGAATACAAGAGTCCAATGTCACTGAGAGAGTGTTCAATGTCGTCATAATGTCTGCATTTAAACACTATTTACTACCAAGTTCAATGCTGATTTTTAATTCTATGCATTGCAAAATGGAAAATATATCTAGATCTTGGGTATGTTCATCTATAGGAATACCTTCCACAATTGTTGGAATATTCCCCAGGACTTTCCTTTTCAATAGCTTGCAAGAATTCATGAAATTTCCTTCTTCATTCAATTGTTGATCCATGCTATCATGCTTCCATTTGATGTTCTCCAACCATATGTTAATTTTCTCTTCTTCTCCAGTTGTGATCAATTTCAAAGATCTGACTATATCATTGCCCATTCCTTTAATCTCTATTAAATTACCTTCAATTTCTCTCCATAATGATTGTTGTTCCTTAAGAGTTTACAACGATTTTTGAATGCTTTTTTGTATTTTATTTTCCTTAGCACATTTGTCCTTTACCTCATGAAATAGGCTTCAAGCTTGCTCCTTCATGTGTTTTATCCATGCTTTTACCATCTTACCATATACTTGGCACTCTCCTATGTTTTGAATGGCATCTTCATAAAACATCTTTTTTGGATCATCTATTACTTTTTTAGAAGCACTAGGATTTGGGAATGAATCACCTATCATTGATTGCATGCATGAAGAAGGGGCTCAAACTTGATGCTTGAGCTGATTCTTAGCTTGGTTATCACTTTTTAACTGTTCGATTAGAACAACAATCAACACTTGGAAATTATGATCTTTACCCTCATGAGTAGTTTGACCCAAATCTATGTGAGTTATGTTTATCAACCTCATCTATGTTCTTCTCTATGACCAGTTGTGCAATTCAACAAAAAGATTTCCAGAGGTAGGATTCATCACTAGTCTAGAATCTATTCTAGTTTCTTTACTTTCATACCTTTATGCACTAGATCAGCTATGATATCTAGATTTGGTGTTTCCAATTACATCACCCTTTTCTTCTTTAATTAAAAACTTTTTTGTAGCCAATATGCCGAGATAGTGGTAGATGAATCAATCATTGAAGGGACTTGTAGGATTGTAGGTGAGAAATCTTGATTATTGTATTCTCCGCAACTAGCACCTCTTGAGTCCCTTGCACACTTTTAGGAGACAAAGAGTGTGTAGGAGATATTACAAATTGAATCATTTCATCTACAAATGATGATGGTAAAGCATTCATATTAGGAGCTTCATCTATCATTTCCTAGATTAGATTTAAAGCTTTCTCTTTAGGTTTTGACCTTTTCTTCCTGTGATTGCGTTGAGCTCACATGCTGAAACTAGATTAGTTCTTATGCCTAGATCTTCACCATCACCTCCACCTTGGGAATCATGTAAAGAAATGGAAGTATTGTGAAAATAAAATGGAATGGTTGAATTGCACATACCTTCCTGTGGACTATTATTCTTCTTTGCATTGCCTTTCCCTGTTCACCTAGTGGGTGTGGCTTTTTTGACTTTACTTTTTAACTAGTTCTCTATTTGGTGAATCACAAAGAAGGTTCTCTCTTTGAGGTCTTTCAATTTTAGTAAAGACCAATTAATGTATGGCAACTCTAGTAGTTGTATTCACTCAAAGAAGAAAGGATCAATTAGTTTCAATCCATCTTCCTTTATGCCTCTCACATTCCACCCCATCTTATAATCAATGATTTGTTGCACTCTAAATCTCATCCAATCTCTTTTTCTCACCTCAATGTTTGCTCAATAATCTTCCATCATAGGAAAATGAAGGTAGCCAGGTCCTAGTATTAGGTTGTTTTTAATGTACCTGCTACCATCAAATAGGAAATGACTCTTAAAAGAGTTAAAAGTTATCTTCACCATAGATCTTTCAATATTTTTGGCATTTGAGGAAGAAAGAAATTTTTAGTGTCCAATATTAATTGGGAAAGGAATGGATCTTTTGTTCCCACACTTCTTGTTTACTTGACCAATCTGCTTGTAAACTTCTGAAAACACCAAATTATCACCTAAAAATGAGGCAACATAAGAGGACAATCTTGAAATCCTCCAATGTGAATGTAGGAGAAGTGAAGATATTGTATGAAGAAGCTACCACAAGTATTGATGAGACTAGCTACTTCAAGAGAAATTTGGAGTCCTGTGTCCCACTGTAGTTCCCTAGCTATGAGCATAGGAAAAATATCGTTCACCCTATGGAAGTGTACATTGCTTTGTTTCAATTGCAACTAGGGGTAGGTATAATTATAGATTTGCGTAGCCACATTGTGTTCCCCATATGGATTGAGACCATGCCATGACTTCATACTAGTAATCACATACATAAGGTACGAGGACATGTGAAATCCCTAATTCATATTGAATTCAGCCAATTGATGATGAACTCCCCAATCAATAAATTGTTTTCCAGGGGTGATGGCATTGATGTGCAAAAATATCCAATCCTAAAATTTAGTTGTCTCATTCCCCACTATCCTACTAAAAAGAATGATCAAATCTAAAATGTCTTTATTAAAAATTATTTTACATAGAGCTCTTGGTAACTGTGACTGCCCTCTCCTAGGTTGATCCAACCAAATTTTATCAATAACATTCAAACACTTCTTTTTATTGTCATGGAAATACTTAAGCACCTTCTCTAGACATTTCTATGAATTCTTCCCTTGCTAACAATTTGAATGATATGGAGATAGGTACTAGATCTAGCCTTGTCATGACATTACTTCCTGATGTCTTAATGTCTCTAGAATTTTAGTCATATGCCTTGATACATTCTAAAACTAGTTATGTACACTGAATTGCAAATGGATGTCCACTTGCATGAGCCAACCCACTCTCCAATATTTGCTATGCCAAAGGTCATCTATCATCTTTTCTCATCATTTGCCAAAAATTTGCGCTATTAATATGTCACATTTTTCATATCTAATATCTCGAAAAGCGTACTTGTCAAAATTATGGGAGGTTCTTTATTGGAATTTGTAATTCATTTTATTGCTCACAAAACTCCTTGTTTTGGTGGTCTATCTTTGAAACCTACCAACGTATCATCTCAAAGCTCTAACTATGACAAATATAAATGTGGTTCTAAAACTTTGATCATTGTGCTTCAATTACTTCGATGAATATCTAGAACTACCTAAACCCCATCCTTTACTTAAAACTTCTCTTCATAAGACCATTATGATCTGATTGACTTAAGGCATCAAAATTATTCTAGTCACTGTCATGATATCAATGGTCTTCATGGGAATTTCAAACATTCCTCTCATGTGTAGAACTTAAGACCTGTCGTATTCTCCATAGACATTTGGTTAAACAATTATCAGCCATCTTCTATATCATATGTGTGTTCCTAAAAGTGTTTCTTGATGACTCACGTTGCTTATTTCTAATACTGTATGATGCATACCACTTAGTCAGTGATATCACACTAGCAGCTTGATTTTCTACTAGAAAATCATTCACTTTCTATGAAGCTCATTCCCTCAAACACGTCCTGAACACTCTATTTGAGTATCTTTTGAAATCATTGGCACTACTATTTGGCTTGTTTATAGTTCAACACTCAAATAGTTCTTCATGTGGGAAGTGTGTTGACCCACTCATCCACTAAGTCTATGTCTCCATGTTTTGTCTTATATCAACTAGAGAAAAGACACTTCAACATCAATGTGATGGGCATGGTTCTTTAATGCATTCTATCAAATGGTTGGCAAGTTGAATGCAAACCCTTTACCAATTCTAGTGATGGAACAAATGATAAGTTTGTCTTGATTCAATGGTTTGTAGAAGCTCATGCCCATGAAGATTTATTCTTTAATCAAAAGTTTCCCTATTTGATTCACATCGATCTGTGTTTTTGGTTTCTCTTGTGACT